>CM036587.1:45779016-46979016 GCA_020745705.1 Hemiprocne comata
TAAGTTGAGCCCGCTCCTCAGACACAACCCACTTAACACTGATTTGAAGCAATTGCTTTTAATTCTGTAGATGATGGTTCTGTGTTTGGGCCTTTTGATTGTCTGATGTGACCTGAATGTTAACTAGAATGTCACATGTCAATGAAAAATACATGCCTTTCCTAATTTAGTCTTCTTTCCAGATGTTACCTGCTGCTCTTTTAACTTGTATTTGGCTATTTGGTAGTCCTCTACTGTTCAGTAGATTCTAGTTTTGAGTAGGCGTGTCCAGTGGGTCTGGGCCAAGTCTCTGCCATCAACACTGCACTGGACACTTCTGCATTGCTGCTGACTTTCCAGCAGGACGACTGTAGGCAGGTTGGCAAACGGTGCACAGCCTGCGCCGCTCCTCCCTGCCGTGGCGCTGCACCGCTCCTCCCCGCCGTGATTTGTTTGGTATCTCACATTTGATTGAGTTGCCTTTATCTCATCGTGAATTGTTCATACCTGGTGGCTGATTGATGATGAGCTAAAGGCAGCTGAATCGAATGTGAAATGCAAAAATTCACGAAAATCTTGGCCGGCGAAATGCAGCCAGCTAGCGGGCAGGCGGGATGCAAGGTGGGTGGGGAGGACTCCAGGAGAGTAGTCACACAGCACCCAGGCAGCCGGCTTCTCCTCTGTGCCCCTCGCTGCTTCTCCCCTGCCTGCACACCTCCAGCCCCTCATGTACTGTGTACTGCAGGCCGGGCAGGAACAAGCTCGCTGGCCGTCCCTCCTCTGCCTCCTGTGAGAGGCCACTCACTTCCAGTCAATTTGAGTAAGTACAGCATCCAATATTTTTGTTTCATCTGATTGAAGATTCAGATGCTGTGTCTTTGATCTAATGGGTCAAGGAGTAAGCAGGGTGATAAACCACATGATGCATCTCTCTCATTAGGCAACTTCTTGTGACTGTAAAGGCTGTTACCATGCGTAGCGCAGGTGTGTCTTCAGGTGGTCCCACAAACCTCTGGGTATTGTTGGGTATCATAGTTACGCCAGTAAGATCTCCCATCAAGCCTTAGCTACTTGTCTGAAACTGAAAGTTCAGGAAAGGCTGGAATTGCCATAACATAACTGCAGTTCTATTTTTGCTATGGCAGGTCTGTTGTTTTGGGGTTTTTTTATGGCTTCCTTTCATTCCCAAATTTTGGCCAACCAATATGTGCAGCTGAGCTTGAGTCTTAAAGCAGTGACTGATGGAGCCAAGCTTATCTCTGTACCTGCAGGTAGCACAACGAGGGGCAGCCTGGGAGACTTGGGTTGAACTGTAGGAGATGTCTGTAGGTGTTAGTGCAGTGCAAACACATGTTACCCAGAGAAACTGTGAGACTTTGGCAAGGCTCAGCTGCTGAGGCCCTCAGCTGATCCAGTGTTAGCACTGGTCAAGTGCAGTGCTGGTTCCGCTTTTGGGAGGAAGCTGGACTAGATGACCTACCTCCAAAGGTCCCTTCCAACCAGCATTTCTGTGATTCTGTGGCTACACAAATCACTGAGTTTACATTCTTTCCATTTTCTGTAACTGCATGTCTGCTTCGTGTAGGCCAGATTTTGCATGAATTTGTCTTTTTATTCTGCTGCTGAGACCAATGTCAATGTTCAGTAGGTAGTAGAATGCTGTTGACGAGTCTCTAGGCTAACATTTTGTGGTAGTGAAATTCAAGGGTTTTCTAAAATTGGTTCTTGTTTAGCTAAAACCCAGATATGCAAGATGGATGTGCATCTAGAGATATTTCCATTTTCCAAATTCTATACTTTCAAGATCAGGCTATAATATCAAGTCACTGAATCAGCTTTGAAATGAAGATGGTGTATGTCCCCAGCTGTATGGTCTGGGTTTTGGTTTCTTTTTTTTTTTTTTTTTTTTTAATATTCCCTTCACTTCATCAACAGAATGTTACTTCAGACTAAGTGAGAAGTATTTAAAAGGGGTTGAAACCTGGAAATGCTTCTGAGGCAATGATGTGTTACATCTAGAGACAGAGTGAGTGCAGCTTGGAAAGGAGTTAAATGTCCTTCAGGAAGGGGAGCAGTGACTATCAGGAGATGTCTAGTAATGTGTTGGCTACAAGTGGATTTCATTAAAATTAGTTCTTTCAGTTATATAGCTGGAGGGAGAGAGTGTGTCAGCAGAGTGTTTTTTGAAGACCGTTCTGCTGATACTCCTGCAGGTTAGGTTAATACAGTTTTATAGCAGATATTGTCAGTTTATTGAACTTTGTATATGCGTTGTACCAAAGCAGACTTTGCACTTAATTGTATATTCTGTCCAGGGTGTTGGCTGGAGCAATTTGTGTCTATGCCTCGATAAAGAAGGAAGTTGGAGTTTGTGATGGTGGAAGAGCAAAGGGGTATGACACCTATTGCTTCTAGAGAATGTGTGTAGTGAACTGAAGCCTAATATAGTTTATGGTGTAAGATAAAGGCAACTCAATCAAACGCATTATGATCAGCTCATGTCAGGTCACGTTCCTGAGCATAACTTTTAAAAACTGAGTTTTGATGGGTTTAAATTGTATTTTTTTAAGGTTACTTTTAGAAAACGTTTTTTGGGTGTTTTAAAATTGTATTCATTTGAACATCACTTCTAAAAAAATTTTGGGTATTTTATAATTGTGTTCATTTAACACAACTTTTAAAAAAATGTGGGGTTTTTACATGTGCATTTGTGTAACATCTCTTTTAGAAAATATCTCAGGTTTGATTGAGTTGCCTTTATCTAGTAACCAAAAGCAGTTAAAGAGCAAGTGGACACCTCTGATGGCTGAACACAATGAAGGTGTGAAATCAATCAGCAAGCAGATGTTACAAATCGTGTGATTCATGCACTTGACTCCCCTTCTACATACAGAACTTCCTTGCAAAAATCAGAGCACCATGAGCAGAGCCGACTGCACGCTGAGGTTCTATTCCAAGGTACTGAACATGGTTCTGTTCATGGCACTGAGCGAGTGCCATCTGCTGGTCCACGTACAGTTGTCCCAGTGGAGAGTCAGCGGTGTAGAAGTGTCTGGTGGAGAGTTGGTGGCGTTAGTTGGCAGCGTACAATAGTCCCTTTCTTTCAGGAAGTGGGACTATATGATTGTTGTAGGTCCCCAGCAGCTGAACTGCTCTACTCTCCACTCCACTCTGCTGCAGCCATGATGAGTCAAATAATGATGAGACTGTTACTTACCTGAAATGCCAGGGGCTTTTTGGCTCAAAAACACTTTCAAAGACACATAACACAAAGGATACATGTAGAAATGTGGTTTTATTTTATCCTTCTGAGTCTCAGGGCAGATGTTCACAAGCATTAACACAGTGTGCAAGAGCAGCCAGAAGGAGGCTGATGCAATACTCAGTTTAGCCTGAAAAAACGTCACTTGGAGTCTGGCAAAGAAAAGTCAGAGAGCTACAGAAAGTCAAAAACCCCCTACGTCTCGTGCAGAGCCATGTGCTCTTGAGGCTGCACGGGGAATAGTGATTTCTGGCTCCCACACGTGTCTGTTGTGACAAGGAGTTAGTGTCACAGTTTCCAGCACGGTTGCTATGAACTCAGCCTCACCAGGCAAGACTTTCAAGAGCATGTAACACAAAAAATAGAACTAAACAAAAAATTTTGACTCGCCTTTCTTTGGCCTCTTTTTGATTCTGACATTGGTTGACTCAATTTCACTGTATTTGATTTTGTGTCTTTGTCTACTTGAAAGCCATTTTACTGTATTTGAGTCCAGTGACACTTATTTGAATTCTGTATGGACTTGATTTGGATTTGATTTAACTCTGGCTCTATTAGGCCTTTACTGAGCCTCTATAGTGACATTATTGTAGTCTGTTGGCCTCTCCTGGGCTCTGTTTTGACTCATTTTCATTGCCTTTGTCTCTATTTGACTCCGTGTGGGCTCTGTTTGCCACTCTCTGGATTCTCTTTTTGGTCTGTACTTTGAGTCTTGCTGCTCTCCCTCCTGGCCGCCTCCTCCTGCCTGCCCTTCTCCTTCCTCGACTCGATTTGAACCCTCCCTGGCTCTGTTTGGCTTTCTTTGACTCTGCACTGGCTTTGCCTCTTGCTGGGCTCTCTCAGGACTGTTGTTTGACTGTATTTTATTATCTTAGGCCCTATTTGACTCTCTTTAGATTTTTGGACTCCAGTGGGACTCTCGTTGGAGTCCCGTTTGGAGTCCAGTGAGGCTGCAGTTGGAGTCCCTTTGGACTCCACTAGGATTTCATTTGGATTCCATTTGGAGCCCAGTTTGACTTCATTTGAACTCTTTTTAAGTCTAGTTCATTCTGTTCTTTGGTCTGGCTCTTTTACTCTGGCTCTTTTACTCTGCTTCATTCTTCTACCCTTTTTGGTCTGCTTTTTTCAATCCACCTTTTCCAGCCCTCCCTTGCAGATCCAGCCCTCCCTTGCAGATCCAGCCCTCCCTTGAAATGCTCCCTGAAAGTCCAGTCCTCCCTGAAAGCCCAGTCCTCCCTGAGAGTCCAGTCCTCTGTGAAAGTCTTCTATAAAACTCCAGTCCTCTCTCAAAGTTCAGTCCTATCTGAAAGTCCTCCCTACAAGTCGAGTCCTCCCTGAAAGACCCAATTAATGTCGACTCTTCCCTTAAAGTCCAGTTCTCTCTGAAAGTCCTCCCTTAAAGTCCTCCCTGAATGTGCAGTCCTCCCTCACAGTCCTCCCTCAAAGGCCAGTCCTTCCTAAAAGTCCTTCCTGCAAGTCTTCCCTTTAAGTCCAGTTGCTGCTGAAAGTCCTTCCTGAAAGTCCAGTCCTACCTCAAAATACTTTCTAAAAATCCAGTTGCCACTGAAAGTCAAGTCTTCCCTTAAAGTCCTCCCTGAACATGAATCCTCCCTTAAAATCCTCACTGAAAGCACATTCCTCCCTCAAAGTCCAGTCCTCCCTCAAAGTCCAGTTCTCCCTCAAAGTCCTCCCTTGAAGTCCAGTCCTCCCTTGAAGTCCACCCTGAAGGTCCACCCTGAAGGTCCAGTCTTCCCTGAAAATTCTCCCGGAAAGTCAAGTCCTCCCTCAAAGTCCTCCCTGAACATGCAGTCCTCCCTCGAGGTTCTTCCGGCAAGTCCTCCCTCCAAGTCCAGTCCTTCCTCAAAGTCCTCCCTCAAATCCAGTCCTCCCTGAAAGTCCTCCATTAGTTTCTCGTCCTATCACAAAGTCCAGTCCTCCCTCAAAGTCCAGTCCTCTCTGAAAGTCATCCTAGAAATCCCTTTCTGAATGGCCAGTCCTTCCTCAAAATCCTCCCTCCAAATACAGTCCTCCCTGCAGGTCCTCTATAAAAGTCAACTACTCCCACAACATCCCATCCTCCCTGAAAGTTCTCCATTAGTGTCTAGTCCTCCCTTAAAGTCCAGTCCTCCCTTAAAGTCCCCCCTGAAAGTACTTTCTGAAAGTCCAGTCTTCCATTAAAATTCTCCCTGAAAGTTAAGTCCTCCCTCAAAGTCCTCCCTGAACATGCAGTCATCCCTCAAAGTTCTTCTTGCAAGTCCTCCCTTAAAGTCCAGTCCTTCCTCAAAGTCCTCCCTCAAAGTCCAGTCCTCCCTGAAATTCATCCTAGAAATCCCTTTCTGAACGTCCAGTCATTCCTCAAAATCGTCCCTCCAAATACAGTCCTCCCTGCAAGTCCTCTATAAATGTCAACTACTCCCACAACATCCCATCCTCTCTGAAAGTCCTCCATTAGTGTCTAGTCCTCCCTTAAAGTCCCCCCTGAAAGTACATTCTGAAAGTCCAGTTCTCCCTTTAAATCCTCCCTGAAAGTCAAGTCCTCCCTTAAAGTCCTCTCTGAAGGTCCAGTCCTCTCTGAAAATGCTCCCAGAAATACCTTCCTGAAAGTCCAGTCCTCTCTCGAAGTCCAATCCTCTCTCAAAGTCCACCCTGAAAGTACTTTCTGAAAGTCCAGACTTCCCTGAAAATTCTCCCTGAAAGTCAAGTTCTCCCTTAAACTCTTCCCTTAAGGTCCAGTGCTCCCTGAAGTCATTTCTGAAAGTGCAGTCACCTCTGAAAGTCCTCCTTGAAAGTCAAGTCCTCCCTCAAAGTCCTCCCTGAACATGCAGTCCTCCCTCAACGTTCTTCCTGCAAGTCCTCCCTGAAAGTCAAGTTCTCCCTCAAAGTCCTCCCTTCAAATACAGTCCTCCCTTAAAGTCCCCCCTAAAAGTACTTTCTGAAAGTCAAGTCCTCCCTCAAAGTCCTCCCTGAAGGTCCAGTCCTCTCTGAAAGTGCTCCCAGAAATCCCTTCCGGAAAGTCCAGTCCTTTCTCCAAGTCTTCCCTCAAAGTCCAGTCCTCTCTGAAAGTCATCCTAGAAATCCTTTCCTGAACGTCCAGTCCTTCCTCAAAGTCCTCCCTTAAAGTCCACCCTGAAAGTTCTTGCTGAAAGTCCAGTCTTCCCTGAAAATTCTCCCTGAAAGTCGAGTTCTCCCTTAAAGTCTTCCCTTAAGGTCCAGTGCTCCCTGAAGTAATTTCTGAAAGCCCAGTCCCATCTGAAAGTCCTCCTTGAAAGTCAAGTCCTCCCTCAAAGTCCTCCCTGAACATGCAGTCCTCCCCCAAAGTTGTTCCTGCAAGTCCTCCCTCCAAGTCCAGTCCTTCCTCAAAGTCCTCCCTCAAATCCAGTCCTCCCTGAAAGTCCTCCATTAGTGTCTCGTCCTCCCTCAAAGTCCAGTCCTCCCTTAAAGTCCAGTCCTCCCTGAAAGTCCTCCATTAGTGTCTCGTCCTCCCTCAAAGTCCAGTCCTCCCTTAAAGTCCAGTCCTCTCTGAAAGTCATCCTAGAAATCCCTTTCTGAACGTCCAGTCATTCCTCAAAATCCTCCCTCCAAATACAGTCCTTCCTGCAGGTCCTCTATAAAAGTCAACTACTCCCACAACATCCCATCCTCCCTGGTAGTCCTCCAATAGTGTCTAGTCCTCCCTTAAAGTCCAGTCCTCCCTTAAAGTCCCCCTTGAAAGTACTTTCTGAAAGTCCAGTTCTCCATTAAAATCCTCCCTGAAAGTCAAGTCCTCCCTTAAAGTCCTCCCTCAAAGTCCAGTCCTCCCTTAAAGTCCCCCTGAAAGTACTTGCTGAAAGTCCAGTTCTACCTTAAAATTCTCCCTGAATGTCAAGTTCTCCCTTAAAGTCTTCCCTTCAGGTCCAGTGCTCCCTGAAGTCCTTTCTGAAAGTCCAGTCGCATCTGAAAGTCCTCCTTGAAAGTCAAGTCCTCCCTCAAAGTCCTCCCTGAACATGCAGTCCTCCCTCAAAGTTCTTCCTGCAAGTCCTCCCTCAAATCCAGTCCTCCTTGAAAGTCCTCCATTAGTGTCTCATCCTCCCTCAAATCCAGTCCTCTCTGAAAGCCCTCCCTCAAAGTCCAGTCCTCTCTGAAAGTCCTCCCTCAAAGTCCAGTCCTCTCTCAAAGTCCAGTCCTCTCTGATAGTCATCCTAGAAATCCCTTTCTGAACGCCCAGTCCTTCCTTAAAATCCTCCCTACAAATACAATCCTCCCTGAAAGTCCTCCATAAAAGTCAACTGATCCCACAACATCCCATCCTCCCTGCAAGTCCTCCATTAGTGTCTAGTCCTCCTTTAAAGTCCAGTCCTCTCTGAAAGTCATCCGAGATACCACTTTCTGAACGTCCAGTCCTTTCTCAAAATTCTCCCTGCAAATCCAGTTCTCCCTGAAAGTCCTGTATAAAAGTCCAGTCCTCCCTCAAAGTTTACTGCACCCTCAAAGTTCTGTCGTCCCTCAAAGTCCTCCCTTGATGTCCAGTCCTTCCCTTAATGTCTAGTTCTCCCTCAAAGTCCTCCCTGAATGTCCAGTCATCCCTCAAAGGCCTTTTTTAAAGTCCACTCTCCCCCAAAAGTCCTCCTTCAAAGTCCAGTCCTCCCTCAAATTCCTCCCTGAACATGCAGTCCTCCCTCCAAGTTCTTCCTGCAAGTCCTCCCTCCAAGTCCAATCCTCCCTTAGAGCCCAGTCCTCTCTGAAAGTCCTATATAAAAGTCAACTACTCCAACAAAATACCCCTGAAAGTAATTTCTGTAAGTCCAGTCCTCCATTAAAATCGTCACTGAAGGTCCAGTCCTGTCTGAAACTGCTCCCAGAAATCCCTTAAGGAAAGTCCAGTCCTCTCTCCAAGTCTTCCCTCAAAGTCTTTCCTCAAAGTCTTTCCTCAAAGTCCCTCTGCCTCTCCTTTTTCGCCTGTGCCTTTTTCCTTCTGCCTTTTTCCTTCTGACTTTTCCTTCTGCCTCTTTCCTTCTGCCTTTTTCCCCTCTGCCTCTTTCCTTCTGCCTCTTTCCTTCTGCCTCTTTCCCTCTGCCTTTTTCCCCTCTGCCTTTTTCCCCTCTGCCTTTTTCCGCCTCTGCCTTTTCCGCCTCTGCCTTTTTCCCTCTGCCTTTTTCCATCTGCCTTTTTCCCCTCTGCCTCTTTCCTTCTGCCTCTTTCCTTCTGCCTTTTTCCCTCTGCCTTTTTCCCTCTGCCTTTTTCCCCATGCTTCTTTCCTTCTGCCTTTTCCGCCTCTGCCTTTTCCGCCTCTGCCTTCTTCCTTCTGCCTCTTTCCTTCTGCCTCTTTCCTTCTGCCTCTTTCCTCTTCCTTTTTCCCTCTGCCTTTTTCCCTCTGCCTCTTTCCCTCTGCCTCTTTCCCTCTGCCTCTTTCCCTCTGCCTTTTTCACCCCTGCCTTTTTCCCTCTGCCTTTTCCCCCTCTGCCACTTTCCTTCTGCCTTTTCCCCCCCTGCCTTTTCCCCCCCCTGCCTTTTCCCCCCCTGCTTTTTTCCCCCCTGCCTTTTTCCCCCCTGCCTTTTTCCTCTCTGCCTCTTTCCCTCTGCCTCTTTCCGTCTGCCTTTTTCCTTCTGCCTTTTCCGCCTCTGCGTCTTTCCCTCTGCGTTTTTCCCCTCTGCCTTTTCCCCTTTGCTTATTCCCCTCTGTCTTTTTCCCCTCTGTCTTTTTCCCCCCTGCCTTTTTCCCCCTGCCTTTTTCCCTCCTGCCTCTTTCCCTCTGCCTCTTTCCCTCTGCCTCTTTCCCTCTGCCTCTTTCCCTCTGCCTTTTCCCCCTCTGCCTTTTTCCCCTCTGCCTCTTTCCTTCTGCCTCTTTCCTTCTGCCTCTTTCCTTCTGCCTTTTCCCCTCTGCCTTTTTCCTCTCTGCCTCTTTCCCTCCGCCTCTTTCCTTCTGCCTTTTTTCCCTCTGTCTCTTTCCTTCTTCCTCTTTCCTTCTTCCTCTTTCCCTCTGCCTCTTTCCCTCTGCCTCTTCCCTCTGCCTCTTCCCTCTGCCTCTTCCTTCTGCCTCTTTCCTTCTGCCTTTTTCCTTCTGCCGATTTCCCCTCTGCATTTTCCCTCCTGCCTATTTCCCCTCTGCCTATTTCCTCTCTGCCTTTTTCCCCCCTGCCTTTCCCCCCCCCGCCTTTCCCCCCCCCTGCCTTTTCCCCCCCTGCCTTTTCCCCCCCTGCCTTTTCCCCCCCTGCCTTTTCCCCTGTGCCTCTTTCCTTCTGCCTCTTTCCTTCTGCCTCTTTCCTTCTGCCTCTTTCCTTCTGCCTCTTCCCCTCTGCCTCTTTCCCTCTGCCACTTTCCTTCCTCGTCTTTCCTTCCTCGTCTTTCCTTCCTCGTCTTTCCTTCCTCGTCTTTCCTTCCTCGTCTTTCCTTCCTCGTCTTTCCTTCTTCGTCTTTCCTTCTGCCTCTTCCCTCTGCCTCTTCCCTCTGCCTCTTCCCTCTGCCTCTTCCCTCCTGCCTCTTCCCTTCTGCCTCTTTCCCTCTTCTTTTTTCCTTCTGCCTTTTTTTTTTCCCTGCCTCTTTCCCCTCTGCCTCTTTCCCCTCTGCCTCTTTCCTTCTCCCTCTTTCCCTCTTCCTTTTTTCCTCTTCCTTTTTTCCTCTTCCTTTTTTCCTCTTCCTTTTCCCCCCTGCCTTTTTCCCCCCTGCCTTTATCCCCCCTGCCTTTATCCCCCCTGCCTTTATCCCCCCTGCCTTTTCCCCTTTTCCTCTTTCCTTCTGCCTCTTTCCTTCTGCATTTTCCTCCTCTGCCTCTTTCCTTCTGCCTCTTTCCTTCTGCCTCTTTCCTTCTTCCTCTTTCCTTCTGCCTTTTTCCCCATTCCTTTTTCCCCATGCCTTTTTCTTCCTCTTCCTTTTTCCCTCTGCTTTTTTTACTTCTGCCTCTTTCCCTCTGCCTCTTTCCCTCTGCCTTTTCCCCCCTGCCTTTTCCCCCCCTGCCTTTTCCCCCCCTGCCTTTTCCCCCCTGCCTTTTCCCCCCTGCCTCTTTCCTTCTGCCTTTTCCCCTTTGCCTATTTCCCTCTGCCTTTTTCCCCTCTGCCTTTTTCCCCTCTGCCTTTTTCCCCTCTGCCTCTTTCCTTCTGCCTCTTTCCTTCTGCCTCTTCCCTCTGCCTCTTCCCTCTGCCTCTTTCCTTCTGCGTCTTCCCTCTGCCTCTTTCCTTCTGCCTCTTTCCTTCTGCCTCTTTCCCTCTGCCTCTTTCCCTCTGCCTCTTTCCCTCTGCCTCTTTCCCTCTGCCTCTTTCCCTCTGCCTCTTTCCCTCTGCCTCTTCCCTCTGCCTCTTCCTTCTGCCTCTTTCCTTCTGCCTTTTTCCTTCTGCCTATTTCCCCTCTGCATTTTCCCTCCTGCCTATTTCCCCTCTGCATTTTCCCTCCTGCCTATTTCCCCTCTGCCTATTTCCTCTCTGCCTTTTTCCCTCCTGCCTTTCCCCCCCCCTGCCATTCCCTCCCCTGCCTTTCCCCCCCCGCCTTTTCCCCCCCTTCCTTTTCCACTCTGCCTCTTTCCTTCTGCCTCTTTCCTTCTGCCTCTTTCCCTCTGCTATTTCCCCTCTGCTATTTCCCCTCTGCCCTTTTCCCCTCTGCCCTTTTCTCCTCTGCCCTTTTCTCCTCTGCCCTTTTCTCCTCTGCCTTTTTCCCCTCTGCCTTTTTCCTTCTATCTCTTCCCTTCTTCCTCTTCCCTTCTTCCTCTTCCTTTCTGCCTCTTTCCTTCTGCCTTTTTCCCTCTGCCTCTTTCCCTCTTCCTCTTTTCTTCTGCGTCTTTCCTTCTGCCTCTTCCCTCTGCCTTTTTCGTTTCTGCCTTTACCCCTCTGCCTTTTTCCCCATTCCTTTTTCCCCATGCCTTTTCCTCCTCTTCCTTTTTCCCTCTCCTTTTTTTACTTCTGCCTCTTTCCCTCTGCCTCTTTCCCTCTGCCTCTTTCCCTCTGCCTCTTTCGCTCTGCCTTTTATGCTCTGTTTTTTATTTTTGCATTTTTTTTCTGACTCTTTTGTTCAGCCTCTTTCATTCTGCCTTCTCCCCTCTGCCTTTTCCCCCTCTGCCTTTTCCCCCTCTGCCTTTTCCCCCTCTGCCTTTTCCTCCTCTTCCACTTTCCTTCTTCCTCTTTCCCTCTGCCTTTTTCCCCTTTGCCTCTTTCCTTCTTCCTCTTTCCTTCTTCCTCTTTCCTTCTTCCTCTTCTCACTTCCTCTTCCCTCTTCCTCTTCCCTCTTCCTCTTCCCTCTGCCTCTTCCCTCTGCCTCTTCCCTCTGCCTCTTTCCCTCTTCTTTTTTCCTTCTGCCTTTTTCCTTCTGCCTTTTTTTTCTTCTGCCTTTTTCCTTCTGCCTTTTTCCCTCTGCATTTTCCTCATTCCTTTTTCCTCATTCTTTTTTCCCCTGTGTTATTTTCCCCTCTGCCTTTTTCCCCTCTGCCTTTTTCCCCTCTGCCTTTTTCCCCTGTGCCTTTTTCCCCTCTGCCTTTTTCCCCTCTGCCTTTTTCCCCTCTGCCTCTTTCCTTCTGCCTCTTCCCTCTGCCTCTTTCCTCCTGCCTTTTTCCCCTATGTCTCTTCCCTTCTGCCTCTTCCCTTCTGCCTCTTCCCTTCTGCCTCTTTCCCTCTGCTATTTCCCCTCTGGCCTTTTCTCCTCTGCCCTTTTCCTTCTGCCTCTTTCCTTCTACCTTTTACCTCTTCCTCTTTCCCTCTGCCTCTTTCCCTCTGCCTCTTTCCCTCTGCCTCTTTCCCTCTTCCTTTTCCGCCTCTGCCTTCTTCCCCTCTGCCTTCTTCCCCTCTGCCTTTTTCCCCTCTGCCTTTTTCCTTCTTCCTCTTCCCTTCTTCCTCTTCCCTTCTTCCTCTTCCCTTCTGCCTCTTCCCTTCTTCCTCTTCCCTTCTGCCGCTTCCCGTCTGCCGCTTCCCTTCTGCCTCTTTCCCTCTGCCTCTTTCCCTCTGCCTCTTTCCCTCTGCCTTTTTATGCTCTGTTTTTTTTTTTCAATTTTTTTCTGACTCTTTCCTTCTGCCTCTTTCATTCAGCCTCTTTTCTTCAGCCTCTTTCATTCTGCCTTTTCCCCTCTGCCTTTTCCCCCTCTGCCTTTTCCCCCTCTGCCTTTTCCCCCTCTGCCTTTTCCCCCTCTGCCTTTTCCCCCTCTTCCTCTTTCCTTCTTCCTCTTTCCCTCTGCCTTTTTCCCCTTTGCCTCTTTCCTTCTTCCTCTTTCCTTCTTCCTCTTCTCACTTCCTCTTCTCTCTTCCTCTTCTCTCTTCCTCTTCCCTCTTCCTCTTCTCTCTGCCTCTTCCCTCTTCCTCTTCCCTCTGCCTCTTCCCTCTGCCTCTTCCCTCTGCCTCTTTCCCTCTTCTTTTTTCTTTATGCCTTTTTCCTTCTGCCTTTTTTTTTCTTCTGCCTTTTTCATTCTGCCTTTTTTTTCTTCAGCCTTTTTCCTTCTGCCTTTTTCCCTCTGCATTTTCCTCATTCCTTTTTCCCCTGTGCCTTTTCCCCTGTGCCTTTTCCCCTGTGCCTCTTCCCTCTGCCTCTTCCCTCTGCCTCTTCCCTCTGCCTCTTTCCCTCTTCTTTTTTCTTTCTGCCTTTTTCCTTCTGCCTTTTTTTTCTTCAGCCTTTTTCCTTCTGCCTTTTTCCCTCTGCATTTTCCTCATTCCTTTTTCCTCGTTCTTTTTTCCCCTTTGCCTTTTTCCCCTCTGCCTTTTTCCCCTCTGCCTCTTTCCTTCTGCCTCTTCCCTCTGCCTCTTTCCTCCTGCCTTTTTCCCCTATGTCTCTTCTTTTCTTCCTCTTCCCTTCTGCCTCTTCCCTTCTTCCTCTTCCCTTCTTCCTCTTCCCTTCTTCCTCTTCCCTTCAGCCTCTTTCCTTCTGCCTCTTTCCTTCTGCCTCTTTCCCTCTGCTATTTCCCCTCTGCCCTTTTCTCCTCTGCCTTTTTCCTTCTGCCTCTTTCCTTCTACCTTTTACCTCTGCCTCTTTCCCTCTGCCTCTTTCCCTCTGCCTCTTTCCCTCTGCCTTTCCCTCTGCCTTTCCTTCTGCCTTTCCTTCTGCCTTTCCTTCTGCCTCTTTCCTTTTGCCTTTTTCCCCTCTCCCTTTTTCCCCTCTCCCTTTTTCCCCTCTCCCTTTTTCCCCTCTACCTCTTTCCTTCTGACTCTTTCCCTCTGCCTCTTTCCCTCTGCCTCTTTCCCTCTGCCTCTTTCCCTCTGCCTCTTTCCCTCTGCCTCTTTCCCTCTGCCTCTTCCCTTCTGCCTCTTCCCTTCTGCCTCTTCCCTTCTGCCTCTTTCCTTCTGCCTCTTTCCTTCTGCCTCTTCCCTTTGCCTTTTTCCCCTCTGCCTTTTCCCCTCTGCCTTTTCCCCTCTGCCTTTTCCCTCTTCCTTTTTACCTCTTCCTTTTTACCTCTGCCTTTTTACCTCTGCCTCTTTTCCTCTGCCTCTTTCCCTCTGCGTCTTTACCTCTGCCTTTTATGCTCTGTTTTTTATTTTTGCATTTTTTTCTGGCTCTTTCCTTCTGCCTCTTTTATTCAGCCTCTTTTCTTCAGCCTTTTCCCCTCTGCCTCTTCCCCCTCTGCCTCTTCCCCCTCTGCCTTTTCCCCCTCTGCCACTTTCTTCCTCTTTCCCTCTGCCTTTTCCCCTTTGCCTCTTTCTTTCTTCCTCTTTCTTTCTTTCTTCCTCTTTCTTTCTTCCTCTTTCCTTCTTCCTCTTTCCTTCTTCCTCTTCTCTCTTCCTCTTTAATCTGTCATTTCCCTCTGCCTCTTTCCTTCTGCCTCTTTCCTTCTGCCTCTTTCCTTCTGCCTCTTTCTTTCCTTCTGCCTCTTTCCCTCTTCTTTTTTCCTTCTGCCTTTTTCCTTCTGCCTTTTTTTTCTTCAGCCTTTTTCCTTCTGCCTTTTTCCCTCTGCATTTTCCTCATTCTTTTTTCCCCTGTGCCTTTTTCCCCTGTGCCTTTTTCCCCTGTGCCTTTTTCCTCTCTGTCTTTTTCCCCTCTGCCTTTTTCCCCTCTGCCTTTTTCCCCTCTGCCTCTTTCCCTTCTGCCTCTTTCCCTCTGCCTCTTTTCTTCTGCATCTTTCCTTCTGCCTCTTCCCTCTGCCTCTTCCCTCTTCCTCTTCCCTCTGCCTCTTCCCTCTGCGTCTTCCCTCTGCGTCTTCCCTCTTCCTCTTCCCTTCTGCCTTTTTCCCTCTTCTTTTTTCCTTCTGCCTCTTTCCCTCTTCTTTTTTCCTTCTGCGTCTTTCCTTCTGCCTCTTTCTTTCTGACTCTTTCCTTCTGCCTCTTTCTCTTCTGCCTCTTTCCCTCTGCCTTTTTTCCCTCTGCCTTTTTTCCCTCTGCCTTTTTTCCCTCTGCCTTTTTTCCCTCTGCCTTTTTTCCCTCTGCCTTTTTTCCCTCTGCCTTTCCTTCTCCCTCTTTCCTTCTCCCTCTTTCCTTCTCCCTCTTTCCTTCTCCCTCTTTCCTTCTCCCTCTTTCCTTTTTCCTTTTTCCTTTTTCCCCTCTGCCTCTTTCCTTCTGCCACTTTCCTTCTGCCTCTTTCCTTCTGCCTCTTTCCCCTCTCCCTTTTTCCCCTCTCCCTTTTTCCCCTCTGCCTGTTTCCTTCTGTTTCTTTCCTTGAGCCTTTTTCCTTCTGCCTTTTTCCCTATTTTTTTTTCTTTCTGACTCTTTCCTTCTGCCTTTTTCCCCTCTCCCTTTTTCCCCTCTCCCTTTTTCCCCTCTCCCTTTTCCCTCTGCCTCTTTCCCTCTCCCACTTTCCCTCTGCCTCTTTCCCTCTGCCTTTTTCCTTCTGCCTCTTTACTTCTGCCTTTTTCCCCTCTCCCTTTTTCTCCTCTGCCTTTTCCCCTCTGCCTTTTTCCCTCTGCCTTTCCTTATTCCTCTTTCCCTTTGCCTTTTTCCCTTTTCCTTTTTCCCTCTTCTTTTTCCCCATACCTTTTTTTCCATGTTTTTTTTACGCATGCCTTTTTCCCTCTGCCTTTTTCTTTCTGCCTTTTCCGTCTCTGCCTCTTTCCCTCTGCCTCTTTCCCTCTGCCTCTTTCCCTCTGCCTCTTTCCTTCTGCCTCTTTCCCTCTGCCTTTTTCCCTCTGCCTTTTTCCCTCTGCCTTTTTCTCTCTGCCTTTTTCCCTCTGCCTTTTTCCCTCTGCCTTTTTCCCTCTGCTTCTTAACTTCTGCCTCTTTCCCTCTGCCTTTTTCCCTCTGCCTATTTTTTTCTGCTTTTTTTCCTGCCTCTTTCCCCTCTGCCTTTTTCCCTCTGCCTTTTTCCCTCTGCCTCTTTCCCTCTGCCTCTTTCCCTCTGCCTCTTTCCCTCTGCCTTTTTACTTCTGCCTTTTTCCTTCTTCCTTTTTTTCTGCCTCTTTCCTTCTGCCTCTTTCCTTCAGGCTCTTTTCTTCAGCCTCTTTCATTTAACCTTTTCCCCCTCTGCCTTTTCCCACTCTGCCTTTTCCCCCACTGCCTTTTCCCCCACTGCCTTTTCCCCCACTGCCTTTTTCCCTCTGCCTTTTCCCCCTCTGCCTTTTTACCTGTGCCTTTTCCCCATGCCTTTTTCCCCTCTGCCTTTTTCCTTCTGCCTTTGCCCCCTCTGCGTTTTTCCTTCTGCCTCTTTTCTTCTGCCTTCGTCCCACTGCCTTCGTCCCTCTGCCTCTTTCCCTCTGCCTCTTTCCCTCTGCCTTTTTCCCTCTGCCTTTTTCCCTCTGCCTTTTTCCCTCTGCTTTTTCCCCATGCCTTTTTCCCCATGCTTTTTCCCCATGCTTTTTCCCCATGCTTTTTCCCCATGCCTTTTTCCCCATGCCTTTTTCCCCATGCCTTTTTCCCCATGCTTTTTCCCCATGCCTTTTTCCCCATGCCTTTTTACCCTCTGCCTTTTTACCCTCTGCCTTTTTACCCTCTGTCTTTTTCCTTCTGCCTTTTCCGCCTCTGCGTTTTTCCTTCTGCCTCTTTCCTTCTGCCTTCGTCCCTCTGCCTCGTTCCCTCTGCATCGTTCCTTTTGCCTTTTTCCCTCTGCCTTTTTCCCTCTGCCTTGTCTGCCTCTGCCTCTTTTCTTCAGCCTTTTTCCCCTCTGCCTTTTTCCCCTCTGCCTTTTTCCCCTCTGCCTTTTTCCCCTCTGCCTGTTTTCCTCTGCCTCTTTCCTTCTGCCGTTTTCCCTTTGCCTTTTTCCCTTTCCCTTTTTCCCTTTGCTTTTTCCCTTTTCCTTTTTCCCTCTGCTTTTTCCCCATACCTTTTTCCCCATGCCTTTTTACCCTCTTCCTTTTTCCCTCTGCCTTTTTCCTTCTGCCTTTTCCGCCTCTGCGTTTTTCCTTCTGCCTCTTTCCTTCTGCCTTCATCCCTCTGCCTCGTTCCCTCTGCCTCGTTCCCTCTGCCTCGTTCCCTCTGCCTTTTTCCCTCTGCCTTTTCCCCTCTGCCTTTTCTGCCTCTGCCTCTTTCCTTCTGCCTCTTTCCTTCAGCCTTTTTCCCTCTGCCTTTTTCCCTCTGCCTTTTTCCTAATGCCTCTTTCCTTCTGCCTTTCCTTCTGCCTCTTTCCTTTTGCCTTTTTCCCCTCTCCCTTTTTCCCCTCTCCCTTTTTCCCCTCTCCCTTTTTCCCCTCTGCCTTTTTCCCCTCTGCCTCTTTCCCTCTGCCTCTTTCCCTCTGCCTTTTTCCCTCTGCCTTTTTCCCTCTGCCTTTTTCCCTCTGCCTTTTTTCCTCTGCCTCTTTCCTTCTGCCGTTTTCCCTTTGCCTTTTTCCCTTTCCCTTTTTCCCTTTGCTTTTTCCCTTTGCTTTTTCCCTTTTCCTTTTTCCCTCTGCTTTTTCCCCATACCTTTTTCCCCATGCCTTTTTACCCTCTTCCTTTTTCCCTCTGCCTTTTTCCTTCTGCCTTTTCCGCCTCTGCGTTTTTCCTTCTGCCATCATCCCTCTGCCTCGTTCCCTCTGCCTTTTCCCCTCTGCCTCTTTCCTTCAGCCTCTTTCCTTCAGCCTCTTTCCTTCTGCCTTTTT
Organism: Hemiprocne comata; assembly: GCA_020745705.1. Taxonomy (NCBI): domain Eukaryota; kingdom Metazoa; phylum Chordata; class Aves; order Apodiformes; family Apodidae; genus Hemiprocne; species Hemiprocne comata. Next base: position 45,796,136 of record CM036587.1, read on the forward strand.
CCCTCTGCCATTTTCCCTCTGCCTTTTTCCTAATGCCTCTTTCCTAATGCCTCTTTCCTTCTGCCTCTTTCCTTTTGCCTTTTTCCCCTCTCCCTTTTTCCCCTCTCCCTTTTTCCCCTCTCCCTTTTTCCCCTCTCCCTTTTTCCCCTCTGCCTCTTTCCCTCTGCGTCTTTCCCTCTGCCTTTTTCCCTCTGCCTTTTTCCTTCTTCCTTTTTTTCTGCCTCTTTCCTTCAGGCTCTTTTCTTCAGCCTCTTTCATTTAGCCTTTTTCCCTCTGCCTTTTTTCCTCTGCCTTTTCCCCCTCTGCCTTTTTCCCCTCTGCCTTTTTTCCTCTGCCTTTTCCGCCTCTGCCTCTTTCCTTCTGCCTCTTTCCTTCTGCCTTCGTCCCTCTGCCTCGTTCCCTCTGCCTCGTTCCTTCTGCCTTTTCCCCTCTGCCTTTTCCCCTCTGCCTTTTCCTATCTGCCTTTTTCCCCTCTGCCTTTTTCCCCTCTTCCTTTTTCCCCTCTGCCTTTTTCCCCTCTGCCTTTTTCCCCTCTGCCTTTTTCCCCTCTGCCTTTTTCCCCTTTTCCTTTTTCCCTCTGCCTTTTCTGCCTCTGCCTCTTTCCTTCTGCCTCTTTCCTTCTGACTCTTTCCTTCTGCCTCTTTCCCTCTGCCTCTTTCCCTCTGCCTCTTTCCCTCTGCCTCTTTCTCTCTTCCTTTTTCCCTCTGCCTTTTTCCTTCTTCCTTTTTTTCTGCCTCTTTCCTTCTGCCTCTTTCCTTCAGCCTTTTTCATTTAGACTTTTCCTCCTCTGCCTTTTCCCCCTCTGCCTTTTCCCCCTCTGCCTTTTCCCCCTCTGCCTTTTCCCCTCTGCCTTTTTCCCCTCTGCCTTTTTCCCTCTGCCTTTTTCCTTCTGCCTTTTCCGCCTCTGCGTTTTTCCTTCTGCCTCTTTCCTTCTGCCTTCGTCCCTCTGCCTCGTTCCCTCTGCCTCGTTCCTTCTGCCTCGTTCCCTCTGCCTTTTCCCCTCTTCCTTTTTCCCCTCTGCCTTTTCCGCCTCTGCCTTTTTCCCTCTGCCTTTTTTCCTCTGCCTCTTTCCTTCTGCCGTTTTCCCTTTGCCTTTTTCCCTTTCCCTTTTTCCCTTTGCTTTTTCCCTTTTCCTTTTTCCCTCTGCTTTTTCCCCATACCTTTTTCCCCATGCCTTTTTACCCTCTTCCTTTTTCCCTCTGCCTTTTTCCTTCTGCCTTTTCCGCCTCTGCGTTTTTCCTTCTGCCTCTTTCCTTCTGCCTTCGTCCCTCTGCCTCGTTCCCTCTGCCTCGTTCCCTCTGCCTTTTTCCCTCTGCCTTTTCCCCTCTGCCTTTTCTGCCTCTGCCTCTTTCCTTCAGCCTCTTTCCTTCAGCCTCTTTCCTTCTGCCTTTTTCCCTCTGCCTTTTTCCCTCTGCCTTTTTCCTAATGCCTCTTTCCTTCTGCCTCGTTCCCTCTGCATCGTTCCTTTTGCCTTTTTCCCCTCTCCCTTTTTCCCCTCTCCCTTTTTCCCCTCTCCCTTTTTCCCCTCTCCCTTTTTCCCCTCTGCCTCTTTCCCTCTGCCTTTTTCCCTCTGCCTTTTTCCTTCTTCCTTTTTCCTTCTTCCTTTTTTTCTGCCTCTTTCCTTCAGGCTCTTTTCTTCAGCCTCTTTCATTTAGCCTTTTCCCCTCTGCCTTTTCCCCTCTGCCTTTTTCCCCTCTGCCTTTTTCCCCTCTGCCTTTTTCCCTCTGCCTTTTTCCCTCTGCCTTTTTCCCTCTGCCTTTTTCCTAATGCCTCTTTCCTTCTGCCTCTTTCCCTCTGCCTCTTTCCCTCTGCCTCTTTCTCTCTTCCTTTTTCCCTCTGCCTTTTTCCTTCTTCCTTTTTTTCTGCCTCTTTCCTTCTGCCTCTTTCCTTCAGCCTTTTTCATTTAGCCTTTTCCTCCTCTGCCTTTTCCCCCTCTGCCTTTTCCCCCTCTGCCTTTTCCCCATGCCTTTTTCCCCTCTGCCTTTTTCCCTCTGCCTTTTTCCTTCTGCCTTTTCCGCCTCTGCCTCTTTCCTTCTGCCTCTTTCCTTCTGCCTTCGTCCCTCTGCCTCGTTCCCTCTGCCTCGTTCCTTCTGCCTTTTTCCCTCTGCCTTTTCCCCTCTGCCTTTTTCCCCTCTTCCTTTTTCCCCTCTGCCTTTTTCCCCTCTGCCTTTTTCCCCTCTGCCTTTTTCCCCTCTGCCTTTTTCCTTTGCCTCTTTCCTTCTGCCTTTTTCCTTCTGCCTTTCCTTCTGCCTTTCCTTCTGCCTCTTTCCTTCTGCCTTTTTCCCCTCTGCCTTTTTCCCCTCTGCCTTTTTCCCCTCTGCCTTTTTCCCCTCTGCCTTTTTCCCTCTGTCTCTTTCCTTCTGTCTCTTTCCTTCTGCCTCTTTCCCTCAGCCCCTTTCCTTCTGCCTTTATTGTGGCAGAGTATAAGGTCTCTTTAGTCTTGCTTTTCATTCTGCCTTTTGCATTCTGCCTTTATACTCTACTTTTTTGTCTGCTTTTTTTTTACTGTACTCTGAGTCTTCCTGGTCTCCTTCCTGGGTGCCTCTTCCTACCTGTCCTCCTTCCTGGCCTTTACCCAACTTTGTTACTCTATGTCTCTGTCTCTCTCTGGGTGCTCTTTGCCGTCTCCTTTGACTCCAGCTGTACTCTAATTTGTATCTCTTTTACTCTATTTTTTCTGTTCTTTTCTTTGTCTATTTGAAATCTTTTTCGATTAGATGCAGTTTTAGTTTTTTGGATGGTATTTGTCTCTTGAATCTGTTTTGCCTCTACTTTGGCTGTTCCTGGCCTCATTCTCCTGCATGCCCTGACAAGGGGCGCTGCTCAATGCTACCGAGGAGAAAAAGCAACCCCTGGGGGCCACCCTTGGGGCCCACCCTGGGAGTCTAAGAAAGATTCCTCCCCCCGGATGCGGGGCACGAGGGCCACCTTCATGGAGCAGGAGCAGCAGCACCTGGCCAAAAGGGCCCAAAGGAGCCCTGGCAAGGGGCTGTGCTCAGTGCTGCAGAGGAAGGCAAAAAACCCCGGGGACACTTACTAGCCCACTGTGGGGGCAAAAAAAGCCTTCCTCCCCCCAGCTGCAGGGCATGAGGGGCCATCTTCGTGGTGCATGAGCAGCAGGCAGTGACCCAGCCACAGTGGGCCAGAGGAGCCATGACAAGGGGTCATGCTCAGTGCTGCAGAGGAAGGCAAAAAACCCCCGGGGACCAGGGCCAATCTGCCCTGGGGGAAAATTCCTTCCTGACCCCAGCAGAGCTGGCAATCGGCTGCTCCCTGAGCATGTGAGCACGACCTGCATCCTCCTTCCACTGGCTGGTCATGCCTCCCAGGAGATGCCCAAGCCCTAGTCTCCCTCAACTGGAGGCACCCCAGGGGCTTCCAAGAATGGCCAAATGCCCCTGACCTGATTAACCTTGGGGACAAGAATCTTTCTTACGGTTGGTGCCCCTGGCTCCACAGGGGCAGAGGATGGTGAGCTCTGCAGGACTCCTCAAGGAGGCATTCCCTTGGTCTTCACTGCTGTCTGGCTGAAAAAGCTTGATAGCCTCGGGCACCTCCACGAGTTGGTGCTTCTTCTCATCTCCAGCAGCCTTGTCCAGCCTCTGGTCTCCCTTCCTTGATCTCCTGCAAGTAGTTTTCCCGGCTCCTCAAGGGCTTCCTCTGCGATGTGTCTCAGCTGCCCCCGGGCCAGCTCTGGCAGCAGAACACAGGAGGATGCCTCCTGTTATGCTGCGTTGCCGGGGGTGACACTGTGACATAGGGGTGACACTCTCTGCCCTGCACAGCCCCACCCACCACCGCCCCTTGCCCAGCACACTTGTTCTGGAGGAGGGCCTGTGGGGTGCTGGCCCCAAGGCAGTCCCTGTGTCTGGGAGGCCCAGGGGGCTGTCCCTGCCCTTGGTGGCCGTGCACTGGGCACAGCTGCTGGGTGTCCCTGATGCCTCCTCTGCCTCGGCTCCCAAGGACAAACCCGGTGCTGTTACTCTTCTCTCAGGCCATGCCAGAAACCAACCCTGCAGCCCAGGGACCACCCCTGATAGCAAACAAGTAGCCAACAATCTTGTAGCCACACGCTTGGTGATGAATCAGCTTGCACAAGTGGTGCAATGAGTGCAGAAAGCTGCCAGGCTGTGTCTGTTCAGTTCAAGAATCTCAACATTTTGATGCAAGCTCAGTGTGACGAGATAAGCCATGGTGCCCCTGTGTCCAGACGTGGATCTGAGGGATGAGCAGGCAGAGCAAGGCTAGAGATGAATTCCCTTGCCGTGAGTCCCCCTGGACAGAGGGCTTTGAGGCAAAGGACAGTCTGTCAGGAGCAGGGATTTCAGACCCTATGGCAGTTGTAAGCCAAACCCCATGATTTGAGTTACGCTTGAAAACAAACTGGTAGCCAGGGCGCTTTAAGACCCCGCTTTCCTCTTTGCAAAAGGCCCCCCGAGGCACATGAATGCTGAGTTAGTGCATTCTGGCACACTGAGCTCTGGCTCTTCTCATGGCATTCCTGTGCTGTGCTGTATCTAGAGCAATCCATGCCGGAAGTCAGAAATCCTTGTGTAATTGGCACTGACTACTACATCCAAAGGAAAAGGTTCCATCTTTTAGCCAATGTAGATGGATATTTTTTTGGAAGTGCAGGTGTTCCTTGGCATTTTTCTGTAACAATTTCTTGGCTTTCCTTTTTTATGTATGGCTGTTGATGACCTGCTTGGGGGCTTCTGTCTCATCCCAAATGTTTTCCTACGCACACCAGTCCCACAGCAGGGCACTTCAGTGTGGCAGATTTCAGTACAAAGCAAGTGCTGTTCACAGCCCTCGGGTTCTGCTCACACCCTCAGGTACAGGTGCCCCAAGTTCATTGTAGTGCTGGAGACACCTGACCAAACACATGCCACATACATCTTCCTCCTCTGCAGCCCTTTGAAAGTCATGTTTTGGACAGCTGCTGTAGAAATAAAGGAGGAAGCTTTAAAGATGTACTGTGTTTGGCCGCCCTTGCCTGGTGCTTTTGGCTGGCCTGGACACGACCTGCCGCTGAGGCAATATCCAGCGTTTCCTTCTGCTCTTAAAAAATGTCCTGCAGAGAGGGAGAGTTCATGTGCAAGCAACACGTCTGACATCATGCAAGCAATAAAGGCAATATCAGCACCAATGTTTGAAGTGCAGTAGTGCTTTTCTTCCTGTGGCTTAGAGTTTGCACTTAATTGCCCATTTTGCAAGTCCAGGTTGGGTGGCGTGTGCGATGGGAATGGCAGCAGGTGCACAGGAACATGTCGTGCCTTGCTGGTTCTGGACTTCTCCCTCTGATGATTTCTTCTTGTGCTTCCCATGGGGAATGTGACTGTCGTGCAGCACATGACACAACACTGGAGGGACAGAAAATAAGTATTTGTTTGCTGCTGAGAGAAAATCAGCCTCATCAGCACTGGAAAAATCACAGTGAACTGATTGATGATTGCAGTAGGTAACGTTGTGTTTTAGCCTCCTGAGTTTCAGCTGTTGAGATCTGAAACACATAAAACAAGTGGATGAAGTGGTGTATGATGGAAGTGGTAAAGCAAGAGTGCAGAAGAGATGCATGGAGTTAATACAAGATACTTAAAAGTGAAGGGTATTCAGAGGAAACCACCTCGATGGTTTGACTACGGAAACAGCATAGGAGTGAAGCAGAGGTGGCATCAGAGGAGAAGAGGGAAAGAGAGCAAGGAAACAAACACCTCTGAGATAGCACATTGTGGAACTAAACAGAAGTTTAAAAAAGGACAGACTTGCTGCATCACATACTTGGAAGAGATGAGTGTGGAGTGTAGTCTTGACATAATGAACCAGTAGAAATATTTGTGAGGAATAGGAATTAAAAAAATTAACACGATAACGATGGCATGAAGAGATGATGGTAAACAGAAGGAATGAGTTCAAGGAAGAGATGGAGGTGGTGGAGTTGTTGGAACATTTGGGAATGTTCCTCTTCAAATGAGTCAGAAGTGAGATGGAAAAAGGTGAAGCAAGGTTGTGTTTATTTGCATTAAAGATGTGGTGAGTATCATCAGTGTAAGAATGACAGTTAAGATTACAGAGGACCAAAAGCTGTGGAAGCAAGATGTGTTGAGGGCCAACATTGTGAAATTGACCAGTGTTTTCAGTAATCACCCCCTTCAACTCCTCAGGAACAGAGTGTAAGGTGAAATGCCCCTGTGCTACCCAAGCTGTCAGCACCAAAATTTACCTTCTGGGAAAACAGAGCATTTCATTGCTTTACTGGTGCAGTGAGTAAGTGCTGACATGCAAGTGGCATGAGATGAGAGAAACCAAACTTGTGCAGAACACAACTACATTTGGGACAAAGCAGCAGTGAAGGTCCTTCAGTAGAGGTATCCTTGAAAGGTAACACAGCAATGCCGTGATGGTCTCATGATTTGCAGTGTGTTTCACACCAAGATGTTGAGGTTTAAGATCATTGTGGTGTCTTAAATGTTAGCAGCTTTGTGGCCTTTCTTGGTGTTGTCGTGCAAATGGACAGAACTATGGGCAGTTCCAGGCTTTGCTTGAGGAGTTGCCCTTTTTGGGACTGACATCATCATGACACTTTCATTCATTCTTGTCACCTAAAGTAGTCTCATTTCTGCTTGGTTACAGTGGAATCCTGGGTCGGCGTTTACACCGTCAAAGACTGTTACCCAGTAGAGGAAACGTCCATGAAGAACTACAGCATGACAACCTCCACTGGGTTTTTTGATCTGCAGCTGGACATTGCTGACCCCTCGGTGTTCACCCCACCCAGCACCTGCCAGACAGCCGAACTGAGGAGGATGAAAGATGAACGCTGATTATGGACACTGCCTGCCCCGGGCAAACAAGTATTAACCAAGAGGATGGTTAGTAGCAGTCAGCTGCTGACGTCTACTCTGATTTTTCAAGCTTATTGTTGCTCTTTTGGGAATTGCAAGTTTTCACTTGGAAGAGAACATAAACATTTAACTGAGTAAAACATGTAACACACACCAAAAAATCTCGTGTGTCACATTAGTCTGTTCAGTGATGCACTTGCAGTATTATATAGTTATATATTATCCATCAGTTGGGCTGGTCCTGCTCAGTCAGACCTTCTACATACAGTAGATGGAGATAAAGTTCTTGTGGTGTGTGAAAGGAATCTGTTGGGGAGAAGTGTTTGGATTTTTCCTGATTCGGGCAAAGGTAAACTTCTCCAGGATGCTGCTTTTGCTCAGGGACCTGGACATACCTGGTGTGTGATGATGGAGGAAGGTGAAGTACAATGTGTAGCTCAAGGTAATCTGACTGGGGGAGAATCCTTGATTTGGCAGTTGGTAAAATATAGAGTCTACATGTAATATATATGGTATGGAATAAGGGTGGAATGTCCTGGTTTGAGCCAGGATGAAGCCAATTTTCCTTTTAGTGATTTTTTTTTTTTTTCCTTCAGTGAGCTCTCTTGTAACTAGCAGCAAGTTTTCCAGCTAGTGGACTGATAACACTGGAATGTTGATGTTACTGCTGAGATGCCAAGGTCGCTTCTTTGCTCTGCTGCTACAGAGGCTACAGAGGAGAAGAGTCATGTCTCTAACCCTCCCATAGGGAGGAGTGGAGTAGATGGACAGCAAAATTGACCAAAGTATTCCATTCCATATATCTACCTCAGCTCGGTGTAAGGTCAGATATCACAGAAGTCAACTTCCTTCCTGCTTCTTCTCCCCTCCTCTCCTGTCCATGGTCGGTGTCTGGGGAGGACTCCATCCATCCCCGTTGATCCCCAGGCTCATGCACTCCTGACCCTCATAACTCTCCCCTCAGCTCCTGCCTGCTCTGCCGCTCTCTCCGGCAGCGCTCTGGGACATTTCGGGACTGCTCACAGCTCGGGAGAGTGCCATGGGAGCTGCTGGGGGTGGGGGGAGGGTGATGGGGGTTTTGCACATTCCTGAACACGTCTGTATATAATCGTACGTATTTTCTTATCATTAGCGTTTAATTAAAGCTGTCTAGTTTAGTTTTCAATCCAGCAAAGTCTCTCTCCTAATTCTCTCTCTCCTTCCCTACCTGGGTGGGAGGGGGAGGGGATCGAGAGCATTGCTGTCACTGCTTTAATTGCTGACCCTGAGTGAAGCTGTGACACCACTAAGATAATGTTTATAAATACTATTTATTTATTCAAAGGTTTCATGAATTACTTTTTCAAGAAGACAAAGAATAAGCAGACTGCAATAATGGCAACATCAAGAAGGAAAAGCTAGATCTTGTTGTTGTTACTTCTGGAGTCTTGAGGAAAAGAGAAGTATGTCCTAGGTAGGACTTCATCCCTAACTGAAAAATAGCCCGTTTTAAACAATGTACCTGAAAAGTATGGAAATTCCTTCTCTTGGCTTTGTTTTGCTCTGTGTTTTTTTTTTTTTCTTTCTGCACTTCAGGAATCTTTTAAAAGTCTAATGTTTAGGCTGATTTTTTCTTTCTGAAAAGCAACTGGAGTAGCTCTACTCATGTAATGCCAGCTGACATGCAAAAGATGCTTTTCTGTTTCTTGGGAGAATGGCCTGAAAGGAAGAGAAGGAGGGAGAGGTGCACCCCCCCAAAAAGTAAGCCAAGGCTTTCTTGCATTTACTGCACTTTTGGCCAAGTGTTCCAGTAGGGTGTGATGAGACATTTTCCAGTCATATTTTACTTCAGCACCCACTTTTCAAGGCAATAGTAGTTGTAACCTATCCAAAGAAATGAAGAGGTACTACACTCTAAATGGCTTTAATATTTTGTAACTATTTTCAGAAATCTCTCCTTACTCAAAGTGTATGAGAACAAACACCTGTATAATTCCAGGTAGAAGTGACAAAAAGCTGTTCTTAGTGCATACTTAGTAAAGGCCAAATCGGTGTTTACGCAGTGCCTGGAGATCTGGACAGAGTGAAAGACAGAGCTGTGTGACCAGTGTGGGGAGGTGGGAGGAGGAATGGGAGGGAGAGGTTTTGGATGTCTTCTGTCTGGTGTGACTGCAAGGCCCTGCAAGCTAAGCAGAAATGACAATCCTGCTTTCTTTCGCACCCACTCCATTGATGCCTGCCATATTTGCTGTTCAGCCAGCATTTCAAACCTTATCATCTCCATGTCCTTTCCTGGAGGGCAGAGTGAAGGTCTCCTTAAGGGAAATAAATAACTAACCAAGCACGGGAAGTGCACATATTTTGCTTTAGAAAATTCAAACCTTAATGCATGGTCAGGCCCCCAGGCATGTTGGCATGGTGATGAGTTTTGCACTTTTACCAAATGAAATTAATTGGCTGATTCTGTAAGTCTAGGCATGCATTTTCTTGATTATTTGCAAATATGTTAAAGCCAGATTCCTCTTAAACATGTAGTGTAGTTGTTTGCTCCAGAAGCTGCCTGGCTGAAAACAATGCGCCGCTGGGAAGTTTGGTGTCTCTAGGAGGGATCCTGGGCAGGTTTTTAGTGCTTTACATGCTCAGAGCTTTCTGTATGTAAGCAAGTGGTACAGTGGTTGTTTTGCTTTCACAGTTGTGGTCAGAATGGCATTTGCCTTGACCTTGTGCCTGATGAAAGCATAGACATACACCTGCTAAAATGTAGGTTGTTCATTAAAAATGTACTCTCGGACATGACCATTTCACTGAAACATGTTACTGGAAAGAAGGATTGGGTTTCTTTGAATTGAGAGTCCATTTAGTCTGTACTCGCCTTCTGTACCTTTTGTGCTAACTGCATATTGTTCTCATGAGGGCAATGATTAACATGCATTCCTTAATATCTGTGTCTTGTTAGAATCTGGAAAATAGAATAAAACTGCCTAGCAAACATGAAGCTGTGGTACTGCCTTGTTTGGGAATACTTTGTTGTGGTGGAGTAGACAGCTGAGTAATCAGGGTGTTTGAATTACGTTTTGCTGACAGTGATATAATTTCTAGCAATAACATTAAGTGTTGCTTTAAATAGGAATTTCCAAAAGTCCAGTACACAGAAGTGCCTTAAAAATGTTGCTGTGACATAGAGGGCAATTTTACGTTTAAGATGTATAGTATTTCTGTAGAAGAAAGCTTTCTTGTGAACGCCTTAGGAATGGAAAGACCAAGGCTGCTTTGCCAATGCCAGCAGCAACATGATTTGTTCATGTGCCAGGCTCAAAGGCCTGTCATTTGGCAGGAAATGCAACGTCAGGCACAATTTTGTAATACTGCAATAAAAATCCAAAGGTTCGTATCCTTTAAAAAATTTGGAAACCAAAAAACAGCTTTCAAAAATTTAAAAAGAGGAGATAGAACCTGCCTGGCATGCTCAAAAAGCACGCGAGTAAAACTAGTTGCATCAGTGGCTTTTTTTGATTGTGACCATCAAGTTCTGCAAGATGGATAAGAAGAGGAAGGACATCCCATTTGTGGTAAGACATAGACATTAATATTTTCCCCACTTCACGTTTAAATTACTGTGAAAATCACAGAATGGTTTCAGTTGGAAGGGACCTTAAAGATCATCTAGATCCAACACCCCTGCATTGGCAGGGACACCTTCCAGTAGACCAGGTTGCTCAGAGCCCCATCCAGCCTGGCCTTGAACACTTCCAGGGATGGGGCATCCACAACTTCCCTGGGCAACCTGTTCCAGTGTCTCACCACCCTCATAGGGAAGAGTTTCCGCCTCATGTCTAAGGACAAGGAGGGGCAAGGAAGGGCAATGAAGGTCAAGAAAGGTCAAAGTCAAGGAGGGGCAAGGAGGGGAAGGGAGGGGAAATGAATGGGCTCAGTTACACCTGTTTCACAGGTGCAGAAGCAAAGATGATTGAAGGGACCTGAGCAGTGCCACCAGGCAACAGGGGTAGGAAAAGGGACACAAGCAGCAACATCTGTCACTTTGGTCTCTCAACAAGCAACACTAATGCTGGACAGGGGTAACATGCTGAGCCAAATTCTTTGGAAAGTCAGCCTTGCAAATACTGAGCTACAAATCCAGAGTGAGGGTTTGATCCTGAAAATTACTCTGCCTGGATGCACTGAAACGACCTGAAGTAGGCTCCCCTTAAGTGTAGGCCAGGGACATAGGTGCAACAGTTGATAAACCAGGCAGTGCAGGATTCCTTCATTTATAACAAACATTAGGCCTGGGAGTGCTGACAGTCTGGTTATGTGATGTTGGACAGTTTCCTTTCTGGCATTTGGCTGGGACCTCCTGAACGATGGAAATGCTGTTATTTTCCAGTGTCAAGTAGTATATGTTACAATAAACAGGATCCCCACAGCTGTCAGGTGGGGACCATGCTAGCAGAAACACAAGTTGAAGGTCCTCCACTCTTATGGTTAGTCTGAGATTGAGAAGAACTGGAAAACTGCCCTGCAGAACAACAGCTACACCCAGTGTTGCACCTGCTTTCCCTTTATGCTGTCTATGGAGAAATTATTTCCCATCTCTTGGTTCAGTATGTAGATAGCAAGGCATCTTGCTGCAGAGCTGATCCTCTGTTAATGAGAGATGCTAACTCTGATGAAGGAAAACATGGTTCCTGAATGTCTTGTCACTGCAGTTTGAAAGACACTACATTCCCCACAATGCTGTTGGTTTCCTGGGTGATTTCAAGCCTTGCCCAGACTCAGAAGAAACAGGTTTTAAAAAGGAAACTGACCTAAAAAAGGAGGGAGAGTTTGTCTGTCAGTGTTGGTTAGCAAAGTCTGTGGCTGACATGGTGTGTTTCTTGAGTCATGGTAACATCAGGTATTGTTTGCAAAGCAGGGAAAAAGGAAGAGCTGCTCTTAGCACCAGCTGTACCGTAAAATTACTTTCTTTGCTCTAGACTCTCTACTTTGTCAGGCTCTTATCTGGCCTGGTTGGAGGCTTAGTCTTATGTTTTATGCCTCAATATGCAGCTGTTATAATGAAAGTACTGATTTGTGCAAAAGCTGGATTTTTTCCTCTACCCTGCTGCACAGGTACAGTTTGACTAAAAAGGGTGAAGGAAGGGTGTTTGGGACTTTGTTCACAAGATGGCAGTAGCCACTAACCAGTTCTACTTCCTCTTAACCCTAGCACTGAGTTGTCTCAAGCTTTCAGGCAGTGGTAGGAAGAGCTGATAATGATGAACTATAGGCAAGAGAGCTAGAGTCTTTTCTTACATGCAGTTAAGTCATCGTTTTGTCCACTTAAATAGCTCTTGCATCTTGAAGACAGAAAGCAAAAGGGTTTTTAAAAGAAAATACAGCTGCATCTCCAAGATACTTGTTACTTAGAGGGAATGTTCTTAGCACAACGTGAGGGAGACTAAGGTGCAACACTATTACAGTTAGTGGCAGCTGGGATCCTAATCCTCTCTACCCATGAGGCAATGATTTGTTGCATTGACAACTGCAGTTTGTTTCTGTTTGAGGCCCACTGAACTGGTACCTTGCTGGCTTTATATCTCACTTGATATATCATGTGTTTAGTATCATCCATTACCAGGAAGCACTAATCAGCTACATGTAAAATTGCCTCAACTGCATTTTATGCAACAATAATTCTTTTGGATATTAAATATTTGAACTAGTGTAAATGCTAATTATCTGCCAGTGTATAAACCAATTTGTAAAAATGCAGATTCTCTCCTTGCCTTTGTTACGCTTCGCCTTCTCTTTATTTAGGACTGGCTTATCCTTGCTTTTTGCACAAGTGAGTGGGGATCTCCTCACCCCAAAATGAGAAGCTCCATGGAAAGGCTTCTTGGAGTGAAGGATACAGCTTCTTGGGGCTGTATCCTAGATGGATCCTTCCCAGCAACTGGACGATAAGAAGAAATGGAGCAGACTGACAGCTTGCTTTTTCTTACTTCCCAGGACAGTGGTGAGTGGGACAAATGGGTGTATTCCGCCCTGGAAATACATTGCAAAGGACTCTTCTCACAGGCATCCTCTTCAGGCACAGTTCTTTCCTGGCCCCTCTCCAAGCAATATGCCTATCAACTGAATCATCTTGTGGACATTGTTGCTCAGAGCCTTATTTATTAGCAAGGGCCTGCTCCTACAAAATGCTGAGTTGTGCTGTCAATTTCTGCTGACTTCTGTGGAGATACCACAGCATCCCACAGGTTTGGGCCTTTAGACATTTCAAGAAAAGGTTAATTTGATGGGGAACTGCATTAAGGTGTTACAAGTGAGTATTAATAGTGTGGTAGTGGAGCCCTAGCACATTGTATTATGCTTCCTTCCCAGTTCACCAAACTTGTACCGATCCACTGTGTAGAAGTAGTAACTGGCCTACTGCTTCCTCTCTAAATAGCCAGTGATCAAAAAGAAAATGTGTCACTGTCATGTCAACATTCCTGTGTCTCTACAGGCTGAGAGAGCTGCAGACTCGGAGCTTGTGCCAGCTGAGAGTGTGCTGGTGAAGTTGGGCAGGACAAGAAGTCTTTCCTTTCTGCTTAACACAGAATGCTGGGGTGTCACAGAGCCCTGGGACTGTGGAGTTTCCCCGTTTAAGTCAGGATTGTGTTCAGCCTTGGCATCTCTTTTCAGTAGACACTGAAACAGCAGTGGAGCAGGGACGTTGAGCGGTACCCTGGACTGTGGTGTTTCTGTTGGCAGGTTGGTGTGTCTCACTGGCTGTGGCTCCAAGGAGCCAAGGCCAACTCACAAGGGAGAAGGATGAGACTGGATGCTTGCATTCTACAGTGCTTGCACCAAGGCAGGTGCTCAGAGCCAGCAGCCATACAGCCTGCAAGAGGGGGAGTAAAACTGGCATCTGCCCTTTGTTCAACAGGTTGGATGATCCTGGCTCATACTTGCTGAGGCTGCATCTAATACACAGCTAGAGATAAGCCCATAAACCCAGCCTGCCCACTCCCCACTCTTCCAGCACTCTCTAGCACCAGACTGGACAGTAGAATCACTCGGACAATTCGTATCCAGGATATGCAGTGCTTTGCTCTGCTCCCAGGCTCACAGCCTCTTCCTTTCTGCCATGTATGCAGTGTGAAACTGGGAACAAAAGGCATCCAGAGGCCTACAGAGTGGTTGCTCCCTTCTCTCTTCACAGAAGTTGAATGGAAGCATGACTGTTCTTTGCTGGAACTCATCAGTGGTCACAGCTGCCTCTGAGACTGTGCTGGAGTGTTGTACCCCTGAGAAACCGTGGCACAAGCAGTTGGAGTTGGGTGCTGTGCTATTGCCATGGCTCACATTGTGCCAGGCTAAGCAATTAGGGCTCATCCACTGAATAAAGCAGACTGTGGCCAGGCTTCTTGGCAGTGTACGACTGTTGTACAGCAGATGGTACATGGAGTATAACAGACTAAGAAAATATTCTGAGTGGGGAAAATGTCACAGCTAAAAATGCCACCACAGCTGACGTTCTCTGGAAAAGCAGAGGCCAACTGAAAAAGCCTTTTATGCAGACAGTGGGCACCAGCAAAAATGAAAACAGTCATGAGATATTTTTTTTTCTCACATTCTGAATCAGTCAGTGTCTCTCAGACTTTTGAGGCGTGCTTCACCCTCTGTGACATTAGCCAAATAAAGATAAGAGAAGAGGGTGGGCTTTTTGTTTTGTTTTTTAACACAGAAATACAGAACAAATATGCAAACGGAGGCACCAGCTTTTTCTGTTGGGGAGGTAACAGTCTCTGATGAACTGCTGTGTGCTGACTGGGATCTGAGACAAAGCAATCAGAGAAAGATTATTACTTGAGAACACAAAACTGACCAGTTATGTTGATCAATTGTGACTTGCAAAGCAGAGGTAAACACCCAAACCAGATAATAGAATTTATGAAGGCTGAACAACTCTTTAGTGGTGTGGAGATATGTAGAGTCCCCAAATGAACATTTGTCTCAAAACAGCCGCCATGACAAAATGGACATTGCGCTCGGGTGGGGGCCTCATTCGATAACCACATGGACCCTGTTCTTGCAAGAAGAGACCCTCATTTGGTAACCACCCTGATAAACTGGGCCCTGGTCTCGCAAAAAGAGCCCCTCCTTCGGTGGTCATCCCGATAAGCTGGACACTGTCCTTGCAAAGGGAGCCCCTCCTTGGGTCGCCACCCTGATAGGCAGGACACTGTCCTCATTTGATAAGGAACAGCAGCATGCAAGCGGCTCCCTGCAGAGGCAGAGTGCCATCTTCTGTAAGCCCCCTGCAAGATCACCCAACAGGGCACATGTGCAGAACTAAGGGTCATTGCTCGGTCAACCCAGCTGGGAGGCCCAAGTGATCACCGGGACCCCCATGCCCCACCGACTCATTTCTAGAACACTCTCAAACTCCACACAGAGTCTGCGCAAGAAACCTCAAGTGCCCCCCGAAAAGGTGGGGCCAGGTAGCATAAAAGATGCAGCCTCGAGACACTCGGGGCGCACCCACCATCCAAGGACCACAACTTCCTACCGAGATCATTGCTGGATCCAAGGGTGGTGATATCTCTTCTATCCCTCTTTATCTCTCTTTCTTCTTTTTCCTTATCTCTCTCTCTGGCAGGAGGGTAGCCTGGGTGTCAGACTGGGCTGAGAGCTGCAGGCAGTCAGGAGTGACTCCTCTCTTCTTGTTTTCCCAAGCATCTCTAGCTGGCTCAAGGCTCTTGGCATAATATACCAGACAGTAGCACAAGGCTCAAGCTCTTGGTCAGTATCGATGGTGAAGATTGCTCACTTGGCAAGACTTGCCTCTAGCTCTCCAGAAAGTTTTAATTGCCCTGAGTTCATCAGGACCCTGCAAAAAAGAATGTGGTTCAGCTGATCTTCAAGTAGGGAACAAACATGGTGCAAGAAAGACAAAAACCCACTTTGGACACCATTAGAAGAAAAAACAAGCAAGCGTGTGGAAGTAAGGTTTGGTGTACAACCTCAGCCTCTATGCTGTCTTCCCAACGTGCAGCACACTGTCATTGTTTTCCTTTTTCTATTGCCTTGGAGCCCTGGTTTGGGCTGTTGTGTTACACACTCAGTTTTTGTTGCCACACGTGTGATCTCAGTTCCCAGTCCTCTAAGTCACAGTGCTTGAAACAATGGCAAGTAAGATAGTGAGACCCCCCAAAGGAGGCTGTACTGTAAATCTATTTTAAGCCATTTTGTGGAGAGGAGGAGGATTTGAAAGGGAAAGGGTATTTGCCTGCACTATGCAGAAGCTGCAGAATTCCCTTCCCCTGGCAGTTTTTGTAGACGAAGAGGTGGGAAATGTACCATGTTGCCTGGAGTTGATGGGGGAAACCTGTTTAGCATTTCTTGATTTCAAGAATTGCTGGACTTTCTGGCTTTTCCAGAAACATTTCATGAAACTCTGCTGTGTTTCATGTGTGTTGCTCTTCAGTGCTTGTAGTTTTTAAAGGTGTCCTAGCTATAATGCATGCAAAATACATTCTGGATACTGCAGACAAGAATGCATGCATGCAATGACTGTCAGCATTGGCAGGATGGAATCGAAGCCAGTAGGTGTGTTAGGAACACCTAGGAGAGAGATCTGCTCATCTGAGAAACCACACAGAACTGCAGACTTGAAAGCAAACTGTGTGGCAGATAAAAGCAGTCAGCGTCTTTTGAACTTCTCACTGACTTTTTGTTGCTTGTCAGTCTATCTGTAAAACAGCTCTGAGACCCTTTTAATACATCTTTTGGAAGGAAGAATAGATTTCAAACTTAAAGTTTGTTTCTTTCTCTGCATTTAATTTTTCCCTTCAGGTTTTTTGTTGTGCAATCAGACTGTAAATATGTAACTCCTGAAAGCTTAAAGTTTATCTTTTGCATGAGAAAGCAAATTCAGGTCAGGAGTCCAAAGTTTTGTTTACGTACATTTCTCTTTTAAAGTTTAGTTTTAAAGATTAGGATTCTGAAGAAGTAGAGGATATGGACTAATAACATGCCAGAGTAGACTTAGGCATTCTATATTTGGTGTTCATCAGCAATGTCCGAGTTCCTAAGTTTTGCTTATTTGTAAGCCCTTTATTTATTTTGTCTGTAGTTGAATTACCATAAAATTAGGAAACACATTAGCCACACATCTGCTGTGTTGCCTTCATCTCCAGTCTTGTGTGTTACTGGGGTGGAAGAGAGGCTGAAGTGTAATGGTGCAGCTGGGGTAGTTTTTGAAACCAAGGGACCTCTTGCTAAAAGGAGATTTTCTATCAGTATCTTAGAATCATCATAGAATCATAGAATCATGGTATCTTCATACCATGGCCCTTCCTCCATCCTGCAGGTGGGCACCAGCCTTGTGCCCTGCCATGTGATGCAACTGGTGAAGCCTTGCATGTCTGACTTTGGGAAGGTAGGAAAGGTCTTCACCTTTGTGCCTGTGGGTTCAGATGGGCAAGCAAGCTATAGTGTGTGAGTGGCCCTGCAGCAATTGTCCATGGGTATAATCCTGTCCCTGGGGCAGCATGGGGGAATTTGAGCTAACTTTACCCTACTTCTGGGTGTCTTTGTCTGTACAAAGGGATTGTACTACATTATATCATTACTTTTGTATGTAGGCAAATTGTGACTAAACCCCTTGCTTCTGTATCATAACATTGTCCCCACTGCTGACAAGGCTATGGGCAATCCTTCCTCTCCATAGGTGACCCGAAGGCGGTTGCTCTGCACCCTCACCATTTGAGGCTCTTCTGGCCTCTGTCCACCCAGCTCTGGCATGTTGGACTGGCTTTTCAGCTGGGGAAGGGGCACAACTCCCTTGAACTCAGTGGAGCTCTGCTAATGTGAGTGAGTGGTGGATATGATCCATTATTGTTAGTGTTCCTCAGCGGTGATTCGTGTCCAGATGCTGTTACTGAAGGCAGGGGATAAGACACCACAGTTTTGTTCTCAATCCTTCTCTTTGTAATGCTATGGTGGGGGGAAAATGTGAAGAAGCATCTTGCCTCCTCTCACTTCTGCTAGTATTTACTCATGAATGTGACAAACTGTGTCAGTTGCTAGTTTGTGTGAAAAGTGACACTTAATTTCCCTTCTCCCCATTGCAACCTTGCCAATGTATTTGCTGCACGCCGATATAGATTTGTGTTCATTTCCCTAGCAGATGTCACAGTGATTCAGTGCAAAATCTGCTTGGGGACATGATTATAATTGAACTGTTCTCCAGTAAGGGTAGATAAATGCATTGGTATTCTCTGTTTCTGTTATAATACTAGAGCTTTGTATTTCAGATCCTTGAATCAGAGTTTTAACTTTCCATTTTGCACAAGGAGGAGGCAATGTGTGCAACTGTTTTGAACACTTCAGAAATTCTGTAGGACCAAATACAAATAATGAAAGTATCTGATCCTAAAAAGTAACTTTGATCTATGCTGATTTCTATGATGAGACTCTGAATGTCCAGGCAGTGGCATATAGTGCAAGCTGCTCTTTCTAAGGTGTTTTAGGCAAGGCTGGATGGGATGTACTGATACACCAATGTGAATTCAAGATGATGTTTCTTGTGCATTACCTGAAGGTCTTTAGGAACTGTTGTTATATTCAGTGCCATTGTAAGGTGACAGTTGTTTGATATTTAGATGCACAAAAGTCCATGTGAGTAGATTGTGAACACTACTGTTATTAAAATAAGGTTTAATTAAATGTAGGCCCCTGTTACTGAGAATTTTACTGAGTGCGCTCATCTCCTTTCTTTCACTTCTGCATCCCATTTACATGGAAAAATCATTCTTTGCTGAGGAAGTGGCTCAAGAAGGTTTGGCTTTCCTGTAACAACAATCCTGGGGCACCGCTTCCCCCTTCAGAATACAAGTTAATTATAGAGCTGTAGCAAAATAATACAGGAGCCAAATTTAAAAAGAATACAAGGCAATTATTAGCTGCTCACATTGCTCACGTTGCTGCTGCTAAGCTATTGTTTGGTAGCTGTATCATTGGTATGTGTGGCTGTGATATGTCTAGTTTGTGTGCATGCTTGATGCCTCTATATTCTTCCAGGAGTTCCCAACTGCCTACCATTTTCTGTCGTTATGAGTAAGATGCTTACATAGCAATGCATCTCCAGCTGGCTCTTGACCAAGCCTTCTCAAGGCTTGCAAAAAGCCCCTCCTTTAATAAAGTGAATACCAGTGGAGATTGCCACCTTCAACCATTTTGATATCCTTGACAGAAAGGAAATGCTGTTTCCTCCCTCTGGAGGATTAGGCAGCATTAAAGCTGCTCTCTCTGTGAAGATTAGCACATTGCTGGGTGGCTGTTTTTTCTCCCCTTCCCCCCCTTGAAAGAATTATTGCTCCAAAGGGGTGCCCGTAAGGGAAGAGCTGTACTGCAGGCTGCCTGACATCTGCTTTGTTCCTTTCGCTTTCTCTGCAAAATGCCTGCATCTGAAAATCAATTTCACCTCCTGTTGTTTGGCGAGGGCGTTCCTGTTCTTGCATCCATGCATCCCCAGCACTGTGTGATGGCAGTTGGAGAACCGACTGTGCCACTGCAGCTGTTGTTATACTGGGACTCCCTCCCAGTCCTGCTTGCTGAGACTGGGAAGTGGTGGGGATGCCAGGCTAAGTTAGAGCAACTTTTGTCCTCGTGTGTCAGGACTGCAGTTGCACTGTTGGCAGTTTTCCCAATTTGCTTGGGAAAATTCAGACACAAGCCTTCTGGGCCCCAGGGCGTTGAGCACACTGAACCCTCTCTTGCGATGGTGACTGAGGAGGCAGATATGTCCCCTTCCTGGTAGGCTTGCTCTTGAGAGATCTCAGAGTATTTTGCATACGGATCCTTCTCCAAACAAGGGCAGGATGATCCGCACACGTGCCAAACACAAACCCCCTTCAACTACCTTCCTCCCTGTCTGCATTTTGGCTGGTGACCATGCCAGCCATTCAGTCCATTTGCTGAAACAGTCCTGGCAACAAATCACCTACGCATCCTTTCCTTTCCTAGACATAGTGCCTGAACAACTCTTTTTTACAAAAAGCAATGTGAAAAGTTTGGAGAAATGGCAGTACCCTTTCAGATCAAATTTTGGACATGTAAAATCCCACTGTCCTACGCAGAACCTGCCCCAGGTATTCATCATGCCTATTATTTCTAGGGAATTCAGATACCTTTCATCACAGGAGAGCTGCTTGTGCCTTGACAGGTATCAGAAGTGTGGGTGTATGCATGGCTTCT
Organism: Hemiprocne comata; assembly: GCA_020745705.1. Classification (NCBI taxonomy): domain Eukaryota; kingdom Metazoa; phylum Chordata; class Aves; order Apodiformes; family Apodidae; genus Hemiprocne; species Hemiprocne comata. Next base: position 45,816,187 of record CM036587.1, read on the forward strand.
GGTGCTAACAGCTCACTTGAAAGGAGTTACCCAATGGGATGACTGGAAATGAAAAGATGGGAGGAAATTGAAGTAAAGGCCAAAGAAACTAAAAGGCAGTCTCAGGGGTCACATTTTAGCTCAGAGGAACATAGTCCCCAGTGTGGAGTGATTTGTGTTCATCTGCATGTTAATGAATAACAATCTGTCAGGCTCCCTGTGGTCCTCTTGGGCTGGATTACCAGAGGGCTGAAGCATGCTCCCTTGTCTCTTCCTGCTGTTGAAGCTTGCTCCTGGGATAGGCACTGCCTGTTATAGCTGGGAAATGGCCTGCCAGCACATTTGAGCTGGAAAAGTGCTGTTCTGATATAGTCATTGGCTGAGAATAAGGGAAATGTCACCTTATCTTGTGTCAACAGAACAAGAAGAACAAAACAATGAATAGCCTTTTGGGATGAAAGGGAGCAGCTTTTGAATCTAGTCACTGAAAGCAATTGTTACCTGGCACATAGTAATCCTATGTACCCCCCCACACTGGATTTCTAGAGGACATCTCAAAACAACAACAACAAAGTGAGTTTCCTGACTGTTGGGTGGGTTGCAGGGACTCCCAAGGTGAAATGCTTCACTTCTTCTCCAATGAACTCTTACTCAGTTGGATTGTAAAACTACCCACATATTGGAGGTATTTCAGTGGACAAGAAGTTGCAGCACCATATGTTGGTATTTTCTAGGGTTAAAAGCATGTTTTCTGTGGCAAGAGAGACTCGTCTGGTGTGGGGAGGATCAGCACACTGCAGGTGGTGCTGCAAGAATTCTCCAGTCTCTGCAACAGGCAAGGAAATATGTCCCTAAAATGGGAGTAAAAATGACGTAGCTGCATAATTTGGACAACCACTGGTGTTGATCCATAGGTAATTGCAAGTGCTATGGAAAAGTTTATATAAGAATGAAATAAAGCTGTTTTGGAAATAAGTTATCACCATAGCAAGAATTATGGTGGGTTTTTTTTAGTTATGTAACTTGTGCTATGGAATTCTTAGATTTTTAATGGACCATGCAGTAAGGCATGGCTGCTAAATAGGTCATTCTAGTTCAGAATTTAAAAAGGCCTTTTGTAGAACTAGAGGAGTGGAGCAAGGATGAAATGTGTAAAAAATGAGAGTCCAGAAGAGAGGTTAAACTAGAATTTTAAAAGTGACTCTTGGGGTCTGCTTTTGAATCTTGCTGAAAGATTCTTATGTGCCTTTTTGGAGCCATGTAGCCTCTATATATTCATGGCTTTGCATGAAAAATAGATATAACAATAATACTAGTACAGATCTTCTCTCAGTCTCATACCCAAAGCTACTGCTTTTGACATTCTCTGGTACAGCACTTACTTTTGCCATCCAGGACAGACCATAGCTAGCCTGGCCTTGGGACCAGATTTTTGGTGGTATATTGAATTAATATCTTTAAGCCTAGGTCTGGGACTTGTCTGCACTTGCTGGTGAAAGAGAAAAATCTGAAGCAGTTCAGGTAATAGTGAGACCAGAAGCAGGTGCACGTATCTGTAATCTGGTAGCTTTAAAGGTTTGGTTTTGTGCCTTCAGAGCTTCTGTTGATGGAGATGTGAACCACTCAGTGTCATGAAACTCTGATGACCCTTTTCCCTTGCTGCTCCTGCATATCTGTGCTGCACTTTCCCGACATAATGCAAATTTGTAGAAGCTGTGAGGATATCCCCTAACCCTCAGAAGTCCCCAAAGCAGTGGGCAGTTTTGCTTTCGTTTTTTTTTTTTTTTTAATTGCTGAATCTATGCTGTGTTTCTTGCTGCTGCCTCTGTTCCTCTCTAGGTCCCTCAGGCAGCTCCAGCAACCTCCACTTCATGCCTTCCTTGTCTGCATGACTGCGTGAGCTGTGGGCAAGAGCTGATGAAGGGTGGGATGGGTGAAGGTGAAGGTCAGCCTGAGGATTGGTCTCTAGTTTGGGCTGCAATGCTGAGAGAGTGCTACTGAGACTGTGTTAGAGTGGTGAAAAGTTGGGGTGTGGGGAAGTGAATGAGAAGTGGGGTGAAAGAGAGAAAGGAGAGGAACATTTTTAGCTGGGGAGGGTGAACAGCAAATTCCACTTCTAGGAGGGGGATTTCCAGGACGTAAAGTTAGAGAGATTGGAAGAAAGGAAAAAGAGAAATTAAGGACAAAGACACATTAAGGAAGGAGGGAAGCAATGGATTAAATGATACTTGAGATGGTAGAAAGAAGGGGAAGGTACTAAGGCTGTGGAAAAAAAGAGGCTGACCTTGGATGGTGAGGGAGAAGTAGAGATGACAGTGGAAGAGTGGGGAGCAGAGGTGAAAAGGAGACCCTGTTATCTGCATTGCAACCCAAAAGCATTTAATCAGCTCTTGGAGATGAGGCTCTTGGTCAGATACTACTGACGGCACAGGTGTGGCAGTGAGGCTTCAAAACCTGCCCTGTGTGACTGACATTGGATCAGGGCAGGTTTCACAGCCCTGATGTTGCTCTGAGCTGCTGTTGGGCACCAAGTTGGAACTGCAGGAATGTGGCACTGCAGCAGCATGTCCCCGCTGGTTGTGGCATGGGGAAAGGCAGGAGATAATCACTACTTCTTGTCCTGATACATAAAGTTTGATGCTAGAACAGACTTTGCTTCACTCCTACACACAATGTGCTCAATCGCTTGATTTTTATGTAACAGGAAGCACTGAAGAGTATGATTCTGCCAGGCAGTAGGCAGAGGGCAGAAAATCTTGCTATTAATGGTAGGAGAGGGGGGAAAGGGGCTTTTTATACAGGAAGCATTTCACTTTAACAAGGCTGAGACAGATTTTTTTTTTAAATTTCAGTATTTTAAAGGCTTGTGGATTTCCATATGTATCTGGAAGGAGTCTCCTGAAGAGTGGACACTTAGCATCTTGCAGGCATCAAAATCAAATTTGTTAAGCTGACAATGTTTTCTGTATCTGGATACTTGATAAGTTCATATTTTTTGGCACAAGGTAAATTAGGCTACAATGAGCCTGGAAATGAAACTACAGAGGAAGGTAGAAAAAACGTTTCCTATTTCTACTGTCATTGCTTATGGGTCAGCCAAATGTGGTTAGGAAGCAAAGAGACTGTGCAAAGACCTTTCTTAATACCTTGCTAATGAGACTTGGCTGTGGAAGGGCCTGTTCCCATCTCTGGCCTTCCCCACTGTTTCCCTCTTAGCTGCCAGTCTCCCTTCACAACTCAGGAGTTCCTCTCTAGTTACCAGCCCTGTCTTTTGTTTCTCTAGATACAGACCAAGGTTCTGCCTTTTCTCTTTCCACTTGAGCTGGTCATGATGATAGTGAGGTCCCAGATCTTTCTGTAGCTACCTGGTCTACTCAGCCCTCTGTTGGAAAGCTCATTTTGAATAGGTGTCTGTTTCCCTGATCCTGTGGGCCATCCTTGAAAAGTCTGTGCTGTTTCCCTCTATTCAATTAGCATCTGTAAGAAGTGGGAGTTGTGCAGGAAACCAGAAGGAAAGTTGGATAGCTGATGCTTGAAGGAGTGCTCTGAGATCCTCTGCTGAAAGGTGTTCTGGAGGCTCAAGGTGTTAATGTTGTGCGCTTAGCAGCTTAAAAGAGGATATGGGTGAATTTCCTGTCTGATAGCAAGATTACCAAGAAGCAGAGGCTGTGATCAGAGAGCTTCCAGTGGTCTCCAGGTTGCCCTTGCACAGCGCTGTGCTGCAGCCTGCATGCACGGGGTAGATTTGCTCTGTAGAAGGTGCCTCACTGGCAGCAGAAAGCTGCCCACAAAGCACCTCTCAGGAGCACTGCCCGTGATGCGTAAGGAGCCCCTTTCCTGATGAGCTGGAAAATTACTCTGTGCTGAATTCCTAGGGTAGCCCTGCTGTGTGAGGGAAGGGTTGTGGAAACTGCCACCTTAGAGCAACTGTTCGTGGCTCTCACTGAAGTACACTGGACACATAAATACCCTGAACCAGACCTACAGGAGCTTCACTGCCTGGAGTTTCTTGTTTGTCATTACATTTTCATAGTGCTGTATTGCAGGGACTCCTGCCTTCATCTATCAGTGTTACATTTGGTATAATGAGTAGCATGAGCTGGTGGCAAGACACCAGTGAGAAGATTTTTGTCCTTGAAATCTACCAGTGAGAAACCTACTAATACAGTTAAATAGACACAAATAAAGAAACAGTCTGAACATTAGGCAAAAAAAAAAGACTGGAAAAATGAGATGTATTCTTGCACATGGCTAATGTTATTTGGGAATTAGAGGTGGTTCTTTAAATGTTTTAAATGTGGTTGGCATAGATGTCTAAGTATGAAGAATAAAAGATGAAGGTGGGTGTTTTTATACTGAATAGCAATGATGTATCTGCACCACTGCAGAAACATTACTGAATTGTCAGGCTGAGTAGAAGAGAATGGCACTTGCCTCTCATTTTGGTTCTCACAGGGCAACACCCCTTGTCTAAGGCCTTATTTTGAGTCCTTTGCATTTGATCTTGCTCCCATTGAAACTGATGGGAGACTACTTATCGGGGAAAGCAGACCACAGGACTGGGAACCAGGGTGGATATATTCAACTTAAAAGGTTGTAGTATATTTTTTTTTTCCCTGTTCAAGTATCAAGCACTGTAAAAGGGATCTTCCTTATCGTTCAGCAGCAGATCTGAGGAATAGCCTCATGTTACTCTGTTATTTTCTAAATCTGCAAAAGCAGCACATGCTGCATTTTGGCCAGATGAGTGGCAGGATTGCTCTACTCCTCTGCAGATGCAGTGTTGTTGTACTGATGGTTTCCAGTGGGAAATTCTACCCGCCACCCACCTTGCCAAAAGACAGCTTGAAGGAGGAGAAAATGAATCCTGTGATGATGATGGTTCTTTCCCATTGAAACAACAGCAAGCAGGGAAATCCACCAAGCTGTTAGTCATGCATTTTTTTATATATATATATAGCATAGTATATGTGAGTGTGTGTATATATATATATATATGAAAAAACCTACCTTGCACTAACATTATCTGTATAAAGCATCATCAATATCAGGTGTCAGAATAATAAGAAAAGTAGGTCATGGAATATAAATGTATATCCAGCAGAAATTGCCCCAGCAGGTAATTTTGCTAGTAATCCTTGCACTTAGTTTTTATGACAGATATTAAGATTAGTGTGGCTAGAAAATAGATTGTACCTCTTTAAATAAGCTTCCTTTCTCTGTAGCTGTGTGAAGCCTAGAGGGTATTTTTAATCAGCTTTAAATGGTGCTTGTTAAAAAGAAGTGAAATCAAAGGGGTTTTCGGGATGTAGCTTTTTCTTTAAATACATTCCTTGTAGGTGGGGAAATCTACAATTGTCTGTAGATGCCCAAGCTCCATTAATGTGTCTTTGTGTGCATGGTTTTTTGTGCAAGTTGATAAGGCAATAGCATCTAAAAAACTGGTGTAAAAATATAATTGATTTTTAGTGCTTCCTAAAATGCAGAGCACAAAGATGCGACAACCATTGTGAGTATGGAAGTGTGAAAATTTGCTTGAGAAGTAAGTCAGAGGAAGTTGTGATTCTGACCACTTCTTAGGTGTTTAAAACCCTGCATGTGCATCCAGGGAATTTAAAATCTTTCATAAATGCAGCACATATCTTCAAAAAATGTATGCCCTTAGCTTCTTATCAAAGATTAAGATATGGAGGACCAGATCTTCAAATGTACTGTGACTGTGGGCAATATCCTACTTAATGTTTAAAAATGTTTTGAACATGTGCAATATACTCTGAAAACCAGGAAAGCTATATGGAGTTGGAATGTTGATAGGGCAAAGTCTTTGCTGCAGTTTGGAAAGGGGAGATCATGGCTTTGTTTTTAAATGAGACACTCCCTGGGCTAAACTAATTGCTGGTGTAACATTGCAAAAGTCAGTAGTACAGTAAACTGGTCTTGAAGATTACTTCAGTTAAGAAATTACATGGAGGATTCTATGCCCATAAATGCATTTTGGGGACCATGTTTTACAGACTTCCTCCTTAGAATTGCAGTGTTTATTCTTCTGTGTTTGTTTGATGTTAAGTTATTTAAAAGCTAATTGCAACAGTGCTTCAGTACTTGAGACCAAGTGGAATTTAGCCTCTAGCACCCTAATCAATGAAAGCAGAAGCATTTTTCAGAGCAGAACTCTCTCTCCAGTCCCCTTGAGGAGAGAGGCAGTATTCCGAAAACAAGGCTCTGTTTCTCAGGCTGTTTTCCACACAAAGGCTTCCATGAACAGCAAATGTGCCTTCAGTAATCAAATGTGCGTTAATTAGTCCTGAACTCTGCTCAACATGCTATCAGTGTTCAAAAAGTAGAGCTGCGTCTTTCTGGGGAAAGAAATGCAACTTTGATTTGTATTTTAGGTCCTTGCCTCTGGTGCTTGGACAGAAGCAAGCTTTGAGGGCAAGTGTGGGCAGAAATGTGAATGTACAATGAGATTTGAAAAAAAACCAGCCCTTCCTTAAAATCAATTCAGAATCTACCATTATCAAATATATGTAAAATTACACAATCCATTCACTTTGATTTTTTCCCCCTAAATTAACTACAGTCATTAGTATGTTTCCCCAAGCAGTTCTTCAATGATGCATTCTTCTTTTCAGATGATTTTATTTAAAATGCAACTTCTAATTCCCCAGTGTCTCTTCAGAGATGTAATACATCATCTACAAACCATCCTCCAGATGAGGGAATTTCTCTCCATACTCCTCCCTTGAATTGAAGACATTTCCATCTTTCCCCTGCCAAATGCTGCCTGCACACTGAGGATTTCCATGGGACCAAAAAATGGGGTTATCTAGCAACTTTCCTGAAAGTAAGACTCTAGCACTGCTCTTGGCCAGAGCACCCCCCTTGCCCACGAATTTCTGTGCTCTGGGATCTGGCATTAATGATAATTGTACCCCAAAAGGCTGCTGTCATGTTGCAACACAGAGGCACTGCCTGGTGCAATTAAATTGGTTGTCAAAGTAACTTGGATCACGTCTCTCCCTGCACCAGTACCTCTCCTTGTGCTTTTTAGGTGAGCTGCACCATCTTCAGCATAGCTCATGTCAAGCTGCATCCCAGCTCGGCAGGTCTGGGCTAATTCTCTACTGTGGCTGCTCTGGAATCCCATTAGTGAAAGAGCGAGCTGTTTCTTCCTGCCTTAACTGCATGGTGCTTTGTTCAAATATTGAATGCTTGGGACCAGGGTTTTGAAATATTGATACAGGAGAAAGCACAGGCTGTCTCGGTCAAGCCTCGTGCAGGCTTTACTCAGCCGTCTTGGTGCGCGTAGGACCTGTGGGGGAAGTGAAAAGGTCAGTGTGGCTGCCTTTCGAGGAGAGGGGTGGGGCTGGGGAGGTGGCTGGCTGTTAACAGATCAAGTAGGAGACATTTGCTGGGATGAGATCACCCATGACTTGGCAAAAGTAATGCCCAAATGTCATCGTCCGCAGTTGACTTCTTGCGCCGTCTTGACTTAAGCAGAACATGAAGCCCACCTCCGTGCTGTGCAGGATTGTCTCTCCAAAACTCCTGGCGCTCTGCCACCCTTTGTATGTAAGAGTGGTTTCAGCCAAAAGTGCTCGGAAGAGAAAAAAACAGAGCATGCAAATAATGTTCTTGAGTCTTTTATTGATCTTCAAGTCCGAATGGTCTCCCTTTCCCTTTTCTGTTAAATCTCTCCCTGAAGGCCACTTTTCTGTTTATGCCTTAGTGATGTCTGCAGTGGTGACAAATGTACAACCTGTGCATTTTTCAGTGATTTTTAAAATAGAAAGCTTTCTGATGTTTTGGTTTGATATAAAATTATCTCAGTGACCCTGAGGATCCATGTGAGGTTTCAGAGACATGGGGAAAGGAGCCAGTGTATTTGTACTGTCTCTTGGGCAGCACTAAGCTCTGCAGGCAGCTCTCCCAACATGCTAATTCCACTGTATGACTGAGGAAAGAAGCAGCGTGCTCTGCCTTGATGGTAGCAGATTGATGAATTTGGCTGGAGGTTTTCTGAGCTGTGACAGTCATGGGGACTGTCGTGGTGGTGATGGAAGAAGAGTCTTTGCTCAAACATTACAAATCCCTTGGAGAGAGCATGGTCTGCATGGGAGTATTTCCATACCCCAAGCAGCAGGCAGTGCTATGCCATGGGTCAGACCGCATAAGTTTTGAAGAAACGTGGCAAAGCTATGCTAGCTGTCTTTCATAGCCTTGTTTTCTAGAAATGTAAGTGACAACAGCAGAATTAACTCTTCCATATGCTGCTTTGTGTTTTCAGTGCTCTTTTAGGATGATGAGAACTTTGGACGTTTGACCACTATGGTCTTAGCATGAGCTATACAGCACATCAGTGTGGGGGAGAGATGCCAGGGCCCTGGTAACTTCTGGTCGTGTGTACACACTAAATTCCCTTAATGGAGAACAGTAAGAGTAAAACACTTGGCTTTGGCTGATGGTGCTTTTTTTTTCCTTTTCTCATTTTTCTTCTTTACATGATTTCCTCTGCTATGAAAAATGAAGATGTTGCAAACAACCCACCTGCGTTTTTGCAACACCTCCTCTGTTCCTTGATTATTATAGCTTGTTGATGACACTTTGTATGTTTGTTATATTTTCAAGTGTTTGTGGTTTGTGCCACTCTTCCATCTTCCCAACCCCCCCCCGCCCCCCACCCCGGTTGCTTTACAGTGTTTGGAAGGGCTTGAATGATTTCTTTTACCTCCTTTTTCACCTTAGGAACATGAATTTTTATCTTCTTGTGCTTTGCTGAGATTTCTTTTCATCTTCAGTCTCTCAAAGGGAGCTTCTTCACCATGTCTAAGAGCTGTTTTTTAAAATTTGTTATCTTTTGAGGAGTTTTCTAACAGAAATGGGGTTAAATCAAAAGTGATACTTTTAAGGTGGAGATACATTCCTCATCTGTTTGAAATTACTTGTTACCCTACCAGAGGGAGAGAGGAAGCAGTTCAGTGTGGTTGGTGTGATTTAGGGAAGGGCCTTGGCTCTGTGGCCACTGCTTGCGTTGTTTTTTCTGCATGGGTAGGCTGGCCTGTGTGCTCTGGTGGGACTTCTCTGTGTCTTTAGGAGTGAAAAGACAAAGCATCATGTTTTCCCTTTTACATGATGAAGGAATGCACTGTTAATCTTGCTCTGGGGTTGCTGTGAGATGGGAAAACAGCTGTTTTGTTTCTTCACTGCAGCCCACAGACGGGGTGCCAGCCATGCTGAGGCCAGTGAGATGAGGAGGTGCTGGCGCCCACCCCTCCTGGTGCACTGCTGGTCAGACTGGTCACCTGCTCTTTTCCCATTAGTGTTTGGGTGCCAGTTTGGGCACTGCCCCATGATTAAGCAGACCCTTAATGAAGGAGACTCTGCTAGCCAGGGGCCATGCATATGTGTAGTATCAAGTGCTTCTTGCAACAAGTTCCTTTTTACTGACAACAAAAGGACATGTCTTCAGTCGGTCTTTTTCTGCTGCATCCAGTAGGTACAATAGTCACCCTCCAGCAGAGCCTGAAGAGGAAAGAAGGCAGCAAAAAAAGAAAAGGCCACGCAAGGTAGGGTTAGCATTTCCCTCCACCTGAAACTGCTCCTTCTGGTTTCACGCACTGCAGCAGCAGCGAAGGGGAATAAAAAATAAAAATAATAATAATAAAAAAAGGAAACTCCGCAATTTTGCGCTCATTTCCTCTTTGCGGTGCGAACGCACAAAGAGACTGAAGGAAAGAGAAAGGGAGGGGTTCCCCCCGGAGGCGGGGCCGGGCGGGGGCTGGGCCGGGCCGGGGCGGCCCCGGAGCCGGAGCCGGAGCCGAAGCCGACAGCGGCGGAGCGGGAGGTGCCGGCAGCCGCCGCCATGGAGCCGGGGGGCAGGCGCGGCCGCGCCGCCGAGGAGGGCCCGCGGCCCGAGGAGGAGGAGGTGGACCCCCGCATCCAGGTGAGGGGCGCGGAGCCTTGCCGAGTCTCTCCGGGAAGGGGGGAGGGGGGCTTGATTTTAAAATTTATTTTAATATGTCGATAATAATTGTTATAATGACTGCCTTTTATTTTTGCTTTTTGATACATATGTACATATATATATACAAACACACGTATATCCTCCCATATGTTTTTCCTATATATTTTTATATATATATATATATAATTTGCCTTTGCCGGGCGGCGGTGCAGAGCAGCCCCGGTGCCTCGCCGCCCGCCGGGTGCGGGGGTAAACGGCCCCGGGGCGCCCCAGCCCTTTGTTACCCCGCGGCCCCCGGCAGCGCTCTGCGCCGGGTTCCCCTGGGTCTCCTTCCTTCTTCTGCTCAACTCCCCCTCCCCTTTTATTTTTTCCACGGCAGCGTGACCTTGGTCGTGAAATAGGGTTGATGCTCAGAAATTCGTAAATGGGGGAAAACATAGTTTGGTGTTTTTTAATTATAATTATTATTTTTATTTTTTTTAAAAAAGGACTTCTATTGGTGGATGGTGTTTCCTCTCTGTGAATGCCTTCTAAAATGCTTTTTATTCCTGCATGGTTTCTAAACAAAGCTTTTCTCCCCAAAATCATGTCTCGACCAATTGCCTGGTGAAAACTTGAGCGCGCTGGGATCCGTGAAATAAAATGTATTTTTAGGTCTCTGCAGATTTATGGCTTTTGCCTCCAGTGTTGCTGGGACCATTTGTCATGAGTGAATATAAGCATGTGTGTACATTGCTGAGAGGATGGATCCCTGGCATAGGGCCCTCCTTGCTGTAATTGTCATTCTTTTCTCCATAGTGAGCATTTCTTTTCCAGGGCTGAGCAGAGTAATTGCAAAATTCATAAAACATGGTTACACAGAGTGAGGCCCTCAGCCAAAAGCTAGCCTTTAACTGTCTTGAGTTTGAGAGCTGAGCTCTGGTAGTGGCTATTGATCTGATTTTGGCCTTAGGTTCTTCAGCTTGCAACATTATTTTCCCCATATGTGATTTGCACTTTGTTGGTGGAACGGTATTTTTGTGGAGTTTTCTGTTCGGCTGAAAAAACAGGCTGATGTGTCTTCCTCCTTGAGAGCCATAACGTTCTTAGCCTTACAGTAAAAGGCAATTAGGTAATTTCTTAATGAGTGTTTGTTTCAGAGAACATGGATGTGCGAAGATGTAGCTTCCAAATCCTACAAGCTGGAAATGAAATCTGACCTCTGAGGTTATCCTCGGAGAACTAAACTGTTGCGATTAATTGCTTTCTGTTTGTAACCGGAGTCATGTAACCTAGAGGGAGATGGCTCAAGTGACAATCAATTTACAGGGTTTGGTTTATACAGCTGAACATTTCAAGGCAGATTCTGTTACACTGGTTGAAAATTAAATAATGTTTGAGTTAGAGAACACTCCTGTTGAAATCATTGGATCTCATATGGTGTAACATGTTGCTCGAATAAAGAAGGCTATTGGCGTCTGCTCCTGAGGGTTGCATTTTGTGGTAAGAAAGTCATTAAGAATGAACTTTGTTTTTACAGTAACTTCATTCATGCCAACACCACCTCTAGTAAATATTTGTTCAAAGGATTTAACACCTTTGTTTTTGCTGTTAAGAGATCAAAATGTTGGCATGAAGGCAGACTGAGTAAACATAATCGTGTGTCCCATTGAGTGGTTGTGTTATAAAATGGTTTGCCAAAATCCACAATCAAAGGCCTCTCACGTTGCAAGACGTTTCTTATCAATGCTGTGCTTTCACTGTATATTTTCTTGATAGTACTGTCTTTATCCTAATCTTTTTGGGAGGTGTGTGTGTATCTCACTGGAAACTAGCAGATACTGGCTATATTGATTAACAAGACAGAACCTACTGTACCTTATGTTTATTTTTAATAGCGAGGAATAAGACAGAACTGGAAATGTACTGCCTTAAAACTATAGAGCTTCTCTCATTATTTTTCTTGTAAGTAGCAAAATAGAAAACCAGCGGTAAAGTTGTTCTAAATGTGTCAAGGTTTCCCCTTTTCACTAAATTTGTAAGCCACAGCCCTTCTGAGCTTTCAGTGAGGATGCTGAACGAGCCTTCTCAGAAACCTTTTTTCCTCTGATTTCTTCATATGCGTTTGGCTTTTCTGTCTTTCTAGGGGGAGCTGGAAAAACTAAATCAGTCTACAGATGATATCAATCGCAGAGAGACGGAGCTGGAGGTACAGAAATCATTCTTGCATTTTCCTTTTGTGCATGTTGGATTTTGTGAGGAACAGAATAGTATTTCTGAGCAGGTTACCCCCTGAATTGTGCTATCTTGAATGGTAATTTGGTAACAAGAGTCTGGTGATGATTTTTCAAGGTGTAAATTGAGCTAGCACCTGCAACAGAAAGGGAGAAGGTAAGAGGGATGCTGACAGTGTAAACATGTTCTGTGGAAAGCCCCACCTCCCCACTGCCAAACCCTATTTTTAGGTTCTGAAACTAAACTTAGATGAGTTCTGCTTTAATGAGTCACTGTTTTGGGTTTGTGTTCTTGTGATTACAGACAGTGAAAGTTTTTTCAGTTAAGAGATCTTTGCTGTACGATTACCTGCCTGGTGGCCATTTTTTTTTCTAGCTTGTTAGTTTTGCCTTTTTTGTCATTACTTTCTGAGTAAGGAAAGTAATGAAGGAATGTTGAAGGAGTTGAAGGAAAAGACTTCCTAGATGGAAAAAGAGGTTTTCTTGAACACTTAAAAATATAAATAAAAGTTCTGAAGAAATTGTTTCTGAAGCTCCAAATTTGAGCTTTAGCTACTTGGTAGTTACTCATAGAATCATAGGATATGCTGAGTTGGAAGGGACCCATCAGGATCATCGAGTCCTAACTCCTGTCCCTGTGTAGGGTACCCCAAGAATCACACCATATGCCTGAGAGCATCAGGAAGGCTCAGCATTATTGATCCCATAACAAATCAAAACAACTTGTCCTACTTGTGTGTCTAAATTTTCCTTTGTTAACTGCAAAACAAAGAAGATAAGGCCAACGGAAATGTTAGATGATTATGCTGCTAAAGGAAAATTGCCATAAAATGTTACTACATCCTAAATAATTTCAGTAACACTACAGTATTGACTACTCTATCAAAACATGCTGAGATTGCAGTGATGAGCATAGTCTGAAAGTACATCTGTAGATTTCTGTTCTGCATCTTCAAAATGTCAAAGTCTGCACTGATTTTTTTTCTTGCATGTGTGTTTTCATGAATTATGGGTACCTGGAACATGGGGTCGTTCCTGGTAGTACTTTAAAATATTGGGTTATCCACTGTGTGCACCAAACAGAATACAGGGTTATGATCTTCTTCGGAAACAAAGCAGCCTTGTCACGTGCCTATCCTCTTCTCCGTGCTTGTTTGCATTTTTTGTGCTTTGTGGCATGTAGATCATTAATTTATTGGCAAATAAACTTAGTGAAATGGGGGACTATTTGTTATGCAAAATTAAACTATATTTCAGCTGTGAAAACTGCTCAGTGTCACTAGCTTGATTGAAATTTTATGAGTTAACTTTAAAAATCAGTATGCTAGTCTGCAACAGTATCAATTAAGTGGACTTCAGGACTCTATATACATCTGCTGAAAAAAATTATGTATCTTTTCAGTCTCCTTATTTCATGCTGAGGTACTGAAATTGAAAGATGGTGCTATGGATAGTTGCCTGGATTTCATTAATCTTGTCATAACCCTGCACTGAGGACATACTATGAAGCAGATAGAATAGTAATAATCATGCAAATGCATACTCATTAAATAAGTCCCAATGACTTAAGATGGGATTTTACTGCTTGATTAAAATTATTCATGTGTTCAAGGGTTTGTAGAGCTTGGAGATTTGTAGCTGCTGTGTGTGTGACATATGCTGGGCTCTAAAGGCCAAAAGGCTCCTGGATATATCATTGTAAATAAAAGAGTAGTAAATGCACATTAGCTTGATCTTATTGTTGCTATGTTAATTAACCTAAGAAATACTGGGTGGCAGTGCAGAAAATGATTATATGATGCTTTCTACCTCTATGTCATTAAAAGTATACTACAGATCTGTCTGTAGTACTTCCTGTAAGCAGTGTTTGATGGAATTAAGTTGAAATATCATCACTAGTATGCTTTCATGAAATGCTTCCTCTTTGCTTTTCATCCAAAAATCTTCCTGAATTGAAGCCAGTTTATAGTATCGTACAACTGCATAATTTTTAATCCGGAAAGATTTTCATTACTTTTGATCTACTTAAATTTTGGGGACAAAATGCAGTTCGATGATGTAAGCAAGGCTTAATTTATATACATGTTGATAAAAAACATTTTAAGTGGACTTAAGACCTTCCTAGAGGAAAGATACTAAACAAAGAACACTTGTGGTTAGAAGAAAATCCCTGCATTCATACTCTGGAGAAGAAAAGAAATCTTTGCCAAGCAGTCTTACAGGATAAATCCAGAGTTTGGAAGGAGGAATTTAGAACTGGGATCATTCTGCTTCAAAGACTTCCAAAATCCTTGAATGCTGCTGAAAACTTGGGCTTCTGGGAAAGCCATGCTGAGTTTGCCTTTGAAGTTTTGCTATTTTGGTTGTTATTAGCTGTTTTGAGTCCCTCTTGCTACCTCTTCCTAGTTTGTGGTGGTGCTGCTGTTGCAAGATCTTTTATTAGAAGAAAGATGAGGGGTTTTTTTAACCAGACAATGGAGTTATATTTATCCTATTATTATTTTCTTCTTCTCAATATCTCATCATAGTTGACTTTAGTGGGAACATATACACTATCGTTAGGCTATTTACAGCCCAAGATGCTGATTGCCAGCTTCCTGTAGCATTACTGTGTGGTCCATACATTCCCACTGTTGATTTTTTTCCCAGAATAATCTGGAAAATGAGTAGAAAGGTATATTTCTTTGAAGGAAGTTCAGAAAAAGACACCCATGTTTTTGTGACTTGATGTACTCTCTGATAAGCAGGAAGAGTAACCCTGTGGCATCCAAGTACTTCTAGTCTGTTTTAGGTCTCCTGTAGCTTTGCACAAGTCACCCTTAATGGGGCTGCTGACTGTCTTCCATTCCCATTAAGTGGAAAAGAAAAAAGGCTGTAAGTAGTAAATGCTTCTGAACCCTATGCTTTTGTTCTTGCTGTGCCTCAGATCTGCATCTGCAAAATGTAAGTCAAAATGCTGTCTTACCTGATGGAAATGTTATGGGACTGAAATCAGTAGAGGCTTCAAGGATTTTGAGACTATGCTCTCTTGGTGTAGCCACAGACACGTCTGTGTTTGAATGATGTAGAAAATATTGGCATTTGCTGCTCACAGAGGTGATAAAACGGATAATTCTGTTCTAAGTTGATCAGCCTACCATTTTTAGTTTGTTTTTTTTTTTTAAAGTTCTGTGCCTAGACTGCCATGTGATCTGCTCTAAGTTGAGCTTTTAAAATTAGTTCTGCACCCTAGCTACCTGTGAGAGGGGTGGATTTACGTGTGGTGGGACTTGAACAGATAAGTTGAAGTTGGCTACATCTTTTCTTTTACTTGATCTAATTACTCATTTTTTGCTCTTTTGACCTATGCTATTAAACCCTGGAGAAATACCCTGACCCTGATGATGCTCACAGCCTGTTCAGGAGTTGTGGAGCTGCTAAAGGGCGCCAAGTGGCTGGCAGTTGTATGTTGTGTTAATGTATTGCCTCTTAATGAATCTTTGATTAGGCTTGATTTAAAATCCATAACGCTGCTCATACTAAGTGCAACAGTGAGCATTACTGACACAGCAAAAGGATGGGAAGGGTCCTCCAAGGGATTTAACACCTGGCTTCACTTAACGTCCCTGTTTATGTTTGAAGTGTCTATGAAGAGGTGGGGGAAACATCTTGTAGGTGAGATACGAGTATGTTTTGGCCAAATCCAAGTTAGAGCGGTGCCTTGCTATTTCAGCTTTTTTCCTGTTTATTGGAAATGCATCTCCAGCTGAAGTTGCAGCAGGAGTTGCAAATGTAGTTAACAAATGTGCATGTCTTGCCTGTCCAGCTAACTAATAGGCATCTTTGACTGGCTCCTGATAGTACAATTCAGATGCAACAAATTCACTCAGGGACCCTCTGGCAGCATTGTGGGGAGAGGAAATACAGCACATACCATTAATATTACCACTGGAATCCCAGCTATCCCAAATGTGGTTTTTATTAGAGAGAGGTTTTGTGTTGCTGGAGCTATGAGCTTGCCAATGTTTGTGAAGGGGAGACGACTGCACATGAAAACTAGAGCTAGTGCTGCTTTCAGCTAGGCTTGTTTTAAGTAGGACCTCATTAGGATCCTTCTTCTATGCTTTCCTAGGTCCTCTAGTCCTGATCTGCAAGACTTTGTGTTACTTTTAGTCCTGGATTTATCCTAAAGGTCACCCTGGGTTGGTGTTGGAGCCAAAGGAAAGGGGTGTATCAGCTGTGCTGCTCTTTCACTTGTGTGCCTCGTCAGCATTTGAATCCCTCTCAGGAGAAGGGCTATTTTATTTAGAGTTGCTCTTCCTACTTCCTCACTAAAATACTTGGGTTTGGGTTAAAGCTCAAGCTTTTGACCCTGTCACACAAGAATTTCAATTAGACTTTTTTAAAAACAAAATTGCTCAATCTTTCAAGTTTTGGAAAAATGGCCTGTCAGTGGCAGGAATAGCATTCTGAGGATGCCTGCTTGGCTTGGGGAAACATCTATCTGTAGAAACATCCGCCACCTTATCAGCATCCCTTTGCAGCATTTTTCCAATGTCCATAAAAGAGTACACAGATAAGGGAGAAGCAGCTCACTGGCTGCTGTTCCTGCTGGTTTTTGGAGTGCGATATACACACATGATGGATTTGACAAAACTTTCTGTGTCTCTTCATAATCTACTTGTTTTCATAGGAAATGGCTCCCGTGTCTGTATTACTTGTTTTGCCTTCTGCTTTCTGTCCATGAATGAGTAAGGAAAGGCTCCTTCCTCTGCTGTGGCTCTGGAAAGATTTTGTCACCTGAGTGAGTCAAAGGGCTTTACTTGATTCATGTTCTTGAAGTAGAGATGGGTTTCTAGACAAAGTGAGGAAGGGTTATGCAGAAAAATCTCGTGCCTTCCCCTGCCTACTTTCCTCTCCCATCTTCTAAGAGGACTAAAAATACCAGTGTATTTGTAGTCTCAGTCTGTAAATGTCTGCAAGCAGGAGGTTAGAGCAACTTCCAAATAAACCAATTTTTATTGTTCTTAGGTGGCAAATTAGTAGCTGTGTGGAAGAAAAACAACACTTTCTCCCACACTTAAAAATTGAGATGTTACTTAACCTCCTCCTTGTGCTTTGATTTAAGGTTTGGTAGTCAGTCTGGTTTACTTGAACTGCTCAGGCACCAGATAGATGTTGAAAATGTCATTAACCTGTTTGATCCTTGGATGTAGATTTCTGAGCACATGCGTGTGCATCTGTTGTGTGTGTATGTAATTAGGAAGCCTATCTACTTTCATACTTGGACATTGTTGATAGTGATGCGATCTTAACTTGGAAACGAGATTTTGCAGCTGGTAGGTCTCTGTAGCAGAAGGCATCAGGTATGGATACTGCCTGCCACTTGGAAATAGATGAAGCCTGTCTCACAGTCAGCAATTTCATTTCCCATGCACCTCCCAGGCTGGTTTAATGGGTTGTCAGAGGTTCTGCACACCAAATTATCAGCAAGGTTGTAGGAAAACCTTTGTAAATGAAATTTAGATGTGCTTGGTACTAAGATGCTTCATAGCTAGTTGATGTGTTAAGTTTATTTAAGAAAGAAAATTGTTTGAAAATAGATGCTTTGTTTGATGGGCAGAAATAGCTACTTGCCTGTCATCTGGCATCTAACACCAGCTCATCATCATCACTCATGAAAAAGAAAAACAAGCATGCTTTATTCTCCAACAAGTGCGATGTACCTGTAAAATTGTATTTTAGTTTTTTCTACATGTGAGGGTGGATCTCCAAAACATTGCCATATGGATGGCCTGGCATTAAGTGTGATTCCTCTTGATGCAGCTGCCCAACAGCAACTTACTGGAAATAAACTTGGCTTTTAATAATGAACTATTGCAACAAAGGCATATATGGGGTAGAAGTCTGGTGTGCTCCCTAAAACTGTCCTTGTGAAATCTGTCATTTGGGAGCAAAGTGCTAAGGATTTCCAGGAAGAAAGCTGATCAGAGTGGAGCTCTTGCAGGCATAGAACAAGATGTTGAGAAGTAAACTGCAGCTGTTCAGGTGGTGCACCAAGTGCTATGTCTACCAGAGTATGTGTATGACAAACCCCTAGCCAGTGAGAGTTTAGTTACTAAGACTGCAACTTAAGTGAGAAGTTTCAACTGTTACTTTTTTTTTATCCTCACTGTGAGCAGCAAGGTGAAGTGCTGTAACTGAATTTTGTCCAACTCCAAAAAGGTTTCTCATCATCTCAATTGAGCAAATAGGAGGGAGAAAACGTTGGAAATGTTAGCAAGTCAGCTTTCAGTATTGCCTTCCTGTTTTCTAAATCAGTACCAAAGTGTTCTTAAAAGGAGTCACAGAAGATTATGAGTGAGTAGAGGGGAAAATGTGCTTTTGAAATGCTGTCTGGGTGTTTGAGATGTTTTTTGTCAGTTGTGTTGCTTCTGTTACAGTTTATCTGGTCTGTGTATGTATTCAGTGCAGTGATGAAAAAAATTAACCCATGTGGGTTTTTTTGAAAAAAAAATCCCTAAAGGTGAGTGTGACTCACAGGGTTTGTACCTGAGGCTCTGTACTATGCTTTTAGCAATAACTAGCATTTCTACTGGGAATGCATCATCCTTCACAAGAAACTGAAATACAGAAACCAGGAACTGAAGACTGAGCTAGAAAAATTGCATGGCATATGCTGCGCTGCATTGGTTTTGGTCACAGCAGCAAATTGTCATATTTTCCTTTCTCTCTTACCTGTGCGTGCTAGATAAAGGTCTGAATGAAGCCAGAGTTTTGGCAGTTAAATAGTAACACTTGTAGGGAGGTACATCACACCAGAGGATTTTGTAAGTTGAAGATGATATAGGGTTGTCTTCCTAACAGATGTGAAGCTTCTCTTCTCCTGGGGACCAGGAATGAACTGGACTGCTGTGCTGTTCCTGGGCCTGTTAAGTTTTTGACTTGAGTCCTCTTACAGAAAACACCATTAAGAGGATTTATACCTTTGAACCACTTCACATGTGGGTCAGAGTGCCTCACTGACAGTAACACAGGAAGCTGGACATAGAACAGGGAATTAAATGTTTCCCTGATCACAGGCCCATCCTTCCCATGAACCACAGATGTGCTTTTCATGTCATGTTGATAATAAGTGCACCAGACCCAATGCTTTTGGTGCAATTGCCTTGGTGCTACTGACCTCTCCAGTTTCACGTGAAGAGTAAAAATAGCTACTGCACCTGTATTTCTTATTTAAACATCCTCAGGGACACCTGCCAGGGGAATTTTGTGCTGTCCCAGGGGTGATGACTTTTATAGCAGTTCTGCCAGCACGTGGCAGGGCCAACACACTGAGTGCAGCTGTATGTTTGCAGGAGAGATCCATGCCCTGCTCTTGGTAGATGTTGCCACAGTTCCCAGATAGGAGCTGTGGTCACTGGGACTGTGAGAGCTGAATTGGTCTGGATGGAGGAGGTTGGGTGGTGTGAATGCATTGGGTTGCTGCAGGAGCACACACAGTGTAGATACACAATGTGGGATCGTTTGCTTTTGTAGTGTAGTTGGGGCTACTGGAGACTAAAAGTGTGTGTAGTGCAGGAGAAGACGTGTTTGGCATGACACCTTCTCAGAGACCACAGCATCTTGTTGCTGTGTCCGAAGGGAAACCTTTGGTAAGGGGTCTGATCCCAGCAGAGTGTGAGCATCTGCTTGTTCTCTCATGCAGAAGGTGGTGGAGCCTGCAGGCTTATGTTCCTGTCAGTCAGGAGCCTGAGAATAAATGTCATTTAAAATAAGTAATGTGATAAATGACATGGGTATAGAGTTCTGGGGTGTTTTGGGTTTCATTGTTCTTCACCGGAAAAAATTAGGACGGTCAGACCCAAATACAGCCTCAAAACAGGAAGCAGGCCTCTTCTGGGGAAAATCATAAACTGGAATGTCAAAGCAGTACATTCTTCAGCTGAAGCTCCTTATTCTGTGTAACTAGCTACTGTGTGAAGTGGGGCTGTACTTGGATAAAAATGTGCTCAACGCTTTGCAAGGCCTGTGCCTCAGGTGTCAGTTACAGGATTAGTTACAGTTTAGTAATTTGTATGCCCTTCTTCCGAGTTGGTGGGAGGTTAATGGGTACAGAAGAAGTTGCGATTAGTTTGACTGTTCTATCCTGGGTGTGTTTTGGTTTGTTTTCTTTTTTAAACTCCGTGTGGAGACTAGTCCTCATTTTCCTATTGGATAAGAGTGTACGTAAGTATTACATGAATAAATTTGGGGTAGGCCTCTAAGCAAAGATTTGGTAGTGATGGTTTCTTTGTTCCTAGTGTTTATCTTACAAACGTGGGAAGGGAATTTCTTTATGAATTACTGCATAGGACTTTTTTATTTAATGCGTATACATTTATGTTTTTCTTTAACTTTCCACAACAATATCCTGATATGTAGCTTTCACAAAGAAAGTGAAAAGCAAACCTTCAGGCTTACTCCTTTTGAAATGAGTTTTTAATTTTCTTCCTGCACTTGTAGAGAAAACGTGTTTGTTAAATAAACTTAAGTACTTTACGTTTTTCTTGCAATTTAGTTATGGTGCTTGCAGTCTTATATCAGTTAATTGTGAAACTCATTTTGAGCAGTGAACCATGTATCTCCCAGTACTTTAAGTGAACATACTCAAACTCTTTTTCACTGATAAAGTCATTACCTCAATACGTATCGTTTGAATGATACATTTCAGGCTTTCACTAAGAAATGAGATTATTGACTGGGTTGGAGTTAATAAAATAAGTTAATGTGCATTTAATTATCATTTTTTTTACCTTGTTACCCATTTGAATACTTCCTTAGAATAAACTGGAGTACCTTAATCTGAAGCTATTTGCATTGGACTAGAGTATTGCTGTTGGTTAAGTTTTTAGATAACACTAAAAAAAAGGAAGCAAAGAAGCGTTTAGTGAAGTGTGTTGCTTTTTCTGTAAAGAACTGATCTATTATTGGAGTTTTTTCCACTTCTGAGACCATAGTGGACCATTGGTTCCAATGTTTAGTTCTCCCAGTGAATAAACAGTTGTGCATTCTAGAAATCCTCAACAATAATGACAAAAACGTCCTGAATTAGAGCACTTCTTCAAGCCAGCTGCTTCCTGATAATCAACATGTCACTTCAGCAGTCTGCATAAATCCTGCTCTCTAATTAGAATTACAAGGCTTGTCAAGAGCTCACATGGCCCTTCTTCATCTCCTTAAATCCTGGGCCAGGTCCCAGCCTGAATTTGCATCTCTCTGCAATAATTCCATTGATACAGAATCTGTGTTGGATGCTGAGATTGAAATCAGAATCACTTTGCTTAAAGGTGTGGAAATTTCAGTGGAGCAGGGAAAATATTTTAAATGCTTCAGCTAATCATATAAAGAGGACAACTCATCCAGTTTTGAAGTAGCTGGAATTTACTTTTCTTCAATGTAGTAAATAGTAACAATCAAATGGAGAGTGGGCATCCTTACCCGTTGATACAAACCATAGCTGAAAAGATGGGCTTTTATGACAAGAAGTCTTGCCACAAGGACCTGGAAGCTGTTGAAGTAAGTAGGGTGCGTTTATAAAAGGGAAGAGCAGCTGACTTGAAAATATACCATGTGGGAACTGTCCATTTCTTCCTGCAGAAAGCAGATGCTGTCCATCCTTGTCTCCATTATGAAATGGTGTCTCTGGGGGGAACACTGCTAGGGGTGTGATATACTAAGGTTTAGAAGATGCTGACTCTGGTGGATTTGCCAGCCTGCTCTGGGGATTTGGCCTGCCTGCTAGCCCCATTCTAGTGTTGTCTAGATGAGATGTTTTTGCCATTGAACTCCCTCAGAACTTGTTACGCTGCTGTTTGCTTTCTCACTGAGTGAGCAATTTACAAGCTATTCCTCTTTGAGAAATCCTGCCAGAGGTGACATGTAGCACAGGCTATTGCAGGCTGTGTACAAAAGCTGTCTCTGAAAGACGAAGGTTTGGTGTCCAGGATGCTAGCTTTCCGATGTGGTTCTGGGTTCCTATTGTTACCTCTACTGAAGAATTCTGGCTTAGTCCAAATGCCAGTAACTGTTTTGAATGTGTATGCTCATGTGTGAATCTAAAGGGCAACCTGAAGGTAGGAAGAAATAGATAGAAATAAATTTCAAAGCTCTAACCCATCTTTGTCCTTTCTTTCCTTTCTGCAATGTTTTGAAGGATGCACGTCAGAAGTTCCGCTCTGTGCTGGTTGAAGCAACAGTAAAACTGGATGAACTGGTAAAGAAGATCGGGAAAGCTGTAGAAGACTCTAAACCTTACTGGGAAGCTCGAAGGGTGGCCAGGCAGGTGAGAACTTTCTTGCCTTATAAGCTCGTGCTGGCTGTTGGAGAGCACATACTGATTGCATTGCTTTCTTGCTATTAATAACAACTTAAAACATATGCACTTGGCTGACACTGGTCTATGTCTTGAGTTGCACGTCAGCCATGCGAATCGATGGCAAAAATGTGTTTCTTCACAGCCGCAGCTGCACATGTTCTTCAATCCAGGAAAAGCTACAGCAGACAAAAAATGATCGATACCAAATGTCTAGTTCTCTTCTCCTCTCGTTATAAATGGCCTTTCAGAGCCCTGCTCTTTCCTATCAGTAGCTGTAATTATTTCAAACTACAGCGTGGACTTCCTGTATCTGCATTTTGTTCTTAAAGCAAAATGCTTAGCAGCTAAATGGCTGCAATTGGAAGCTGCTGGGAAAGACATTGGAGTGGGGCAGACTTGGGGAAACCTTCAGGGATTGGTGATGGTTATATTGGGCTGAAGCAGGAATGTGCTAAAGTGTGTTGGTTTGGGGAGAAACTGAGCTCTTCTTTCTGTACTGTCATCAGGACCTTACCTCTGTTTCCCCAGCTACTACTTGATTATCGATAGGCCTGTGTGGCTGAGGCAGGGAAGGGTGAGGTGTGGAGGTAAGGGTCTGATCTACTGGCTGCAGGGAAAGCAAGCAAGCTTATGAAATGGCAGGCAGCTTCCCTACTTTAGGGAAAAAGTAGCTGGGAGCTGAGTGTGTGGTGGCTTAGGCAGTGCTTCTGCTTGGTGTCTGTAATGGAGTTTGCTGGTGTCAGGCTTTTTTGTATTTTCCCCAAGAGGCAGGCTGTTCCTGGGTGCTACTTCTACTTTCTCTTGAGTCAAGGAGAAGCAGAAGTAGAGGGAGAGTGCTGCTTCTGTGCTTGGCTGGAAGGATATGCAGGGTGGCATCTGTGGCTGGGGAGCCAGGACGTGATTGTGTTCAAGGGGAGAGTGAGAGATGCGGTAGCATATGTGAAATACGTGAAAATTACAAAAGGATCTTGTTTGTAAAAATAGGTAGGGGATGAGGTCGAGGGATGAGAAAAGTAGTGTAGGCGTGTGCCAGAGGACAAAGTAAACTTGTAGGATCAGAGAAGGGGAGAGAAGAGAATACATCCTCAGAACAAGGCACGGGAAGGGGAGGCATGAATGCAAGCTTAATTGCTTTGAAAGCTGATGAAGCAAGATTTGGGTTGATGGGATGTGGTGTGCAAGATATGTGACTATTTTAATCCCTTAAATTGTCTGGCATTGTTTTGGAGCTGTTGTCTCAGGCAGTGGGGATGAGGTGTAGGGGTTATTAGGCTTAATCCTTTAGACTGTGGAAGCAGCATAGCAAATAGGTAAGCTGTGCTTCGAGATTGCTCATGGGGTCTATGGAGTGTGCTAGAGATAAACTAGTAGTATCCTACAGAAAGAGAGGAAGTTAGTGACAAAAGAAGAACAAGGAATTGTTTATATTGTGTTAATCAGTATGGGCAATTAAAAAAAAAATTCCCAAAACCCTTCTTTGAGTATGATCTTATACTTTTATTACTATAAATAGAATGTAAGGCACAGTATGCATAGGATTTCAAGAGTTATACTTGGAAAAGTCAGTGGTAGAAATGCACACTCTGCAGTACAAAAAACACAGATGAATTTGGGATCTGTAACATCAGGCACTGAAAGCAGTGAACTTTGTCCTCAGTCCTGAAGTTGGCAGCAGATTATGTCCCAAAAGTGTCATTTTTTATTGCTACGGTTTTGCTACCCCTGAAATCCTGACTGAATAGTCATGCTGGTTCAAAGGTGCTTTGCAAGACCACTAAAGGTCCTTAGATTTCTTAGAATAACTGCTCCAATATTTGGCTTGTTAGAGAGAACCATGTTTTTCTCTCAGTCCATTCTGTCATTAGCTAGCTTTAAAAGCTATTTATCCAAGATCTGCTAATTTGTAACACACTCAATTTTCTCTTTATTCCTTGATAGCATTTTACTTTTTTAAAGCAGGGATTCCCCTTCTAGCTGTTCATTTAACTTTTTGCCATTTTGTGTCATGGAGCTGGTCATGGACCAGAGCTCCCTCTTTTTATCTGCTCAGCAGACAGAGCTTGAAGATAGTCTCTGGTTTCCCTTTGACTCTTTGTCTAATAAAATCTTGAAATAGAAAATGTGAGGGCCAAGAGCAATATTGGCATTGGAGGACAGCAAATCTACCTAGAAACCAGGAGATTGGAAAGATTAGTACAAATCATCAGTAAAGCATCTGGCTAAAGGGTTTTTCTAGTCTTAATTTAGACCAGAAAAGTTCTGTTTAATTTTGAACAAATTTGCTATATTAAAGCAGGGAAAGGAGTGGATAGGGAAATATGAAACTGGAGGAATGAACCAGAACATCAATATGTTAATATGGGGCTCTGAGCAACCTGGTGTAGTGGGAGGTATCCCTGCCCATGCAGGAGGGTTGGAACTAGATGATCTTTAAGGTCCTTTCCAACCCAAACCATTCCATGATTCTCTGTTTAGGTGCCAGCCTGCATCTTTATTTTATACTTTGACTTGTAAAATTATAGAGGAAGCATGGGAATAGCTTGATATTTTTCTGTTCAAATTTATTGAAGCATCTAGCCTCTGATGGCTCTCTTCCACCTTCTGCCTTTACAGTTATTTTAGAGCCATTAGGCTGCCTCTGAAAACATAGGCACAAGGTTCTCAGTGGTTGAAACAAGTTAATTAAACAATAAGGGAAAAATGCATGACTGTGCTTGTAAGAGAAAGGGAAGTGTAAATTCTTGTTTGTCTCTTCTCATTAAAGGGAAGTAAAAATATGACCTATAAATTGAAGTCTTCTGGGGACAAAGAACTGCAGAATTAATGACAGCTAGTTTGGTTGAAGTGCGGGAGTTGTCCAGAGTTACTTGCATGTAAGATGCCAGTTGTAGAGTGAGTTGACTGATGCAAGCTGTATTTAGTCGTACTGAGGAGCTTGTTTTCACTTGGCATCGGCATGATTCTCTTCTGGAAATACATGTTACGTTTTTTTAAGGTAAAAGTCATTAAAAAGTCATGAGGGCACTGATGAGGGTTCAGCAAAAAACAAGTCAAGTACTTCTCTGGAGAAGCTTTAGGACCTTAAGCCCTTTTGTCTCCTCACCTTTATCCCCCCCATCTTGTGCAATCCTCTGTTGCCAGAAAACAGAGAATTCAAAACAAAGTAATTCTTCCATGGGAGAGTCCTGTAGTATCTCAGTTGTGTAATGTGTGCCAAGAGAATTTCAGCTTGGCCTATCTCGGGGTGAAACTTTGCTTTAACAGAACAATGGTCCCTTACCATTAGGATTTGAGTGCTTTGTCCTCTGAAGTGGTGGCACGGGATCAGCATGCTGTCTGTCTGTAGGCACCAAGACAGTGACATTCAGCTTCTGCTGAGACTGAAGCGAGAAGTGGCTAATATTCTTGCTTCTCTAGATTTCATGAGACTTCTGCCAAGACAATTTTGTTGAGATCCCTCATTTGGTATACCAGTGGGTCTTTTGTGTTGATTGCAGGCACACCTTACTGGTTTGGAGCATTATGATCCAAATGTATTGTTTAATCAAATTTTAATGTATTTATGCTACAAGAACTTTTTTTTTTGCATTTGGCATATTGTCTTTTCATGTTGTTCTTCAACTTAGTCCATAATGCACATGTTCACTGGAAGAACCTTGGCATATAGCGGAGGATTGTGTATGTACACAAGCAGTAACTACATTGCAGCAATATGAAAGTCCTGTAATCCAGAAGGTGGTCCAGGTTCTAAGTGTTGGGAAGATCAGTCTTCTGATGTGGTTTTTTTTTGGTTCGCTAGTAATCTGCTTCTCTGGTTCACTAAGACTTTTCTTGCTCAAAGGTAATGGGCAAGAAGGGTGAAGTTGCTGGGAAACAATAATGTAAACAAAAGCGTGGGTTTTGAGCTTCTGATATGAGGAGTGCCTCGAGCCACTGTTGACTTAGCATTTTGCAGGGCTGGGGATAGAAAGCACCTACACAGTGGTGTCTGCAGTAGTGTCTGAGCAGGTGATAGGGTTTGAGAAATGTGTTACCTCCCCAGTGACAGCATGCTCTGGGACAGGATGCTGTGCAAAAGCAAGTGTGGTCTATTGCATAAGTCACTGGGCTGGCAGGAGCAGACTTTGTGCTGTTGCATGGCGTAGATAAATTACTTTGTCTCTCTCTTAGTTCCCATGTATAATGGAGCTGTCAGGCTGCTCTGAAGCAGAGTTCATTAAGGGAAGTAAAAGCACTTTGGGGTCATGGGGTGAGAGGTGCCAGTAAAACACTGTTACCCGTACGTCATCACTTGTGAACCCAGGGACAAACTGAACAGAAGGACTTGCCTTTCTGCTTTGCTTCAGCTGGAAGAAAAAAAATCTGATAAAAACATGTTCCCACCCACTCCCACAAACAAAACAATCCATGCATTAGCTGTGACACTAACGTGAATAAAAGCCCTGGAAGCGTTGCTTTTAATTAAGCTTTAGCTCCTATTACTGAACATTTTTCTTGGAGAGTGAAGTTGTGTTTTAGTCCCCAGTACTGGCTCAGATTGGGAGCAGGTGTGGATACTTTGCTCATCTTTAGTACTGAGCTTATTTGGGAGGGACATAGTTTTGCTTTGTGATATTCCCCTCACCCTGTGCCTCCTTTGCTTTTACAAAAGAGTGTCAGAACTTGCTTCAGATGAAAATAAATGAAAGATCCGTGCTAGGTCATTCCTAAATGTGTCTGTCACTATCACTTGTAGCAAGTGTTCAGAGAGCAGTATGTTGAAGGGTATGCATGTTCTGCTTCCTCTTGAATCACTCTTCCTTAGTTCAGCTTTACAACTGATTCTTCTCATGTTGTTGGCATACTTTCTTAAGCAGAACCCTTTTATCTCAAAACTCTTGAAAACAGGCTGGAATCAGAATGTACAACAGTTCTTCCCTGCTGAAGTCTAGGTATACCTGAGAGGAAATGCAGTTGACAGCCAAGTAGATGGTGTTCAGCCAGGACAGCTAACCTGTCCTGTTCACTGCAACATTTTATGTGGTAGAACTCCTTTCTCTCGCCTCACTAATAATCTTTCTTTCATGTAATATTTTATATTGTTTGAAGAAATCATCTGAAAGGGTAAAGAATGATTAGGGATGAGCTTTCAGATAATCAGACCCTGGGTCTCCATTCTGCTTGTCTTCACAAAACTTAGGACCCTTAATCACTGACTGTAGTCAGTGGTGAGAGGTGGTGTATTTGAAATGCCCTCTGAGGTACGTACATCTTCCTTAAATGCAGAGGAAATTAAGACATTTCAGCTTGTTGAGCCATTTAAAAGTTGTTGCGTGAATCCTGCATCAAGTGGTTCAATTAATCTTAAATCCAGGGTGAATCAGGATGAAAAGTAGTTGCTGTAATCTTGCAGAACAGGAACTGAGGAGCAACTGAGCCACTTCATGGTGAAGGTGGGAGGGGTGTAAGCAGATAAAAGCACAGTTACCTAGTTGGAAGACTCTTCCTCAGCAGATGAGACCGATAACATTATTTGCAGAAGTCAGGATTGCAGTGCCTATAAATGAACAAAACTTTCCAGAGTGGTGGCTGTTGCATCTCAGTTTCTGGGAGTTCAGCTTGAGATGTCTGAAAGTAGTGCTGAAAGTAAAAAATGGTAACTTTCTTGGCTGAGGAGACAAAAGCTTTTAAAATTCACACAACTTGGAGGTTCAAAATTGCCAATCACCCTGAAAAATTAATTAGGAACTGGAAACTGTGGTCTTGCCAGTGTTCCTTCCTGCAGCACCCAAATTTCCCATCCAAATTCACTCAGTGAGAGCTAATCCAATCATAGCACCAGCTGGCTCTGCTGTGGACAGGAGGGCAGCACTGAGTGTGGGTGACAGCTCCTGGGTTCAGATCCAGCAGTGGTGGATATCTAGGTCTTCCCCTCTGGTTCCTAAGAACTAGATGTGTTATCCATTGGTATATCAGAGGTAGCCATGTCATAAGGAATCTCCTTTTCAATCCTGATTTTATGAGCTTAAGTCCTCATGTTTGTGTTTAAGACAACAAGGAGTTAAGACTGATATGTATTATCTGGTAAGCTTATCTTGGCAAAAAAGGTGGAGGGAAAGGGAACTTGAGAAGAAAAAATTGAATGTCAGCAAAACTGTGACAGACTTGCATTCCTGTTTGGCAACTTGCCATGGAGCTAGTAAAAAGCAAAATTATTGGCACAGTTACAGTGTACCATCCAACTGACCTTGCCTGGCTGAAGGAGCATTTTTGGTTAACTGTTTAGAAGCCAAAAAACTATCTGGTGGATTCACATTTTCAAAGCAAGGATACAGAAACTTGAAAATTGACTTTGACAAGCCTTCTACAATCCTTCCAACTGTTTAAGAAAAAACCCAAACACCCAGAACACTTGACTGCTTTCCATAGCTATAGTTCAGTGCTGTGTTTTCACTGGTAAGTAATGATTGTCTGCACAGCACTGCTGCTAACAGACTGTTAATTCTGGACCCCCTAACAGTTTGTTCATCTTGCATATGGAGAAAGCAGTAGAAAACAATGTGTGCAAATGTGTCCCTCTTAGCAAATGAGAACAACTCCTGTCAATGTGGGCTCAGTGACTTTCATAGGCTTCTAAGAGTGTTTCCACTCATGTTTGTGGTGGTGGAGCCAGCAGAAGGTGTTTTGTATGGATATTGGTTCTCTGGCCATTTGCAATAATCAGTCTAGGCTGGCAATATAGGTTATTTGTGGTCTGCCTGTACTGATAGTTTGGCCTTTTAATTGAAGATGTCATATTGCAGCAGGCCTGGCAGCTCTTGGGGAGCCTTGCAACAGTCTGAAGACAGGAGGTAATGATTTCTGGTTTAGGAAGGTGGGGTGAATGGTATGAGAACCAGCTTGCTCCCAAGGTGTGTAAATCAACTAACTATACAGAAATGACTGTGATTTGGTTTTGGTTTAATTAGGCTGGTGGGGTGGAGAGGCTACACAGAGGCAGGACAGCAGCTCCCTTCCAGTACTGGGACTTACCTGTTGGTAGTCAAGAAACTTGTCTGTGGGGTGGGGGCTGACGTGATGGCCTCAGTTAGTGCTGGGGCAGGCCACGCACAGGAGGGAGGGAGGCAGGCAGCACAAGACTTGCCTGGGAAGACATGGCTGGTGTGCTCCTAAGGGAAAGGAGAAACGGAATTTGCCACATGG
The DNA here is from genome assembly GCA_020745705.1 of Hemiprocne comata. Classification (NCBI taxonomy): domain Eukaryota; kingdom Metazoa; phylum Chordata; class Aves; order Apodiformes; family Apodidae; genus Hemiprocne; species Hemiprocne comata. Next base: position 45,845,861 of record CM036587.1, read on the forward strand.
GCAACTGGGGAGCCCAGCACTGAAACAAAATGGTAAGGATGTGGAATGTAGGTGAGCTGTGCAAGAAGTGGTGCCTGAAAGGATGAAGTGTGGAGGCTGTGGGTTGTACCTGATAGCCTAAGAGTTTTCTGTGTCCTTTTACCCTTTCTGCTCCCTGAAGACTTGCTCTAGACCTGAACCCCTTCTTCCCAGCAACTCTTTCATTTTTGGTTACGAAACACATCATTAAATCTTGGGGGAAACCATGTCAATGTGACGTCAGTCCTCTTGTGAAATGTGGAGTTCCCATTGCTGTGATCCCAAGGGGCGTTCTCAGTATATTCGTCTCCCTTTCCACAGGGTGCATGGCTGGCTGTGGGGCCAGGCACCTGTCTGAAGAGGAAATCAGCCAAGCAAGGAAATCTGACATCAGTAATTTTATTATTGAGGGTGAGGAGTCACTTCCTGGACTTCCACAAGGGAATCCACTGAGTTTTGTAACTTTACTTCTAAAGCAGGATGCACTTTGGCTTAAGTAAAGAAAATATTTTGCCACGCTCAAAATTTGATGGAGTGCCTCTTGTGCTCCCTTGTCATGTTTGTGCAGTTGTGATTGAAACCCTGGGAGTAGTGTGTAGGAGTCACTGCCCTGTGTTTGGCTACGTATGGCTGAGTGCCTCACTGCTCCCAGACAGAGCTTGTGCTCCATGTGTTCAGTTTGCTCCACCTGAATGCTTAAAACCTGAAAACTGTATTTTAAGTCTTGTATTATGGTTCTGTTGCACTTTTCTTCAGGTCAAAGTCATGAGGAAGCCTAGGAAGCGGGGAGCTCAGGGAGACTTACCTGGGGTTTTGCTCAGCTGACTTATTAGTGCTGTTACTTATTTACTTAAACTTTTAAGACCTTAATTTTACATTTCTATTCCTGCTCTGTCATCTGGTTGAGCGGTGTGATATTCGCGTGTCTCAAACTAGCTGTCCTTAAAGTGCTGAGAAGATAACAGATGTTGCCTGGTTGGATTTGGAAAGTTACGCCAAAGATCTGATCTGTGAAGGAAATCTCCTGAATGTGTTTATCTTCCCATCAACCCTGCTAATGCAGGATAGTAGGTCAGTGTGACTAGCAGATTTCTACCCTCTTAATCCCGAGCAGCTGGAAATCTGCCCCATGTTTGTTTGGGAAGACTAACAGCTGCTACTTCACATAGGAACTGAAAAAAGTCCTTACCTGATTAATATGTAGTGCTCTTATTTATATTTCCTGCAGCTTAAGTGGCATCTGTAGCAAAACCATCTGCAAATACGATATTCTTGGCACTTTTGGATAGTAGGAACTAATTTTTAGTCACTTGCTTGTTGAAATACCTGTGTCAATAAATGTGGTCCCTCTAAAAGCTAGACCTCCTGTGTCTATCCATGCTTTCTATGCCTCAGTAAATGGGCCTAGTTATTTTGGGTTGATATTTATACATCCTACATTTTTATTTTATGTGAGCACTGTTCTGTTGATGGGGGATTAGTTTGTATAAGCTATTGATGCAAAAACTCTAATTGGTCTTTTCATCATTAGTAGAAGACGTGCCTTGGAAGGCTCCATTATTTAAATTTGTTAGCTGTGCACTGTAAATTAGAGGTTCTTCCCTCTTCTGCTTTTCTTTCCAGAAGTAGAAGAAAATAATGCTTTCATCTAAGTATTTTGAAAAATTCATCTAGAAGAGATGAAAAAAATTATTCTCTCTTTTTTGGTGTCTCTCTCTTCTGCTTTCTCCAACCCCACAAAGTATCCATCAGTTCTTAGCTGTTGTGGATAGCACCAATACAAAGCCAGCTAGCTGTTCAATCTCCTCTCCATTAATTGTCAAGAATGCAATGACCTAATTATTTTCACTGCAAGAATGTTTTTTTCTTGTTCTTTTTCTGTTGTGAAATAGAAGGGAGTGTTGTGCAAGTAGGACTGAAATACTGGAACACTGGAGTAAGTTGGTGTGGAAATGCCCTTTGTTCTTTGGATTACCAAGGAGAGGGCTAGGGCAGGAAAGCTTGGGGTTCTTTTTGTTAGATGACAGCTGATATAGGCAGAAAGAAGTGATACAGGTATGTAACTGTACAAAAAATCTGGCTTTATGCTTAGCCACAGATGCTGGAACTGATGGGAAGGTGTAAGCAGTTCTTAAAGGGTGCTGGGATGTGAAAATAAAGATTAATTCCTTTTCCCTCTGCTGTTGTCTGAGGATTTGACTGACATAATTTTGCATCCTCTTCAATGTGGAAAAAATGTAAGAGATTGAGAATTGTGGGTTCCTTTGCATAGCTGTAGCACTTTGCATAGCTATTGCCAAAAGGCACACGGACAACATTTGGAAAAAACAGAATTTAAAGGCAAGATTGCCTTCCTTCGTTCTCTCATACCATTTCCCCTCCCAGTCTTTTCTGGCCACTAGTGAAGGCTGTTTCAAGAGACTGTAAGCCACAAATGGGATAATCTGTTAAAAATAGTAGCATTTGAGCCCGGGTGACTGGAGGGCAGGGTGATATCATCCCCTGTACCTGTTCTGCATGGCAATTGCTCAGGGATAGCTGCTGAAGCAGCACTAGTCTTGCAACTTCGGGGGTTGTTCAGCCAACCCAGTCTTTATTGTATGCAGTGGTCTCAATAGGTGGGAGTTTATTATGAAATGATAAATGCTAATGCTAAGAGCTGCTGCCAAAACAAATCCAATATGGATGTTGGTTACTGCCTTCTGGGTGTGTTTTGTTATGACTTCTAGTAAAACAGTACGAATTTATGAGCTCTTGTCTGTTCTTGCTGGAGAAGAGTATCTGAAGAGTCTAATTCCTTTATAGTATGTGGAGGAACGGCTCTGTATTGGCTCTGTTTCTGTAAGAGAAGTCTCTCTTAATTGCAGCAAACTTGCACTTCTGTCATTAGAAAATAAATTTTGCTGCCAGGATATTGAAGAAATGTCTGTTGTATTTAGCTGTGTCTGCTTTTGATATTCAGGGCTTGTTTGGGTTTGGTTTTGTTTGTGGTTTTTTGGTCGGGGTTTTTTTGTCACTTGGTAAAGGGTGCTAATGGTTTGTCCTTAAATGAGGATTTTATTGCTGTGAAGTGGAATTGAAATTTTGTCAGTTCCTGCTGCTGCCTGGACTTTTTCTTGAAGGAATGGACTTCATTTGTCCAGGACACCACCCGCAACTTTCTCCTTTAAGTGAAAAAAATCACAAGTGCTACAGAGCTGTGTAATTCCCCTAGGAAAATTTTTGAAGGGTCTATAGATTAATTATCTTCAACAGGTCCCTTAGGAAAATGATTGTCTCAGAAGTAGCTGTGAGCATGCAGTCAAAGACCGTACAAGGTCAGCCTGGGCCTTTCTTCCAGAGCGTGTCCCTGCTACTGAGGATGGACAGTTGCTGGTGGCTTTCTAGGAACTGGGAGAACATGTCCAGAACAGCCCATTACCCAGGTGAAATTCCTACCCACGTGCCTTGTCTTTGCTTATGTCAGTATGCCTGCATGCACAGGATGTTCTTTCAATAACAGGCTGCCGACCCCTTGACAACCTTCCAGAAACTTCTACATACAAACATTTGGTGGCAGTTAACTGAGATGACAATATCTGTTGCATCTGTATCTGCTGAACACTTATTATTAGCAAAATACACTAAAGTGGGTGGTGTGCATCTTGCAGTGTGTATTTGTGGGAGTTTATTCCTTGCTTTTAGGTTTGATTTCAGCAAAGGAGGCTGCTGCCAGGTGCAGAGGAGCACGTGGAGCCTCTGTAAACCTAGAAACCAGCTGTAAACCCTAGACTTGCTGAGTCACTGCCTAAGCTCTTGGAATGCAGGTGGATATTGGGGGGAGGATTATCTTGGTATTTGTCTCTCTTAATAAGATATTTTTACCTTGGTGAGAAAAACGTGAACATATTCTGTGATCTCCTCTTCCAGAAGGCAACAGCTTTATAATTTTGGCCACAAACAAGTGCACAACTAACAAGCAGATGGCAGTGAGTGCCCAAGAAGGCTGTGTCTAGATGATATTAGGATGAACGATTTGTAATATGCTGGTGCCATAGACTCGTTAATTAGTGTGAGTAACTCCAAGCAGACCAGCATCTCATAACAACCTCATGAAAAATTGGGGGGTGGGGGGGCAGCAAAGGCTTGGTATAGCATATCCCCTACAACCTCTGTGCCCAAATGAGCACTGTGTCCCTCCTGCTGTAAGGCAAGGAGCTAAATAGATTAAAAACAGTGAGGAGTCCAGTAGGTTTCAAATGACTGAGTGCACAGTGGTGCTGATGGGCTCAGGGATTATATTCTTGCACTCATTTCACAAGATCCTAGTGTACAGCCTTGATGGGAGCCATCAGAGAACAGGGGTGGACTGGCAGCTGATTGTTTGATCTGCTCCAAGATTGATCTTAACAGCATTTAAGGAAATTGTATGTTTAGGTATTTTCTTTCTCATGTCTTTCCATAGCTCCTAAAGAAGGGGGGTGAGATTCTGTCTTTGAGGAGACCAACTGTAGGTATGCTGGTAACAGAAGTAGCTAATGAAGTGAGCTACTGGTCATGCCTCTTGGAATATGGTTTGTGATCCTGTGTTAAGGGAGTTACACATTCCTTCTAACTTTAGCACAGAGCTAGATGTCTCTCATTACAAGCTTTGTACATCTGCTCTTATTTCCTGAGCCTTTTAATAGACTACAGGTTTACTAGGAAAATAAAACACAGCCAGGAGACAGGTCAGTTCTGTAACTACCAACCTGTTGGTAGAGGAGGGGTGGATGCATGGTTGGGACCAAAAAGTCCAGCACAAGAACAAGACACCTATCAAAAGCAGAGACTAAGGGATATCTGTTGATTGTATTCCACAGGCATTTTATTAGTTATGCAGCAGGAAGGAAATGGTTTGTTCTCCAAAAGGCTCTACCAGGGCTTATTTTCACCTTCTCCATGCAAATAAAAATCTTCAAATCTGCTTTTGAAAAGCAAATTTTAACCCATGTACAATTGTATAGCTTTTCAATGAACAGCTTAAATAATACAAGGACGTTTCAGACTTGAGAGACTATCTTCTGTCAGGAATGCAATCATCACAGATTAATATATAGCTCACAAAGCCTCACATCTGCCAAAATGAGGTCACACTTTTTTACTACCTCTCAGTTCTGGTTTGGCTTGGAGTTTTTAGTCCATAGGGAGAGGGGAAAGGAAGGTCATTGACCTTAAAAAAAAGCAAATGAAACTCCCATCCCCCAACTGCATCACTATTATTCAAGTCTTATTATTCAAGAAAATAAATGTGTGGGTCTGAGGATCTAGGAGAACATTCAGTATCACTGCAGATGTTTCACAACTATGATGTTTGTTTTTCAAGAAATTGTAAGAAAAAATGTTGGTATTTGATAGAATGCTGGTTGTACAGGACCTCTGAAGGTCATCTGATCCCAACCTCATGCTCAAAGCAGAACAGTCACTGTGGCTGGATTGCATCAATCATGGCTTTGCCAAGTCTTGAATACCCCCAGAGATGGAGATTTGTAACCTCTCTGGGTAACCTGTCTGTGGGTCACACTACTGTTCTGGTAAGAGAGATTTTTTTTTTCTGCTTTCTCTAATGTGTAACCTGAACTTGTAACTGTTGTCTGTGGCTATTATGTTATATCCATGTTATATCATCCAATACTGCTGAGAAGCATTTGTTTGAGACTGTCATCTTTGCAGCTCCCCTTGAAATTTTAGCTGGCAGCTAATTAGATTACCCCTTAGTCTCCTTTTTGCTAGACTAAAAAAGGTCACATCCCTCAGTGTTCTTTGTAGGAGTCGTTGTAGGCCTCTGGACCCTGTCTTGATATCCCTCTTGAACTGGGGGCCTGGTGTAGTATTCAGTGTGCAGCCTCTCCAGCACTGACTTGGGAGAAATGATATCTTCCCATGATTGGCCAGCTGTGGCCCTCTTAATGTATGACTATGTATGGTTTGACTTACTTGCAAAAGGCTTGCACCCTCTCGGCTTTTCCAGCCTGACACCCATGGTAACCTCTTCGGCAGGGCTGATCTTCCCATCTGTGCTGATCATGGGATTACTCCACCCCAGGTGCAGAACTTCACACTTTTCCTTGTTTGAACCTTGTGAGGTTTCTCCTGGCCCAGCAGAGTTTCACAAGGTCCATCTGGGTGGAGATTCTGCCATTTGCCTTTTCAACCACTTCCTCTAACTTAGTATCATCCTCAGACTTGCTGGGCATGCAGCTGTGCTGGTATAAAGATTGTTGTGAGGATGTTGTACCTTATGGGCCCTTGTGTTGACATCTGGGCTACAGCTCTTGTTGCTGGCTGCCAGCTGCACTGAAACAGGCTGAGGAAAACTGGAGCCAGAACAGCAGCACTTAGCAGCTAGTTACTGTGAATACTGCAGTGAGCACTTACTGCCTTCACCTTGCAGGCTTCTGAATTATTGAACCTAGTGCAGTGGTGGGCAAGACAGGTATGCTGTGGTCAAGAAATGGTGATCCTGATATCCTCATCCCTACCAGAAGCTTCTGTAGGATGCTGTGGTGTGCTCATCGTGATCAGAGTGATCCTTGAAGACAGGCAGTGCTACAGCAGCTCTGGTGGGCAACTGATGGAGAAAAATTCCTGTTTTAAAACATGTTCCCTGTTGTATTTTGCACAGCAAATGAACTGTGGGATGTTGTTAAAATAATGAGTGGGCCAGAATGGAAACATTTGAAACTTGCTTCTTTCGGAAGAGTGTGACTGGAGCACAGTTAATTGTTATCTATTTCATAGCAAGCAACTACGTGATTGCTAGTAGCAATTAAACTATTGTTTTAAAGAGTAATGAGTGGGACAGACGTTGGTTTCAGAGTAACAAACAAGTGCCTTTTAGAGCAAAGGCCTTGGGCCAGCACGTGATGTGCCGGTGCCTTGCTCTGAGCAGCAGCTGTGTGGTCTCTTCAGGCTCCAGCATACAGTGATTTTATAAGCAGAGGTTGTTCAGGCATCCTATTGGCAGTAATGGAGAGATGCTGACATAAAGTGGATGGTAAGACCTTGGCAGCATGGGATGAGAGATTCACCTGGATAAATGAGAAGCCAATTTTGTAAATACTTGAAAATAACTGATCTTTGCTGACTGTTTCAGGTTTGCTGGTTGTGTTCTTGATGCCCTTTTCATTAATTTACCAGTGCTTGTGGACTGGTCCTCTGGTGAGGAAGGCTGGCCAAGGGCAGAAGTTCTGTAGCAGGCTTGGCCCCGCAAAATGCGCCTTCAGCATCTATTTCTGGCAACCTGGCTTGGCTGTTTGCTGTGTGCACGTGTGCTCACGGATCAAAGGCTGGGCAGTGTGGACCAGACTATATTAGATGTCAGCTAACCCTTGAGGAATGCTGTAGCTGTGTTGTACCAAGCTTCAGTGTCAGTGATATTGTGCAGTCCTGTATAACTAGGTAGGGAGAACCAAAAATTGGAGATTAGATTAAATAAGGAGGAAGAGTGTGTGTCTTGGTTGATGTTAATGCAGAAGATTCAAGCTATGCATGGTAGGGTGGAAAAAATAATCCATTAGGTCAGCTGGGCAAAGGTTCTGACTACAAAGGGGGGTTGGGGCAATAAAAGCCATGTGAACTGAACAGAGAATTGTATTTCATAATTAAAGGGTACAGGGTTTTCTGCTTTGGAAATGGACAAGCAGATGTGTCTGTGCTGGCCTGAAAAGTCTGTCTATATGCTGCTGCCAATTCCAGAAGAATGACTGCATTCTACAAAGTGCCTGGTTGTGTTTTCTTCTATAAGCTTGCCATGGCCTAGCTCTTTTGTTGTCATCACTATCTGTTGCTAACAAGATAATCCAGCTGTTACACCTGGTTCCCTTCTATGCAAGGCCCTAAGCAGAGGATTGCCCATGAGGGTGCAGCTTTTATCCCCCCAAAAGGGATTTGTCAGGACTGAGCTCCTTTCAGCAATACATTAATAGCTTTGAAGTTAGGAACCCTGTAAGTATCCCTTCAATTTTACATTGTTGTTTATTTTAAAAGTTGACATATTTTGTATCGCAGTGCTGCATTTGCTTCTGCGAGTGCCACTCCTGCATGTCACCTCTGAGTTTTTGGGAGCTGGCTGGGAAGTTTGGGGCTGTGCGTGTTGGAGTCAGGGAGATAGGAAGGGACTGAGTGGGCAGAGTAGGACTCTCATTGTAGGGAAGAGATTTACTGTTGTGGGAGGCTTGTCTGTAAGAGTACTGAGGTGCAGCGGAGGGATGAATGCAGTGGCAGAAGGAGTTGGTGCTCTGTGCAGACAGCATGTGACAGAGACTGTTGTGATGGTGGGATTCTCCTTAGCTGAGATCTGTGTGGCTGCTTAATTGCATTTCTCAAGGGGTCCCATTTTATATTTTATGCAGGGTCTGAAGTGGTTGAAACACTCAGTTGAGTTTCCTGGCAGAAAGCACTGATGATGAGACACACTGAGCTCCTGGTCACTGTGGCAGTGGGAACTGGGGTACAGTTTCCCCAGTTCACATAGTGTCAAGGCTTTCTTCTTTTCAATAAAGGGTTTCACTGGCCTAGCTCCTGACTTTTTGGAGATGTTCACTTTTGTATCAGGTAGGCTCCAGCAAGCACCAGCGATGTGGGTGACAGGCGGAAAGTTGACATCCCCCTTGTCTCCAACATCCCTCAAATTTTTTTTGTCCTCACCCCTGAGACATTTTCCAACATGCTACCCCAGGGCTAAACCTCTCTCAACTCAAACACCAGTTGTCCTTGAAAGCAAAATAACCTAGTTTTCAGCCATTCATTTGAATTCTGCGTTCTGATCTTTTACAAGAAACAGCCACTGTCTAAAACGGTGAAGTTCATACACGATGTCAGGGGGTTGGATAGAGACGTGAGCTCCTGTTCTCTGTGGTTTGAAAAGCACATGAAGAAAATGGCAACTTTCTCAACCATCAAACTGAGTGACCTGCAGGCTTGAGACTGTGAGAATGGGAGCAACCTTTTGGTGATGGTGCGGAACAGCTTGTACGTGTTGGAGGGAATTCTAAGTGAAGGCTAATTATTGAGTAACTGTGCTAACTAAAAAGTGTTTGAGTACCCTTTTTCACATTGGCAAAACCACAAACTTGTTGATGTTTCTCTAATGACTAATGTATCGTTCTTTACCTCAGCATTTGGATTTTTTTTCTTTCCCAGACTTTCAGTAAGTTGCTTAAAATAAAAGACTGTAGACTGACTTCAGATAACTGTTGAAGCTAAATTGCTATTTGGACTAGCTCTTTTGCTTAAACCAAGAGGCATTTTGCATTTCAAAACAGTGTTTCCAAATTGCCATTGCAAAGTAGTATTCAGCAAATACAGCTGGGAGAGAATATTTAAGTGTGGTTTTGTTTCAGTTATCCAATTTGCCCACACAGTTACAAGGCATGAAGCTGAACATGGCCAGAGTTAAGGGCCTGCCTGTTTACAGCTTCAGCTCTCAGTGTCCTTCAAGTCCAGGTGCAAGCAGAAGTCTAGTGGAACTGTAAATTTACCTTCTGTTTTCTTATCATAATGAACGTTTTCCTGCTGCGCAGCCAGTTGTGCTTTAGAGACTTAATCAGGAGAGCTACTAGTACTGCAGGCTACCACTAAATGTTGTTTTCTGTGGGGATTTAGCAATTCTGCTCCTAATGCTCTGCAGACTTTTTGCTGGCTTAGATGCATTGATCCCTGACCTGGGTGTCTGTGCCAACAGAAACTTCCAAGTGCTGATGCAGTTATGGTGAGAAAACTGTACTTCTCCTGTGCTCACATCACTCCAGGGATCTGGTTTTGCTAGAGTTTCGAAAGCAGTTAACTTGCTGGTGCAGTTCTCCCTGTGCTAGGAATGGGTTGCCAGTCTGTTTTCCTGGATTTGTCAGTCGTTTCTTGCATGGGCAGGCCCGATCCTGCAGTGGGGCAGCCGTGGAGCTGAAGCCTTCACTGGGGCTAGGGTTTGATGGCCTTATTGCCTGGAAGTTATTGGGACCTGGCTCCCTCTCGTAGCGTCTTCCATGAAAATCAGTCCTCCCAATGTCCACAGCACTGTTCTGCAGTACTTGGTGCAGGCTCTTACTGAAGTTTTGCATTTTATTTCACTTTTTAAAATTCTGTCTCAGACTATTTTTATGGAAAACCTTGGCCTTTATTTGCATCTGATGCCTTTACAAGCATAGATCAAACTTACTGAAAGAAAAAAAAAAGAAATTGTGAACGTTTGGAGAATTCAGTAGAGGATATTTTGGGGACTAAGATTCAGGCTTCTTGCTGTGCTCTTTGTTGGAAGCTTAGGTTGAGCCTTGTTTCAAGATCCTCAGGTGGCTTTCCTGTGCTTGGTGGGTACCACAGTTTAGTTAGTAGCTAAATTAAAATATTCTTTAGTCAGGCTTATTCTGAATTAGAAAATGTGTTAACACAGTGGAAACAGGAGGTGAGTGAGGTGGTAAGGAGATACAATGTGTGGGTTTTTTTCTTAGACTTTCTAAGAGACTGTATTAATGATGAATTTACACCAGGATGCTGTTCAGCCACTGATATTGGCTCAAAGCTCTCTGCTGCTTTGGGATATGCAGTCCTGCATGGAAATGAATACTTTCATGCCCTGCCTCTCCACGAAGGCTTTAGGCAGGATTGGTGTTGTGTAAGCTGCTTGAAAGCAGCAAAGGGCATGGTTAGATGAATTTGTCTTCTGTGGAAAACACCAGCAGCCACTTCAGAAGGAAGTGCATCACAGACCTTGGTTGGACGGAAATTACTGCCTTGATTGTGAGGACTTTGATTTCCCTCCCAAGCTAATAGCTGAAGGACCTCTGACACACAACTCCTATTTTTCCACGGTCACTTTGAGGTGAAATACCTCTCTGTGTGATAGGGGGAAGGAAGTAAGAAGAGCTTGCTGCTATTTCAAGACATTGTGAGGGAAACTTTGTGTGCTTTATTTCCTTTTGAGACCTGTGTTTAAAGTAGGTGTCCATCTCCCCTGCCACAGGGCAGAGAGGGGAGGGTTTTTTCCGTTGCCTTTCCAAATAAATGTGGTGTCTCAAGTGTGAAGATATCTGATGCAGCTGTTGTCAAGGGGGTGTAGCCAGCTGTTTGCTGGAGAAATGCACTGTTGCACTTATTCCCTGTTTTGTATTGGGGCTTTTTAACCACTTTCCACATGACCACCATTTCTTCACAATAAAAAACTCTTCCTTTATTCATAAGACTTCATCCTCCTCAGTTTAGCATTCTGCATGCCAGAGTCCTTTCCCCTGTTTCAGACTCCTCCTCTGTATATCATGACATGTAAAGTTTTATTCATTATTTTGCTCTGTCAGTCATATCTGGTCAAAGCTGTTTCCCGTAAGTATAAACTGGGTAATTCCAGTTTATTTTAAAAAATTCATCAAAGTGTAAATGAAAACTGTCCTCACAGTGCTGGATGTTCAACTAATTGAATGTGAAGCTTGCAATTGAAAGGTGGTGTCTCAGTGCAAAACAGCTCAAAAATACTACTTTAAATAGAAGTTTATGAAATGTATAAAAGTTCAGGTAAAGATTTCACTTTTGAGCTAAACAAGGTATTTGTGTGTCAACCTTAAAAAAGCTCTAGAGCAGTAAAGTGCTGCTATAGTTAAGAGGCAGCAAATGAACACAAGCTTCAGAAATGAAGTATTTCTGATGAAGGAAAGCAGTGTGGAACTTGCATGTTTGAAAGCCTGAATGTTAAAATTGTTAGTCATTCAGTGAAAACTATAAAATGAGAGGACATCTCTATCTTACTACGAAAAAGAAAACAACCAACCAAAACGCAGCCAACACCAATCATTTGAATATGGATATTCTCTATTTGTTGTAGAGTCACTTATTTTGAATATTTAAGACTCGTTACTGGTTCTAAAGTGCAGCACTGCAGACTGCTGAACTCTGATGACTGAACTACTACTGAAACCTGCAGTATGACTGGCATTATTTCTGCTTTACTGGCTGCTCTCCTTCTTTGGGCTGAATAGACAAGAGCTTGCTGCTGTGTAAGGAACCCAGGGGAGCTCATGCTCAGCTGTGAAAAACAGAGGTGGCTCCAGCCTGTGAGATGGGATGTGAACATTTAACTTGAGGACTGTTCAGAGTGGGATTTGGATCTTGTGAGAGCCTTGTTAAAACTTTCAGGGGAGTTGAAGGTGATCTGTAAATGCAATGTCTCAGAGACTTTTTGGTGTCCAGAATAAAAGAGATCACAGCCTATTGATTAGATGGCTTCTAAGGTGTGTTTGCTTCCCTGGAAATGATGTACGTTGTTTTGGAGAAGTCTTTGCTCTCTCAGCAAGAACCGTGTATTTCACCAGAAGTCTTGGTTCTCTCCTGCTTCCATACAGACACTTGAAACTGCTTCCTTCAAGCTCAAACTTTGTGTTTTGCTGCAAAGAAGCAGCTGTTTCCAAGGGACATAGCAGGGTTTTATCTGTGGTTTACGGGCATTGCGAATTTCCTTGGTTACTTTTGTGTCTGTGTGCTGGGGGCTTGCTGCACCAGTTGTGTCCTAGCAATAGTGCAGCAGAAGAATATCCAAAGAATTAGCAGTCATCTTCTCAGAAAGCTTGTTTATGCTTTACAGCAATGGAATACTTCCAAAACGTTTCTTCAGTGTGATTAATGGTGCACCAGATAAAAATCCACCCTGACTAAACTCAGGGAGTGCCATTCTCAGTGGATTCTTGACCTGCCACAAACTTGCTAGTGTGTTTTGTTTTGTTCTTAGTGATTAAACCTACATCATAAGGTATTTATCTCTCATCCAGGTGCTTATGTGTAGGCCATCAGCTGTGTGTTTTTTGCCTGTGAACATCACGAGACAGTTCTTTCCAAGTTATCTGTTGGGTGGGAACTGCTGTTTTAGCTGTACTTAGTCCAATGAGGAAATATCTGTCACTTCCAAGTGAAAGGCTGGAAAACAGTTATGCTGGCTTGGTGTTTTTAAAGTCCCAGGATTAGCATGGTAGATCTTCTAATCATTGACTGTGAGGGTTCCTTTGTCTCTGATCCAAACTTCTCTTTTTTTATTTTAGGCACAGCTGGAAGCTCAGAGGGCGACTCAGGATTTTCAGAGGGCGACTGAAGTGCTGCGTGCTGCAAAGGAGACCATTTCACTTGCTGAGCAGAGGCTACTGGAAGATGACAAACGTCAGTTTGACTCTGCCTGGCAAGAGATGCTCAACCATGCTACTCAGAGGGTAATACAAACTTGACCCAGCATCTGTCTGGTCCGTATTTTGTGTTCTCTTGTGGTGTAGGAGGCTTAGTTTCTGAAATACCTAATTTTTATATTGGTATATTTTGGTCCAGATACGTGACATGAAGGAAACGAAGCTACAGAAAATGATGAAGCACAAGGTTAAATGGTTTGGGCCTTGGGCTGCTGCTGGGACAAATATAATTCTCTATCTGGCTGTGTTAGTAGCTAGTGGAGTAGCTCTCTAAAGAAAAAAAACCAAACCACAACACATCTATATAATAAGGATAAACAATGTCTTAAGGCATATCTGCATTTGGAGTTATGCCAGAATAATTGCATAGGGATGGCTATTCCCGTATACACGTGTTATGGAAACTCTTAGTCTGGAAAAACAGGGACATGTTCCAATTTCAGTATAACCTGTTCTCAGAATGGAGTAAGTTGAACAACTTCAAACACGCATTTCCGAAGAGAATTACTCAAAAACGTGTGGCATTTTAAGCTTGCACGCTGCTCTATCCTGAATTGACTTTCAAATTTAGACAAGGTCTTACCTCCTTCGTAAAGTCTTTTTAAATCTACAGAGGAGATGCACCATCTAACAATGAAAGGCGGTATTCATTTTAGCAGCTGTCAAGAAGAGTTTTGCTGTCGTTTACTGTGTCTCTTTTTTTCCTGTCTATTAATAATTAAAAAAAAAAAAAAAACCAAAAACAGGAAGGGTTTTTTTTTTTAACATGAAAGAACCAAAAATCAAAGTTATAAACCTTTGTTCTGTCAGGGTTCCCTTAATATGCCAGCGAAGCTGAACTTGCTATTCCAAATATGCTAGCATGCCATACAAAGTTCCTATTGTCTTGCAGTCCTTCATGCAGTAGCTCTGTTCTGTTGCAGAAGCTTCTCAGTTATAGGAAAGCCTCTGTTTCAGAGTGACTTGTAAAAGCCAGCTGCCTGATGAAGAAACAGGGCACAAAAAGGGTGGCTGTGTGTAGGGGAGAGATGGAAAACATGGTACATAATAAAAAAGAAGACGCACTCCAGGTTATTGTTTGTTACTGTCCCTGTTATCATGAGGTGACATGAGGCAGATCTGGTAACGTCTGTGTGTTCCCGAAGGGAGCCCCACCTTTGCAGTGCCCCAGGACACCAGCAGCTGCCATTTCCCCTAGTTGTTATCCCTGTTCAGTAAGAGCAAAGTCCGGCAGGAATGCATACACAAGTTCTAATTCTCAGAATAGATGGATGAGAAAACTGGAAGCATCCAAGGAGTTGGTTAGAGCTCCTGACCGCTAAACTGCGATCTGGTGGAGAGTGGTAGCAACCATGGATCAGCCACCTCTTTTCAACTGGCATAACAAAAATTTGTGGTGGGGTGGGTAAGGAAAGAAATGCTAGCAATGGGGAGAGTTCAGATGGATTCTTCTTTTCCGTGGATATTTTGAGGGGATCCCTGTACCCTGCTACAACCCTTAATCCTTCCCTGACAGTCTGGGAGAAGAGCACACCTAAGATGGGCAAACCCAGTGATGTAGAGCAGAAGATGGCTACTGGCAATGTTTGGTGGAGTCATGCTGGTGGTGTTGATACGTACCATCACTGACTGCAGAGTATCTGCTTGTTGGAGGGCTGAGTCAAGCTGTAATGTCTCTGATGGTTTCAGCTGAACAGTAAGTAGGAAACTTTAGGTTTATTTACTGCAGTTATAAAATCTCCTAGGCATGGAATGAATTATATAGAGCAGATGATGGCTTCTTGAATGGAACATGTGTTACCCAACTCTTCTTGCTGCTTAAAATAGTCTGGGTAAGCTAACTTCCCAGAAAACACCGATCTGCTACTCTCCAGGGTACAGAAGATCTTGAAAGAGTTATGTGGAAGTTTGTGTCGTGAATTTCATTGGCCATACTGGAGGTCTTAAGGCTAGGGCCAGAGCCAAGAAGGGTGACAATGCTGTTGGAAGTCCTGACTGAACAGATCCAGCATTAGTCTGTTTGGAGAGCTTGACTGAGTTTTATGACTTCTTGAGGAGCAGAGTGAATACTTCCTTGGTTTCAATGCCTGCAATTAGTGTTGTGCTTAGTGTTCAATGAGGGAAACAGGAGCAGGAAACATCATCCATTCCCTACCAAGCTATGAATGAAAAAAGGCTGGAGGAGGAGATTTGCTAGAACAAAAGTTCTCCTTGACTGCCACAGTGTTGGTGTTGATTCTGATCATTAACTATTAATTACATTAGAGATTACTAAAGGAAAAAAACTGTTGCTGAGGGTTAAGAAATAGAATACCTCTACTTCCCCATATACAATCACTCTTGGAGAAATTTTTTGCACTCTAGTTGTTTGGATTTGCTGGCTTTTTTGCATAAGTTTGTAAATGATGGTTGTATTGGGCAGAGAATAATCTCGCACTGGGCCTTGTACAGAAATGAATCAAGTGTGGAAAAGCACCTCTGTGCCAAATGTTAGAAGTGGGCTACTAATTAATTTCTTTCTCTGTTGATAGCAATGTCAGGCAAGAGTAAAGTGGTTTTATTTTCTATTCTTAGCAGAGGTAGCAGGCAGACTCTATTGAATTAATCTGAAATTTGGAAGAAAACTGAGGCCTGTAGCAGCTTGGTAGCTGACAAACAATGCAGAGAGCATAAAGGAAAAGCATAGGCAAGAGAACAAATGAGAGACTTTTTTTTTTAAAATACAGGCATGTAGGGAAATGCTGCCAGGTTACTTTTGTACTTGACCCAAGGGATGTGGACAAAGACTTGGGTTCCAGATTACCTAAAAGGAAATGCTGTCTGCAGACCCTCACTGGGAGGAAATGGAGAGAAGGGTAGCATGTTGTAATTGCTTTTGGGTTTCTTCATAGACTGAAAAGCCATTGACACTATTTTTATGTGACAGTCTAATGGGTTACTGTAAACAAGGCTTTTGTAGCCATTGATATAGAAAATCATGCCATTAAACTGATGAGAAATGGCAGAGTTACTGAAATTTTGCATATCCTGGGTGGGCTGGAAGCATAACATGTGGAACATGTTTTTATTCACAGAGCAGACGGGACCAGCACGAATAGGTAGGTACGAGGAGTACAGACTGTCACTCAGCAATTTTTTTTTCTCCTTGCAGTTTGAACTATGTTTCCAAGGGAAGCTGGGTGCTTTAATAGGAGCTGGTTGCTTGCCTGTCTGTGAAGATGCAGTTAATCCCTGTAAATGTCTGTGCTTGAGCTATGTGCTTGACCACAATGAAGCACAGGGCTGTGATGCAGTCCTGCGAGTCAGGCAGCTGCTTTACCTGCTTCTCCTCTTAACTTGATGTTATTTTTGGGTAAATTCCTGTGGGTTTTTTCTAGATGTCCATTTCTCCATAGATCTGCAATGATGCTTAGGCTGGGATTTTGTTAATCAGTTTCAGTTGTCTAGAACATGACTTTGTACATCCTTTTTACTTGCCTAAATTTCTGTAATAGTCCAAGGAGATCTGATCAATATATTGATGGTGTCTGAAGAACAATTCATGTGACCAGAAAGGCAAGTTAATTGTAAAATGAATTATCTGTTGATTATAAAGGAAATGTAGTCACCTAGTTTGCAAGTAGAGAGGTTTTATGAGCTCTTAAATTGCCTGGAGAAGAGAAGTACTGCTCGCTGTTAGCCACTGGCTTACCAGGTTTTTAGTAATTGCAGTTTGTCTTTAAAATTTGGAGAAAAGGTTTTTGGGACGTGGAAGTGTGTTGCCTATCTGTGGCACCTTGAATTATAATGTTGCAGCTTGGGGTGCAAGGAGCAGGGCTGTAAAAGGGCCAGAGGATGGAGAATTTTGAAGGGAGGAAGGATAAAGATCTTATACTCTAGCTGAAAAGCATTCATAAATTACAGATGTTTTACCTCAAGTTTGAGACAAGCTGTAGCAGAAAGGAAGATCCTTCATAATATTCAAGAGAAATTGCTAATTTCTAATTGCCAGTGCAATCTGCAGTCTTAAAAAGGTTCTGCTTTTACAGTCTTTCCTGAGATATGTTAAGTTCATAAATTCTGGCAGGGGGAAGAAATGTTTTGGCTCTTGATCATGAGACATTTTAAAAAGGAAGGGATGAAGGGAGAGTGAAGAGGGAGGAGGCATGCTCCCTCTTGGTTTAATTTGGCTTGTGAAGCTCCCTTTGATATTACACCATGAAGTACCATCTGTCAGTGTAAAATGTGCGGGTGCTTTTGTGATGTAGAGAGGAGAGATACTTCCTGCAGATAGAAATAGTTGTAGAGGAAGGGGGGAAAATTCTGTGAAAGAAAGAACAAAAATATCCACGTCCTTCTCTGCCCTAATCTCTCTATCACTTCACCCTGGAAATGCAGTGATTCAATGCAATCCCTTGTATTGTTGATCCTGTTCTCCTGGTTTATTGATCTTGCATTGTCTCTTACCTCTTGTTTCTAATTCTTCTCCTAAAAGAGCCATCAATTTAAATTTTTGAGAAAGAAACAGTTGTTCAGAATAACTATCTGGCTTAGGTGGTCAGCTTCACTTGATTTCACTGATATATTTTTCTTTTGCTTCTGTTATTACTGAAATTTTGCCTGCAGTCCATCTTTGACTTCAGATCATGCAAATCTTTTCTGAGGCAACAAAGCTACTTGTACAGACTTACTCACTAAAAATATATATTCTACGCCGACCTTCCTTTCCCAGACATTTGAGTTGGGAATAGAGGGTAGGGAAGGAGAGAAGAGGAATTGATTGATACCCATGTAGCCTTTTTTTGTCTTGTTTTCCAATAGTTTTATCTTGTAGCCTGTGCTACCTGGGAGGATGAGTTCAGCCTGGAATAGGTGATTTAGTAATGAAGAACAGATGTGGGCTACAGAAATGTCCAGTGAACATGTGGACATTCTAGAAGTTCACCCACTCTGGATGTTTTTGTGCAAGAGTATAGCCCCAGCCCCAAGGGTATGAATGGCAAGTACAATGCAAGGGGGAGAGAAGTGTCTCGAGCAGTCTTTATTTGAAGCTGTAGCATCCTTGCTTTTATCTTTGCCTTTTTCTAAGTGATGCTGTTGCATCTGTGATGGCCTGGGAGCATCAACAGGCAAGATTTATTGCTAGAAGCACAGTGACTTCTATTAGGCAAAACCACTTATTCAACAAGTGTGGCCAAAAGCTTGTTTACAAGTCCATGTAAGACTGCTTTTTGCCCAACCATATTACTAGCTCTCATAAAAGGTACTACTTTCCCACACAAGCCTTGTCTTCTACTAAGGCCTTTTTAAAAGGTGGGGGGGTTTCCCTAGCTGGTCTTTTCCAGCCTTGGTAATTCTGTGATTCCGTGATTCTTCCATTGAACCTCCCAGCTGTAGAGGAGGCAGCAAGGTTTGCCGTCCGTTTCTGTGCATCTGCTCTGATGCTTTTCTATTTATCATAGAATCATTAAGGTTGGAAAAGACCTTCAAGATCATCAAGTCCAACTGTAATCCAACTGCCACAACCGCTATTCCCTGCAGCACCACATCTGAACGCTTCTTGAACACCTCCAGGGTTGGCAACTCCACCACCTCCCTGGGCAGCCTGTTCCACTGCCTCACCACTCCTTCAGCAGAGAAATTTTTCCTAATATTCAACCTAAACCTCCCTTGGCACAACTTAAGCCCATTTCCTCTCATCCTGTTGCTAGTTACTTGGGAAAAGAGACCAACACCAGCCTCCCTACAACCTCCCCTCAGGTAGTTGTAGAGAGCAATAAGATCTCCCCTGAGCCTTCTCTTCTTCAGACTAAACAACCCCAGTTCCCTCAGCCGCTCCTCATACGCCATGCTCTCCAAACCCCTCACCAGCCTCATTGCTCTTCTCTGGACATGCTCCAGGATCTCAGTGTCTTCCTTATACTGTGATGCCCAGAATTGAACACAGTACTCAAGCTGTGGCCTCACCAGGGCTGAGTACAGGGGCTGTTTGGCTTTTGTGGAGGAGTTGGTGAACTTTTTGCTGCTTCTTCTGAATGAAACACTTAAATGCATCTTGGCAGGTCCTGGATCTCTGCAGAAATGCCTTACAATTTTCAAAATACAGTTCTCAATATAGGATGGGCACCTTGAGCCACCATCCCTGAGAAAGGGTGTAGGCTGTCTCTGGCCTCTCTGCAGACTTGAGTGGGTAATGTGAGCATGATGACAGAATGCCCACAGGAAAACAAGGGAGTGGCAGGAGATGGTTTTCCTTGCATCGCTGATTTCTCAAAGGATGAAATACAGAAGCTTTTTTTTTATTTTTTCTTTCTGGAAAGAGTAATGAATGTGAGTATATATGGCTAGCAGCAAATTCCTTATTTTCTCAAATACTTGGAAGTGTTTATGGTCTGTCAAATCCCAGTTCCGCAGGGCTCAGCATTTCTGTGATGTTTGATATCAAAGATGTGAAAAATCAATGTGATACTGGACACCTAACCTGCTTCACGACCCTGGTGCTGATAGTATTTATCATGTGGTTAATCCCACATATCAAAATTAATGCTAATTTTGCCTCCAGAATGGATGTGAGGGGTTGACATTTAATTGAGCATTGGCAAATTCCAGCCGCTCCATGATTTTGTAGCTTGCAGCGTTTTTAAATTGCACTCTTCTTGCCACGCTACAAAGACGACAAACCAGCTTCTGTGCAGTCTTTGGAGACTGCATTTTGAGACACTTCCACACTAAAACCACCCTTAGCTGACATATTTCACTAGGGAAAGTCATTGCATCAACCTAGCTTTCAAACAGATGTTCAAGATAAGAAGCTGCAGCTTGTTTTCAGGATGCAGGAGAGAGTCTGCTATGAATTGGATAGATTTATATATTTTTTTGACCTTTCTTCAAAAGTGGATGTCTTATTTGTATATAAAACAGTTGAAGGGTGTTGGAGTTGAGGATATTTTATGTCTAATCAAAAGAGTCTTGGGAAACCTTTCTTTCTTGTAGTTCTGTAGCAACTTCTTTGTTTACTAATAAGGTGGTGTGTACAAATGAGCAAAACGTGGCCTTCAGTTGTGGCAGCAAGAGCCTCCAGTTGATGCTGATGCAGTTCAGCTTTGGTGTGTAGCAGTTCCATGCTGTGATTTAAGGCATCAGAAAGGACAATGGGCCAGTTTTCCTGAGTGGAGTGGCACTCCAAGCAAGGGAAAGTTGACTGTGCTTTCTTCTTTCTCAGTTTAGCCTGAGGACTGTGACATTTTCAAGAATGTAGAGCTTTGTCAGTGAGGTTATTTAAAATCAAGATATCCTGAATATTCTCTCTCTCTCTCTGGACCTGAGGGCACAGATGCTCATTCTGGTGGTGGGAGCCAGTTAGAGCAAATTTCCTTGAAGCTGTGGAGTAGTTGGTATCACAGCTGAGACATTTGGAAATTGAGTACTGGAGAAAATCAAGTCCTGCCATTTTTTGTGTGGATACCTTCATAGCTGCAAGGGAGGAAGACTGAAATCCACCTGCTTTCTCCCCATTGCCAGACCAATGGAGAGGTGTCACCACTTTCTTTAAATACATTAGTTACCTCCCTGTCTGAATCTTGACTGCTAAACCATTAAAGAAAACAAACTTTCTGACTTGCACCTCTGACATCTCCAATTCACAAAATATAAGTACCCTGGATAGAATGACAGGCGAAACATGACTATGGGATGGCAGCAGAGCCAGCTAACGGAGGAAACGTTTACTTTGCCTGTTGCTTTTGTAGGCTCCTAATTGCTGCAGAAAGCCACGACATTCAGCGTTTGTTTGTAAAGCTTTTAAGAAATGATTGCTAGCCTTGTGTGCAGGGCAGGAGCCCGGCTGGCTGGGGATGGCCTGGGCTGGCCTTGGAGGGCAGCTGATGTGCTGGGCCTGGGACTGATGTGCGTGTTAAGCATCTGCCTGCCCAGGTAGCAGGCTGGTCATCAGCATAGCTTCCCCCATGTGCATGATCAGGGTGTCAGCTCAGGGCCCGAACCTCAGTGAGTTTTTGGTATTGAAAGGGTGATTTGAGGATGGTCAGCTGCTTTAAGAAAAAAGCCAGCTTCCTGGACTTCTGCAAACAGACTGACATCAGTTTTCAGCTGGCTGGTGATGCAGGCTGAGCTACATTTCAGTAGCTGTGGTTGGTTTTTAGCCCTTTTCAGAGTGGTGGGATTGAAGCTGGGGGCTGAGCAGCCTGCTGGCTCCCTGCTGGGAAAGGCAGGCTTCCCTGACAGAAGCAGGAGGGAACAGAAAAAATGCTGTTTAATGTAACTGAGTGACTTCTGCTGTCATCTAATTGGGTTAAAAAATGGTTGATCCCAGAATTTAAGGTTCTTCTGAACTTCTCATGATAGAAATTATGCAAGAAGCTGCAACACCTCTGTCAGGATTAAATCTGACATACTGCTGCTCCTTTCAGGAAAGACTTTTAAGTAGGTTCATTGAAAAGTAATTCTTCCTGTACCCTCACTTTCCTGACATGAGCTGATTGGAGAGATTATGAAGATGCTGTTAATTAAAATAATAAGAAATGGATCATTGTGTCTTATCACTCAACCTTTATTTTCCCTCTTGAAGGTCATGGAGGCAGAACAGACCAAAACAAGAAGTGAGTTGGTTCACAAGGAGACTGCAGCCAAATACAATGCTGCCATGGGAAGGATGAAACAGCTGGAGAAGAAGCTGAAAAGAGCCATCAATAAATCAAAGTAGGTTTTATGTTTGGAGATGAGTTTAATGATGAAGCCTGTTTGTAGGAGAGACCAATTCTGTGGGGTTTTTCCAGTGTGTGAAAGTGTGTTGCCCTTTGTAGCTTTCCCTTTGGGCTCCTTTCTGCATGTGACAGCCTCACAGCACAACTGGTACTGCAGTATTTGTCTTTGCATTTGTTGTCTTTCTAAGTGTCTTTTAAAGCCTCTGACTTGACAGACTGGTGAACTAAACAGGCTAAGAAACATTCTCTGAGCCTGTTCTTAATCTTCTTCTAAGGTGTTGGGCTCTCTGGTGGTGTGTGACTTGAGAAACAGACTCATGGGATTCACAGACATGCTGCCTACAGAGCTGCAGAGCTCTGTGCATGGGTGCTTTGCAGCTTAGAATTGTTTGCAGTTCTTATTTTTAGTTAGGAGAGCAACAAGAGTGACAGGAACCTGAAAGGTGTGAGACTGCATCAGAGCAGCATGCTGTACATCAGGCTTGTTTACTTCCTAATGCTGCCATAGCAAAACTGTGAGCGAGCTGTTCTTGGGGAAGGGAACACACTTCAGAGAGCATAGCTAAGCAGCAAGTGTCATTCATAGATGTGACTGCGTTTGATATGCAGTTTTGCACTGCTGCAGATAAATGAAACTGGTTTTTGCTCAGGACCTGTTTAAAATTTTTGCCCTGTTTACAGCTAATTCTTAATCCTCTTTATATTTCACGGACCTTGTCTTTATATTTCCAGACTGTGGCTTGTCTAAACAATCTGCTTGCTGTATTTAGCTTTTAATCCCTCCATCTAAAAATGACTTTTTGGTGAAATTGGTCAACTAAAAATCTATTTTGATTGGTGTTTGCTCAATTCAAGAAGGGATTAGCAGTTCTTAAGGAAGATTCAAGCATATTTGCTAAAACAGTGTAGTAGCGTGGCTTCATAGACTGAGCTACATGCTGTTTGTCTAGCACTGCACAGGGACTGTGAAGAACCTCATCAGATCACTAAATGACAGATTCCTCCAGAGAAGAGCAATCTTTGAGAAGTGGTTTGGCTGTTAGGAGTTCCTTCCTTACAATAAGATTTACAATAAAGACCCTGATAAATTGCCAGTGAGGTCCTACATACCTTTTTATAGCAACAATGGTGCTGAACCTGATGCCCCAGCTGCCTCTTTTGTGATTTGCCATCTGAGTCTTCATTTTCTTGCTGAAACTACCCAAATGGGGATGTTGACTTGTGTCACTCTCCCCAGGAAAAGCTGGTTTTCACTTCTGTGTGGAAGGATCCCAACATACTCCTTTTTGTCTCACATCAAGGCTAACTGCAGCATAAGCCACCTAGGTAGGATGTTTTGGAGATCCTTTAATAAGGATTGTACAGAAATGCTTATTCTAACCTAGTACTAAAGTGGAAGATGCCTGATGGCACAAACAGGCTTATTGTGGATGTATTTGAAGTAATACTTCTTAGGGATGTTGGAAAGGTCAGTTGTCTCTCAGCATTGCAGTTTTCATGTAAAGGAAAACTGGAACTGAGCTGAAAACATCAGTGCTGTCAAGTGGCTACATAAAACTGCAAAATGAGGCTGCTGAATTTGCAGCTGTGTGTATTGAAGGGTGTAACTGGCTACTGGCTGCTTTTCAGGACAGATTTAACACAGCAAACTCCTCTGTCCTTCTTTCTGGGTGGTGTGGGAGGGTTGGCTGTAATGCCTGGGTTTTTCAGGCCCATGTTGTCCATCCTTTCTTTATATAAACTCATGCGTAGACATGCTGGATGAGTTGCTCTTTTCCATGCAAAAAAATGATGTGCATTTGCTCCTCACTTCAGTCTGGATTAAGATGCTTAAAGCATTACTATTTGCAAGGAAGACTGGGACAGCCTGAAGGAAAGTCATTTAGATTATTTGCTTTGTAAAGTTGATGGGTGGATGATTACTGGATTGTTTTGTTATGGTTTTGCTTTTAATTTTGTTTCTGGGTGCTTACTTGCTTGTAAGCTATGAATGTGCATACGGCTGCATGTTCTTAGCAGTCGCCAGATCTTCTGGCTCAGTGCCTCTGAGCTGTAGAATAATGAACTCGTCTGTGTTAGCTGGTTTTTAGAAGTCACTTTCTGCTCCAGTGACTTGGGTAAAGTGCCTTTCACTCTTCCTGTCATCTACTTAAAAAGCACTTTGTTTGACTATGCAATGTCATGGACTTAGACAACTGATGATGTAGGACACCGATTGCATTAGTGAAGGATTCTGCAGCCCTGCTGTGTCATGGAGCAGTTTCAATAGTTACAGGGTTGTGGGTGTAAGAGAATGAAGTGACCCAAGGAGGTGCAAGTCCCAACCCCTGCCCAATGCATTGCTGTCTGCTGGCATCAGATGCCCAGCTGGGTGTTAGCAAAGACTGAGGAAGAGTGCTCACATTTGAGCTTCTACACATCAGGCTCTTGGTATCCTTTTCCTGGCTTAGGTGGCATCTTTCTTGTCTGTTACCTGTAAACATGCCTGCTCATATGTGCATATATATATATATTTGTATATACACATGTATATGCATATACATACATATATTATTTTTTTCACACCACACAAATACACACCTGCTTGTTTGCTGATTGAAAGGGGATTTTTTTCCCCCAGACTTGTAGAAACTCATGGGAAGTTAGGATTCAGGCCTGGTTGTTCCCTCCCAGTTGGCACCAGGGTAAGGAAAGAAGAGAATTGGGGCATTTGAGGTGAATAGGTTTCACCGTTTTCATAGAATCATAGAATGGTTTGGGTTGGAAGGACCTTAAAGATCATCTAGCTCCAGTGGGCAGGGACACCTCCCACTAGACCAGGTTGTTCAAAGCCCCATCCAACCTGGCCTTGAACACTGCCAGGGATGGAGCATCCACGGCTTCCCTGGGCAACCTGTTCCAGTGTCTCACAGTGAAGAATTTTTTCCTAATGTCTAACCTAAATCTCCCTTCTTCTGGTTTAAAGCCATTATCCCTCGTCCTGTCACTCCATGCCCTTGTAAAAAGTCCCTCCACAGCTTTCCTGTAGCCCCTTCAGGTACTGGAAGGCTGCTGTGTGGTCTCCCCAGAGCCTTTCCCTGCAACACAATTTTGTTAATGTCTCTGCTCTCCCGTTGCTTTGGGGTACAGCTTTAACTGTTGGATCTGGACTCCCAGCTGCAATGTTTTACCATGCCTGGTAGGTCCATCTGTGTAGGCTTTGGCAGGGTTATGTCACTGTGCAGGATGGCAGAGGTGCAGTTTGACTGGATCAGTATCACAGAAACATTGTAGAACTGGCTCTGTGCTCCTAGTGGTGGTCGTGGGATTGATGAAAACCATAGAAGCTGTGAAATAACCTAATCTCGGGGAAATGCAGCTCAGTTATTTTGTGTATGACTGTGTAGTGAATTCAGCCCTTCAAAGCATATAGGATGAGAAAGCCACAGTTTTACCCTCCTGAGTGTTCTGGTGCACAGTACAAAATGTAGCTGCAGTAGGACTTACAGCTCAGAAGGGGCTTGCTGTTGGGGTAGTAATATGACAAGAGTTGTTAACATTCTATTTCATATAAAACCATATCTGATTGTTTATATCTCATGTCTTTTCCAGGAGAGCTTTTGAGAGGTCAGGAGGGTAGTGAACCCTGCTAAAAAATTTGGGTGTTCTTACTGTCTGGTGTTATATCAGATGATAGTGGCCTGTGGGCCTCAAAACTTTGAAGCTGGAATGTGGTTTCTAGGCTTTCTACTGCACCTCTTGTGCCTGTCCTCCTGCAGCCTTATAAACAAGTTTTGCTGTCTGTGGTGGGAAACTGGGTGTGACACTGTCCCTGTCCAAGCAAACTGTTGGAGAGCCATGTAGCAGGAGGGAAGTGACTGGTGGGCAGGGGGGGTGCTCTGGCCTTGTATCTGGTGCTCTGACCTCCCTTCATCTCCTCTCCCTCCCTGGAAAACCAAAGAACTGCCCTTCACTCCCACATCGGAACAAAGGGAAGACTGAGGTTCACCTTCTGTGAGGAATTTACTTGTGCTGTGGGCTCAAAAATTAGATGGATACAGAGAGGATGCCTATGCCTGAAGCTGGATGTTGCATTTAAGTGTCTTGCAGAATCTAGGCCTGAAGGAATTATGCTGTTAACTCCAAAACCTGAAATTTTTCAATTTTTATTTAGGTCAAGAGACTCATGAGAAATAGATACATTAGAGGGGAAAAGAGAGGCATTGAGAGTGCATGTAGGTGTTCTGTCATTTAGATAGTAGCCTCTTGGGATTGCAGTGAAACACAAAATCTCTCTGTTAGTGCTACAAAGAGAGCAACTCCCACTCCAGGACTCTGCATTCAGTCCCAGTGATTGTAAACAATTGTTCTTTGTTTTTCCACAGACCTTATTTTGAACTCAAGGCAAAGTACTATGTCCAACTAGAGGTACGTACGTAATCCAGATCCATCTGAAATTCTTTACTGCTTATGGTAAATACTGACATTACATCTGTGCTCTGACATCTGTGTTGCGTTTCTGCACAAAACCAATTTGATCCAAAACCTCTTGAGCAATTTGCTAAGCACATTTTTAAGATAAAAGACTAAGAGAGGCTTTTTTTCCTTGGGTGAAATAGGAGTGTTCAAACCCTGCTGCTTACTGCCAGAACTGAACCAATACGGTTTCACCGTCTTTACTTCTTTAGTTTGAAGTCTCTGGGACTTTTTTGGTTTGTTTTTTTCCCCCTCTGTTTTATGCATCTGACACTTTAACTGTGCTTGGGGTGCTCTTTTCTGTTCACTGGCTGGATCAATTAACAGAAAAAGTTACCTGCTTGTAGTATTCCAACATGACACAGATGATGAAAGCGCATCTAATACCGGTCTTCGTTGTTAGCAACTGAAGAAAACAGTGGATGACCTGCAGGCAAAACTGGCTCTGGCAAAGGGAGAGTATAAGACTGCCTTGAAAAACCTGGAGATGATCTCAGATGAGATTCACGAGCGGAGACGGTCCATTGCCATGGGGCCCCGGGGATGTGGCGTGGGTGCTGAAGGGAGTAATACTTCTGTGGAAGACCTGTCGGCAAGTAAACCGGAGTCGGACACCATCTCCAGTGAGTACAGAGTTCTCCCATGCCTGGGAATATCCCACGGGCATTGTAAGAAATGCTGAGATGAAGGTTGCTCAGTGCATTCTGCAGTTTGACATTTGCTGGCTGTTGTGGGACTGTGGCTAACTTGTTACGCTCCTCGTCATTACAGGAGCTGATGGTATCCTTTAACAGCCAGTTTTCGAGGGGGAGGGATACGAGTTGCAGTGCAACAGCTGTTCCCTCGGCATCACTGTTGGGTTTTTTTTGTACAGCGCAATGTGAAAGAAACAAAAGTAATGCACTTCAAAGCGTGCTTCTAATTTTTAAGCCAGCAATGCTGCTGTTGGTGTTTTGCCTGGGGTGGTCGCAGGCTGTGGCAGATCATTCAGCCAGGTTGCTGAGCTGGCAGTGCTGTTTGGATCAAGACCTTTTGGATCAAGTGCTTGTCTTGCAGCACCGGGCCTGTGGCAGAGGGACTAAAGTTGCAGCTACAGTAGTACAGAAAGGTGTGATGCTCACACAAAAGGGGTGGGAGGACAAGCTCCTTTGTGCTGCAAAATCTTTCGCCAGTGATGTGCTTTCAGCAGAGCATGTGTGCTGTGAACATGGGAAGCCAAGAAGCAGCAATATGCTCGTGCAGTGTGCTGAGGCTCTGTATGAGGGATGTTTCTCTTGGATGACAGCAGCAACCACTAAGCAAGCTCCAAGCTAGGTAACCTCTGTTTTCTGGTAGCACATGGGGACCTTGGGTTGCAAAGACTAGAACAGTCTGTTGCATTGTGAGTTTGCTTTTGTCCTGGCTCTGGGTGAAAGTGGCTAGATGGACATTTATGTGGTGTGCTTTTTCCTCCCTCCTAGACACTTTCTCCCTTTCTTGTTGCAGAAAGTCTTTTTTTTGCCCAGTTCCACAAATCCCAGTTTAATTTGTATTTCAGCTCCATTTCTGCAGCGTCTAGGTCAAGATTCCAGGAGTTCATCATTACACAGCCTCAGTGCCCAAAGGCTGAACGTGCAGTTCCCTCGTAGATGCTGGAGGTATCAAGGCCTTGTAGGTCTGCAGTACAACCCATCTGTGGCCTGGGAGCTGGAAGGCAGCCCTGGGCTAGTGTCTGCCCTCTGCAGTAGCAGGAGTTTTCACATGATAAGCTGGAGCTCTCTCAGCACTGTGCAGCTGGGACCTGAGTTACCAAAGCAACCAAGTGCGGTGTCTGGGCCAGCTGCTTTAATGGGGTTTTGGTGTGGCTGTGTATCTGCTGCCACCCTGAAGTCCAGAGGTTGAGCCTTTCTGAGTCAGGCAGGGATTGCCTCTTTGGATACCCACGAGTACCCCCTCCTTGTGCAAAGGCCTCTCAAGAGCCTTAGCTGTAACTTGAGTTGTGGGTTTTCTTGTGCTGAAGGAGTTCAGGGGCCTGATATGTATGGGCAGAAAAAGCCATTATTGGCTCCAAGAAGTTATTTCAGAGCAACAAATTGCCGGCCCTCCTGGCCCTTGCTGAGGCTGCAGGCAAGGACTGACAGCACAGGCTCATCCCTCAATTTGAATTGCACAGTGTGATGTAGGTGAGAGGTCTCCAGGTTGCATCTCGTACCCACACAGAACTGGGTTACAACAGGACTAGCAGCCTAGCAGACAGAACAACCTTGACAGGTTAAGCTCTCATGTGCTGTAAAGTGTGGGCGATTTCCCCCAAGGCCCTTTTATATCTTGATTTGTATCTGCTGGAGTTGAATAAAGCACCACATCATCAGCAAGAGTTTTTGGCCCTAGCAGATGCCCCTGTGTGTTATGGTAAGTTTAGATGGTGAGAAGTAAGCTACACTTTAGTTGTGCTTGTTGTAGACTGGCTGGTGTCAGTGCTTCTTGCCAAGTAGAGGACTCCTGTAATTGGAGACATCTTTTTTTGCCCAACCTTGTTTTGCTTTCACCCCCTGCAAAGTTATCTTTATTGTGCACCATATATTGATAAAACACAGCATGTGGGAAGAAAGGCCACTCTGCAGGCTTTGATTTGACATTGTTAAAAACAAACCAACAAAACCCAAATCACAACAAACTGTTTCTGAGCTCAAAGTGCCCTGGAGGGGGGTCAGGAAAAGTGGATAGTGCTGTTACCCATTTTATGTTTGAAGCCTTTTAGGTCAATTCTGCCATGTGTAAGTACAGCTCTGCAATCCCTAAATACTGCAGAAATAGGCTGAACAACGTCTGCAGAAACGGTGACAGCAGCTGCCTCCATTGCCACCCTTCATGTCCGAGGGGTGCAAGTGAGCCCAAGGCTGCCGGGGTAACAGAAGAACTCCTTTGAATCTTCTCCTTTGAGCCGTTTCCTTAATGCTGCTGCTTTGCTCCTGCTGCTCTTTCAAGGCAGCTCTGAGCCTCTCTAACAATGGCAGGAATTGCAAGGAGGTGTAATTGAAGATAACCTCAGGTCACTGTAAATATCTTGTTGTTCATGGGACTTCTTCAGACCAGCGTGGTTCCAGCACACACTTCTGTTGTGCAGAGGCTGATCCACATAAAACACCTTCTGATCCCAGTGGAACTACTTGTGTGCAGAAGTCTTTCATTCGTAGATCCCCATCCCACAATGAGCCAAGACTGAAAAAGTGTTGAATTTTAGCACTATCTACACCCCTCTGTTGCACAAAATGGAACCTTCTTTAACGGATTCCTCTTCCTGTTGCTAACAAAGAGCCTGCTGCTCAATCTAGCCAGACAGTTTGGAGTTGGTTTGGTTTAATTAGAATTCAGATCTAGGCAAACATGAGCAGAGAAAATTATATATGTAGGCAGGGCTTTTTAAAGTTTGGTGTTACTTGGTGATCCTCACCCAAAAAGAGTTCTTGGGAGTTCATGCTGGATTTTCACTGCAAAAGTGGGAAGATAAGGTGGAAGCAATTTGCCTCAGGAATCTCTGCTGGGATCAATATGGTGCTGGCTGAGGTGGGCAGAGAGGACTAGGCCCTAGCCTAAGTTACGTACTAAAGACCAAAAGTGAATGAAGCCAGCTGAGCAGGGGGCAGCAGGGGCAGTAAAAATCCAAGAGCACCTTGGCATGAGGAGCAGTAACTAGTGTAGAGCTGGTCTTGCATGGCATGGCTGGCAGGCGTGCTGTTCCTCAAAGCAGAATCAGGCCTTCATGATCCATGTGTGAAATGCCGGGTTGAAGCTTGGCAAAGGGGATGCAGTATGAGAAGAGGCAGTGTATGGGTTGGCAGTCCATGTGTGTGCACGGAAGACCCAAACCTGAGGAGCTGCTGTTGCTTGGGAAGGTGCAGGAGGGGGGTAGGTTTGCTAACTGGAATATTCTTGGAACATTGCAGTGGCTTCGGAAGTGTTTGAGGATGACAACGGCGGCAGCTTTGTATCCGAAGAAGATTCGGAAACTCAGTCGGTGTCCAGCTTCAGCTCTGGTCCTACAAGCCCCTGTGAAGTGCCCACTCAGTTTCCTCCCACAACACGACCTGGAAGGCTGGATCTGCCCAGCCCTGTATCCCTCTCTGAGTTCGGAATGATCTTCCCTGTCCTTGGCCCCCGAAGTGAATGCAGCGGGGCATCCTCCCCTGAGTGCGAAGCTGAAAGAGGTACGCGCAGCTGGATATGCTCAGGGCCAGTGTTTTTCAGCTTTATAAAGGGAGCAGGAAAACCTCCTCAGCTGCCCTAGGCACAGCACCAGCTTACTGAGCTCTGACCCGCTGGCCACTTCCTTGGGGAAGGCAGTTATTTGGAGGCCCTGTGTCCCACTCTTAACGATGACATCTAAAATGGTTTCGTTATTCTTTTCCTGGCTAGGAAGGTTCCCCAGTTCTGTCTCAGTGGAGGGGTTTGAGGTTTATCATTAATTGGTGGGATATGGATGGTACATTTATTATAAAGAAAATCTGGTCTTAGGGGTTGTTTTTTTGAATGGCTGTCCTGCTTGCTGAAAATCCTGCTTCCCTGAAAAAAAATGAAATAACATGCCAAAAGGAACCTCTTGCAGGCTCTGCCAGCCCTTGCTGACAAATTCAGACTGGAGGATTACCAGGGCCCTTGAGTACTCTAACCTAAGGCTGTTTACACTGTAACTTGCTAACGCAGTGCACAAGGCAAGCGCAGCTTGAAAGGCCAACTTCAGTTTCCTTAAAGCATCTTGCTCCTGCTCCTGAATTTTTTTGCATGCTTTGGCAACGGAAGCTGTAGAGGCACCTGCTTGAAGCTTAAGTTGCAGAATGAAATCCGGATTTAACATCTAGTTTAATCCTTTCTTTGCAGGGGATAGGGCAGAAGGGGCTGAGAACAAGACAAGCGACAGAGTGAACAAGAATAGGAACAGCAACAGGAGCAGCTCCACTGAAGGGCTGGCTTTGGATAACCGAATGAAGCAGCTCTCCCTTCAGTGCATGAAAATCAAAGAGGGAATATGCGCAGGCAGAAAAGCTGCCCAGATTGGCTGAGTTCTTCTTGTGCCCTGTCCTGATTAATGGGAGTATAAATATTTATACATGAACTTCTAAGTGTTTGAAGAACATTGTGCCAATAATATATGCCAAATCTTAAGCGTTTACTCTAAGAATTTAAAACTGCACTAAGAAGTCTAATTGATGTGGAGGGCTGAAGTTTTTATTCAGTAAATCCTTTGTAGGCCAGACAAGTTATCAAATGTTTAAGCTGTGCTCATATTTCACAGACTTTGTAAATTGTTTTGTAGCAGCCTGGCTGAAGCAATAACGAGTAATGTTCCTGTGTAAATTCATGCCAGCGGGGGGGCTGAAATTCAAGCCAGACATTTGCAGAGAGCAGTTTGGCTTCAGTTTTGTAGAATGAGATGCTCTTTAGATACAGTGGATCTCTTCAGTATAAGTGGCATATTCTTTAAACATCTGTATTTGTCTGTATTATGCTGAAACTGTAGAAATACTTTGTATACAGGAAAGCCGTTGCATGTGTGGGGTCTAAAAGCCTTCACTCTTCCCTTGGTGCTCACAGAAAGGATCAAGATGAGTCATGCCTATAAAAACTGGTGTAGAGACAGACAGGGGATGGTAACACTCTCAGGGGTGGTAGGCCCTTTCTAGCCACCTTTCCAAGTCTGGCTTGGACTCTGAGGGTGATTCCAGTGACCAAAAAGAGTTGATTGGCCCCTTGCCCTTCCCCTCCCTTGAAAAGTGAAGTATTATTTTTCAGCACTTTAAGTGTTTTGGGTTTGGTTTGGTTCTGTTTTGGTTTTTTGCCTGAAAATGGGAGTCATAGATGTCTTCAGGACAGTTATGATAAGGGATTCATCCCTGAAATATGCATGAAGAAAAGGAATTGCCAGTGTGGATTGGTGATGTGTTCTTAAACTTCTCTGTAGGTTGTACTGTGTGGGGTTTTATAACTGTTAAAGGGACTTGGGATTTTAGTATGCCCTAGAGAAAGTGTTCAATGAAACTTAGAAAGGGCACGGGCATGTTTTGCCAGCAGCTGTTAGGCAGTAGTAGTGTCTGGTAATTATGCTAGTAAGTGGTAGTAAAAATCCTAGGACTTTTCAGTTTTGGTGGCTAAGCATTTCTGAAAGCACCATTTTATCAAATATGTCGGTTTATACTGTTAATTTGATGGGAATTTTAGTATTGCCCCCAAAGTATTTTCTATGTTTTTGCAGTCCTGTTGTATTTCATCCCTGCCACAGCTTGTGTATCTATTCTCAAAGTTAATGTAAAATTCTTCACACTACAGTAAACATTTTTGGTTTTTTGAGTCTGTGTAAGCTAAGTCTTATCTCATGTGCTAAGAACAGAATCTTCTCCTGCTGCAATAAGTTTAGTCTTTAAATATCCACTTCCAGTCTGAGAGATTGCACTCCGGTGTCACTCTTGATTCTAGAATCCTTTGCAGTACATGGACAACTGTTACCTCCTTCCAGCTTCCTGAATCCCTGCATCCATTATTCACTTTTTATTTTGAACTGCATAAGATCAGAGCTTCAGTCAAGTTTTCCAAAATCCCTTATTACACAGAAAAGAGGAAGGCATTCTGTTACCTAACACCTCTGTACTTAATGCTGCTGAGATTTGCTGTAAGGCCATGCAGAACTGGAGGCAAAGGAAACTGTTTTCATAAAAATTAGGTTCAACACATTCTAGCTGCTAAGCTGGAATAGCTCTGAATATTTATACGTTTACATCTTCTGAAGATCTGAAGGCTCAGCTTTGCCATTGTTACCATTTCCCAGCTCCAGTAAATGCTTAGGAAAGAGGTCTGTGGTTCTGACTTCTGCTGGGACCATGACTTGAGGAAAAGCTGGGACTGACAGTATTAAATACCAGATGAAAAGCAGTACAGGAGTGCCACATTGTTTTAAATGTTTTTACTTCAACTTTCATAGTTAAGCTATAGTCTGTGCTGCATACAGTTAAAAAAATTAGCAGAAGCAGAAGTATGTGTGGTTGAATATCTTATTTTTGCAACTTGTCAGTCAACCCCTATTATTACACTTTCCTGGGTTATTTGGGAGTTTGTTTTGTTTGTTCAAGCATCTCTTGGTATCAAATTTCCTCTCATCTTGCCAGTTCTGACTGGAAACCCAAACTCCCTGCACTTGGGCAATGAATTAATTTTGTGTTCAGCAGGATATAAAAATAGTTGTGTGCACTGCCTTGCGCTTGTCCTGACGGCGTTCAGCTCCCAGCAGGGTAAAACCATGGTCAGGTAGTGTGAAAGGGTGAGGAACCCACCATACTCTTACACCATGCTTCTGCAAAGATCTTGCTGCAGCCTTCTTCCTTTGGCAACCCCCTGGAACTGGCAGGTAAATCACCCTTAAAACATGCGAGCAAAGAGGCAGAACTGTGTGTCAAATAAATTTATGGAAAAGTAATTTTATTTTAAACTTCATAAAAGCCATAATTATAAATATGACAAACTTAAATGAACATACATCATTATGGAGTACAGGCAAATGAACAAGTGTTCTCCAGTTGGAGCTCTTTCTGCATTCTGAAGTGTAACATGATGGTAGCTGCCTTCATGGGTATAAAAATAAGCTTCTGGTGTACCAAAGTATATGTGATCATTTCAGCTGCCCTGAAGTGAGGATGTATAAAGCAAGTGTTAACCTAATAATTCTACTTCTCTTTGGTATTATCAAACAACGTAAATGTCCTTTTTGACTAAGCGATGAAAACCTCCACTATATGTACACAAACTTAATTCTAAATCCCTGCATGGATTATGTGGTCAAGTGCATAATTACTGTACAGAATAGTTACATGAAACTGGCATCAGGAAGCTAGGACTGAATCTCACACTCCTGGGGCAGATGGGATAGAAGCTTTTGATAAAACTCATCCATGTACTGCCACTCGCTGAGTCTGAGAACTGATGGATTGGATTAACCAAGGGCTAGCCTGAGTCTTCCTAACACAACAAAATAGATGGGTGGGGGGTGTCTCACCCTCTGGTATGAACAGCAGCATTGTGGAGTCTTGCACAGAGCTTTAAAGTAGGATTTAATAAAAAAAAAAACAAAAGGCTTTGCAGTGAATAAGGAGAATGTCAAGACTTCTGAAGAGGCTATCTCCAGTTACCCCTCTGCACCACTGATAAAGAGTTTAAAAAAAAAAATCATTTCTTTGTAGTAGTCTTCTCTTGGTGAATCAAAGAAAGCGCAAATCATCTTAAAGCCCCTTGCAGCAACTGCCTTTCATTTTGTCAGCTCTGCCCCTTGTTCTGGAGCTCAGGCAGTAGTAGTACAGAGCTGTGGTTTGTTGACAAGCAGGGCAGGAGGCTTGGTGGTAAATTTTATCACGGCTTTGAATTTTAATGTTTCAAACTTGAATTGCATGTTTACAGGGCGAGAAGACTTAAGGGTCAAGAAGTGCATGACTGTAACTGGAAGTAAAGTAACACTGACTGATGTTCCTTTGTTACAGTCTGAGCTGTTGTGCAGCTATTTCAATTTTTGCACACACAGGCCTTCTAGCAGTCTTGCTGTGTAACACTCCCACGCTTACATCAGCATCTAATAATCTGGCATATGGATCAAAAATGCTAAATGGTGCAGGGGGAAAAAAGCTTAATCTATATATTGGGCTGAGGCTGTGTTATAAGCTAATGATCAGTTAATGCTCCAGTAATTTTTTCCAGATTTGTGGAAAAAATGCAAAAGTATGCATGAGAGAAAAATATCAAAGCAAATCTTAAGTGCTTACATGAACAATTTTCTAAGAAAAAAGGGCAAGAAAATTGTTGTAAAATTATTTGCCAGGGCCAGAATCTGCACTTATTTTAAAGTATATCTTATATTTCCTTTTAAATACTTCACCTGAGTGTTCTGTCCTATATGTGAAGGGAAATGTACAGTGATGGCATTGTAGTAGCCTATGTGGGTGCAATGTTTGAATAGGACTTGCCTTACAAAGGACACAGATACTAAGCTAAAATGCCTGTGCAGTTACAGGGATGAGCCCAATCCCCTGACTGTACTGCGTGTGTAAGAAGTGTTGGTGTATCCTGGAAGGGACAGGATCCTTTGTCCTTTATCTCTGTTTGGCATTAACAAAGTGAGTACATTCCTTGCTTTTAGTTTAGCACAGTATGGAAGCTGAGCCTTATGCTTGTTTCTTCCAGCATAAGCTTTGGCACTAGCTTGTGCTCACGGATTGAGGGGAAGAGAAAAGCCCCTTCCTGCAGAGTAGAAACCATACACAGAACAACAACAACAAAAATACACTTGGTTGAGACTTCCCAACTACCTCTAACTTCATAGGGGATAAAAATATATGCAGGACTCTGGTTTAGTTCAAGCTGAAAACACAACTTTATAGGAAAAAATGTAAGTTGACTGACATTTTAATTTTGTAGGGGTAAAGCAGTCCTTGGCGTGTATTCCCAAAAGCCAAGGACAACCACAAAGAACCTAATCTGTTTTTTTTGCTCAGCTTGTGCCCATGCTGTTGCCTGTGTTGATTTGTTGCAATAATCATCAGAAACTCCCCTGCAAAAGAAGGTAAGTCACATGGTGACAAACTTGTCACAAATTTCCTAGCCCAGATGGTCTTTGAGACGGCTGCAGTCAGAAAGGCGTGTGTTTTCAATGCCCTTTTAAAGCCTGACATTTGTTAAGCAGCTGCCTGATGAAGGAAATGAAACAAAAGGGATCTTGTACTTTCTGGAGAGAACTAATAGCAAACTTGTACAGGACCAATTTCAGCCCACAGATAGTATTTCTGGTGCTCTCGTAGCACATGTGCTCAGTTTCCCAATGATTAAATGGCACCTGTGCTCTAAAACAAGGTTTAAATGCTACCTTTGCTTGGAAAATTGCCAAACCAACCTGAACAGCAAAGACCTTCTTACAGCTGTTTAAGAAACATTCTCTTGCCCAACTGTCAAATACAGTGGAATTTTAAAGCTGCCTGTTTACAAAAGCCAAAAGCCAATGCATGTTAGGATCAGTGAGGCAGTTGGTATTTAAATTAAAAACCTGGTTATCCTTAATCCTCTTCAGATACAAGTATATAGAGGAAGAGCACAGATAGTAGGCTTCTAAAATACCTTGTTCTGCACTAATCCCACATGCACTCTTTTCTTAAGAACTCTGACCCTACTCCTCTTGATGACATTGGCCTAGTGCTGAATTAATTCACTGGTTTCAACTTAAAAGAAAAAGGTACCTTTGAAGAGATGTCTTGTATAATGGGATCAGCAAGTGCATTTCTTGCAGCTGTGGCTTACTAGGGGTAGATGTCTAAATGATCCTTCCCCTACAAGCAGAATCCTTAAAAATGTGGAGGAGAAAACATTTCTTTGCTGGGATGATGGTGGGCAGTTCCCGACCTCCTCACACCAGCAAATGAGAATACCTCAGTAGAGACAGGGAATCTTACAGGGCAGCTTGAGATGAAAGCCTTTCCGACCTGCTAAACAAAGGGAGTGCTGCATTGTCTGTAAACTATTGCTGGCAAACCCTCCTGACTTTACTGCTGATCTGGATCAAGCTAGGTCTTACAGCTAGTTGGAAGAAAGCCATAGAGTACCTTGTGCTGTAATATTATGTATAAAGAAATACAGATATGAAATAACAGCTCTCAAAGTACCTGTAACATGAGTGAAGCATTGCTTTGCTTTTAGAAATAGGTAAAGGGGGAATCCTCCTTTTCCTTTACTCCTATATACATATTCTAGATAAGCTGAGCAGGTCAGTCTGGAATAGCACCTGCCTGCCAATCCTAAATTTACATTTAGAGTTGAGAACTAGTTCAATGCTGAAAACATTCAAGATAGCAGCACAAATATGTAGTAAAAGCTATTTGGTCCTGAGACTGAATAAGCAGAATACACAAGAGTATTTTTTCTTACATGTTTACTTTTAAGAATAAAAATCTTAAACCCATATACCTTGTATTTTGGGGGAAGAGAATTTCCAAGCCAGTTTTTCTCTTAACTCACTGGACTTTGATTTGAAATGTGGAAAAATTGCAGTAAATTGAGTTCTGCCAGTTTGTTTGAATATAAGCATTTTAGCCCATTCCCAAGCCCCCTGTTGAACAGTGCTCATGCCAATACCACAGCAGCAAAACCCACAGCTGTCTGCCACAATTAACTGGCCCATCAGTGATTCCATGCTTTTGGCTGTAACTTCAAATGTCATTTTCTTCTACACATCTGTGTAGGAAGAGTTATTCACCTGTTCTCAGACTGTAGGATAGATCAAAACCATCTCTTTAAGCGGGAATGCACAGATCTGTCTCCTCACTGCAGCTGTGATACCTTAAGAGTAGTAGTACTGTTAAAATCTAAGAAAAAAGGACCCTCTTGTTGAGGCAGGAATGTGGTGGGGATAATGTTGTAAACTCCAGCAAATGTGTTCTCCACTTCCAAGTAGCAAAATCCACACCTATGATACAAGAACTGTTAGAACTAAGATCTGGAGTATGTTTCAAACTGCTAAGACTTCATTAAGTCATTATTACCTGTAGTCACCACTGCTCTTTTTCTGAAAGCCATGGGAACCAGGATCTCCTACTGTTGAGACTGTGATGAGCTCAAAACCAACGCTGTACTGCCTGCAAGGGATGTGACAGACTGTTACTTTAGTTATTTGTGTTGTCAAGACTACCATGAAGAGGGCTGTTTATTAAAAACTACCCAGTATAACTGGGAGACATCTAAGTTTTAATCACATTTCTGACAGAAGTGTTAACTTACCACGACATGAACATAGAATCTGGAGGAAGACAGAACATGACTGTATGGAAAATGCCTGCCAGAAGCCCACCCTTTGCATTTAAGCAGGCTTCAAGTAGTTAAACTTGTGGTGACACAATGCTGTGCCACCTGGCACAGATCTGGATTGTGAGCTGATTGCTGGCAGAAGAATCAATGTCAGTGACCTCAGCAGAATTTCTCATGTTGCACTATAACTTGGGACAGTTTGTCTACTACCTGTTAACACATGTGACAGGCACCCCTGCCCCTGTCATTCATAGCACTCTAATATGAAAAAAAAAAATGCACACAAAACCCCCTCTCAATTAGTGGAACAGTAGAGCCACACCTTTGCACTCATTTCATAAGAGAAGGAGTTTCCTCAAAGAGGGGAAGACAGAGAGAAAGGTGCTGCCATTTTGTGGGGTCCATGGTACAGTCTTGCAAAAGATCAACGCTTGACTGCATGTCAAGAGAAGTTTGTAGTTAGAAGTGCTGTACACTGATATTTTGAGGTAGATCATTAATTTTGTCAAAGGAATTTGACCTGCATAGGTCTACTTTATAGGACACTGACATCCACTACTTCTCCGGGCCTGCTAGTGGCACAGTAGATGCACTTTCAGAGCTGAATCCACTGCCTAGGCCATTGCTTAAGAGCCTGTAAGGATTTAGTATTCTGCATATTAGCTTGACTACAGAATAAAAGGAATTGAAATTGTAATCAGTTTTAAGAGGAAGGAAAAGCCCTTTGCACCTTCTTCCCTTCTGTGTAAGGCCTAGCTCTGCTCAGACCCAAAAATAAAAATGAAGCAAGGCTCCTGCTTTCCTTGTAGGTTGAGAATTTCCTCAGTAGCAAACTGAGGTTTAAATCACTATTGATGGTGAAATTAGAAACATAACATAGTACAAAATCTGCACCACTTCCCATACCTTGTCTTCTGGATTCTCGGGAAGCTTCCTGCCCTACGCATGGACAATATTGACAAAGCTTTATCTTTAGCATGTAATACTCTGTGTTGATGCATTCTTATTCTCTACAAACCTTGGTCCCCGTAGTTCAATTAGTAATGGCCCATTCTTGTCCAGCTGGAATTGATAGATGGGGTTATTTTTGTAGGTGTCTCTGAAATTTCCACATCCTCCAGCACTGTGACCTTTCCACTGTCCGTTAACCTGAAAGAAGTACAGAAAATGCTTGAGATCCTGAAGATTTGTGCTTTTTAGTTATACACACAAACAAGACTAGAGGCTCCTCTCACTTTGAAGGTCACTGACTTAAGTTATCCTAATTTTTAAGGTGAAAAATGAAAGACTAAGTATTCACAAAGTTTCACCGCGGTCCTCCAACCACCTCTGTCAAAGCCTTAGATCCCTTACAAGCATACTGTATTTTTTTTTCAGCTTCTATTAAATAAGTAATGAGTGACTGTGACAAATTGCATCAAATAAAAATACCTATATTCCTATCTCTTCCATGACTACTGGACTATGTATGTTACTTTGCTCAGACACTCTTCCCTGGCACTAGCTGAGAACCAAGAGTGGTGCAGGAAGTACACAGTACCTGTGTTGTAACCTTTGCTTTTGCAATTGCTGCCTCTGGCCCTGTCCATGCACTTCTGGGAACCAGCATTACAGGAACAAGAGATCCATAAGGACAGATTCCACAAGGACATAACAAGAGGAAAAGTGCTGCTCAGACTTTGAGAAACAGGCCATCTGTTTGCAAGTTTCTCCTGCTAGTCATTAAACTGAAAGCCTAGGCTTGTAAGACATGCCAGGCATTCACACAAAGTTATAGCTGAGCTGAGCTCCATTCTCCTGTGTTACTTCCCCCCCTTTTCTGTGAAAGCAGCAAGGAGCAACACTTTTTTCTTGAGATTTAATTTCTTCACTCAGCATCCAAAACCCTCAACCATGGCAAGTTTGTAAGCAAGGGGGATCTCTCAGCCCACCATGCTACTATCCAGGAACCTAACACTGCTGTGTGCTGTTAGCTTTCTAGGCCTTTTCCACCTCCATTGCACTTAGTTCCAGGAATCTTCCTAGGACTTGGTGACCTCCCAGAGGTGACCACTCAACTTAAGTGTAAGACATCTAACAGCACTTGCTTTTAATGGTAAGCTGTGAATTAGTTTTCTGCTTGTTTTAAAGTGCAATGACTGCTAAGCAAGCACCAAATAAGCAACTAACTTTTTGTATTTAATCACAAAGGCAGAGCTGGATAGATAGAACATGCCTTTAATCTGAATACCAGACAGACATCTTCAATAATTAACAGGAGGTTTCAACATATTTCATGTTTCTTTTGAAACATAATAGAACATAAAACAGATGTCCTGCCTCAAACAGGCTGCTCATCTTCAACGAGTTTGACTTCTTAAAGCATTCCCCCAAACTAAGCCAAACTTTTAAGAGCTAAAAAGGACAATGGTTTCTGGAAGAACCAAGCAAATAATTTCACTGTCCCCAGGAATCTGTGTAGCCACTTCACCTTCTCCAGAACAGGCTAGCTTCAAGGGCATGTTCCAGAAATAACAGCTGGTACAAAACACTGTCTGAACTCAAGAGCTTAGCTGCAAGCCAGTGTGTTCCCCTGACCACACAAAGTAATGTAATCCTTAGCTTCGGGCATGAAGAAATGGAAAATGGAAAAGTCCTAGAAAATGGACTGTTACACTGTGGCTCAAAGTAGCCTTGTCTCTCTCTTCCTGAAGAAATTGTTACTGTTTGGACAGAAGACTTATGCCTATAGTAGGATTCCCCAGAGTATGCATTGTAGGCACAGAGATTAAAGTTAGCAGCTTCTGGCTTACTCTTTCTTGAGGATAAAATTGCTAATACATGACAATACATGCAAGTTACTTTATCCTGTGAGCTCTTGGCTATATTTATACTTCAGCTGAAGGTATAACTGCAGCTCACACTGACAGCTGAAATATGAACAGCAGCTGGTCCCAAAACTGCCTGGGCTTCTGACTTAATTTCAGTCAGGTTTTTTGCTCTTGCAGCAGCTGCTGTACTCTCAGGGAGCATTTCTACATGAGATGTACCATGGGTACATTGCCTTGATCCTGTTTGGCAATGCGAGTGCTCATCCCAATGGTTACACATCTTTGAGGTGTCTTGCAAAATTTAGGAACAGTAATGTATTGTGATATTGCCATCCTAAGTCCATTTGTCACAGCCTTGCTACTGGTGCCTTTGATTTGTCATTGCTGATTTTGTCCCATCGTGCCAAGAGTTTTTCCAAAAAAATCATGCAGTTCTCTCAAGGGAAAAAGAGCAATGCTCTTGCAGGTTTTTCTGCAGTAGTACTAGCACAACC
Source organism: Hemiprocne comata (assembly GCA_020745705.1). Classification (NCBI taxonomy): domain Eukaryota; kingdom Metazoa; phylum Chordata; class Aves; order Apodiformes; family Apodidae; genus Hemiprocne; species Hemiprocne comata. Next base: position 45,887,311 of record CM036587.1, read on the forward strand.
TGATTTCTGCAGAGTAATTACATATTGGGGTACAGGTTATTCTAAAGGCCAGTCTATTCTAGAAGGGCTTTACAGTGTAGCTGCAATGCTAGAGCTACAACAGCACCCCCTGCAATGACGGGGGGGGCTCATACACCAAATGTCAGTGAAAGCTGAGCCACTGTCCCTGCAGAGTGTGTGAACAAAGTGAGCCAGCCCAAGGACTTCTATGTTGGTATGAATTATGCTAACAGTGCAGCTAATTCCTTGGCAAATTATGTGTAACTCGAGTACAGAATTGGTCTTGTGCTAATGATGCTTAAATTAAGCATTAGTTAGGAAGTTTTATTTGTTAGAAGGAGGCCTAAGCTGGCACTTTGGGGCAATAGTATAAAAATATATTTAAAAACCTTAGAATCATAGAATGGTTAATGTTGGAAGGGACCTTAAAGATCCATCAGGTTCCAACCTCCCTGCTACGAGCCGGGACACCTCACACTAGACCAGGTTGCACAAAAGCCTCTTACAACATGGCCTTAAACACCTCCAAGGAGGGGGCTTCCACAACCTCCCTGGGCAACCTATTCCACCACCTTACCACCCTCATGGTGAATAATTTCTTCCTAATATCTAACCTAAATCTCCCTCCTTTCAGTTTCAAACCATTACCCCTTGTCCTATCACTATGTGCTCTTGTAAAAAGCCCCTCCCCTGCTTTCCTGTAGCTCCTTCAGATACTGGAAGGCTGCTATAAGTTCTCTCCGGAGCCTTCTCTTCTCCAGGCTGAACAGCCCCAACTCCCTCAGCCTGTCTTTGTAGCAGAGGTGCTCCAGCCCTTTGATCATCTTTTTGGCCCTTCTTGGGACCCCCTTCAACAGCCCCATGGCTTTCCTGTGGTGAGGGCTCCAGAGCTGTACACAGTACTCCAGGTGGGGTCTCACCAGAGCAGAGGGGCAGAATCATCTCCCTGGCCCTGCTGGCCACACTTCTTTTGATGCAGCCCAGGATGTGTTTGGCCCTCTGGGCTCCAGCACACACTGGCAGCTCATGTCAAGCTTCTCATCTACTACCACCCCCTTCTCATCCTCAGGACTGCTCTCCAGCCATTCTCCCTCCAGCCTCTGTTTGTGCCTGGGGTTGTGCTGCCCCAGGTGCAGGACCTTGCACTTGGCCTTGTTGAACTTCATGAGGTTGGCATGGCCCACCTCTCCAGCCTGTCAAGGTCCCTCTGTATAGTGTCCCTTCCCTCTATGGTGTCAGCTACTCCACACAGGTTGGTATCGTCAGCAAACCTTGTACATGTCGAACACAGAGAAGTAAAACCAGAATTATTATCCAGTGACCCACAAAAGAAAATATTTCTTTACCCGTTTGGAAATGGTGTAAGGTGTAGGAATCTTGGAAAAGGTGAACTTGCACAAGGAATACACCTGTGTTGTAAAAGAAGTTAGTCACACATTCATCTTTCACTTTTCATATGAAACCATGACATGTTAAAAAAAGCAGAATTGCCTACACAATTTAACATAATACTCAAAATCCAGAATAGTGCTGGTAGTAACAAGCCTTAGTTCTACTTAATTTTTATTTTAAAAAGCAAAATGGAAGCAGTCTGCATTTTGCTTTTTTCAGTGACAAAGACAGATATCTAGCATTGACCATCACATGACTCAGCAGTTTCAGAAAAAACCAAGTATTGAGTCCAAGGACTTATAGAAGTCAAACAACTTAAACTCTTAATTGGGATCTAAAATAGGCTCTTTTTTTTGGATACCTAGAGAGCCAATGCCCTGCCTGTACACAGATATTATTTTTTTATTCTAGGAAATAAATTTTTTTCAGCTGATTTCATTACTAAAACCACACACACTATATTGCCTTAACTAATGGAGAACATTATCAAGCACTTCATTCAGTGGTTCTGCTCTATCATTCACCACCTCCCTTCCTGAAAATAACAGTACTACATTTTCTTGGGTCAAACTTACAAAGAAAGGACACTTTATAGTTTAATTGTTTACATTGGTTATAAAATCAACACTACATACCCTGATGGTGTAATGGATAGTGTTTTGTTTCTCATACTGGGACACCACTAAGGTAAATGTGTGGGGCCCTGGAGAGGTCAGCTTTATCTTGGTCAGGTAATGCGGACTGTTTATCCGAATTCCATCAATGTATGGAGGAGGATCAGCTGGAAAAGAAAAAGATGAACTCTTTTCCCTGAATAAAAAAAAAAATAATCCCCCAGCTGGGTAAACTTATTAGTCATTTTGTATCAGAGAATTTTGCCAGGAAAGTCAGATTGTTGGTACTAAGGTTAGACTGTAAGCAGACCTGAGTATTCTGAGTGTTCTCAAAATCACAGAGCCTCAAGATTTGCTCATAGAAAGGACACTTCATCTTAAGAGCAACAATCATTTTCAGAAGAGGTACATCACACATGACAGGCCACAAATTCCTGAAAGTACAGCTTAAACTCATGACTTGCAAGAACTGCTTATCCATCTCCTACCAATGTCACTACTCAAAAACGAACTACTACGATTATATTGAAATTTAAATACAAAGATAAGGAATGTTTGAGCACTCTGTAAAAATCTCTGAGGAGGCTGTTCCTTCTCCATTGGTTGGACAGTTGCAGAATGCAAGCTGCCAAAAACTTTGGCCACTGGGTAAACAAGACTTTAAAACATGTTAATTTCTTTAACTAACTGACATACACCTTCTCTCTCTCTCCAAATCCTTGTGATCATTACACAGATGTAGCTGTATCCCAGTACCAATACACATGCATTACTTATTATAAACATCCCAAATATTTGCTTTTACAATTAGACAATGTAATTTGTTACTTGGCCTCTAATTGGTTCTTTCCAGACTTTTTAATTTCAGTGAAGCAGGAACAAGTCTAGCCAATTACTTCTATAGGCCTAGAATCAGGTCCTTTTATTTTCTTCCACAAGGCAACATGGAAGAGGGGAAAGGATTAATATAAGACAATGAGAAGCTTAAGAATGGGAAATCTCAGCCTCACTGCCAACGGATTAACCTGCTTTGTTCTGATCTCATTTTAACAGATGGTAAAAATAATACTGCAGCTTGACCAATCTATTTCCATGGAAAAAGGTTTTAAACCAGTTTGAGCTCGTGAGATTAAAAGTTCATAAAAGAGTTTAGGTAGCAAGACAAAACATAGGAATCATCTAGTTCTTGCTAGTGGTCATGCTTGGAAGACTGTCTCTTTCAAGCACAGCTGAACAATACCGTCCCACTATACAAATGTGTTTGGTTTGCCCATTAAGAATGTTTTCAGTAAGACAGCATGTAAAATAAGCACTGCTACAAGTAGTACATCATCAGAAGCATGTCTTGGGCTGTAAGGAGAGGCAGATGCTTTAACAAGATCAGGTCTTGCAAAAGCAGATTGCTATTTGGTCAGGTCTCAACAGATGCTTTCCACAGAAAGACAGCTTGGATTCTAGGGAACTGGTTGGCAGGGTTCACTAAGAAGACCAGAGATGAATCACGCAAACCTTACCAGCCATTCCAATAGGAAAAAACCTCACAAATTCCACTCTTTGGGGAGAAAAAGCTTTGGAAGCTACTCTCTAACTGTAATAACCTGTTGCATTAGCAGCTACCAGAATTCAACCCTGTTTCTAAAGAGGTTCCATACCTGTAAAAGCCTTAGGATGCACCTTCACTGAACTATTCCAAAGAATATTTTTATGGAGATCTCTAACTTGATGTAAAGAATAAATAAAAATATCATATTAACTCTACCTTAAAGTTGCAGTCTACCCTATCCATTCAACCTGGACATTACCTTTACTTCCTGTGTCTCAACCTGTGTTTCAGATCTGCTATCTGTCTTGAAATAAAACATACATGGCTTTTTTGCAGCTACAACAAAGCTCCAAAAGCCAAGCCCCTTCTTAAGGTCAGTAGAATCTGACCTATAATGACCAAAAGTAATACTTTGATAAAATTTGAACATCTAAATATTTTTCTTAAATGTTCTATACCTGATACTTCGAAATATGTTGAAGTGTTCAGTTGAATCTCACGGGCTTGCTTTGGTACTTTGCTAAGTCAAGTTCATAGAACAACTAACCTTGATTATTTTCATTTAGTGGAAGCCTTAGAGCTTTAAATAATTTCCCAAATATGGGAAATCATTATGCTATCAGATAAACAGAACCATAACACCTGTTCCTGCCACTGCACAGTCAACAGAACAATAAAGAAAATGCTGAGCCACAATGAGCATCAGCAGGAATGTGCAGACCTCTTAACAGCCTTCCAGCACTTACAGCCTGGTTTATTCCTTCAGTGTAGAATGTTGGAAGGTGGTCAAACAAGGCTAGACAGCCATTTCAGAAGACTGACCTCTTAGAGTCAGGCATCTAGTTTTAAAGCAAAAAGTGCCTTTCCTCTCCACAAAATCCTTCTTAAGTCTGCATTTATTTTTAACATCATCTTTTTGAGAATTAAAGCACACTAACCTGGATAGTAAACTTTTTTGCCATCAGTCTTGTATACAACCATTGTAATGAATTCCCGATTGTGTGCAAAGTCATCCTATAAAAAACACAAATCAAGTAGAGCTGTACATTCCACAGAAGTGTGACTAATGCTTAGGCAGAATCAAGTACTTACTCTATCATTCCCTTCGATCACCACATCACTGGTATTTGTATTTACTAAAATACCTGATTCAATTATTTAAAAACCCCAACAGCCTGAAATAAATAAACTGCCAGTAATTTGACTCATAATGGTTCAGAGTTATTTCATTACCTTTGTGGTGGAGAATATAATCCCCTCACTCAGACTTTTACTCTGGGTCCATTTCAACAATCTCGTACACAATCATGTGCAGCTGCTGATTTTAAAATGTATACGTATACATAGCTGTACATACTTGAACATGAAAATATAAGTAGTATACTAATAACATAGAGAGCTATATACAAAGAATTACAGAAGATATTCTAGAACTCATAATATAGAAAATGCAAGAAAAAGAACCCGGCACCTTATCTGTGATGTGCCTGCTGAGCAGAACCCAGACGGCAGCACCACCTTGTGGGCACTGGACCTCCAGCTTGTACTGAGGATTATTGGCCAGGCTGTAGGCATCCTTCACCGGACCCTGCTTTGCATCCCAAGTACTGAAAGTAATACAGAGACCTTATTAGATGAGTAAGATACTAATTTGTGCTTTGAAACCGAACTCCAAATTCTACATATATCATATATAGCTAGCTATCATCTCTAGCAAAGTTACTGAAGGGTAATTTTCTACTGGAATCTGTGGTCAGATAATACAATCACATCAGAAGGATTATCTTGCAACTTTATTTTATAAATGACTTCACAACAATACACGTGTGATAATTAAAAAATGCTAAATACCAACAGCTTGGCTGTTTGGTATGATGACTGCAACCACACAAAGCACAGAAAAAGCTGAACCATTGAAGGAGCCCAGCCTACCCAACTGTAGTCACGATCACACACGCCACTATTAAGTGAAAAAGACCTATGCTTTTATAACTGTAGAAATCCATATATAAGCTATTATTAGTTTCAAAAGCTGGCTGATTTTTTTTTCCCCCTCCAGTTTTTTATTGGGGTAATTTTTATTTTAAAACTTGATCTGTTTTACATTTGGAAGGGTGCCTGCACGAAGTGTTAGAGGTACCCTATTGCAAAACCTGCCTGCTGCTTCAGGAACCGTCTAGAAAAGGAAAATACATTGTGAAAAATAAAAAATGCTGATGACTGAATGCAAAGTGTGCCATGCTGGGAACAAAAGTGGATAAAGCTATTCCTAAGTCCCTCTGATCCTTCCACACTTCTAAAATGGAACAGCATGTGTGGAAGACTGTGTTATCAACTAAGCCTCAAATTCCCACCATAATTACTCCACTTTTGATGGCAGTTCCTACTTTCTTAGGCATTTCCCCACACAGAGGTACGAAAATCACTAATAATACAAGGAAAGGCAGTAGATGAGCTTTGACATTAGCATACACATTACCTCATCTTGTTATGTCACCACAGTGTATTTTAGAATGAATTTGAACACAAAGATGGAAGGAATCTTTGCAGAGAAGCTCAAAAGTTGCATTAGGGATGAAAGAGCTTGTGCAGAGCTAACAGACACAGAAACAACGTGGAAGCAGTGGCAAAGTGCAGTAGAGTGGAGCAGAAAAATAGAGAAACCCTTGCTTTCAAAGACTGAGACACACTTATCCTCAAACTGGGTGACAAAAAGGCTGAACATGATGGATAGTAGGCAGGATAAAGGTATGTTCAGAAAAAAATCAGCAATCAAGGAAGATTACTTATGGTAACTATGACTGGTGAAAAATTGAATTAGTTAAACTACTCTGACACCAGTGAATACCCCCTGTAAAGACAACATGCACTGCACAAAATACTTTCAGCTGGCCAGGAAAATTAATGCCGAATAAAAAACACGTCACTCAAGCACTATCTGGTCACCGCTTAAGATGGACTGCCCAAAAATCTGATTACTATTCTGATAGATGTGGGACTGAGGTCAGAATCTGGTTACACAAACTTAGGTCCACAGCAACATCACAAAGGTTTAAAGAATGTTACAGGAGTAATTAAAACCAAAGCCTGGGCTGAGAATTTAAGTGTAAAGTCAGGCTCAAAAGAGCATGGTTGGAGTTCAGCCCCCTCAGCTGTAACTAGAAAGAATGGAAGGAAGGAAACACCACCTCAGAACATTTAGAGAGGTACTGACAAAAGTTTTATCTCTTGGACCAACCTGTGAATACACGTAGAATCTTTAAAAAGACTTGGGTTCCAACTCAAGTAAATAACATCATAGTACTGACACAGGTCCTCCCAGGAAATCCAGAAAATGCCTAAAAAGGAAACGTTGTTATTGTTTCCTTTCCAGACAACTTGATTTTACTTGTTTTTCAAAAGTCTCTTTTCAAGCAAGTTATATAACTTACATAAACCAACATTTCTGTAAAACTTAGTAGTAACATCTGCATTGTCCAAATTTGTCAAGTCAAACTTAACTCCAAGCCAAACAAGTTATACCAAGAAAACCAAGTTAGTCTCTGCTTATCATCAGGGACTTTCTGAAGCTGCCAGAACTCTCTTCATTCTCAAGCACTAAGCAGAAACTACTACAAAGAACCAGAGGATCTTTGTATTGAAAGAGACATCATTAGGTGATTGTGACCTGCCTTCCTCTTTTCTAGGCTTCAGTAGGCATCGAGCACAATCAAGTATTTGATCAACGAGTATTTTTGAATGTATTTCTAAGGTACTTCATCCAACGTCTACATGACTTGCTTTAGTCCCCTGAATTTGCTTCATCTTTAGAAAATTCTTTCCAATTAATTAGAAATTATTCTAACTCTCCATAGCTCCCTTAGTTGCCACTCCAGCCACCAACAATGCTTGCTAGCTGACATAGTCCTGATGAAACAAATTCCCAAAAAAGTAACAGCTTTATAATTCAGGTCTCTGACTTCGGCAGTTGCAGATCTTGCAGCACTAAAAAAAATGCAGTCAGAATAGCTACACATTTAGACAAGACCAGAATGTAAATCTAGTCAGAAGAAACAATGCCCTTAAAATAATTAACATAATTTTATATACATCTAACTACTAGATATTACAGATAGAAATTCCTTACTGAATGACTCAATAAATACATAGTTAACTGATCTCTCACAGCTGTGACAAAGCCAGGGTTCCTATTCTTACATTGGAGTATCAAAAGCTTTTCTTACACATTTGCATAAGGTTCATCATTAAATACTATTATTTAATGGTTTTGGATCCATACTGTTGTCAAAATAAAGTGGCACTGAACAAAAGGGCTCCATCACAGAAATGGACAGCAACTAGGACACTATAAAAAGAGCAGGCTTCTCTTTCTGAATGTAAAACACAGCTCCTGCAGAGCTTCTGAACTGCCAGCACCCTGCCCTTCCACCAGCAAACCTACACTGACTTTCCAGATGCTACACTCAACTGCTCCCTAGGGAAGATGGGACAGGGCAACACTGAGTAGTATCATTCCAAATGGTTTCTCTGGACAGTGCCTCTGTCTCAAAGACAGATCTCAATCTGCTCCTACAGCTGGAAACAGAATGTATGTAAAGATTTTATGTAAAGATTTGTTTACAGATACATTAATTTAGTGAAAGGGAATAAAACCCACTTACCACCATTGCAAAACCTCAATACAGGCAAGACAAATTTAAATACTGATTACAGTAAGCAGGTTGATACATACTTGCAAACGTTGGAGGAAAAACCCCACAAAAAGTCTATTCACATAATAAAAAGCAGTATTACACAGCTTATTGCCACAGTGTTATCTTTGCCCTGAACTCCCCCATGCCCACATCCTGACACAGCAACACTAAGCAACAAGAGAACTTCTTGTCAAGGAATTTGTGATTAAAATTTGAAACAGTCCGGATCACTTAAATCCCAGACAAACCTAGAATGACAGTTTTAGATACATAATTATGTCCTAAACTTTTGGGCTATTTAGTTTCTAGCATGTTTTACTCCCCCTGTCCTTGTGCTTAAACATTTCCTTTCACCTTCCTGCAGGGATACACCACAAAGATCTACATTATCTGAAACAATAGTGACTTCTAAAGCGTTATTACCATTGTCTATTTTCTGAGCTGTTCTGGGATCAAAGTTCAAGTATTTTTGCAATTCTGGGGTCCAATTTCTTGTGTCATTTTCACTGTATCGTCCCTTCCAACGTAAGTGGCTCCAGGGATTTTTCAACTGAAGAAATCGAAGTCCCTAAAGAAATACAAAATAAAATGGCTGGATTCATCTTGTCCAGGTAATTTTTATGTTTATATTAACATGAAATATGAACTTAACAGCTCAAGAAAACACAGCATCAAACTTTCTGAAATTTCCCAATGGAGCTAAAACCAAAACTGTATTTAGCCACTACAGTCAAAGATCAGTAGCTCCCCATTGCAGACAGGTTTCAAACAGGCATCTGAAAACATCATCTGTTTTACTTGATACCTTATATTCCCTTATATCCAAGACTGCATATGCATGGGTTGGAACTAAACCCCATTTTTCTCCTTCCTCTTCAGACATCACCCCTGTTGCAGTCGTGATAAGGACATCTCCCTTGTGAAATCTGTTCAAAAAGAGGTGAACAATAGCTTAATTGAAATCTTCCAAGTTGCAAAGTAACATTTGCCAGACACTGTAATAGTATGTTTTTACACTGCCCACAGTTTTGTGTCCCCCAGCACAGGCCTCAAAGGCTCTGGAACTGCCAACTCTCAAAGGAGTTCTGCAGTTGTTCTGAATTGAAGCTGTTATTTTTGCTACAATTATTGTTGTGAAGACATACTAGCATATTTCCCCCCCCCCATGCTAAAATCCAAGTACGTAGTCAGCATCCCTAGACAGTTTACAGAGTCAATGGACTATGGATCAACACATTTTCAGTCTAGCACACGTAAACAACAGTGATGATATAATGGCTAGATCCCATCCTAATTTCAGTCACACCTGCAAATAGCAATGCTGGAACATCTGAAAAGTTGTTGACAACTAACTGAGAGCTCTTGACCTACTCCAAAAGCACTCTAGAAAGAGAGTCATGCTTTTTATCATGTATATAGATGTTTCAGACAACAGAATAACCCCTTCTACTGCACTGAAATGCTTATGAAACTAGTTGCACAAACCTGTTTAGAAAGAAATCAAAATACCTGCTAGCTGGCATTTATACATGACAGCTATATCTTTCACCATAAATAGAAGTGTTAGGGTAGGTCTGAAGATCAGTATTGCAGCTTTGAGACTTTGCTGCCCCTCCAGGAGATTTTACTAATGGGACATAATAACCAAGATCTTGTGATATTATTAGAAATATTGTATTGTATCTGTCCACTAAGAACAGTAGATCAATGCCAGAGTTCTGGGGAACTGTGTGGGAACACAGAACACATTTCCTTCTACTTTTTAAACACTTAACTGGTATATTGGTTCCAAGCTGCTCTTCTCTGACTATATTCTATTTTCTTCATCAAGAAATGGGCTATTTTTTTTCTTCATTTGCAAAGAAGAAAAATCACTTCAAACAAAATTCCACAAAAATCCACACTTCTGTTCTGTCAAAGCCACCAATTCCTCATGTTTTCTTCTTCCCAGAAAGCACATGGAGGTTTTATAAAGCATGATTTGTAGTAGTACCAAAATGCTACCAAAGGATCTGTGCTGACTGTACTGCTTTTACAGTGGTAACACAGCTACTACACAGCAAACATTGTAGTTACTTAGGAAAGAATGAACTTCTACCTCTGATAAAGCATTCTGAAAGTACTGTCTCTATTGAAAGCTTGATTGTCAGAGTGCATAGCAATTCTTTCAGGTATCCAGCCAGTCAGTGCATGGAGATCAATATTCTGAAATAGAGGCATTCAAAATAAATCAGAATAGATCATCCATCTATAAGCATATGATGTCTGTACACACATTATAAAAGCACCTTGAAAGAAATCCAAGTATGCACAAGTTATAATATAGCTCTACACATAAAAGGCTAAAGATTTTATTAAAAATCAATGAACCAAACAAAACCTAATCAAATTAGTTTAGGACAACATTTCCAAACAAGCTTTTAAAAAAAAAAAATAGCTGGAAAATTAACTAATGAAAACAGCTGGAATTTCAGAGCAATGGAAGCATAACAGAATGATCAATCGTGCTCAATTCTATGATGTGTTCTATTTATTTCATTGATTCACAGACTTCTAAAGCACAGTCTCAGAAGCACTATTTGGAACCTTGCTATTATATATGCATTTTAAATAATTTAACTTCTTCTAGGGCTCAGAGTTTGGGTTTTTTATTCTTTTTGATTAAGCTGGCACTGACATGTATTTCCATATAAAGATGCTTTAATCTACCTATTTCATCCATCTCCTTGAAATATTGCTTATTCCCTTCTACTTTGTACTCCTCAGAGCAAAGCAGAGACTATAAATGCTTGAAGTGTCAATAACCACCACTGGTGGGTGGGAACTTGAGGAATTACAAGTACAGCACAGCCAGTAAGTAACCCTGATCATAGAAGGAAGCTATAATACAGCTGAAAGCAGAGAGGGGCAGGAATGGTAGAGATTCAATGTCACAAGTCAGGCTGTTTTTCCAGACAGCAAGTTAGAGGGTGACAATGGGAATAAACCACAGCTGCTCCCACCAGCTTCTGTTCTCCAAAACAAAGCAACCCAACACTAATGTAAACAACGAGAAACATATGCTACATTTACCCTTTATACAAAGCCACATTTGTCTCCATAATAATTTTTCAAAAGGTAATGATTACCCAGTATAACCTCCAAGTACTGATTATCAAGACACCAACTAAAATGTGAACAGCACCATGGAGTCAAAAATATACTGTTGAAATTTTAAAGAATTTTAAATTAATATCAGAAACGCTTCCTAAGTAACAAGTGAAGGTTATGTGGGCTACTGATTTCAGTAAACAGGCCCTCTTTAGAAGAATAATTTGCATGTCAGCCTAGCTGCAGTACAATGACTGTTTCTTTAGTAACCACATTATAGGAACCCATTACATATCTATGTAAATGAGGGGAACAATCTGATAAACAACCATTTACAACTCAAAGTACTCTGCCCATCAAGATGTCTTGCTCTGTCTTGATGGAACAAAAAAAAATGTAGTTCATCCACAGGTCCTGAGGGAGCTGGCAGATGCAATTGCTAAGCCCCTGTCCACCATATTTGAGAGGTCATGGAGGTCTGGCAAGGCTCCTGCTGATTGGAAAAAAGGGAACATAGCCCCTATTTTTAAAAAGGGGGAAACAGGAAGACCCAGAGAACTACAGGCCGGTCAGTCTCACCTCTGTGCCTGGTGAGATCACGGAGCAGATCCTCCTGGAAAATCTGCTAAGGCACATGAAAAATAAGGAGGTGATTGGTGACAGCCAACATGGCTTCACTAAGGGCAAATCATGCCTGACCAATTTGGTGGCCTTCTATGACAAGGCTACAGAGATGGTGGATAGTGGCAGAGCAACTGATGTCATCTACCTGGATTTGTGCAAGGCATTTGACACTGACCCACACAACATCCTGGCCTCCAAACTGACAAGGCATGGATTTGACAGATGGACCACTCGGTGGATAAGTAATTGGCTGGATGACCACACCCAGAGAGTTGCAGTCAATGGCTCAGTGTCCAAGTGGAGGCAAGTGATGAGTGGTGTTCCTCAGGGGTCATTGGGACCAGTGCTGTTTAACATCTTTGTTGGAGACATGGACAGCAGGATTGAGTATATCCTCAGCAAGTGTGCTGATGATCCCAAGCTCTGTGGTGTGGTTGACAGTCTAGAAGGAAAGGACGCTATACAGAGGGACCTTGACAGGCTGGAGAGGTGGGCCCATGCCAACCTCATGAAGTTCAACAAGGCCAAGTGCAAGGTCCTGCACCTGGGGTGGCACAACGCCAGGCACAAATACAGGCTGGGGGGAGAACGGCTGGAGAGCAGTCCTGAGGAGATGGACTTGGGGGGTGGTAGTAGATGAGAAGCTCAACATGAGCTGCCAGTGTGCACTTGCAGTCCCAAGGGCCAAACACATCCTGGGCTGCATCAAAAAAAATGTGGCCAGCAGGGCCAGGGAGGTGATTCTGCCCCTCTGCTCTGCTCTGGTGAGACCCCACCTGGAGTACTGTGTGCAGCTCTGGAGCCCTCAGCACAGGAAAGACACGGGGCTGTTGAAGGGGGGGCAGAGAAGGGCCACAAAGATGATAAAAGGGCTGGAGCACCTCTGCTACAAAGACAGGCTGAGGGAGTTGGGGCTGTTCAGCCTGGAGAAGAGAAGGCTCCGGAGAGAACTTATAGCAGCCTTCCAGTACTTGAAGGAGGCCTACAGGAAAGCTGGGGAGAGGCTTTTCACCAGAGAGGGTAGTGATAGGAAGGGGTAATGGTTTGAAACTGAAAGAGGGGAGATTTAGGTTAGATATTAGGAAGAAATTCTTCACTACAAGGGTGGTGAAGTACTGGAATGGGTTGCCCAGGGAGGTTGTTGATGCACCATCCCTGGAGGTGTTTAAGGCCAGGTTGGATGAGGTTTTGTGCAACCTGGTCTAGTGGTAGGGGTCCATGTTCATAGCAGGGGGGCTGGAACTAGATGATCTTTAAGGTCCCTTCCAACCTTTACAATTTTATGATTCTATGAAATCTCATCAAGTACAGCTAAGCATATTTGTGAAAGAAAGAAATAGAAAAAAAATTAAGAGAACATCAAACCAAATACTTGCCTCCCCAAGCAATTTATTTCAATAGAAGGAAAGTTATTGGATCCAAGATTATTTCTAAGAGGGAAAAATTCTATTTAGATAATCTAGTACTTACAGAATTTGATCCAGGAAAATCATATCCTCCCATGACCTTCATGTAAGCCTTTTCTATTAGTGATACCCACAATTCATTCTTATTGTTAGAATAAGAGCAGAGAAGTTCCCCACTATGATCAACAGGTAACTGGTCATCTATGATTACCTGTGTGCAATAAACAAATGAAAAATCATCATCAAGCTAATAAAGTATTGTGGAAGTATTTTTAAAAAAAAACACACCTCAACTCTCATTAATATACAGCTTCTCAGACAGCCAGATCTGCCCATTGCTTTCATATGTGGACACTTCTATCAATCCTGCAGTGGTTTGCCCAAGTAAGAAGCTCTATTGCCAGCTCTTACTTGCACTAGTCCACTGGGTGACCTGTGGTCACCTGCCTTGCTATCCCTTATGTAAGATGAGGATGATGGCAGTATGCTTTTGTAGAGTGTCTAATATCTATTGAAAAAAGGTAACCACAGAAAAGTTCAGTAGAATTACCAGCATTCAAAAAAGGAGATAAAAGCCTAACAATATCCCTTGCCTAACCAGGATACAGAGCATGGACTCTGCTTGGTAGCCAGCAGAAAAATAAACAGTTATTTATCTAAAAGAAAACAAACTATGCGTGCTATCACTTTCATAGTCTCTACTTCAGAGTTAAATTTCTTCTCTCTGAAAAGGGAAAAAAAAACCCTAAGCAGCAGTTGTGAAAGTATTAACATTTATTCTTTAAATTAGGTAGAACATATTCTGCATTATTACAGATTGTTACTGCAGTATTTGTAGTGATCTGAAACAGCTTCCCAGAACAGATGTGTCAGTCTCACGTTGACATTAGTCTGTTACCAATACAGGCTGCCAACACTGCACATGTTCTGATCAAATCCTGTGCATGCCAGAATGAATAATCCTTTTCACAGAAGAGCAACTGGCCACTCACCCTAACAAAATGCAGCCATTAGGAGATATTTTGGAAAGAGTATTAAGAGCAAGGCAAGAACAGAAATTATACTTCCCTAAAACACTCATTCAGATTCTGGAATTTTGCAACTCAAGGATCCTGACCAAGAGGTTATATCTAAGCAATAGCCTTTGAGGACTTTCCCCTTACTCTCCCTTCCCATGAACATGACCACACACTTTTGAACTCATTCATCACTCACTATGATGAAACATTCATCAGTCACCATGCTCTGCAATAATCAGTGCTACACTTAAATATTATATGAAGAAATACATTATTTTATGTCCCTATTCATTGCACTGAAAAGAAAATGAAGTTTCTTCTGAGTTTACAAAGTTGTATCATGTATCTTCAAGCATCTCCTTTCCTTACTGAAAATCTGTGGTGATTTGAGTTAGCCCTCTATAGTCAGTTTATGTTTATGTCTATGCTCTTCCTGGATGTTCCTCTCTGCACTTTTTAGTTCCCTAACTTCCTTTCTAAGATGGAGTGGAAAAATTAATTACTTGCACACCCTATTCATAAACATTGCATGTATAATTTTGTTCCTGTATCGTATTTGTAATTCTTGTAAGCAGTATAAAACCCATTTGATGTGAGTAAGGCTATTTTCATGAATGTGTGCAGAAGAAATACCTACATTCTGTTATACACTTCATAACAAAAATAAATCTCAGAAGGTTTAACAATTAAAAACCACTTTCCAACTAAATATATCCAAAGTTTTTGCTACACAAGCATAGCTTCAGAGTGAAGCAGATTAAGCCTTTAAAATATACAACTTAAACATTAACAGTATTAAGTCTTCCCAAAATCATTTACCTTTCTAGGTACACCATTGATATGAAGCTTCACCATGTATTTGCCACATGGATTATATTCTGGTTCTCCCTTTTTATTCTGAGGGTAAATTATACTGTTAAAAAAAAAAAAAGGGAGAAATTATTATATAAATTACTTGGCTGTGCACACATTGATAATGACAGAAGTGGAATTAACATAGTCTGTTTCTGGAATTTACACTGAACAGAAATATGGAATTTTTAATGAAAGAGCAATTGAAATTCAGTAAAAATTACAATGATGTTTAAATAGGTATTATTTTCCAGGCTCTTGCTGCAGTTCTCTGCTTAAGACATTAACAAAAAGAACATAAGTAACCTAATTGTTTCTCCAACAGAAGCAAGGCAAACAAATTTTTCTTACTATTAAACAAGTGGTATTTACATATCTGTAGTACAAATACAGCATTTGCCTGAATGACAAATCAAACATTTGAAGAGGGAGAAGACAGTGCAGAACTCACTGCTCTTGAAAAGAAAACATGCTCAGTTCTAATGAGTATAGGTTAAAATAAACAAAAACAATCCAGGAACAGTGTTCCCACACAGGCCTAGCAATGAGCTCCCAGCAGAGTGTGCCAAACAGGCATCACAGGATGCTAGTCGAGTAGAACTGTGATAGTGTTGTTAGCATTAATTTTACAATGAGATGCAAAGAAACATGCAGGAGCAAAAAACATGTTACACAGCAGTTGGTGTAGTGAAGTAGAAAAATAAGCCTATAAAACACTGTAAGTAAAATTTATATTAAAAACCAAACCAAACCTTCCAAACTATTACTTCTCAGAGCACATCTGAAGTTAAGACTCCAGAGTCTGTATACATGTGTATAAAGCTGGCTTCCCTCTCAGAAGTGCTGAAGCCACATGAGTCCCAGGGAGATGAAGGTGAAACAATTGTTAATTTTCACTGTGTCCAACTGCCATAGGACATATTGCAAAAGCTTGACAGTATTAAGTCTGAAAAATCTCAGAAAGAAACAGCTACTTACCTTGTGATCAATTTTTTGTTATATCTTCTTTCATATGCTGCACTGATAGCTAGTGATGCTACGAAAGAACAATCTGACACTATTGTCTATAAAGAAAAGAAAAACAGTGAGGACCTTTACTACTAGCTTAGATACTTAAAGACAAACTGGGTGTGTGGAGGGAAGGAAAATTGTTAGCTAGTAATTTTCATCAAAAGGGAAAGAATTTGAACCAAGAAAAACAAAGGTACTACTAAAAAGGCAGGAAACAAACACTTGCTCAATATGAGGCCGCTACAGAGTAAACCACAGTTAGAATAATTAATAACAATCTGAGGCTCATCATTCACTCACACTTATTTCTTCTTCCCCAATATGTAATACAAACCATATCATATCTAACAGCATAATACTATTGCTGATTTGAGAACAGCTCGGGCCATCTGCAACATAACGCTAAGCAAGGGATTTCCACTATTCTCAATGGGCCACTCTGCTTCCTGTCAAATAAAAATCTAAAAATCTTGCTCAGTACTTTTTCAACGCAGTAAGTTAAGTGAACAATTTGCTGCAGAGTACACCTTGTCTTTTTTCATACTAACCTTACTGCTATTTCTGGGAAACGCAATTTCCATCTGAAATTCAAATTCTGCTTTTTACTCCCCCTGCTAACACATCTGTTTATTCTGCATGGAATCTGAAGTGATACTATTTACTTCCTTATTTATTTATTCTAACGAGAGCCAAGGAAAGCACTCTCACATTTGGGGATTCCTTTTTGAGCAAGAAGGTTTTATACCCACAGCAATGAACTGCTAGCAACTCACGCTTCTCTTTAGGAACAATTTACCTGCTTTATGCTGAAACTTGATACAGTATAAATCATCGTAGGGTTATTTGTTATGTCATCTGGTCGCACCCACTTGGCAAACATTGCTTTCTGTTTGGGGGATAATGGTAACTTTCCACATTTATCACTAGATTTAAGAGAGGAAAGAAAAGAAGAAATAAATCAATAGCAGTTTAGGAAAGCTTGTCATGGTATCTCCAGTCTTGTGTGTCTGATAGACGGTGCAAAATACACACAGAACAATTACACAGCTTTGCATACAGAGCTGTAAAACTATTTCAAAGAATGCTACTAGTAAGTTTGTGAATCTTAGCGGGGGGAAAAAGCAAAAACATTAACAAATTGAAATAAAACCTGAGAGCTTCCTTCATACAGCACTGAACAGAGGGAGGAAATTCCAAAAAGCCATCTACATCAACAGAAACTCAAATTCTTCCCTTTATTTCAGTATGATGAACTAATAATCAAAAGCTTCTTCAGTTCTGAAAATACTGAGGCTTTTCTGACTGACAATCCTTTAGCAGAAATTGAAAAAAAAACCCAACCAGCCAACCCCAAGTCTCTTTGTCTATTACAGTGATGTAATCTTAACATATTATTGTTGCTCATGAAAGAAGGTCTAGCAGTTCCATATCACCCTTCCTTGGAATAGTCCTTTACAGAGGAAGGACCTATCACCTTCATTTTACAGATAATTGAGGCAGAGGGAGCTAAACTCATTAGCATGCAGCAGAATCTGGAAACGGACAGAAGTTGCCAGCCCAGCCCAATACTCCAAAGAGCCAAATACAGCGTTGTCCTTATAGGCCTGAAGACACAAAAGCAAAAACACTGCATAGCAGGATCAGCTTACATTAAACAGTGCTAAGATCAGACTGGAAAAAGGAAGCGGCAGTATTAAAAGATCTCTTCCCAAATCATGCTTAAAAGCCTACTTAAATAATTCTAAACTCTGAAAAAGAAAACACAAATACCAAATATGGGAAGGCTTTGAAAATAAAAATGAATTTCAGTAATGGAATCACACTTACGAAAATGGCATAGGGAAGGCAAAACGTTCTCTCAGATCAACACTCATGAAAGGTACATACTCTATGCCATTAATTTTTGAAGTCTTCCTACAAGGCATAAGAAAACAATAGTTAAAAACTTACTGATCATTTTCCAAAGGCTAAGTTCCAGAAGGTAGCAACAAAATTAGTTTTTAAAAACTAACAAAAGACAGTGCTTCTGAAAACAAGCAGACACATCTTGAAAATGAAAGAACCACTATATTTATTGAGGTTTGAGACGTGCAGTGTTTGATGGCTCAGTCACTCATTCTGCAAGTACATACCTGCAGACAAGTCACCATGCCAGGATAGAAGCAATTATCAGCCACAAACCTCTTTAGAGTACTAGAAGTCACATTTTAAAATACATTTGTCTAAATAAAATTTCTGAAATCCCTAAAGCTTCGTAATAGAGAGAGTCTTAGGATAGGTTGACAGCAATTAACAATTAGCAACATTTAGATTCCATGTAACTGGGGCAGCATTTTGGAAAACTTTGTCAAACAGCAATAACGAAGTACTACACATGTTTATTAGTACATTTTTGACTAAAGCACACAGAAATCTTCCTAAAAAAATGAAAATAATATTTAAATGTGAATGTAATTTAAGTTTCAAACAAGGAGTTAACTGAAAAAGTTTTGCAAAATATTTTTAAATCTCGTGATTAAAGATGGAAAACAATGTGAAGTTCTGTTGCATGACTTAAACAGCAACAAAAAAACCCTGAGAAACACCCCGAAACACCCAAACCATCAACAAAACCAGAAACATTCACTGCACAGGCACTAAAAGAGGAAAAAAAGTGAAATTTCAATAAGGCAATTCTCAATGCTCTGCAACGTTTCCAACACACATACATTTCTATCTTCATGACCATATACTCAGGCCATTTAATTGCCCTCAAGTCAACAAGCAGACTAAATATTTTATGATCAAATCCTGGACAGTGCTGAGCACCACCTCTGTCACAAACTTGTTTATTGCACGGGGAGGAGCAGGAAAGTTGAACCA
This sequence comes from Hemiprocne comata, assembly GCA_020745705.1. Classification (NCBI taxonomy): domain Eukaryota; kingdom Metazoa; phylum Chordata; class Aves; order Apodiformes; family Apodidae; genus Hemiprocne; species Hemiprocne comata. Next base: position 45,906,418 of record CM036587.1, read on the forward strand.
CTTATCAGACGCATTTTTTTTTAAAAGATTTATTTTATAGTTTTAAAGACTCACAGTGTAGGCTACAGGTTTTATGGATTATTTGAAACTTATTTCACCCATAATAAAAATCAAAACAAAAAGTACTGAATGTAACAGAAGTCACAGCCCTACAAAATATTATGCTTCCTCAATTTCCAGTGAAGTAGTAGTTGTATAATCTATAAAACCATCTTCGTTCCCTAGCTTCTCAGAGCCAGATCTTTTAGAAGCTCAGTCAGGTAGGTTACATATATCATATAAAATAAGTCTATGAAAAATAATCCTAGCAGTCAGTTACTATAAATTGTCTTCTAAGTACAAAGCATGCTCTGTGAATAAAGCCACTAATTGCATTGCTGCAGAGAATACAAGAATTTATTAACATGCAGGTAATACCAGAAATCAGGTCTGTAAGAGGTGGTTTTCTGTTAACATACCTCATGCTTCAACTGTTTCAATTGACTGTGCAAGATGCACAAAGGATGCAAGCACAAATTATAACGTTTGGGGAAAAAAGTCCCTTCAACTTACCTGAGTACTTCAATCTCCTCTGCCGTGTATCTCTGACCTTGAGATTCACTGGCTTGAACTGCTCTGATGGTCTGTGGCTTATCATTTAAAGAAAAGTCAGGTCCCAATGGAAAGAATGTTCTCACTGGCTGATTTGGTTTAGCTGCAGTTGACTTGTCCTTTTGAGATGACTTAGACACAGATTCCTTCAATGCTTCTGCTCTAAAGCAAACAAAAATGCAGTTTATAACAATTACAAAAAAAAATATGGTAATTGCTCAATTATTTCTTTGCTTGGCTCATGTTCCTGCATATATTAAATGGAGTGAACAGATGCCCAAATTGACCAATACTACTTTTACTAAGAAAAATCAATTTTGGATGCCAGTACTACTTAATTTTCCTATTCTGGAATAAATTAAAATAGTGTTTCCAATTAATATATAAGCTACTTTTGGCAGAACTTGTGACATTGTTGTTGCCTTTAAATTATGCTAGGAGAATTTGTGTAAGTGTTCATTGTCCAGAACCTCAGAACAAGACCACTGAAAACTTTCTCAGAGAAAGAAAACTGATTTGCATCCTCTCAATGACCTTCAGGATTTAATTTGTATAGCAGCTGCGATAGCAGTAAAAACCCACTAGCATTGTCACAACCCAGTATTTCAACTGCTTGAAGACTGTATATTCAGGAGCCATATTTTGTTGCTGTTGCATTTAGCTTCTGGATAGTCCTGTATATGCAAAACATGGGTTGTTTTGTTTTGGGGTTTTTTTGGTACACAGATTAAGAAGCGCTGAAAACCACCTTATACTGAAACTTAGCCCAGCATAGTCCATTATTTGCCATGATACAGCTGATTTAAAGATGAGTTCCACTGAAGTTACACCGGTGTAACTTCTTTCAGATATAGACTCCACTAAATCTACCTATACAATAGGACTGATACTCAATTTCTGAGCTGTCTTTCTTATGCAGGGACACTGACATCCTGACTTAGTGGTGGCACGAATTCAGCATTTTTATAGAAGCCAAAAATTATAGTATAGTACTCCAATTTATATCTCTGAAGACCAAAGCAGCGCCCTGGTACTAATGAACATAGCCCTTTCCTAATTCTGCATGTCCCAAGATTCCCAGAGGGCTGGCACAGCTGCTACTATATTCAGCAGTCACACAGCTGGCAGCTGTTTTCAAGGAGAAGTCTTCAGGTCTACCCAGGACCCATACTCTTTGCAGCACAGAACAGACACACTAGGTTGAGAATCCAACTCAGAGATCGCACTTAGACCTGACAGCCAGTATGTTTACTAACATTGGCCAATACTCACCTATCCAGGGCTTGTCGAGCCAGCTGTTTCAGTTTTGACTGGAGGCCTGCTTCTGAAGTTTCACTAGCCTTTAGTGCAAAATAAAAGGAAAAGCTACACATCCAAAGAACTCAGGTTTTAAAGGCTCAGTTTCTTAAATTCCACACTTACAGATTACAGCAAACAGGAACTAGCTATTTTTTCCAATTCTCTTTTGAAATAAACAAATATGGTTTTTAAAAAAAAACAACCAAAAACCTCAGCATAAAAAGCATATTAAGTAAGCAAGTCTTATTTTGTTCTTCTAGTGAAAGTTCATGGAACAAAAGTGATATTTAAAATTCTTCATCATGGGCAACATGTATACACAAAAAGTTTGCCCCAAGAATTAACCGTATTAAAACACTATAGGCAGAAAGAAAAAAACAAATGTTAGGTATACTGCTGAGTTAAGATGTGTTCCTGCACTTTTCCCAAATAAGTAAAAAACAATCACAGTAATTTAAGAAAAAAAAAATCAGAATGTTTACTTTCATAAAATACAAACAAAAAAGGTTGCTCGCAAGTTAAAAATCTTGTTCTTGCACATCTGAGGCATAAAATAACCTATGACAGGGCACCAAAACAGATTATCAAAAGCGTTAATTTCTCTTCCCAGTTGGGAGGTCATGTATGACAGTTCACTCATACAATCAGTTTATGCTTTTGTTTTCCTCTACAGATGAGGCATGGCTACAGCAGCTAAGCAATCTGAATGAGGCACAACATGAGGTGTGGCTTCTCCTGTGACACCGGCAGGCAGGTTTCAGGCTCTAGCTTTGTGCCTTCTACCAGGTCAGCTAGGTCAACTGAGGAAAGAAAAGGCAAGCTACTTTCACCCCAAGAAACAAAACTAGAAACATCCTCTACCAGCGACTATTTAAATTTGCAAATAAATCACACTCTGGAGTTCCTGGTTGGAAAAAACTCCGAAAGATGTATGAAGGCAAGCAGTGGAGATGGAACAGAGGCATCTAGAAGTCAGCCATAGAAAAGGAGGAATGGCTGCTCTATGAATACTTCAAGGGTAAGGAAGAAACAAATCTCTCCACCTGAATGTACTGAAGAAAAAGACACAAGTATAGCAGAGTTCTTTCAATCTGCTTTCATCCTGGGAAGAAGGCGGCACTTTTTGATCACCCTGAGGGATAATGCTGACAGCCACCTCAAAATAATATGCTAGTCAGGATTAAAAGCAACTTCAGCAGTATCTGTACCTAATGAAACACCTGATAAAAGCAGCTGTTAATAGGAGATAATTTTAGACTAAATTATGTATATAGAATATTTACCTGCACAGACACAACAGAAAGAGGGACACAGCAGAGGAAAAATGGCATGCTGCCACAGTAAGTTTTAGGTAACAGACGGAAGACATTCTCCTTCAACAGCTCAAGTGGAAAAACTAGAGCAGTAGTACTAACTCTTGATCTGGTTACATTGTATCACCATGGGTTTTTAGCCTACATAAAAACAGTTTACATTGGTTCCAAGAAAAGAAGATTTTACTCTAGGGTGTAGCAAAACTAACATTTCCCTCCCAATATCCCATATACATTTACATTATAAATAGGGAAGAGAAGGGAAAAAGAAAAACAGACTTGGTGGAGTTACATTATGATGGTGAGCTCTTCCTGTAATGAGTTGTTAAGGCAAATATGGGAGAAAAAGCAGTACCTGTAATTATATTCTCCATCATTTACATAAAGGCCAATTAATCCTTACCATTACTTTCGGTGTGAATTGAATTCACTTGTAACAGCTTCACTGTTGAGCACTGAGTAATCAAGTAGTATTTTTACTAGTTTTGGCATGAGCAGACTGTTATGTTTTCAGGAAGTGTTACATACAAAAATTTCCCTTATATTGCTTCTCTGAATGTTGTTGGAAAGTAATATAGCTGACACATTAGCCAGTTATCTTCAGTTTTAACTGGTTTTAATTTCTGTTTTAGTGTTGCATTCACTCCAAGGCAAAAATTAACATGAAAGAGTTCCAGAATATTTCTAGTTTTTAGTATAATCCAGCTCAGGAAAAATACATAAATCACGAGTCCCCATAAATTTACAGTGTTGAATAGCAACATTACATAAAGACTGGAAAAAAAAAACCCCACCAAAAAAATAGTGGGAAAAAAAAATATATTAAAAAATAGTTTTTAGAAATGCAGGTACTCCATTTTTAAGCCAGCCTTTAAGGGTCAATCACTTGTGTAAATGGAAGAAATTCTTACCATCACATAATTCCACCAAGTTAATCTGTAGTTTAACATACTGTTTTCAAACAGAGTTCCACTGCTTCTGTGTACAACTCTATAGCTTCTTCTGCATTGCCTTTATCATCTTCATCAAAAGCCTGTGTAACTAGGAAGTGAGCACGCTCCAAGTCCAACTGTTGCTTTGACTTCAGAGGATCTGTGTTCTGTGACTGAACTAAACAAAAAAGAAAGTATTTAGCTTTCTACAGAAGACATGTAAAAACACCCTTAACATGATACTGAAACACTAGCAGCTCTAATCAGATGGGTAATGTCTTTTTTTTGGCTGGAAATCATATCTTTCTAAACTTTGCTAAAAGCATCTTTTCAAGGGCGGGAAACTTTCCACATCCCTCAAAGATGATACACACTCTCAGGATATCTCATATGTCAAATCATTTAAATGCAATCTCTTTTGTACTACACTAAGGACAAAGATATTTAATTATGTAAAATATTGCATTATTTATGAAAACACATCATCTGTGGTAATCCACAAGTTCCTTAGGCATCTATCTCATTAAATATCTTTATCAATGGCCTAAAGGGGAAGATAGAGTGCACCTTCATCAAGGTTGTAGACCCCACCAAACTGATTCATTGAAGGACACAGTTGCTATTCAAAAGGACAGAGAAGCTGAAGTAACAGGCTGATTGGAACCCTCAAGAAATTCAACCAGGACAAATCCTTGTGTCTGGGACAGACTAACACTCTGCAGGGTACGGCTATGCACAGAAGGGCCTGGGGGAGAGCTGGGTGAGCACAAGCCAGCAGACCTCTGGCAGCAATGAAGGTGAAGAGCAACCCAGGCTGTGTTAGCAGGAGCACAGCCAAGAGATGGGGGAAGCAACTACCATCTTCTACTCAGCCCTCAGTAGACTGTATCTGGAATACCACATCTTGTATTCCAACCACAACAACAAAAGACAATAGCACCCTGGAACAGGGGCTCAGAAGCTCTGGGGAATTTCTGTCCTTAGGAATTTTTAGAACCTGACTGCATCTGAACAACCTGGTTCAAAAGTCAATGTTTATTCTGCTTTGAGCAGAAGATTGGTCTATAGACCTCCCAAGGTCCCTTTTTGGCCATGTGATTCTACAATTCTAAGAGAGAATTACATGCGTGCAAAAATTTGAGATTTTGGTCCAAGCAGAAAAACTGAAACTGGATCAAACAAGGAAACCCTTACAAGAGCAAAGGGTTATTTTGCCCTCTCAAATTTAGTAATGCTACATAAAGACCAGAATCCACTTGCTTCAAATCCATCATGCAGCTGAGGCTTAGATGGGAGGTTTTATTTGTTCCTGATCAATTTTTATTGCTATATTTAATTACTTTCTCAGCCTTGCTCTGCAGATGTGGTTCCTAAGAACATTTAAAAGGAAGGAATGTCCACACCCAAGTCCTTAGAAAATAAGTCGGCGTTTCATTTCTGATGTATTTCAGAATTCAAAACTGACATGCTCATTGCATTTGCAGTCCTTTACAAAGGACAAGAAAAGTAGAATAATGAAAAACAGAGCAAACATCATTGATACATATTTCACAGCACTGAAAGGCTTTCCACTCAATTAATTTAAGCAGAGGTTTAATTAGAAAGCTCCTTACCCACCTGCTGAATGGAGAGCTTGAACTCTCTCCAAGTACTCATTTATTTTTTCTTGAATGTTTTCCAAGTTGGACCCTGCCATCCCAGCATAAATCAAGGCTTGTGCAGCTTCCTGCAGGGAGAAGAATTTGAGACAAAGTTAATGTTTGCTGCCTAGAAAATTACTTGCCATAAACAGAGGGCCTACAGCAGCCATAAGTTGCATGAAAGCAAGCCCTTACATCTGCAAAGAGACTCAGCGGCTACAGAGAAAATTTGCTGGAAGGAACAGCTTTAAAGTTGTAAGTGAGATCATGTTCAACTTTTCACTCATAGGACAACCTATAGGACTATAAAAACCTTTTGAGGTTCTATAAAGGCCAGATTTTAGTTCTGCCTGTGTAGTAATGCGTGGACTTTGAAGACTTTGAAGTAAAATTTATCAAACGTGCACTGAAATCAGTTAAAGCTCACAAACCACCTTTTATTTTTAAAGCTGCAGATTTAAGGTTAGGAAAAAATAATGCTAGTTATTGCATTTAATCTAATAATAATGAAAGTAAACCAATATAAAAGCTTTCAAAATCAAATGCATTGAATTTTGGTTTAGAAAGTATCTTCTTTTAGTACTACTCAAATAAAGCTATCAAATCTGGAAAGTCTACAGATTTAAAGCCTTCTAGCTCCTCAAACTTTGCTTTTTAAATTGTTTGTATGTACACAAAACACCTGATATTGGTAAAAGTCTGCTTCTAGGAGGAAGCATAGGCCAACAGCTCAGAAGCACAGGACATTATCCTCACTGAGGCTTTTCATATACTGTACATATCTATTAAGAAAAAATGCCTTCAGTTGCATAAACTGCCTATACATTCACTAAATTTATGAAAAACATGTAAGGTTTGGCAGGGTTGTAATAAACAGAGACCTGACAGTCTCAGAAGCATATGGAGAATGGAAATTTGCCACTCACAAAAATGAGGATTTAAAAAAAGCTTATTTTGTCCTCATTATTGGCATGGAAAAAATCCCACACTTTTGTGGCAGTGCTCGTCATCCCACCAGCAGTAGAAGAGAGAAGGAGGTGGCCAGGTAGGAGGCTGAGTATGTAGGAAGCAGAACAATAACTACCAGAGAGTTGTTCCACAAAGAGGATGCTTAGAGAGGCTGCTGTGCATTGGGCAAGTACAGAGCCATGGCCAGAGAGTCTCTTGCGTGTTGTATGGCCATGATTTTTGTCAAGCTTAGCAGTTTGCTCCCATACACATCTGCCTAGTTTACCCAAGCTTAAAACTGATCCTGATACAGCTTGTACTTTGTTATCAGGATAAATTTTCACTGTCAAGCATCACAGAACCAAGTACTGCATACTGCCTGACAACATCAATCACCATTTTGCAACATATAAAATGTCCACAGCAACATAAGAGCAAACAGAAGTACTGCTCCATTTATAAGCAGCAATTAACTACCATTAAGGTATAGCAGGCAACTGGGTTTTTTTTTGGGGGAAAAAAAAAAAAGCACTACAAATATCTATCTCTTCAAGGGATGTATATACTTGCCTGTGACATACCACAAGCACAGACTGACAAAACAGATGTCCTATCATAACAGTAAGTTGTCTATATATGATGCAAAGAACAAATGCGGATTTTCAAACAAGTGCTGCAGAAACAATGCATAATTGATGTTGCTTCTGCAGTTTGAAGCACAACTGTTCCGCTTGATGCGAACATAGTGAAAACAGCCTTTTATAAATTAAGGCTTTAAAAGACTGAAGCAACTGACCAACTGCCTGAAGAGCCAGCACACCAACTGTTTCCAGTGACAAGACGGACATGCAGTTCAGAGTTAGTATTTATGATCTCTTCAGTGCCACTACTGTTCTTTGGCATGAGTAGTGTCCCAGTTGCACTGAGCTTATTACTGACCATCAGTTTGCAAGTTGCTAACTGTTGGTCAACAGTCAAATTTAGCAACAGTCATCAGGAGTTTTGCTGAAGTTGTCAGGTGCCCAAACATGTTTCTGAGCTTTCTGTATAGCACCATTAGCAAGTTACCCTACACTGGTTCACATGCAACCCTCTTCTAGGGATCTATCAAACTTACACATTACCAGGATATAAACAGCACTAGCTAGCCATAGGAACTTCATTCAGACAGGCCCATTTGTTGTCTCTTGGTAAGAAATAGTAGCATTTCCCACACTTCATCCTTAAGGTCAAGTTCTTGAAGAATCCAGTTCAGCACCCAACTGTCCCACATGCTTAGCAATTGCACCAGTGGGCTCTGAACTGCTTAGGGCAATTGGTAAGAAAGTTGGTGACGGGCCAGAGCTTATTTACACTGTCCAAAAAAAATAATACATAAAGTCCCCCCAAAAATATTAGGTCATATTTTGTAACTACTCTTGTGTAAACTAACACTGACAGTCTGGAAAGCCAAACCTATCTAGGCTAAATCATTCATAGAGAAATCTGCTTTAACAATACCTGCTGAGATTGCTCTCCCTCCTCCTGATCACAATATATATGAAGGTGTTGGTGTTCAAACCTAATCTGACAGTAAAGTCAATACTTAATCTTTGACTAGCAAGAGTCACTTGTCTGAATACCAAAAATCTCAGCTGCAGAGTTTTTATGCAGTTTTCCTCACACAAAGCAGTGTCCATAATCATGCTGCTCTGTGGCCCAGCTTTTGCAAATGAGAAAACACTGTCTAGACTCATTGTCATGCTTAGCTTGAGGTGCACCAACACTGCTAGGGATGCATTAGTGCACCTAGCAAGAATACCACCCCTATGCAGCAAGTGAATAAGATTTTCCATACACTGTACAGAGGCATACAAGAGTAATTGTTGGAAAAAAAAAAGACTGTTTTCTTCTGAAGACCATTTGACAATTTCTTCCAGATCTAGTGAGAAGCATACTGTAATAAAGTAGTGCTGGACACTGCTATCAGACCATACACAGGCACACAGAGCTTATCAGCATTATTATGGGTAACCAAAATTTTGGCATGCATATAAACTTAGCTCACTCTACATTAACAACCAGCTTAAAACCAGATACTCCTCTTCCCATCCTTTCACACTTAATTGCATAGCCCACCATGATAATAACACTATGCTTTTTTTACAAAGATGTCTAGTACTCATGAAGTAGAAGGCCAACTACAGAGCTCCTGACAAGTTAATGGAAGAGAATGGATATGTGGAATATGTGGAACGATTAATGCAACAAGAATAAACATAAGCTTCAAAGAAACCCTTTCTCACAGGTGAGAATTAAAGCCAGCAGTATATGAAACTTTAACACACCTTTGCAAAACATAACTCCAACAAAATGAGACGTTTCACTGATAGAAAAACGCATAATGGTTGCACAGAGGCTACTAAATACCAGTAGTAAGTCTATAGACAGAATTGTAGAAAGGCTTGGGCTGGAAGGGACCTTAAAGATCATCTAGTTCCAACCCACCTGCCATGAGCAGGGACACTTTCCACTAGACCACGTTGTTCAAAGCCTCAACTAGCTTGACCCTGAACACTTTCAGAGAGGGGGCATCCACAACTTCCCTGGGCGACCTGCACCAGTGTCTCACCACCCTCACACTAAAGTATTCCTTTCTAATATCTAATATAAAACTACCCTCTTTCAGATTAAAACTGCTACCCCTCATCCTATTCCTACACTCCCTGATAAAGAGTCCCTCCCCAGCTTTCCTCTAGGCTCCTTCAGGTCCTGAAAGACCACTATAAGGTCTCCCCAGAGCCTTCTCTTCTCCAGGCTGAAGAACCTCAGCTTTCTCAGTCTGTTTTCTGGAGGTGCTCCAGCACCCTGATCATCTTCATGGCTCTCCTCTGGACCTGCTCAAGCAGATTCATATCTTTCCTTAGCTAGGGATCCAAGAGCTGAATGCAGTACTCCAAGTAGTCTCTCATGAGAGATGAGCAGAGGTGGGAGAATCACCTCCCTTGACCTGCTGATCACGTTTCTTTTGATGCAGCCCAGGACATGGTCGGTTTTCTGGGCTGCAAGCACAGTTTGCCAGCTCATGCTGAGCTCATCTACCAGCACCCCCATATCCTTTTCCTCAGGAGTACTCTCAATCTATTCTCCAGCCAGATAAGACATGTGAGATATTGAGCAAGGCACTGAATTAGCCTCATCACTCCCTTCGTTACACCAACCTGAAGCTATATTGAAATAATAAAATCAGATCTCTAATTGAAAGAATATTCACATGTGGGTAAAAACACATCACAGGTAGTTTGTGATCTGAAGCTAGTTTACTGTCAAGCATCTTGTGTTTCACCATGTACTTCTCTAGTTATTTGATAATTGATTACACAACAGAGTTGTTTCCAGCTGCACACTAAAAGTACATGCTCACTTGCAGCTTTCCAAAATGCTCAGCACCTACACCTCCAACATAATAATTGAACAGTCTTTCAGGCCTGGCAGGGGTAGGGAGGGACCAGGAATGAAACTGGACAACCACCGGGGCAGAGACATTTTTAGCTAGGTTTCGAGGGAGCTTCCCCGGAAGCTCCGAAGGGGTTGTGCTCCAGCAGCTCGAAGAAGTGCCCGTACCAACTTTTCAAGCACCGGAGCTGCACTGCTACCCTTAAGACCGACAGTAAACAGCAGCACACAGATAGTACTTGATCCCATCTAAAAATAAAACACAGGGAAAACGCATTTCGCAACCTGCCCTGAAGGACGCTGCTCTTCCGGAGACGGACAAACTTTTCGACGTGCACGCCCGGCCTTCCGATTTATTCTCAGCTGGAACAGCCACATCTTCCCCGAGGCCAAGCAGCACTCTGTCGCCAGGACATACCGCGGAGGGGAGGGGAGCGGCTGAGGCAGCGCTAACCCAACGCACCGCTCTCCGCTGGCAGGGCCGGGCCGGGCCGCACGGGCACGGCGGGCCACCCCTTCCTCCCCCGAGCCCTCTGGGTGCTGACGGGACGAGCACAAACCTATCGGTAGCTCAAGGGCCTCACGGCGGCGATGAGGAAGGAGACATCGGCGCCCTGAGGGAAGCCGCTACCACCGGCAGGCCCCTCCCGTACCTTGTAGTAGAAGACGGCTTCCCGGTAGCGCCCGCTCTGGTCCCGCTGCACTGCCAGCTGCGCGAACTTCACTGCGTCCAGCTCCAGCGTGGTGGCATCCATGGCCGGTTACCTCCAGGGGCCGCCAGGAGCTGCAACCCCCCTCCAAACCCACCCGGCTGCTTCGCTCACCCGGTCGCTTTCCGGGCCTCTTCCCCCGCCTTCCTGACCCAGCCGCTGCCGCCGGCCCCGCCCCCATCCCATCCGCCTTCTCCCCTAACCACGCCTACCTGCCCTGACGGCGGCTGCCCCGGCACCCGCGGCCGTCTATGCCCCACCCGCCGGGGCCGCGGGGGCAGCCGACGCATGCGCACAGAGGAGGGTTTAAGGGTGGGGGGTTTTCCCTACGGTGTGGGAGGGCTGCAGTGCGCATGCTCGGCTGAGAGCGTGGAGGGTGGGGTTCTAGGGTTTGGCTGGGAGGGTGGGGGCACGCGCCCGCGCGTGCGTGCTGTGCGCCGGGGGGCGGGGTTAGTGAGGAGTGTTGGCGCGAGCTTAGGGGTGGCGGTTGGTGGGTGGGCGCGCGCAGGGTGGTGCCGTACCCCTAGTCAACCTCTCCTGCCTTCTTAAGGATAGATTTTAAAATTTAGTTGTTTGTTTGTTTTGCTTTCCTCACTTTTTAATGGAGGTACTTGAAATACTTAGTTGCTTCTTCAAAGCCTGCAGCTGTAGAGGTCAGTGTTTTAGTCCTTATCCATAGTTAATATTTTGCTCCTGAGGATAGTCTTTTCTAGCCTTAAAGAGAGTGTTTTCAGCGTCTATCTTTATGTCCTACTAGTGTAAAGTAGAAAGCAAATAAGAAAAGGTGTATTTACTTCCCCCTCTTAAAACAAGTAACACTTCTGGTGTACTTCACGTTGCTGTAGAAGTGTTGTTTGTGAATTAATGAGTTGCAGTTTAGTATGATAACCAGTTGAGCTATATGTTTGTGCTTTTAGTGTCTGCCTAATATGAGGTACAGCCCTTGATTGGCGGGTACTTAAAATCAAGTGTTAGGAGGTTGTTTCTGCGACCAAATTTTACGGTATCAGCTATACATTTTGTGCTTTTAGAGTTTCTACCTAATATGAGGTACAGTCCTTGGTGAGTGGGGTCTCTCCACAAGGAGCCACCTGGTGAAGACAAGGAGCAATGGGAACAAGTTGCACAAAGTTTCATCTTGAGCTAAGACATCTTTTATAGTAAGAATGACCATTCATTGGAACAAACTTCTCACAGACATGGCAAGAGTCCCCATTGCTGGAGGTTTTCATGATGGGATTGAATAGGGTGCTAGATAATCTCCTCTATTCTCTTTCTCCCACGGAAGGTTGAACCAGGTGATCTTTTGAGGCCTCTTCTAACCTGGGCAATTCTGGGATTCTAAGGGGTTTTATTTCTGCCTGAAGACATCTTAATGAGATGTAAAAATACCGCCTTGCAGCTTATTCCAAAGCTCTCTTTTATGAATGTGTGATTTTTCAATTTGTTTTCGGATGATAGATTTAGTAAGAGGTTCAGCTAAATGCAGGAATACTAGATACTGAAATAATAAAATCTGTTTTTTCCTCTCTGGTTTTTGTATGTAGTGTTATATAAGAAAATCTATCCTCTTCCTTATCCCTTTTGTGTGGTATTGATACAAAATGCAATAGTACTCTGGGTAAAATACAACTTGGCTTTTGTGGTCTGCTGTGTAGGGGACAGTTCTTGTAATCTTCATGGCTTTGGTTTTTTGATTGTGCTTCTGATAAGGTTGGTTATTTTTTTTCTTTCAAAGTATGTTTTATGCTACTTATCTGAGCACAAGGAAGATTCAGATTACACTAAAGGATTTTTCTGAATAAAGATGTATTCATTCAATATTTACTGAATAATACGGTGAAAAAGAACAAGGAATTGCTTCCATTTGATATTCAAACATAGTGGCATGACTCATACAGCTTACAATTAATTTATGTATCATTGCTTCAGACTGAACACTTTACCAATGAAATGCAACTCTGAAGTATTCAGAGTGACAGGCATGATGGAAAGGAGAGTGAACTCATCAGAACAACAGATTTGTTTGCATTGTAGCATCTGCTTTCCCCTTGTAAATTTAAATAAGAAATATTTAATCTCAAAAACATTTGTTCTCTAATATAAACTGAGACCTCTTCTAGTTAATTTAGGATGCAGAAATGTCACTTGGGAGAATTCATTTTTCACTAATTAAAGGTCACTGGTGATTGGCCCTTTTCAGATTCAGTGGCTTGTGTGTTTTTGTTTGTTACTAATTTGCTATAAAATTCTACAATAAGCTTTTAAATGTGCAAAACAGTGTAAGTCAGTGAGGTCTTGACTTTGGCTAAGACTTGACATGTATAAATTTTTGCCTTTTGCTTGTAGTAGCATTTTAGTTTTGGAACCAGATACTAAAAATAGTTCCATTTGTTTGTAGCTGACGAAGTGCCAGTTCTTTCCATCAATGCTGATGTATCACAGACATTTAAATTTTTATATCTATGGTTAACTCTTGTGCAGAAAATCTCTTCCAGTTACTAAGGCTGTTAAATATCACGTTATGTTATTTTTGCAGAAGGCAGTAATAGGAAGTAGACAAACACTGTCAGGGCTGATGATGATGGGCAGAAGCTTCATTGCTTCAGTCACTCAAAAGCTGGCTGGAACAAGTGTTAAATGTCTGCACCTGTGGTAAGCACACAGACGTAACTAAGAGCACCCTCTGGAGAAGCAAATTCTGGTATTTGCCAGTGATACTGGTTGCTGCCCTCTGTTTCTCACTGCAAGTTTCAGATTACACCTGCCTGAGGAAAGCTTTCTCTACGGGTACTGGGAAACGCTATTTTCTGTGCATTTAAACTTGACAGTCCTTCCCACCCTGCACTTTTGCATTATAGTGTTGCACTCTCCTACAGCCCCCCAATTTGTTTCACTTCCTTGTTGTTACAATTTCTACCCTTAACATCCCTTCAGGTATCCTGGCATTGTTTCCTGTTATACCCTTCTTTCCACTGGCACAAATCCATATTTCACATCTAAGTCCTCCTCTGCCTCTGTTTTCTTACCTTTGTTGATACTTGCCCTGAGTATCCCTTCTACTTTCACTATGTGCCTTCCTTTGTAACCTCATCTAATGCTTGCTTTCTTGTCTCTCCTTCCTGCCAGCCTTTTGCACTCAGTATACTCTGAGCAGATCATAGCTGTATATATTGTCTTTATCTTATTCCCTCCAGCTCTTGCCTTTTTGCAGTGGCATTATCAGATGAAGAAATTCAGATCTGTTTCACTTTCATACTCATTTTTTGCTGCTATTTAGGCAGAATCTGCTCATTCTTGTTTGTCCTTCCTCTTGGAGATGTTTTAATCACTTTTTTTCCTTTTGTCTTCTATCATGCTATAACTTGCTGTCTCCCAGCTCTTCTTCCTCCCTCCTAATTTTGATTGTTCTCTGCTTCTTCCCCTCCTCATTTTTCCAAACTTATGCTGTAGGTGTAGACATTTGCACGTTGGTGATGGTTTTTACCTGAATGTTGCATATTGCCTTACCTATTTTCATTTTACTACAGCCATAGCTTTGAATGTGCTCAAGCATTAGAAAACAAAGCCCTAATACTTTGATATATTTTGTTCTTCTACATGTATTGCTATCATGTGTCTGTGTTTTAATTCCTCCACAATTACTTTTAATTGGCAATGTGGAGTGAGAACATGGGCCACTCTAGTCCTGTATTCCTCTGACTGGACTGCAGTTGATGCTTATGGGCACTGTACAAGAATAGAGGAAATTAATTCAGAGTGGTATTTTGTCTCAGCTTTCTGCAGTCTCTGGGTTGAACCAGCATCACTTCTGATACGTCTTGCTGGGATTCTTTTCAATGAATTAGTTTAATTGTTTTAGCACATTTTGGTTTTGGCATTCAAAACATTTTATGGTAATGTGTTCTATAGTTTAAATTTATTGTATGACATAACATTCCTTTTTTTAAAGAAAAAAGCAAACCAAAACCCCCTTCTTGCTCAGTTTTTTTACACCCTCTCCCCTGCATATAAGAAATTATTATCACTTCTCATGCATCTTTTAGGTTGCCCCTAAGTTTGTGGTGTTCTTTGCTGTCTCTTTCTTCAGCTATTTCTTTCTTCATAAATTTAATCTCTGCTTGAACAGAAGCTTCTCAATACCTTTGATTTATCCTTCAGGCTCTTTTCAGTGTCCCCTGTGTTTTCTTTGAGATGGGGTGACCAGAATGGTGTGCAGCATTAGACTTGTATTATTAATTTTGTATCCTGATGTACTGTTTTATTCTGTTTTTTCATAATGACTCCTAACACTGCGTTTGCCTTTTTAGCCACTGCTAAGTGTTGACTGAACTTCTGAGAGCTCTCCAGAATGACTTATCTTTCCTGAGAAAGGATAGTTTAGCCTCTGCCATGATGTACCTAATGTGGTGTTTTCTCCCCTGTGATTTAACAGCATTTAATTTCACAGGCTGTTTATTACATACACAGTGATACGAGATCCTTGTGCAACTTTCTGTAGTAGGCTTTCATGAGCCAGAGTATTTATATCATTGGTATACTTCCTAATCTTATTTCCTGCCATTTCCAGATAACTTTTTGAGTTTTTACCGTAGTCATTCAGAAACTGAAGTTGGATATGCTGTGTTCAGGTTCTGTAGACACCTTCCTCCATTGCCATTATAAGAACTGGGATGCCATATATTGTACTGATTATTAAATTTCCCTCCAACTTCTCATACAGTGCCTTTCTTTAATGAGAACTTTTAAGTACTTCTGTATTGCCCCTGAATCTTCCAAATTCTTGCTCTCTTTTGAGTGACATAAGAGACTATCCTTTCCCTAGCACTCTTATTTCACTAGGAACTTTCAAAAATCTTCTACGCAAGATGCTGTTCATATACTGACCCTGTTGGTTACCAAGACAGTGTTACCTCATTGCTTCCATGGACTGCTTTATGTGTAGTCAAACTATAGGTAATTTCCTTCTATTTTTACAGTTCTAAATACAGGAAGACTATGATGGAAATTGTCACTACTGTAAAGTAAATAATAAAATTAATGTATTGAACCCCTCTTCATGTAATTTGTATTATTTTTGTCAGGTTAAATATGTTGGATAATCTCTTCATCATACATGAAAAGATCGTAGGTTTGTGTTATCCAGTTCGATTCAGTACAGTAAGTACCAGGTAAAATTATTTTAGACATGATGGTATATATAGACTTAGAGGCATGACAAGAAGTTAAGTAGCTCACTAAACAATGCCTGCTGTTTGTTCAAAACATCATTGAAAATGAGTACCTGTTTCATCAATAAGTTGTTGAATATGATTATGCAATTCTTAATGAATTCTGCAGTAATTTAGAGGAAATGGTGCCTATATTGTTGGCTATGTAGGAGCAACTCCTTATATCTAATTGTGGGCCTGCTTTTGTGGGGCTGTTCCAGAGTGAATCTCTTTGACCAGAGGATTGGAGTTTGTGTATATTCTCTAATGCATAAAATGTTTTCTTAAACAAACTATCTGAACTTGACCTATTTTTGTGCTAAGTGCCACCAATTTATTGTTACATAGACTACCTAAGTATTTTATTTTCCAGGCTGAACCCTTACCTATTGATTATATAAACTCTTTTCACTACAGAATGAAATTTTCCTTAGTTGAAGGCTTATGAATCTGAACCCAGACCCCTGATTTCTACTGATGGTTCTTTTATGAAATTAAGAAGGCAGGTAAAGCACAGCTGAAAAGAAAGCCTTGAAGAGCATAAATGGTATTTTAATTATAAATATGCTAGAAAGCACTTCTATTGATAAGACTTGGAATATATAAAGCTACTTGAAAAACTTAGTTATATTACACCACTAGATGTCCATCTACTGTTTGATTGAAGCTAGAAGGTTTTGCATGGTTAAAATAACAGAAATTGGGCAAATATATTTTTAATTTGGCTCTGGTTTAGTTAAAAGTGTGGCTGAAGATGCTTTGAGTTACCTTGGTTTTCAAGTTTTCTTGACTCAGTCATGGAGATTTAGATTTTGTTTTTGCAGTCAGACATCCAGTATCTAGACTGGCTGGAAATTTTGGGACACCCTGCCTCCTGAAGACTAGAGAAATAGCAGTATGAAATATAAAATAATGTTACTGATTTTCTGTAGTCATTTGTTAGGTTTTTAATCAAATGGCACTGTTTCAGCAGAGATAGTTGAAGTCCTCCAATATTTCTTAAATTAGTTTCTTATTAAAAATACTATGAGTCTCTAAAAGTAGAGAGCTCCTCATTACACATTTAAAACACCATCTCTCAGCTTCATAGGGTGGAATTTGGGGCATCTGTTTGGAAGCAAATAATCACAGTGATAAAGACTGTGATCATAACTATGGAAAGAGGGAAGAAAAGTGAGAACTATATGTAGATAACAATATTCTTCACCTTTGTAGTTAGTAAGCACATTTTTTTTGGGAATTGCATCTGCAGACCTGAAGCAGTCAGAGCCGAGTTCTCAATTTTTGTGATAAGGAATAGCAGAACTATGGGCTTGGAAATATGATGCAAAGGCAAAATGGAATGTCTGCAACATAAATAATCCAGCCTAAAACATGAAGCCTAAACTTACAGTATTCACTTAGCTAGCTACAACTTTGACAGATTTTGCAAATATGAGAAAAGTATAAAACCTCAATCAAGAACATTTAAAGAGACAAGTTAAAGAAGAAGTAGTAAACAGGGAAAATCATGAAGAGGTTTGTCTTGAGTGCCCTCACATGGCAAGTGCAGGACAGCCAGGGGATCGGGCCCAGCCAGCATGGGTTCAGTAATTGCAAGGTCCTGCTTGACTAACCTGATTACCTTCTATGACCAGGTGATCTGCCTAGTGGATGAGGAAAAGGCTGTAGGTGGTGTGTATCTAGACTTCAGTAAAGCCTTCGACGCTGTCTCTCACAGCATTCTCCTAGAGAAGCTGGCAGCACATGGCATAGACAGATGCACTCTTTGCTGGGTTGTAAACTGGCTGGATGGCCAAGCCTGGAGGGTTGTAGTGAACAGAGTTAAATCCAGTTAGTGGCCCGTCACCAGTGGCGTTCCTGTCCCGGACAGAAATCTCAGCAGTACAAAATTAATACATTCAAATACTTTTTTCCATGTTTCCACATTGCTGGAGCAAGATTATTCTGACTCAGTGCTTTATATACTATAGCTGAAAAGTTTTTGATCTGGAAATCAAATTTATTCAGCTAATAGCTTTTCTTTTCTGCACTTCTGGCTCAGCGTAGAGCTGGAGGGTGATAACCACCCCAGTACATCTACACATACTGAAGTGTCTACTCTAAGGCAACAAGTGATTTTAGTGGTTTGTTGTGGTTTTTTTTAGAGGAGCCTTTAATTTGTCTTATTATGGGGGTTTGCTGAATCTCAGGGGCTGCTGATATTCCTGCTAGTGTCTAAAGAGAGGGAGAAATTTGACATGTAACAATAAAACAATTATTTTGTGCTGTTGATCAGCTTGAGCACTACTTTGTATAAGTGCAATCCATTCCCATAAAAGCTTTAATTTTCTGCTTCTCAGAGGAGTAACTAACTCAGGTGGGGCTCCAAGCTTTCACAGCTAAACTGTTTTGAAACTAACCTGGGTAAGCCCATGTGCTTGTCCATAGCACTAACATTTCCCAGGGTGTTAAAAAGGCTTTAGAAAAGTGTAAGCTTTTTACAAGCTTGGAAGAAGTTAGATGCTAGTTATCTTTTTTTTGGTAAATCTTTCTTCCAGATGACTAAGTACAATCACTGTCTCGAGAGTGGTTGTGCTGTAGTCAGAACTTCTATATTTTTGATAGTGGATTTATTGGCAAAAGACACTATTTTAGTCGTGTACAACGCTGGCCATATTGTCTGTGATTCACGCTGCAGGTAATAATGATGATTCAACTACATGGAGAGAAGTCAGTTCCTACCAGAGAAAAGTCAGAAAAGCAGGGGGGAAAAAAAGTTGATATTTGAATTTTTTAAACCCACACAGATGTAATGTATGCAAAAAGATGCAGCCTGGTATTGTACTCAGATAGCTACCAGCTCAAATGGAGACAGACTGCCAGATACAATCAGCTGCAGTGGAATCAGACCAAACAATCTGACTTTTCTTTTTCTTTGCCTTCTCCTCAGCTTTTGCAAAACTTTTCAGAATCACCAAGATCTGCCATTCTTCCCCTCAACCGGTGTTTCAAAGTTTCAATCAGTCATAGGTTTACTCACAATTAATTTGAGAGCAGCACTATATCATTATTTCAGTCAAGTAATGAACTTATTGCAGCAGGAAAATTGTTTTGTTTGAGATATTTTTATTTGTAAAAGACATCTTTGAACTTAATAGCCATCTCACACTAGGAGAACTGCCAATGTGAAAGGCAAATTACATAGGACCCCAGAACGTTTTAGGAAAACAGTAGGATGCACAAGTGATTACTCCTTAGTTACTGTTTTATATAAATAAGTTCATCTTGTGGAGTTCAAGATTTTGAAAAAAATCTACCAAGTTAATGGCCTGGCTGTGCATTCTGTCTATGCTTGAAGCTTCCATTGACTTCACCAGTCTCTGCTGTTTTATTGAGTTCATGAAGTCTTTCACCAACAGAAGCATGTCCACCTGTATAATCTCCCAGCTTGAGGTTAGTTAAACGGTGAGAGCATTTGCCAGCTTCTCAAGCCCCACTAAGGCTCTGGCCCGCAATGCATTCACCCACATGGAGAATCACTGAATTCGGTGGGTTCTCTAAGGGTATTGGCCACATGCTTATTGGGCTTCTGTACTCAGCATGGGTGAGGACACACCTCAAACTCTGTGTTTAGTTTTGGGCCCCTCACTACAAGAAGGACATTGAGGTGCAGGAGCAAATCCTAAGGAGGGCAGTGAAGCCGGTGTAAGGGACATGCCTACATAGACTCAAAGCCACGCCCCTACGAACTACTAATGATTCTCATAGTGGTAGGAACTCTAGCGTTGAGAGGACTAAAAGGAGGACTGAAGCAGTCCAAAGAGGGGGAAATCCAGAGGCGGGAAAAGCACTACAATGTCGCAGATACCAGAGACGCCTCAGAACTGCAACTCACCGAAAAGCCAATCGGCAGGTGGATTGGAAACTTGCAAGCCAATCATGGACTGAGGTTTCTCAGCCAAAATCATATCAAGGAAGCTCCTGCCACTGCCATGAGAGGCTGAGGGGATCGGTTCTGGTTCCGGGGTTCCTGAGGAGAAGAAGCCGCCAAAGGAGAAGAAGAGAAGAAGTCGCCGAGGAACGCCTGTCAGCCAACGCGCTTGCCTACCTGCGACAGCGAGGGCTGGAGCCGCGATTTAAAAGCCTTTCTCGAGGCTCTGAGAGCTGAGGATCATGCGTGCTCGCCCCAGAAGCCAACGGAAGAAGCAGCTGGCCAGCAAGAGCCGGGACTGGTGCCCAACTCCGCCAGGACACAGGAAGGATAAGAACTTTCCCAAAGCCGCTTCCCTGCCGCTCTTCCCTAAACCCTAAACTACCCCGGGAGGTGGGAGGGGGGAGTGGGAGTCCCTTTCCCCGCTGCTTTTCCTTCCCTGACATCCCTAATTCAGTCGCAGGTATAGCTCCCCAATATTGTGATTTAGGTGGTTGCTGGTTCTCCGGGTTGTTGCTACTGTTGCTGTTATAGTGTTGTGCCTCAAATAATCCTAAAGTAAAATAGCACATAACTTAAATTGTCCGTAGTCGGAGACTTTATTCTTTCGGTACGCGTTCCCTTTAAATACCCGTGGGGGGGGGGGTTGGTTATAGGGAGAGATCATAAGCGGGAGTTTCCCCGCGGGTCCCCTGAATGCGCGATCTTTGGGCTGTTTCTCCAAACCGTGTGTGTGTGTGAGAGGCTGAGAATCGGCACAAGCCGCGAAGCGAGTGCGAACTCCCGAGCTGCGGTTCCGTTCTCCCGCGAGGGAAACGGCCAGCGACGGAGGAAGCGAGAGGTGTGTAAGGACAGCACACACGTGAGCGTGCCTGAATACGCAGTGCGCAAGGCTGAGTGAGCCTGCGTACTTGCTCTAAGATACTGCACTCGACAAATCTGGCTCACAAAACACTCGCTTCCACTGCACCCAACACACCGCCGCCAAATTAAAACACAAAGCAGCCCGGATCGTGACAGCTGGTGAAGGGTCTAGAGCATGTGTCTTATGAGGAGCAGATGAGGGAATTGGGATTGTTTAGTCTGGAGCAAAGGAGGTGAGGGGAAACCTTATTGCTGTCTACAACTGCCTGAAAGGACGTTGTAGTGAGTGGTCTCTTCTTCCAAGTAGTCAGCAATAGCATGAGTGGAAATGGCCTCAAGTTGCACCAGGAGAGGTTTAGATTGGATATTAAGAAAAATTTCTTCAGTGAAATAGTGGTCAAGCATTGTAACAGACTGCCTAGGGAAGTGGTGGACTCGCCATCCCTGGAGGTGTTAAAATGTGTAGATGTGGTACTTCAGGACTTGGTTTAGTTGGCATGGTGGTGTTGGGTTGACAGTTGGACTTTTGATGATCTTAGTCTTTTCCAGCCCTAATAATTCTATGATTCTTAATGATTGTATGCTCTCAAATCACTTACTACAAGGGGACAAGTTGGGGAAGTGGCAACGCCTCTAACAACATGTCGATTGCACAGCAGCAAAAATGTTAATTGATTAAAATCTATTTTGAAGCCAAGTAATTCAACTTAGTTCTTAGATTCAAGAAAGGAGGAAAGCTTGTATCTTATATTAGATATAGATAGGTTCATCTGAATTGAACTTTCACTTCCTTGCCATTTGGAGAAGCTTGGCAGAGGTGGTCTTTCCTGTAGAATATGAAAATATGTTGTATTATCTAGGTAGGAGTTCAGTATACAGTATGATGTACTATCATGTCTGGAGTAGATATTTTTGTAGTGCCTGCTTCCTCTAAAGTCTGTGGTCCAAATAAATTCTATCAAACATCCGTTTCTGAACTGCGTCTATAACTCTCTGTAGAAACGTGAGTACAAACAAGGTAAGTATTGGTGCTTGTTTCAGAGAGGCTGCACATACACATTGTAAAAGAGACTCCAGAACCTGAAGAACATGCGTCCTGATCTTGCAGCTGCATCTGGATAGGTGGAATTCATTTGTGAGTTTTATATACATCCAGATGCAACACTAGTATCATATCACCCTGGAAGAGACCAATATAACATTGCACTCTCTGATCACAGAGTGATCAACAATTTGATCACTCTCTCTGATTTCATAGCATGTTTAACACTTCTAATGAATTACAGAGATATCGAAATTGATTAAATTTCAACTTTCATTTTAGTGTGGAAATGCCCAGCAGTATGGAAGGCTTAAAAAAAATTCACAACATTTTGATTTAATTAAAAAGGTCAGCTCAGTGGACTGGGAGGAGACTGATTTTCTTGGGAAGTCCTTGGTATCACAGTAATGGTCTGTGGATCACAAGTAAGCTGTTTTGATGGAAAACTGGGTGGTTTATCCATCCACTGATGATAAAGTTGATCCATAAACATTGCCTCGTAAACATCCTAATTCTTTTGCTTAATATGCTTACTCTAATTAAGAAACAATTTTTTGCTTTAATTAAAAGGATCTTCTTCGATAAAGTAAATTCTTGCAGGATTTCCCCAAATATCCATACTCTTTATTACTGTTTCTCAGGGCAAGCAAGGCATTGCATGGTTGAAGATCTTTTTCCTTCATTAATTAACTTAATTACTGTAGTAATGACATTTGACTTTAATAGTTTTGACTTCTTTGGTGAAAATATTTTCTTGTCCTCATGCTGTAAAATGTAGGTGGAAAGAACAAATGTATATGAAAGAATAAGGAAATGTGTATGAGGGTATGAGGAAAAACTGCTCCAAATAACTGTAATGGGAGCACACCTAGGAGTTACTCCCAAGGCCATTTTGACCTGTCATGGTGATTGTCACTTTACTGAGCAAGTTTGTGAATAGGTGCAGAGAAGTAATTTGGTAGCATTTGGAGTAAATACCATCTTCAGCTTTCCTCAGCCTTTTCCCTATGTGTAAATACACTTGTGCTCAGTAAAGCCATTTTTTTACTATATGTTAGTTCAATTTTCAAGTATCAACAAATGTCATTTGAGTTAGTGTTTTTTCAGGAGACCAGACACTATTGTAAGCAGGTGAGTAGGCAGGCGGATTTCTCACAACATGTGCTAAAATAATGCCATTTGCACTGAATAGGAATGCAGCAGAAAAAATAATTACACTGAAGTCCAGGGGGCACAAATGTTTATATAAAGGTGGACTTCATTCAATTGTTGCATATTCTAAACTTTTACTTTATCCTTGCAATTTTTACTAGGATTAAGTTGGTCATGTTCTTAAGTGTTTGTACAGCTGGAACAAAAGAAATTATTTTTACACTACATTTGAATCCCTTAACCATAACTCCCTAGCTATTAATAGAACAAGCCTGCCAAAAAAAGTTTAGTCAGTTTTTCAAATGGAAAGCCAGCTATTATTTTTTTCCTTCTGTAAGTAAAGAGTCTCCCTTTAGTCCTGTGGGACCACTATGCAGTAATTAAATGTGTGATAAAATAACACCAAGTAGAATCTAGTGGGTTTTATCATCCTTGTTGTTATAGGATGCCTACTCTGAACTACCACAATTAAATGGATGAGTACAGTCAGAAGGGATTAAGGCCAGAAAAACATTACCTGGAAATGTCACTTCCAATCTGACTATCATATCCTATAACTTTTCCACCTGGTGGTGGCTTTGCATGTGACTGTCTCATTTTTGTGGCATTTTTACTTACACATTGAATGTTTTAAAGTTTAAAGCCAATGGGGTATTCCTTTGGTGTTCAGTGAAATAACATCTACCTCAGAAGACTGAGTGGAGAGAATGATGTGAAAATCTCCCTCAGAACTAAGACAGTTGCTGCACTTTGTTTATTTTTTATGTACGGCAGGCAGGGAGTTGGCACTGAATATGGTCTGGAAACCAGAACTGGGACATCCAGTGGTATTGATAGATGAACACTTCTTTGCCTGTTTTGCTGCCTAGAAACAGACAAAGGAGTAGTTTAGAGCTGGAACTGAAGCGGTCTGGAAGTTAAATGCTTTAGGACAAAATCCCCAGTGTTCTTTTCAGGAAATTGTCTTTCTCTTCTGTTTTACAAGTGACTCGTGCATGCTTTTTAAAGTGTACTCTACTGTTAGAGTTTAACTTCAGAGTCTCTTGCAATGATCTTCTTTAACCTGAATTTTAAGAGGAATCTTTGTGTTTTGTATGATGATAAATTTGTCAGATTCTTGGTTTAGAAAAAAGTTTTCAAATTATTTCCCCTCTCCCTCCCAGAAAGTCTATGTGAAAGATGTGCTGCTAAAAGAACTCTTGTCCTTAGGCAAGTATGAGTGCCATTTGGTAAAATGTAGTTTTTTTCTTTAACAGGCGTAATCTTTTGCTTTTCAGAGGCAATACATGAAATGCTACAACAGGGCTGTACTTGATCCATAGGGCTGGATGCTTGCTTATCTTTTGATGGCAATTTTACCATTTGGATAACTAGCCATAGAAGTATGAATGGCAACAATTACTGAGACCATATGTTCCTCTGAGTTGCTATTTTGTCTCTGACAAACAGATGCATTTATATGAAGAAAAGTACAAGAACATGGCAGAAATGTAGGAATACTCAAGGATCAGGGACTCCTAGAGCTAAAAGGTGGCATCTTTATATTTAATGATGTATGATATACTTTACTTGTCCACTCTTCCTTTGTGCTTATCTGAACTCTTAGCATTCACATCCTGTTGCAAAGTGTTCCACAACTGAAGTACCCAATACATAAGCCTCCATTTTGCTTGCTCTGGATCTGCCAGCATCTAATTTCAGTTGATATCCTGTCCTTTTGTTGGAGAGACATTGTCTCCAAGCTGCTCATGGCTTTATAAATATCTTTCATATCTTTACTCAGTTGCCTGTTTTTCCACTAGACTGAATAGTCATTTTTCACTAAGAAGTGTTTCTCTAACTTTGATTTAGCTCTTTTACCCTGCTCTGTGCTTGGATTAATCTGCTGAGTTATTGCTGGACTCTGAAATTAGTGTTACTTTACTCTACTGGGGACATGAGTGTTTGGTCACATGGGAGAAAAAGGAGTAGGGAGAATTAACATATGGGCTTGAAAGGTCTGAATTGTCCAGTCAAGCTCTCTTGTAATTAGAGGTAACTATGCAAACATTGCTGCTTCTTTCTCTCTCATGACACCCTGCAATAAACTTAGGCTCTTAATAGATAAAAATATTCAAAACCAAACAATATGTCAGAACTGAAGTAAAAAACAAGTAAAATCTATGTTTAGGTGAGGGTGATACCACTTACAAAAGACTAGAAAGAAATTAAAAGACATAAGGGTGTGTAGTTGTGACTGATTTATTAACTTCATCTAACCTCATCTTTATGTACCAATCAAGTGGGAAATATTCCAGTTTATGTAAGAGAGCTCAGTAAACCCTCCATTCTCAAGAACATTGCAAAGGTAATCTTGCCAGATGTTCTAATTTCCTTTCTTTTGTATGAAAACCAGTGATTGCCAGAGAAGGAAAAGTTATTTCCATAACAGGAGGAGTGTTTGAGGATTTTCTTTACACGTCCTTTGGTTAAAATCCCTGTTATTGTCAATAAATAACAAAAATTGCCACAAAGTTTTTACTTCAGTAATTACCTATCTCAAAAGCCAAGATTTTAGATATAAAGCAGAATTTTAGAATACTTTTTTCACTGTTAAAGCTGTAGAGGTTTTACTTACTACAATTCCTCTTTGAAATACTCAGACTATTCAGTATCAGGAGTAGGATACAAAATTAATCAAATTGAAACATAGTTTGGTAGTTCAATATATGGTGTTCTAGATACTGCACACACATTCAATCAAGACTAAAGACATGATGAAGATTTAATTTGCTGGAGTGAAAATATAATGATGTAGGGGTGGCATGATAGTGCTCAGGTAGGGGCAGTTGAGTTTTCACCATAGGCCCGAGCTTAATCCCTTCACAAATCATACAAAAATTGTTTTGGGCTCAAAAACCTAACCTCAGCAGCAACAAAGTAAGCCTGCCTATTTCTCTCCCCACACACACAGTTTGCTTCTATCTGTGAAGTAACTCAATATTTCCAGCAATGTATGCAAAAACACACCAGGCTCCCGGGAGATTGAGTTAAAAGCTTTGCTATTTATCACAAGAAAATCAATTACACAGTGGTTTTCTTTTGAACCAGAAAATGATCTTATGTTTTGAGTTAATTAAGGAATAAGGGCTGATCTTGCATTTAATTGTGAAAGGGTGTACAGATGCAGTGATTTGTTAGACTGGCATGAATTTAGTCTTAGGACTCAGTTTTGACTGAGCGTTTTAAGTTGTTTTGTAAGAATGTTAACTTTATTAATGCAGAGTATTAAGTCACCTCTTGCTGGCTTCTATAATGCAGATATAAAGTTCTTCGTAGTGATAGTCACGTGATGGCTTCAGTCCTTGAAAACAAAAAGACAGTATTTTTTCTTCTACTTGAAAAAGGCAGCCACCTAAGGTATCAGACTCTTGGCATGGTAGCTTGCCTGTGTAAGAAAGGGTGGGAATCAGTTTTTCCAGCAGCTAATGTAGCTCCCCTCATCCTGCTCCTTAACTTCACTAAGCTCTGCCTAGTTTATTCTCCCCATCCTTTAATTTTATTTAAAACTAGCATTCTTGACCTGTGATGTGAAACTGTGCACAAAAAAAAAGGTAACTGCTTTGTAACAGGCAGTATTTTGCAATAGCTTTTTTTTGGAAAATATTATCAGCTAATGGGATCATATCATAACAATGCCAGCTACCCAGTTTTCTACAGGTAGATATTTGTGTTCCCCAGTTTTGTTGCTGTTCTTTGACTACATGCATCCACTGCTGGAACTACTGTGGAGCCATGAGATGTCACTGCAGGGTTGAACACTGAGCCTGTGATATTTTAAGAAGTTGAAGTCAATTTTATGTTTTTATGAAGAATTTTCCCCTTCCCTTGCTGGTGTATCAAATAAATTCAATAAAAAGCACAATAAAGTAGAAGCTGTGCTGCAATGATAACTTAGCCTGCTACAGCTAGTGATAGATCTGACATGAGCCTTTATTTGTATTTTAGGACAATTGAGTGTAAATGGCAATCCATCAAGCTGATGCAACTAAACATCATTCCTTCATCACCCTTTTAGATTAGAAGCTTGCCTTACAGAAACTTTTTTTTTTGCTATCTGGTGTCAGATTTATTTTAGGAAACTTTGTAGCTCACTGTAGTGTTGTCAGGTCAAATTTGTATCACTGTCTATATTGTTTTGTAGGAAACTGGCATTTAGTAAATTTATAGGTCTTCCTCTGCACCTCTGAAAGACCAGTATCTTGTAATTTACAGGGAAAAAAAATTAAATGTTTTTTTCCATTATCCTTAAGTTTACCCTTGGTTTTTTTATTCCATAAATAGGGTTGATGAAATGAGCTGACACTTCAGTAGCTGCTGTAGCACATGGGGTTTATTAGGTGAGCTTAAAGATGCAACTCTGACTTAATAAACTGATGCTCTTAGTGCTATTTTTATGATTCATGTTAAGGTTGAGCTGTCTAAAACAAAACAGTTGTGGCAGACTGACAGGCCCAGTCTTCTCATGCATTTGCACTATACATGATACATGTATGTGGGCAAAAGCTGCCTCTAAGGCAGATGTAGAAATTAGTAAATAAAAAATCATTTTTACTTTGTTTAGTCTGCTCACATCTGTGCTTATTGTCAGGTGAGCTGAGACAATTGCTATGCAACTTAAATTTTGCATGATTTATTGCTTCTAGATGCTGGGTTGAGCCTGTCTATTGATTAAAAAAGAAAGTGTTATACATTTAAATGTATACTCTGGGGTTAAAGATTCAGTTCAGAAAGTTCATAGGAATAACTGAAATATGGTGGACAACTCACTGTATTGAGTTGTGACTGGAGGGTTGCAATGGATGACTATAGGCTTTTGGTAAAGACAGTGGAGAAGAACAGAAGTTGTGTTCTACATTCAGGAGAAACTTGAATGTATAGAAGTCAACTACAGGAATTGTGGAAGCTCTATCAAATGCCTCTGGGTCAAGATCAGAGCAGTCAACACCAAGAAGGATCTTGCAGTAGGCATCTGCTACCAACCCTCCAATACTTGAGTCACTTAAGCAAGTTTTGGGTCAACAGAACCTGGTTCTTATGGGTTACTTGAATTACCCAGACAATTGTTGGAAGAACAACACAGTAGCTCACTTATCATCCATCAAGTGCCTGGAACGTGTAGACTGCTTCCTCATATGTTAGGTGTGCCACCCAGGAACGAGGGGACTGCTGGACTTGACACTAACCAAGAAAACCTGTTTTGTAATATCTTGTTTAGTGATAGCCTTGGCTGCAGTGATTACAACGTTACTGGATGCTGAGTTGCATCAACAAGGACATCACCAGCAAAGATAAGTCATCCCACTCTACTCAGCATTTGTTGGGCCACACCTGGAGTACTGCATTCAGTTTTGGTCTTCACTATACAAAAAAGATGTGGACAGGCTGGAGAAGGTCCAGAGAAGGACCACAAGGATGATCAAAGGATTGGAAAGCCTGCCGTAAGAGGAAAAGCTGAGAGAATGTTTTTTTCAGCCTTGAGAAAAGAAGGCATAGGGGAGACCTCATCACCATGTTCGAGTACTTAAAGGGTGGCTACCAAGAATATGGAAACTCCCTTTTTACAAGGACTCACATGGAGAAGACAAGGGGTAATGGATACAAGTTACTCCTGGAGACATTCCAACTGGACACAGGAAGAAAATTGTTCATTATGACAACAGTCAGCCATTGGAATAATCTCCCCAGGGAAGTAGTGGATTCCCCAACATTGGACACTTAAGACTCAGCTGCACAGGGTACTGGGCCATCTTGTCTAGACCATGCTTCTGCCAAGCAGGTTGAATCAGATGATCTTTGAGGTCCCTTCAAACCTGTTATTCTATGATTCTGATGATTTGCTGTGACTTATTTTTCATTGCAAAAAACTCTGCAGCAAAAATGCACAAAAATTGCTTAAATGTACTTCCTTCAGTATATGTACTTAGTGTTTGTGGCTACCTTGAAAGCTTTTTTCATCTGAGAGCTGCACTCATTAAAATATAAGATGGTGTCAATGTCAATAGAGTATGAAAACACTAGGCTTGCAGAAGTTCACATCTGTGAAAGTGCAGCCAGGAGAAAGATGTTTCAATAAGAGAGAGTGTGTATTTGCTGTCATTTAGTCCTTTCTTGCTGCATTCTTAAATTTTTCAAGTGGATTAGCTAGTTTTTCTCAAGACCAGTCCTCTGGATTGTAAGTTTAGTGGTAGCTTTGCCCATAGCATGTAAATTTCCAAATTTAACTTGACAATGACTGGACTAGTTTTGATGGATTGAGTTGATGGAGAATAAAAGAAGTACTATGAAGAAGGACAGCTTAAAATTGGGGTCTGGAATCAATGTAATGATAGGATTCTTTTCTCAGGGAAATCTGTTACAAGCAATGAACACCATAGTTTGACTTACTGCTTTTTGTGGCTGCTCATAAGAAATTGCCTTCTTTTGCATCTCTATAATATCTGAAACTAGAAGACTATAACTTGTCATTTCATAGAGACTGTCATGCTTTTGCCAGAAAACTGGAAGGAATTAATTTAAATTTTTTAATTAAATGCACTACATCTTTTCTAAAAACAAACAGTGCAATTGCCTCACTGCTTGGTGTGCTGTAGTCCACACTGTGTAGAGATCCTTGTGATAGGAGCAGGGATAGACTCACCAGAAACATTAACTATGTGATCTCTGTTCCAGCATTAGCCTTGCTTGTGGTGGCATGACTAACTCATCCACACTATGGCTGCATTTTGCCCTGTTTTTTTTATCCCTTTTTGAGTTACTGTGTCCAGAAGGGATGGACTACTCTACTACCAAAAGAGCGTTCTAGTACCTTGAAGTGGTGTGGCCAGTAGAGTCACTCTAAGAATAGTTGGTCATTGCCAGTGCCAGGCAGTCTAAAGTGCAATAGCTTTTCTTTGTCCTTCTAAGGAAAGAGAGTCGGAGTGAAAGCCCCATCTGTACACCAGATCCTTATCTACTGTGAACTGTGCTATTGTAGTCAGGGGTGCTTTGCTGATTCATATCCCAAAGGATATGTTGGATAGGAAATAAGTTGAAAAAAAGGCAAAATTGCTGCCTGTCTTTCGTGAGACAGCTGATTGCTATAAAACAGAACAAAAAGGGTATGTGTTTTGAGACTGTATGATACATAGAAGATGTTTCCTGGAAAAAAAAGATGACACAGCTGCAGGTTAAAGCAAGTTGAAAATAAAATGAAAAACTGAAGAGAAATTCAGGATGCAGGGAGGGGATCAGGAAAGTCAAGGCACAGCTGGAACTGAACCTGGCTAGGACTGTGAAAAATAACAAGAGTTTCTTCAGGTACATAGGACAGCAAAGGAAAAGTAACTACCTCCCTTGATGAGAAAGGTGGGAGACCTGGCTACGACTGACATGGAGAAGGCTGAGGTACTCCACAACTTTTTTGCCTTGATCTTCACCAGCAAGTGCTCTAGCTGTGCTGTCCAGTTCACAGAATCAAAAGGCAAGGACTGGGAGAATGAAGTACTGCCCACCTTAGGAGAATATTAGGTTCAAGACCAGCTAAGGAACCTGGATATGCACAAGTCCAGTTCTGGAGCCCTCAACACAGGAAGGACATAGAGCTCTTGGAGCAAGTCCAGAGGAGGGCCACGAAGATGATCCAAGGGCTGGAGCACCTCTCCTATGAGGACAGGCTGAGAGAGTTGGGGCTGTTCAGCCTGGAGAAGAGAAGGCTCTGGGGAGACTTTAAAGCAGACTTCCAGTACCTGAAGGGGCTACAGGAAAGCTGGGGAGCAACTCTTTATCCAGGAGTGTAGTTATAGGAAAAGGGGTAGCAGTTTTAATCTGAAAGAGGGTAGATTTTTATTAGGAAGAAGCTCTTTGGTGTGAGGGTAGTGAGACACGAACAGGCTCCCCAGGGAAGTTGTGGATGCCCCCTCCCTGGAAGTGTTCAAGGGCAGGTTGGATGGGGCTTTGAGCAACCTGGTCTAGTGGGAGGTGTCATTGCTTGTGGCAGGGAGGTTGGATTAAAGATGATCTTCAAGGTCCTTTCCAAACCAAACCATTCTGAGATCCTTCCTGGTTCTCTGCAGGGCAGCCTTACAAATTTATTAGTTAAGCTTATTAGTGTAGTTTAAATAGCTTTACATTCCATTGTAGAAAAACTCCATCTCTTAAAACATTGCTTAATGATAGAAAACAGGCTTAATGTTAAATTCTAGAACCCTTACCACAAGCAGCTTGAGATATGTATTTGTTCAGAAACTAGAAAATAGGGTAGGGTATCATATGGTAGGGCTATTGCTTTCTGAAGGAGTACAGCATGTACTTAACCTTGTTATCAAGCTGTTCACCAGTATTCTTTTACAAGCCCTGGTCTCTGCCAGGCCTATAGTGGTATATCAAAAATTCCACGTAAGTAATTTTTTTATAGTTTTTGTTGCAGAGTATTTTACTTTAGAGGAAGATCCTATTGATGAGATTATATGTTGAAAAAAATTTCTCACAGGCCCCCACAATTCCACTTCTCTGGGGCAGTGATGGGTGCATTGATTTGTACTCAGAAGTAACTGACACCAACAGGGTGACTATAAAGTGTCTTACTGATCATGCAAGTAGCTAACAAGTTCCTTGCCTGGTGGAAAGCTCCATCCCAAGTCATTCAGAGAGTGGAGGAGGTAGGGGAAGAGCTCTTTGAGTGACTGTAGAAACTGTTGTCTTAGCTTTCCCATTTAAAAAACAAGGTTTTCTGTAGCTGTGATCTCATCCTCCTTATATGTTAGTTTTCTGTGATTAGTGCCTATCTTTTACTTGTCCCCCAAGCTGAGCTACCTAACATGCTGAGCTAAGCAAGTGCTCCCAGGATTCACAACCGTTGTTCAGATGGTTAATGATCTGTTAATTGAGTTGTGGGAATCCATGATAAATGAGCTGTTTATATTGGGGACATGATAGCTAATTCTCAGTTGATAATGCTTTAGGCTGCAGCTCCTGGGACAGCTAAATTAATAAGTTGTTGCAGGTTGCCCACCCTTCTCTTCTCTTCTCCCTTTTTCCTCTCCAGTCCACGTAGACTTGTCTCCTTTATCCTTGAAATGGTTCTAGCCTTTGCTAGAAGCTTCTTTTTGCTGGTTTTGCTCACTAAAATAGTAGAAAGCAACACTTTACATTTTCTTTTTTTTCTCTCTGTCTTTTTGGGGTTTGTTTTAGAGGGTGAAATTGGCTCAAGCAAGGCTCTGATTAAAGTTAAGCAATGCCAGTCAATGGTGAGGGATGTGTAATGGGAGACAGGAGCAAGAATACCTTTCAGAGGCTCTGAGTTCTTAGCCCTATGTGCTTTCTCTTTAAGCTAGTTTAAACAATCCCTGTCCTCCAAACCCTGTTGCCCCTGACAACCTGATGGTGAACTAGCTTAAGGAAGCAATCAAGCTGAGAAGTACCTGCACAAAACTAAACAGGTGACTTTTGACTGAGAGACTACTTATCTGGTAGAGTGCCCCATTCCCACCCTTTCAAGTTTAAGTTGATGGACCTAAGATCAGGCATTATTGTAGAATGTTGTCATAGCTGGCTCTTTCTGTTGTTTGAAACTAGAACATGAAGGAAGTCAGAGGTCAGGGACACTGGTACTCTTGCTATCATGCTTCACTGAACTCATGACTTCAGTGATATTCCTTATAACACTTCGTTACTTTGTACTTTTTGTACAAATTGTCTTAGCAGTGCATGGTTGACATCTACACTGTATTTTGGCAACAATTTAGCTTAATAGTAAATAGTGTGTTTGTATAGGTAGTTAATAAACATGCCAGTATGTGTCAGTAGAGTAGAAGACTTTACTCCATTCCTAAAATCCCCTAAATGGTTATATATAGCAGTGGTAGACTAATCTCAATGTTAGGAAATACGAATTTGAGACTGAAAGTTCACTACTGACTCTTCCTATTTATGATTACAATTTCCAATATTGAGCCTAATCCAGGGTCCCAGCTGATAATGACATGGTGATATGAGGTTTAGGAGTATGCAGGACACATCCTTTGTATTCCTGTGATTCTGATGCAAACATATGAGTGATCCTGAGCTAGTGGCATCTTGAATGCTCAGGAAAGTTATTGCCACTAGCATACCTGCCACAGGGGGGTTATTCCTTAGTTGTACTGAGGGCTTTTGGTGTTGATCTGAGAACCTTAAAGAATTAAATATAACATCTCCTTCGCAAGGGTCTTTCTTGTCTGATATGAAAGCCTTAAGTGTGCTGAATTATCAGATTTTATGGGAGAGAGCAGTCTGAGAATATGCAGGAGAGGAGTGCAGTGAGGTTTGGTTGTTCTCTCCTTTCAGTATACACAGATGCAAATGGTAAGTTTATATGACTGCAGATGGCTACTCATCAGTGGATTACCTCAGGTAGGCTTGTGCTCAGAAGCAAAAATACTGAGTAAGTTTACTACTGGCAGAGGGTATAGACACAGGTTTTCTCATGCTGCCTATGCAGTACCACTTCCTGTTGTCCCAGGAGCAAAAAGAATAGATTTTCCTGAAACTCTTCCTTGGAATGGTGGCCTCAAACCTGAGGCTGGAAAAAGCACCTTTGCACAGGTGGTCTCACAGTGTGGTAGAGATAACCGTACTAGCACGGCAAACCTCTGACAACTTTCTGTAAACATCCTGAGCAAGCAGTTGGAAATTACGGCCACTCTTTCTCCCTGTTCTATTTAAAAGTAGCGCTGAAATGACCTGAAAATTCTCCTTCAGTTCATTGCCTTTATCTCCATATATTTTGGTCAAGCCAGTAGTTCTATCTGTGCTTTTAAGTTGTCGGGTTAAAACTGTAGAGGCTATCGGCTTCAGTAGTTAAAAGAACAAGTGATACAGGGTTGATACCAGCCTAAGCCACAGGTGAGATTTTGTTGGCAGAATTAACCATTTTTAGTAGAATCTTTTAGGATTTTCATGTATTCGGGCAGGTAATACCTATTGAATTAAATTGTGATGGAATCACATGAAGTTATGGACATCTTGCCTGCTGCTGTTCTGCTAGTCAATCTGTTCAACTTTTTCCAGGTAATTTTTTTTTTAAATGGACAGACCTCTAATTTCCTCATAAAGCACTCAAAACATTTTGGAACTTGGGAAAACAGTGCAGTTGACTGTAAAGATCTGGAATTTTTCTCATCAGCTGTTGACAGCAATACAATTTCTAGAAATTTCTAGAAACTTTGTGAGCTTCAGTAGAACATAAATGAGTCCTTTATTTCTGTTACACTGCTTGATCTTTTATTTTTTCAAGTGTTCCAGCATGTGGCCTTTACACGTCCTGAGACTAGAGAAATTAATAGGGAATGGGAAGCCAGGATACCTTTTTGTAAATGCTACATTTGACAAGTTCATTATAAAAAGTGCCCCTACGGAAACAAATCTGAAGAGTTGTTTAACTGACAATCCTGAGTCAAACCATTACAAGTGTTGTGCTTTCCCATCCCCAATCCATTATTGAAAGAATCTGAAAGAGAAGTTGTATCCATATGTAGCTGAACCTATATATAGCTGATGAGGACAAGCTTGGTGTACTGGGTATGTAAGTGAGAAGATATTTAGGAAGATTGTTAGTCTTGATATGGTAGAAAGCTAAGTATTTTTAATTAAATTAGACTTTTTTCTCTAAGATTTAGGTTTGTGCACCCTCCCCTTTGGTTAATGTAAGAGAATTTTGTCTTCAATCACTGTCTCTGTACTGGGCAAGTGAGCTGTCAGCATTTTCCTTCCAATTTAAGTTTGAGACATCTCAAATGTTTCTGCAGTGTGCACAATAGTTTTTCTTACCTAGAACAACTCCAGATAGATTTGATTACATAGTTGCTGCCATCTCCCTTTCATTGAAGGAATATTTACTATTGGTAAATATTACTTTGAAAGTAACTAGCATACTTTAAAAAGGGACTGGACTGCAGTTAAATTATCTGTGTGTTAATGTGTTGGGCAATACAGTGTGTAAGATTACACTTCTTTTTTTAGCTTTCTTGACATGAGATTAAGTAAAAGCATTTGTTTAGAAGTCCTTCTGCAACTGAATTGAACCTACAACCTTCTGAAGCAAAATTAAAATGTAGAAACATAATTGCTCATGAAAGAATTCCAATCACTAAATAAATAGAGGCATTTGTTAGTCTTGAACTGAAACATTGGCCAGGAAGGCTTAGTAGTACTCAGGGGGAAAACAGTAATGCTATATTCTTTTGTGCGATCCTAAGAAAAGTGGATTATTTTTGTAAATCATGCTGTAGAGGCCAAATTCAATGACTGACTCCCTGTGCCTATGCAATATGAACCTGTGTTTAATTGTATGTTATCTCAAATTATTTTTCCTACATAGGTTTATCGGTGTGTGTGAAGAACTGACATTGTGGATTAAAAAAAAGAAAAAGTAGTGAAGGGGATTATGTGTGCAATTCTTGCTGAATTTATTGGGACAAAAGAGACAGGGCTTTGAAGGAAGAGAACTCAGCACTTTCAGTGCTACTGTAGAGACTCAAATGATATTCCTGCATCTGCAAAGATAGTCCTGTGTAATACTGACTAGTCATATATGATAAACTTTTCACAGGTAGACCCTAATTGTGTGTTCTAGGAGTTTGGGGTTTGTTTTGCTTTTCTTTTTAATTCTGCATGTCTGATTTTTTTTATTTTTTTTTTCCCCAGAGTCTAGCTTTTTTAAACTAAGATCAGTAAGAGTTGTGATTTGAGTGTTAAGTACTCTGAAATGCCACATTTGAAGTTGACTATACTGTATTAGCAGATATTTTTGTTTGTAACAACTTGGTTCCTTGGCTTCCCTCTGCAAAAATGAAGGAAAAAGCACCCTCATCTTGCAAGTATGACATAGCTCATATTGGTGTTTAAAAGCTTGATATTATAGTATTTCCAAAAAATTGGTGAATGCTGCTTTTTGAAAAAATACAGCACTTTGGGGGATGCCAAATTATTTTCAAATTCATTTCCCTTCAAGCAGAAACTGGAATTTTGGGTTCTTATGTTGGTTCAGTGTGAAGCCACTTTAAAAAGTTCCTTAATTCCTTGCAAAACTTTTTCCTACTGAGAGATTTAATATAGTGGTAATGTTTCTGAGGATTATTTTAAAATGTTTGTGTATGCATTAACTTACATTAAATCTCATGCAATGGTGAGTGTCACACAAAGCATTTTCTAAGTTACCTGCATAAGTAGGTAACACCTGAGAGAGTGTCACCTTTTGACACTTCTAGCATTTACTTTGGTTCGTTGTCACAGGCAGCAACATATAAAACATGCTGCTTCATTTTCACTGCCTCTGAAACAGCTGTAGTTGTAAAGATGGTGGCCATAAAGCTTTTCAGCTCTTATTTGCCTGCATACAATAATTCTTCTACACATTCAAATCCAAATATAATATCATTCAGTCAAACAAATCTTGTTTGTTTCAGTGCATAAGCAAAGAGCCCTTGGATAAAAAAAATTATTCCAAGTGATTCAAAGTTAAATAGGCACCCAATAATAAATATTAGGATGCTTCAGAAATGTATATGTAATATCCTTGAGCTAGAATGTCTGCTTTGTGAATATAATAAAGATGTTTCATTTGACAAGACATAAGCTTTGAATTAATTATGGGGCACAACAGTAGTCTTGGTGGTTTCCAGTAAGGAAAGATATACAAGAAAAGGTGTTGTTGCTGTTTCTAAGACTTATGGCAATGAGAAAAGCACTGGAAAGTTTCAGAGGAGACATTAAAATGAACAGCACGCTGCTTTATTTCTTTATTTTTCCTTATTACAGGATATATTTACATCTTAGTGGAAGCTTGGTGTAAAGTTTATTTACTTACTTTAAAGACTAGTTATAAGTAATCCTTAGAACTGACAAGAAGAGGAGATATACCTTATGACTCTAGGTACAAAATGACAGTTTTACAGTTGTTTTCAGGGCAGATCTTGTGAAGATACTAGCAAAAATCTTGATTCATTCTAGTGTCATGTTTTCCAGCTATCAAAAGTGGAAGATCTTGGTAAAACTGTGCATGATTTTCAACGTTAGAAATAAGAGGACAATTAGATTCTTGTAGCCAAGTGATGTGAGCAGAAGTTTTACATCTATTACTATTGCAAGGTCACAGTTTTCTTACATAAAGCTTTGATAAAACAAGAATCTGCATCCTTCCACCACGAGTAAGCTCTGATTGTTAGTCCTATCTCAAAGGTACACCTAAGCAATATGTTAGTGCGTAATGTACTGGTGGTTCAAAAACTTCTGTAACATTACATGTAAACTGTTGCCCTGAATTTTGAATTCCCCATTTTGTGGTAGTTCAACATGAGGTGACTTACATTATTCCTATTCTAAAGCAAGACTTTATAATAGTAATTTGTTCCAGATGAGACTGGGTTTGAGTACTTACTCCTGTGTATAGGATGCTTTCCCACTCAGTATTCCTAGGAGCAGGAGAGTCACATCTGCTGGTTTTCTTAAGCACTTTTGGCTTTGACAAGCTGCTTTCATGAATGAAATGTTTGTGTTTAGTTCACTTAATGTGCTTTACTAAATGAGTCAGTGAAGCACATGTGGGTAAAGTTGATATTCTTAGCCTTTATGCTGTTCCCATTTGTCTACTTTCCAGGCAAAGGAACTGGCAAGGATATGACAAATTACTTATATCATCATCCGGGTTTAGCTGGCCTATTTTACAAGATCTGTCAAATGGTTTTTATTTCCTGCCTTAATGCTTTTTTATTGGTCACCTTTTTATTTTTTCCTATAGGCAAACAAACTTGATTCTTGGTACTGCTGTGATACTTCTTTGTTACTCACATGATACTAGATGTCTTATGCAAAGTAGGTATAAAGTCAGTATTGATGGGAAAGAGAAGAACAACGATAACAAATGCATCTCTTGCTCCATAAGGACTTTCTGATTTGGGAAAGGTAGTTCTCACACCAAGGAGCTCTTTCAACCTCCTTTACTCCCTTTTAACAAATCCCTTAGGAGAAGGCAAACCCACCTTGCTGTGAAATTCATATAAATATATGTATACATGTTATTGATTACAATGTCAAATTATCATAGGAGGTTCACTTCTGCTTTTCTTTTGTTAAGGCCAAAGAACAAAATGGTTGGGAGTTTGAAAGTGAACTTGTTCTGCGTCAGAATGAGTCATTGCTAGGTAAGAGCTCATTTAACAAGGTTAAGATACTCATCAGCTTCACAACTCCATTTTCAGGGTTCGATTTTCTAATTTTTTCCCCCATCTGGGGTGGAAGGTGAAATGTAACATTCCCCCTGACTTTTTCTTTTTTGAGGAAACTAACCGGGAGAAAAGTCTATAAAGCCATGGTCCTGGGTACAGTAATGTTCTGACAACATGGGATAGTCTGAGTGAATTAAAGACAAACTTTATTAACCTCAACTGAGTATAACAATTAAATTAGGTTGTGATTAGTAAATAGCTATTTAAAAGCATGCAAAGTGAATAAGTGAAAGCTTGTCAGGCTCTAAGAATAGACAGATGCGTTTTTTAGGTAGATGCGGTAAGTATTGTGGCTAGATCTTATTTTCAACTAATCAGGTTTTCAGCTGTTTGTTTTATTTTATTCTGTGATAAAGATTAGCTCTCTAGGGAAAAAATGCACTTTTCACTGAAGATTTCTCCACAAATGCATTGCAGCACTAACTTGAACAGTGACACTAAGTTAAACGAGGGTCTCTGGAATATAAAAGGCGACAACTTTTGCTGGTTCCGTGCGGCCTACTGTGTATGCCACCCTCGGAGGACCTGCTTGCCCCTCCGCCGGGGAGCTGCCTGCATGCCGCTCTGCTGCCGGAATGCCGCCGCCGGGGAAGCTACCTGCTGCTGCGGGGACACCGCCGCCGCTACTGCCTGATCAGGACCTGCCTGCTGCCGGGACACCGCCGCCGCTACCTGAAGCCCCGCTACCGGGAAGCCGCCGCTGCCGGGGAAGGCACCGCCGGACAGGCTGGATGCTGCTGGGGTCACCGTTGCTGCGGCTGCCAC
The DNA here is from genome assembly GCA_020745705.1 of Hemiprocne comata. NCBI lineage: Eukaryota > Metazoa > Chordata > Aves > Apodiformes > Apodidae > Hemiprocne > Hemiprocne comata. The sequence goes on from CM036587.1 coordinate 45,945,513, forward strand.
CGCTCATCGGAGCGCCTGCCGCCGGGAAGCCCCCCCCCCACGAGCCTTCTCGCCGGGAAAAGGAGCTGCAACTCACACCGAGACCTCACAGGAGGGTAACAAAACCGTGCACCCTATCCCTTAAATCCCTGGCCTCACCGCGGTCCCTGTCCTCATACTCGCACACATATCGCGACCTCTGAAAGAGGATTTTCGTCGGGCTCGCCCTCCTCCCTTTTACTCCATTTGATCCTTGCACCCCTCCCTCGGAGTGTGCATTTAGTAAGGGCATATTACTTTTCCCTGATATATCCATCAGTCTACCTTTCCTGAGCCCTTGTCCCTTAGTTTGGCTTTTCCCTTAATAAACTGGTTAATTCGTAAATTTAGTTTGGTGTCAGTAAAAATTTGGGCGTGGTGAGGGCGGCATCTTTCTTTCTGCTCTAAAATACAGTCCCCAGGTGGCTGTTCCTTTGTGCGAGGCGAACGCTGCGCGCAGCCCTCGGGCTCTTAAAAATCCCTCTCAATAAGAGAGAAAGTGGAAGCATCCTGACTGACGGTGGCCCGCTACTGCAGCCGTCGGACCGTGACAATTTCCCAGTAGCAAAGTATTAGGGGTTGGGGCAGGCAGAGAGCAGTTTCAAATTTTGTTGTCTGAACCTTACAGAATTTTTAGTTCTGTTACCTGGCAGGCAGCAAGGACAGCTCTGCTTGTCTACCTGCTTTATTTCCTCCTGGAGGAGGAGAAGCTATAGTGCATTGTGGGAAGTGCAGGTCATGCTGAACTAGGGGAAAGTGGGTAGACAGAGCAGGTTTGTAAAGGATGCTCAGAGCTCAAGTCCTAATCCTGAGGGAATTTCAACATGTACTTAATACATTCAACACATTTGACTTCAGGAGGTGCTGCCTTGGTATGGTTACTTAAGGTGTGGAGACATCATAATTAGCTGTGCTTTCTGATGGATGCTTTGGTTTTGGGGGATCCTTCTGACTGAAGAGAAACTATAATTTGATTTTTAATTTCATGGTAGGTTAAGAACTGTTTGAGGCTGCTAGGATACCAGAGGCTGTTTACAAATTTTTGTTAATGTGGTTAAGCCAGCAGGAAGATACAGGTATGAATAATAATGAATGTTTAAGGATTACAGAATAATAACATGTTAATTATTAAGCTTTACTAAGAAAATGAAAATAGACAATATAGGTTTATAAAAGATGTACCAAATACTGAAATGGAAAATCATTATGTCTCTCCCTCAAGTCAGTAAATACACATCCACCCCACTAGCTCACAGACAGGCAGACACCAATTCTAACATTAAATGAAATTGGCTTAATGTCAGTCAATTTTTCTATTTAAGGTTGGGTGTTGACACCTAATGGGCTGGTTGTGTGCTTGTATGTACCTGTGTCTGTATGTGGGGGTGTTCCTATGCTTACAGTCACATCCTTTCCAGCTGTGTCTGCTTGCCCTTCTAAATGACACCACTCTTTGGAATAATTTGAACCTCATGTTGAGCACATTGTCTTACCAAGTCAGGTAAGTCACCTAGGATCTCTTTGCTTGAATCAGTGTCTGGCCATGAGCTTGTACCTGCAATTATTAGGACACTTCTCTGAGAAACAAGTAAAGCTGCAGCAAGTATAAAGCTGCAACTTTCTTCCTGAGACGTTTCAGTGCTAACAAAAAGATAGTGTACTTCTAGGAAAAAATGTGCCTGTAGAGAGGATGTAACTGATAAAAAGATTTCTTAACTTACAGAATGAGTTGACACTGAGAAAATATTTTACATTCTTTTTATAGAAACACTTATCCTTCTTCTGGTATTTAGTATGTCTTGGTGAAAGTTCAATAATTGGACATCTGAGGAGAGTGGTGAGGTGGGAGGGTGGGATGGTATTGTCCTGGTTTTACTGTTTCATGAAATCAGGAAGTTCCACAGATGGAATCCAGGCTTTAAATTTGCCTTAGTGAGAGAAAAGGGGATGGTGAAGGAAAGGGATAACTAACAGGGGCATGTGACCTGAAGCTGTCTGTCTGCTGCACTCCAGGACTCAGGCTTTTTCCAAAGACTATGGAAGGAATGAAATAATCACATAAAAAGTGAAGAACTCGTAACTGGCGTACTTCAGTAGGTAGGAGAAAGCTACATAATCACATTCATTTGCACTGGTAGAGGTGGGATTTGAAGTTGTCACATGAAAGATTGTGTTTGTTCTCTTAGTGTATACAAATGGAAGGGGGGAAATGTCCCCAAACCAGGATTGTGGAGGGAAATACTGCATGTGACATGGTTATAAATTATAGGTGAAAAACAGATTTTGCCTCAAAATCTCCATACTTTTGATGGTGTACTTAAAAGTGTATTAACATTTGACCATGCATTTTGCTCTGGCAGCAAACATCTACAGAACTACTTTCTTTTAGCTGTGTAAAAAAAATGAAGCAGCTGAAGATAAAGTTAGGACATTAGTTGATTAAAAAAAGGAAAACAAAATATAGTTGCAAGCAATATTTGTGAACCATTTAAAGAATTCAGGAGTGCTGCTGATAATCTTCTTTGAGGTTTATTGTGTACATATTGGTGGGTCTCTGGGAACAAATAAAAATACTGGAAGTAAAATAAGCTTTAAAATGTTTCCTTTTATACTGTTTTCTAAGGGCTTTTAATAATTTTCATACTAAAATGGCTCCTAAAATGGCATTAAAATGAAAACAAGTCTTAGATTTTTGAGAATTGCTGTCTTAGAATGTTACACAGATTATGCCTATAAGTGTTTCTATAAAGAACTACAGATAGGTATATTTAAGTAGCTTATGCTAGAAACTTGTATATACTGTTATGTTTAAATGTGTTTTGGAATTAACATATTGGTAGCTTAATATGCAGAACTGGTAATGCTCTGAGACACTACATGTTCCTGAGTGAGTTATTTAGGCTTTGGCTCATCGTATCTATAAGCTATATGACATGAGTGTTCCATTAAATCACTATTATTTTACTTTAGCAAATAATGAAGAATGCACATAGAATGCATAAATACCACTGTTTGTGCAGCTTGTAGTGCATGATTGGAATTTCCTATGTGAAGATAAAGCAAAACAAATGGTAGAAGTAGGGAAGTTAGTTCACGTATGTTTTTGAATTGCAGTCTCCCTTTGCATTTAAAGAAGCTGCCTGATGTCAACAGAGGTTAGTAAAGGGAAAAATAAAGAGCAAGTGGGAAATAGTTCCCATCTGTACTCAGTGTTTAGGAAGAGTAGGAGAGATTTTGCAGGTGCAGAGTATCTGACCCCATGAGCGGGGAACATTCCTGAGGCATGAGGCTGGAAGAAGCAGGAGGCAAACAGACTACAGCTGTTAGGAGGTATGGAAGTAGTTGCATAGCTCAACAGTCACTGATCATTGTGTATGGTATAAACAGTAAGAGCTAGACTTTGGTATCAAATTCAGCTATTAACATTACCGAGGAAAATCTAACCCCTAGCTATAACAGCAGCTGCATTTTGCTGGTGTGACTGAGGGCAGCCCCATACACCCTGGAAGCATGGTGATACTGGTGCTCTTGAGTTTTTCACAATCTCTTAGTGGTAGAAATTTTTAGACTGAAGCACTAACTAGAGGCTTTGGAAGTACTGGCAGCATTTTACTTACCTGCCTTTGAATATGTACAGTTTTGTCTGCGTTTATAGATCCATGTGCAGTTTATTAAAACCATATAGTTCAAGATGCTTACTGCTCCCCTGGCGCAATAATTGTGCTGTCAAAGTAGGTACTGCGTGATATGGTGAAGAAAGTTAGTAATCATGATTGTTTTTATTTTGAATACCATTAAAATATCTGTGTATCTGTATAAACTTTTTACTTATTAATGTCTAAAAAAGAGGCTGATGTCATGAGGCATAGTAGTGAAAACAGATAACTGGGAATCAAATCTCTGTCAAAGCGATCAAGGAGAGCTCTTAAGAGGTTCAGTAGCTATCATGAATATATACTGAAAAATTAATTAAATCCAAGACAAAATTTAATTGGGAAGATGGCATATGATTGCAAAACATTTTTATTTGCTCTCGTTTCACACATGATGTACCAGTTTCCCTTATGTTAGAAGTGCTTATTAAAGAAAACTGCAATGTGCAGAGGTATGAAGAAGGTTTCCACAATGCACAAACCCCAGCATTGCCTTCTGTTCTTTTTAAGTGAGAGTCCCTTGCAGCAAGGGCTGCCTCAGGAGAAGGCTCCATAGCTCCTCACAGCACCCGGTAGCATTGGATTCTGGAGGCATGTGGTGAGTTGAAGAACCTCTAGGCAGCACCAGCAGCAAGGAAGAAAGGCAAAGGAAAAAATGGGCTGAGCTTCCAGTTCTCCTGGCTTTTACAGAGTATGGCAGGAAGTGGGTGGGAATACTGACCCTTCTCTATTCTGACCTCCCAGGTCTTTCAGGGTCCTAAAGACCCTCTCTATTTCTTCTTATAGGTGTTAAGAACATGCTGGGTCCACTGAAACCATAACAATTTTTCGGTAGAATATAAATTATATTTACAATATGATAACCTAATTGGTTTGTGATTTTAATATAAAAGTACAGCTGGCTTCAAAGATATTAGAAGAATTTATGGAAGTATGGTCTTCACCCAAATGCAGCCTGGAAACCTTTAAACCAGTTTGTGTAGAAGGGAGAAAATACCTACATTACTTTACTTAACTTTCCTTTTATGCCCTTTCCTAAAGCTAATGGACATTGTCAAAGATAAGGGATTGGGCAAGATGGACTTTTGTTCTGATCACTAGGAATTTTTGGTGACTAGTGGCAAAGGGAAGTTTATAAAACAAAAGTGACAGATATAAAGAGGAGCAATCTGCATATACAGGTATATACTCTGCCCTTCACACATACCTTGAAAGTACTGAAAATAATAATGTGTGAATTAACCCGTTATGCTGTAGCCATCATTTGGGTATCCTCTCCCTCTGTAAAGTTTCAGTTCCACATTCTTACACAAGAAGAATTTACCTGTGTCTGAAACTGGTTGATTCTAAGACTGGTGTTCCTGGGTTCCAAGAAACAAGCCTAGGAAACCCTCCAGTTGCTAGGAGGATGAACTAGCCTGATTTTTGCCTGCTGTCTGCTTTTGTGTGTCTTCACATCCATTTCCTTCTCTCTTGTAAGTTTAGACAGTATTCATGCCAACATAGCTATTAGATATTAAGCAATGGTAGAGACGGATGCTGGAGTAATTTGTATGAAAATCAGCTCCAAAATGAAATTCTGCATTCATTGTTCTCATCAGAATTCCAGAAGTCCTGAAACCGTTTGCTAAAGAAGACAAGCCAGGGTCCTAGGTTTTCTGAGGTTGTATTCTGTCAAACCCAAGCCTGGGATATAAGTGGCTCAAGCTGTCTCTTCTCATCTGACCTTCTGCCAGGATCAACCAACAGATTCAAAGGATATTTAATTATGACATTCTTAGGGTAGCCCTAGCGTGATGTCTTTTTCAGTCATTCAGTGTTTGAACATAATACTGAGTTATGTCAGGTTGCTGAATTGTACCTCACCCTCATCAGTCACTCATTCCTCAGTTGTCCTCCTCAATCTAATTTCCACAGAATTCTTGGTGCCAACGTGTGTTTTAGAGGCCTGAGGAGGAGACTACTTGCTGTGTTGAATGACATTACCTCTGATACACACATCCATGAGAAAGAAGTACAACACAGACAGCATCTCTGTCAAGCTATTATTTCCCCTAGAATAGGAAGAGATCTACTCTCAGTTGACAGAAGAGCAGCCACAAAGGTCTGGTGAGAGGAGTGACTTTTGCTGGCTGAAAGGCAGCAGTGGCATATTTTGTTTGTCTGTTTTAAATACTTGAAAATAACCAAAGGTCATAGAAAAAATGAGCACTATAGCTGTTTTTTCTCATCCTTCTTGCTGGAAATACATAGCCAACCTATTCAGAATGCAGAAGCATTTGGCCTTTATATTCATAAATTTTACCAAAAATCTTTTTTTTCCATCTGCTGACATCAGCTTTGTGCTATACAGCTCAGTTTTGATCTGGGACAGAATGTGAGGGTGGAATTAAGAGGAAAGTGGCTGGAACTAGTCAGAAAAGAAAGAGAACTTCAGCAGAACAACAACCTATGAAATGTTTTCATATTAATCCTTTTTTTATCCTTGGCCTCCAAGGCTCTGGTTTATTATTTCTGTTTATACTGTAAGCTATTTGGTGTATGTGTGCTGTAGACTTGAATGTTTCAAAACTGATTTTTCTCACTTGTTTAGTGTGCTTAAGCTCAGTGTGGCTTAATTTTGTACTTTTTTGCTAAGTGATTTTCATTCCCTTTTCCCACAGCATTGAGTTGTGGTACTTTTATATTGCAAGTGTGTTCGTTACCAGCCAACTGGCATATTTCATTTGTAAATGAGTGCTTATTATTTACGTGTGTTGTGCATAGATAGCAGCACCCAATTTTTCTTTTAAACGGGTGTGTGGGTGGGGACTTTCAAGGCTAGAGAGGAATCTTAGATGCGTAACTCCCATTAATCTTACATTGTGAATAGTTTGCTTTTAGTTGAATTTTGGATGAGGTAAATATAGCTGTGTGCATCAGAACAAAGCAAGATTGTGAGAGCAGAGCAGTGAGCAGTTCATTTTGGTTATATGCTGTACATCAGTGTCAAACTTTAACAACTCTGTGTTCAAAGCCTGTATGTAAAAAGCTGAGGGAAGAAAATACAAAGTTTTAAGTGTTGCTTTGAATTGCATATAGCTAGAAAGCCTCCATGTTGATAATAAAATGTACTTACTCATTTCCTCCACAATTAAAAATCTCTTCCTGGGGAAATTTGCTCTGTATATCTTACTGTCTGTGTTTTGTGTTTTTTCTAGGGACGCTTTCAAAATGGATGACTGGAAACCACTTCTTTTTCTTCTCTTTGTTTCCACCTTCTGCTCTATAGATGCACAGCAGACTGGTAATACACTAACGAAATTATGCTTCTTCAAGTTGATAGCAAAATTTTTTTTTTCCCATTTTTACCCAATGCCAGAGAGAGATGAAGAATTGATGACAGTTTATTCTTTGTATAACTAGGGATAATGTGGTATGTATTTATGAAACATATATAAACTAGGGTAGGAGAGTTGTCCTAAAATAATGCAAAACTAAATGCAACACCTCATTAAAATTTGGCTTTGTTCATTCATGCTGAGGTTTTGTATTTTCAAAACTCCCTTTATAGTAAGATTGCCAAAAGCAAGATAAATCATAGGCTTTAGCATTTCAATTTTGATAGTCAGGTCTTCTGGAGGAGCTACTGGAGAAAATGTTCTGTCTAGTTGCAGAACATTTTCTGCATGACTGTTGGTCTGAAGAATAATAGTTTCATCCATGGCCTACTAGGATCATATGCTTCTGAAAGATGTGGAAACACATGAGTTTAGTACTTAGTACAAGTCAACATGCTTAGTCCTGTTTAAGATGGTGTGACTTTATTTTTTCCCTCAGATAATAAATAATTATTAGTAATGTATGCTTGCAGAATTCAGTTCAAAGTGCATGAGTAACTTTTGCTTTGAGCTTACTTGACAGTAGGTTAAGGCATTCTTATGGTTGTGTTTCACATACAGAAGTGTGTACAGCAATTACCATATGCATTTTTTCAGCATGTCTTACCTAAGAACGGTGTTGCAGAAGGATGTAGCCTCTGACAAGAAGTTTTAACTTTTTTCATCGTCCATATATTACTAACTAGCTTTCAATAAAATCAGCTCATAACTGGGATAAATGTTGAATACCTGTCTACCTTTAAAATATTCAAAATAATGGTGGGAAGGGGGAAGGCAGAAACATGCAACACAGTTACTATTTACTTCATTAATTATAAAATGTGCAGTCAGTTCTTCCTTTGAACAAAGCTAGAGAAGAAGCTGTAATAATTTGTTCTTCTATGTGATCTTCCTTGGACAGCCTGCAGAGAAGGCATATTGGCAGATGTTGTTTTTCTAGTGGATACTTCAACAAGTATTGGCCAGGAAAACTTTCAGAAGGTGAAAAACTTCCTCTCTACCTTGGTTTCAAGTCTTGATGTTGGCCTTGATACAATCCGAGTTGGGCTGGCACAGTACAGTAATGAGACTTACCAAGAATTCTTGCTGAACCAGTATTTGAAAAGTGATGTTTTGGAGCAGATTGAGAATTTGCCGTATAGGAGTGGAGACACTTACACGGGGAGAGCTCTGGATTTTGTCGACGGAGTGTACTTCACTGAACCTGCTGGTAGTAGAGCGAAGGGCTATGTCCCACAGGTAGCCATTCTGATCACTGGTGGAGAATCCAGTGATGAAGTTGGATTGCCTGCTAGGAAACTGAGAAACAGAGGCATCTCCCTCTATGTGGTGGGAATTGGTGTCCAGAATACAACTGAGCTTCAGCAAATAGCCAGCAAACCTTTTGGGAAATATCTGTTTAGCGCTGGTAGTTTTGATGACCTTCAAGATCTCTCCACAAGACTTTTGAGAAACTTCTGCTTTGCAATTGAAAGTGAGATAGAAGGTAAGAAGCTGTCATTATACATGTGCCATTTCAGTTGTTCGTACTGTGTAATTGTGACAATGGGGTGTAGAAAAGTGGTCCTTGTTTCGATATAATTTATATCAGTGTTACTGTCATGTAACGTGGTTGAAAACAATGCGGCTAATTTTGAGTTAAGCTGCAGTTCAGGATGGTGTCCCTGGTCTTTTTGACACATTTCAGTGTCTGCATTGATGTCAGTGAGGTTTAATTGTTAAAATGGGAAAGTAAGTTTATACTCAGTGCTCTCTGAAGCTGAAACCTAATGTATTGCAAGGAGAATCGGGGTCAGAGTCAGAGATTCTATGAAGTAATTTGATTTTATTTCATTAGAGCTGGTGGAGCCTTTTTGAGAATCCATTTTGTTTGATGTCACTAAACAGTTGAACAGAGAATTATTTATTAATTAAGTTGTGCTTTTGGTAACTGCAAAAACCTACTTCAGAAACCAAACAACCTAGGTGTTACAAAGAATGAAGGGGAGTAATATTTTCCTTTTAAAGATACTTGCTGAACAGTGAAATTCACAGAAAATGTATTTTACCTGTTTCTTTAAGGCCTGTTGTTGAATGGTGAAAGGTGGAGGGATATAAAAGAGGCATGCTAACAAAGCTAAAGTCAGAACAAAAATTGTTGTTTAAAATGTCACGTAGTTATAATTCTTAAAAATTTTTTCTGGTTTTGCAGAGGTCAGTGTGAATACCTCCACTAATTTTTCTCAATGCAGAAAAAAGGTTAGGGAGGGGTTAAAGATTATGCTGGTAGTTAGACACTTGGCTTTAATCCCCTTCTTCATAAACTCTTACACTAAAGGACATATTTGGGTCCAGTTTCATTTGTGAAAGACAGTGCTGGAGCAGTTCTTCTCTCTGTGCCCATCTTTACAGGGACAGTGACTGTCCTTTAGAACTTCTTGTTGTCTTGCCTGTGTTTTCATCATATAAGTAATGTTTTGCATGTTTTGTGTACGTACTCTTTGTCCTCTTTATTATACCGTAAAACTGATTCTACCCAGTTCTCTAGGTTTCATTCCCTTAGTCACCAGAAACTTAGTGTGAAAAAGGAGCACTGGGATGACCACACTACTTGTCTAAAGCTTTTTGTAACAGCTGAACAAATAGATAACTTTGCCTCTCCTGCACCCTAGGCTCATGAGATCCTTAACTCAGCAAAACTGGCTGGTGTTTGCCAGGGTGTCCGGGGACCAGACTGAAGAGCTGAGCCTTCCCTTCTAAAGCCAGAAGCTACTCTCTCTGTGCATTGTATCTGCTCAGGTGGTTTTCAGAGAGGAGGACAGCTGGGCCTGTTTCAGTATGAGCTCTGTACCCCTATGCCCTCATTTCCCATCAGGAGCTGAGCAAACCTCCTGCTGAAAAGGTGGGAAGGTTGAAAAAAGAGGGCTTCAGTGGAAGTGGAGTGTGCTGCCATGGAACAGCATGACCGTGGCTGATGCAGTAGCACCTCCTGGTGTTTCTTGGCAAGAGAACAGGGAGATTTAATGGGAGATAAAGCAGTAAACTTTATACAAAGTATACCTGTATATATATTGAGAGAGATGTTAAAGAAAGCATATTGGCTTTGATCTCAGCAATGCCTGTATTTGTTGTTGAGTTCTGCATAAATTTGTTTCATAAAACAAAGATAAGCTTCCTGTGAAGCCTGTTTTGTCTTGTCCTGTCATGTGTTTTCCTGTATTTGCTGACCTTCTTTCCTGTAATAAATCTGTTAAATCCCCTTTCTCCAGTCACCTTCTCTTAAACTGTGACATTTTTCAAATAAAAAAAAAAATACATTCAAGTTACAGTAAGTCAGCTGCACTAAGACAGGGCAGTTTAACAATGTGGATGTGTGTGCGACAAGAGGTGACTAGAAAAAGAGATTAGCTTCACAGAGGTGTTTACTCCTGCAAATGAATGCAGATTATCAGCAGAGGATAGAGTGTTACCAGAAGCTCTTTTACACATTCTCATGTGGAACACAGTAGCACTAAAGTGCATGCTTTACCACTGTTCTGGTATTATTGCTGGTATGCTGGGGAGTTTGCAGGGAATGGTTTAAGAGCTAGGCAGCATGGCTGACCAATTGTCAGGCCTAAACTGCTGAGCCCCCTGGTTGCTCTTCCCAGTCCCTCCAAATTACGTGGTTAAGAAGACCCAGATCTGAGAAAAATCTCATTATGGAAGCATACTCTGTGTGTGCTGGACATGAACATATGCTGGAAGAAAAATCAAATAGATTTTATATTCATAGAAATTTTTTATCAGAATCATCCCTCACAATTAGAAAAATGCTGTTCCCTGAACTGGTGAAGGCCTCTGTATCACAGGTGTTCTGTGAATCTTGAGTCAGATGAACAGCCTCACAGCCTGGCTAAGGGGCCTGACTGAGGGGTGTGTGTGTGGACATAGATGTGTGTATAGATATATTTAACTGTTTAAGAGGAAGTTTTTCTTGTGGACTAAACAGAAAAGCTGTATAGATTCAATGTGAGCTTTTCTATGTGAAGATTTTCATGCAAATAATACCCTCTAGGGGGCAGTTTGTACCACAAGTGAAAATACTGAACTACAACGATGACCACTCTGAGGTGGATTTATTTGGTTAGAGAACTGAACACGCACATCTTTTTTATGGGTGAGGGAAAACCTGGAAAACTGTAATGGAGTTTATATGGAATAATGGTCTATAGGTACAAGCCCAAACTAGCAAACATGGAAACCAGCTTTGTGTTTAAGTTTTTCAGAGTCAATGGGTGAACAGAATTAGGCAGAGTGCTGTTTTACAGATAAAATCACCTCTGACATCCTTGCAGAGGTACAACAATGGATGATAATGCATCTAGGGGTAGAGAATAAAATACAGGATGACACATGAAGAATCAAGGTACAAAAGAAATAAGCCAAGCAGTTTAGCTGCTTGATGAGGGCCAGATGATTGGGGAGGGGGTAGGAATTAACCACATCACAGTATTTGGTGTCCTTATCAAGAGCTATGTAACCAATTCCATAACTGAGATAGTCCTCACCTTATAACAGCTGTTACTCACAGTGGATATTCACATTGCACATTGGCAATGCTGCCTGTTTCTGTCATGTCTTTTTCTTTGACCTGTTGTTCTACATTTGTATGTATCACCTGGTCTTGTGACAAAGTGATAAAGCACAGTCAGCCATCAAGCTTCCCATTGCAATTGGTATATCTGTTGAACGTTTTAAGTTGGTAGCCAAGCTCACGGAAACACTTGAGATTAGGCCCTTTGAGGACATTTGATGGCAGGAGAAGAGTGACCAGTGTAGAGCTTAGTATCTGCAAGTTAACATAGCCCCACTGAAACTGGTTGGCTGCTAGATTTCCTGTAAATATAAAATAGCATCTTGCTGATTCTGACTTCTGGTTTTAAATCTACCACGCTGAATTTTATTCCATTCCCATGACTTTGACAAAAGACAAGATCATAAATAGTGTATATTTATAGTTCCTGTTTCTTCGGCTTTTTTCAGATTGTGGCATAGATCTTTCTATAGCAATTGATATTTCAAGACGTGTGCAGCCAGCATCCACAGTGCTTCTGAAACAGAAATTGCAAACATTCCTCCCCAGGCTTTTACTCCAGATGAAGTCACTGCCAAATACCAGCTGTAATTCCGGCTCTCCAATCAACATTAGATTCAAGTTCCAAGTACTGGCACAGACCAAACAATTCATCTTTGACTCTGATTTTGAAGACTATAATGAAGACATCATCCAGAAGTTCTTAGATGCACAAACCACTGTGGACACCTACCTGAACGCTGACTTCTTACAGGCGCTTGAGGAGAAGTTCTTCAGTGTGACCTCTGCTAAAGTGAAGGTAATGGTGTAAATGTTCATGTTGGAAAAATTACAGTTTGATGATGCTGAATACTCCAGGGAGACAAAAAGGTAGTTCAGTAGTTAGAAAATCCAATAAACAGAATTACAGAATGGCTGAGGAACCTCTGGAGGTCACTTTGTCTAACCACCCTTGCTCAAGGATGATCAACTAGAGCAGACTGCCCAGGAGCACGTCCAGATGGCTTTTGAGTATCTGTAAGAATGGAGACTCCACAACCTCTGTACACAACCTGTGCCAGTGCTTGGTCACCCTCACAGTAAAAAGGGTTTCATTATGTTTCCATAGAACCTCCTGTTTTTTCATTCATCCTGATACAGCTGCATATATAATTTCTGATTCCCTGAGCACTTCTGCAGTGAGATGGTACCCAGAACATTTGGGTAAATACATATGATCATGAATATTCATACAGAAAACCTTATATCTACCGAGGAATGTCTTTGTACATTGAGTAGTGAAGCAGTTCTCTTTCAGAAACTCTAAATCTCTGTCCAGAAAAATGACAGCTCTAAGCAGAAGTCATAGAAAATGTAATCCAAGAAATTTGTTAACATAAGTTTATTTGTGTCATTAACTTGTCAAATTCTAAATAATAGAGTTCTGCTGAGGGATAACTCATGATCAGGAAAATCTGCATAGACACTGCAGTAAATTCATCTGTCTTGAAGTGGGGTGAAGGGAGAAGCATAAGACTTGATCTCATATCTTCTGAAGTGAATGGAGAATCTTTCCACTTAGGTGAAAGAAAGTTAGATCTCATTGGAATTTTTCAGAGTCATTGCCCTGACAGTTTATTCTTAATAAGATGCTGACTCAGTAAAGGACTGAGCATGTCCTGTAGGAGCTGTTTGAATATTATCACTTTCTAAGGCTGCCATGCAGGAAGACCTTCCTGCTGAGAAAGGACAGGGTAGCCCTTGCAAAATACTTAAGGGTTTTCCTCTATGAGCCTTATTTTATAAAATTTTTCTTTTAATCTGATGTAGAGTGAGAAAGCCATATTGTTACGAATTCCCCTGCTTCAGATGAAAGTTGGCATTCTGGTTTTTTTTACAGCATTTGCAAAGGCTTATCAATTTAAGTTGCAATTTGGTGCATATATGATGCTATCTTTTTCCCTACATTTTTTTGAAATTTCATGCTTTTTTTCTCCTAATTGCCAATTATTTTAGATTCTTGTTGAAGATTACAGTTAAGCAAGGCTTCTTTCTGCTTATGCAGTATTACTAGAAAGAAATATACTGCCTATCTCAGCACTTTACCAGTGAATTAATATTGCTTTCTGATACTGTTTATGTGCACCTTGAAAATACAAGACTTTAGAATGCACATAAAATCCAATTTAATCTCCCTAGGATCCTGAGCAAAAACATGCTTGTTCTGTAAAGATTGAGTTATAAACCTCATCGGGGTAGTGATTCTCTGTTTGCATGTTGTCTTTTCTTTATTATTTGTCTGCTTTACAGCAAAAGAGTTGGATCTGATTCCAGCATTTTTGACAAAGCAAGACTCAGATATGTTCCAACAAGATCTTTGTATAAATGAAAGTTTTGTAAACATATATAAAGTCCACACTAACACTCCACATTTCCCCTATCCCCACATGTTTTTACACTTAAAAGATCTCAAAAAAGAAGCATCAAGCCCAGGCCTACAGTGTCGTTTCTAACAGTCTGTGATGACATCCATCTATGGTCGAGCTCTGCGCTGTATCAGACTGCTTGAGCAGATGTAGAACCAGTACCAATGCCTCTATATTGCTTGTCTGGGAACTTTCCACCACTGAAACCAGTTAATTCTGCCTGCTCATAAGTTCTGGTCTTCTTGCTTCTTTAGCACAGAAGTGGGATGTTTGATGTGGCAGTCACTTTATTTGCCTTTGTCACCTATTGAAAAATTTGCCTTAACAGAAATAATTCTCTAGAGTTCACGTTCGTTGAAGCTGAGCATTGTATAGAGGATGTAAAAGAAGGGTGGGAGGGAAGGAGCTCTAGCTGTGGTGGGCCGCTTGTTGGTCATAGAGTTTACAATGACTTGAAGTCATTACTGTTGGGTGCAGGCAACAGTTTACCAGTGCAGCCCCTTTCTGGGAAACCTAATCCACTGCATAAGTGGGGCCTGAGAAGACTTCCGCTTCTTGGAGGGAAGGTGAGGAGAGAAATGGGAAGAAACTGGTAGCTTGGAAGGGAACTGTAAGAAACTCTTTATTCAGCCCTGAAAGAGGCTTAACTGTGGTCTGAAAAGGTGGGAATGTAGTCAATGCAGAGGGTCAGGATTAGCATCCTTATGTGAGCTAAGCCTACATCTTAACAAGGAAAGTTATGGCAGAGAGTGGAGCAGGGTGGTGCACTGCCTATATGGAAAGGGCAAGTGGGCATAACCATCTGCGAGGAGGGGAGGATTGGATCCAGAGGATGCACTTCCTGATGTGGCTGAGATGACAGCCAACTGGAGCTGCTCTTGCAGCAGGAAATTTTTGTTTGCTCTAAGTTCTTCACCTTCACATATAAGAAAATTTCTCTGACATCAAAGAAAGCTCTTCAGTGGCTAAGTCACAGCAGAATTGGCCATCCACCTAGCATACTAAGAAGATGAGAGGTATAATTAATAGCCATGGTACAAGCTGGTCAGCAAGACAAATCCCTCGAATGGGAATGCTGTCAGGGAAGAGAGGCTTTTTTTTGTGTTTTGTTCTCCTTGCTCCTTGGCATTTTTTGCAGCCCATGTTTCAGATCTACCATACTGTAGCACAATTTGGCCACCTCGTACCCAGTTTTCAATGCAAGCTGTACTTTTTACAATGACTCAACTTTTAGTCTTTTCTCCATTGACTTGTCATTACTCCCTTTCCTGACAGGTTCTGTTAGTATTTTCAGATGGGCTGGATGATTCACTGGAAGATCTCAGAAGAGCAGCTGACTCCCTTCGCTTTAAAGGTATTATAGTACCTCGTTGATGCTTCAGCCTACTTCTACCAATGACCCAATGTATTACCCACTGCAACCAACTTTTCCATGTAACGTTACCTCTCTGTGCTCATAGGGCATTTCTCATGAGTCACTGAGAGAGTGTTTGTTTCTCCATGAGAACCACTGTACATGATGGTTTGTCACTTGTTGGCAGATGGTGCCAGAAACAAGCTTAGGGTTGCAGAGGGCCTGGGATGGTTCTGGTTTCTGGAGTCCAGCTCCAGGAGCTGGGGTGATTCAGGGCAGCCCTTCTCACTCATGAGTGCAGTGCCAGAAGTTAGACCCAACTCTGACTTCTGCAGGAGAAAACAGTTTTACACTTCTGTTTGGGCACTGAGTAGCAATCATGTCTGACAACTGAGGAGAGAAGTTAATTGGTAAATTACTGATCTGGATTTTTCTTTTATACATTGGTCTCAACAGCTTGATATTTTTTTAACATACGATGTTGAAGTGATAAAATGTGTCTTTTAGAGACCTGCTGTTACTCACAATGATAATGTTGGTTAAATAATATAGTTCAGGCATTCACTAATTTAAGTTGATGTTTACATTGAAGGTCTTGATGCACTTCTATTAATTGGCTTGGACAATGCACAGAACTTGACTGAACTTCGGGAAATAGAGTTTGGCAGAGGGTTTGGCTACAATGAACCTCTGAGTGTTGGCTTTGCAGATATTGCAAGCGTCTTGCAGAGAAACCTTGTAAGTCCTTCTGTGACATAAAAGGGGGGAAAATCAGTCTTTGTTTTGTGTTTAATATACATAAATGAAATGTTTCTTGTCATTTTTCAGGGTACTGTTGCAGAAAGGAAATGCTGCAAGGTTTTTTGTAAATGCCTTGGAGAAAATGGTGATCGTGGTGGCCAGGGAAGTCCTGGAAGAAAGGTAGGAGAGCTAAGCTAGACGTTACTTCAGAATTAAGAAAGTGTTTTCATTTTTCTCTCGTATTTCAGAGCATGCATGCATGTGCCTGTGACCTTTGCTGTTAGGACGCATGAAGGAGAACTGTGAAACGTGTTCATTTCTCTGCTGCATGTTGCTACTGCAAAAGTATTTTTGTAATGAAAACATTTAATACATATAAAAATCATTAAGCACTCTCCTTCACCAGCTGAGCAGAAAATGGAGAGGGATTTAAAAATTAAGTCTGATTAACCAAGAGGCTTATTAACTATTGTGGATGAGAAAATTCAAGCCAACAAACTGAGACTAGAATAATAATTTTCCTTCCCTAGGTGTGAGCCTTATCCTTTTATGCCTCTTGTTATTCCAAAATCCCCTTATATAAGTTTCTTCTGATCCAATACAGTACTAATTTACATTATTTCATTAAAGATTTTATATTGTCTGTTTTAAGCCTTTTGAGTATTACAGATATCACCATTTCTACAGCATGCTAGTAGACTTCATAATTAAGACTTTTAGCATATGTTGACTCCATTTGACTACTATTAATCCATTATTTCTACGTATTCCAGTAACATCCTAAGTAAATTATATCTGTAGTTCACACACTTCAGTTATGTGGTTGAAGTTAAATGCATTTTTTTATCTCTTAGCAAAAGTATAGACTTCTAAAATGTACTGATTTCATCCATTACTCTTGTTGATTTTCTTACACATTTCTTCTTTATTAAAAGGTCTAGATTAATGTGCTTTGACAGAACAGTGTCTGGAGTGTAGACGCAGTTGTTTTGTAGACAGACATGATGCCTGGGTTTGTACAGCCTAGAATGGTAAAAACACATTTTTGCAGCACAAATTCATGTCTCATTTTTGTGCATTTTCATTCCTAGACATTCCATTTGTTCTAGTTTCTCTCTGTTCAAGTTTTTGCCTTGGGAATATGAGGTTTGTATCACTTTAAATACAAAGTTGCAGTATTCCTAAAAATCTTTGTAAGGTATTGCAGTATCTTTGTCCTAACAAATTTTCAACTCCTTATATTTGTCATTTCACCTTAGAATTTCATTAGTGTATAATGGTTTCTTTTCCAAATCACTAAGGAAGAGATTTACTTTGATCAAATATCCTGATCTTTGTTAAGCCACCAGACAGTTTCCTGAAATAACATACTGACATTTTGTATTGAACATTGTTGTGTTGGGTTTTTTTTTTTCACAGCCATGTCAGGTACATGGGACTG
This sequence comes from Hemiprocne comata, assembly GCA_020745705.1. Classification (NCBI taxonomy): domain Eukaryota; kingdom Metazoa; phylum Chordata; class Aves; order Apodiformes; family Apodidae; genus Hemiprocne; species Hemiprocne comata. Next base: position 45,963,060 of record CM036587.1, read on the forward strand.
TGCACAGTGTCTGTGTAAATGTAGTTGATGGAGCCTACCCTCTTCAGTATAACCAGATCTAATTTTCAGGAAATGCTTTCTATCTCTATATGCTGAGTAATCTGATAGAAATTAACCCAGTGTGCTTGGAGAACAGTGTTACTAATCTCTTGAGTTCCTGTTTTTTAGGGAAGTACAGGCTACGGAGGATCTCCTGGCCATCCTGGTGAGGAAGGTTGGATTGTAAGTAAACATTATTCCTTCCTGCCAATATGATGTTGCTTGGTGCCTGAACCTGTCTGCATTTACTTCACTCAGTGCTCATCAGTGTTAACCTAAAACGTGTTTAAGCAGTGTATCTCTGAAGGTAAATATACAGGCTTGATTCTCTGTGCATCGGCACCTCACCATACTTATTAGTAGGTTCTAATGCAGAAACAGAATCAATCAGAAAGAATCACACAGCAGCATCTTATGTGGCATATTTGTGGCTAATTTATATACTCATTTTTCATGACAGACTGTACCAGATTCTGTGCAGATAGTTCTTATAGAAAAGGCCATCCCTTCTGTTCTTAGCATCAGTGAATACCTTTTAACTGGGTAGCAGAGCTAGAACCTTTGTGGTATGCTGTTCCTGACATAAACTTTAACATAATGTGCATAAGCCAAAGCCCAACCCACTAGGAGTAGTTCTTCCTCTTTTGCTATCTAGAAACAAACAAAAATCATACAGAGAATAACACATAATTTCCTTAGCACCATAAGCACAGAACTAGGTTTATAACACTGCACCCATGACATGAATATTACTCCTAAATACAGGTAAGAAGCCTGCAAACCAAGAACCAGCCAAGGATTTCTCTCTGTACATAACTGTAAAATTCACATTGGAGTAGTTCCAGTTCTCACAGTAGATGGGTCAGCCTGAATTTGCCTTTGGTGAGGCAGCCTGGGGCAAGCCTGCTGTCTATTCAGAGTAAGGCAGTAGTGGAAAAGAACAGTCGTCACCTGAAATTATCAAGAAAGTGGATTGTGGTGGTGGTTTTACAATTTCTTTGCAAATCATAGGCTGTAACTACTGGAGCAGTTTCCACGGATTATTTTTTTTTTCATGTGGCCTGATTTGCTGACTGATACAATAAAATTCCGTATAAGCAATTTCCAGAATTACTTAAAAATATGTTACTCAGGAACAGACGTGAATGACATGGTGTAAGTAGGACTTAAAATTCAAACCCTGGGCATTTTTTAATATGGGAAACATTTTGAACAAACTGAAATGGCTGTTCCAAATTTTTCACCACAGCATTTTGATTTGAAAGAGTCTAAATCTTGTCTTTTTTGAATTGATGAAGGGTTGAAAACAGTATTTAAATTTTTTTTCTGTATTAAATGGAATTTCTGTTTTTTGCCTTCTGAGAATCCAGAATCATCATCTAGAACAGATAAATCACAGAAGTCTTGTTTCTAGATGTTCTGGGCCCTTCACTTTTCTTTACTGTGGAAGGATGAAAGAAGTCATGTTCACATGTCATGTTCTGAAACTTCCTCCATCTCTTGCATGTGAAGCCTACAAGTGATTTTTGTATTGTGAATTTTCCTTGCTAAAGGCTAAGAATTTTTCCAGCCACGGGATAAGAATTTGAAGCACCCAAAACAATTGAACGTAGTAAATACACAGCAGAAAGCAGACTGCTGATAATACACTACAGAAGATGCCACAACGAAAGGAGGTTGGGGAGATAATGCTGGACAGCTTTGCTTTATCATGGTGTAGTATTCAGCTCAGGAATTAGCCTTAAAGTTTCACATAGGCAATGCAGCCAGGCTAAAATGCTTAACCTTATTTTTTTTTTTTTCCCTATATTGTGGTGTGGTTCTGTGGCACCGTTGTCTAATTTAATCTAGAATGTGATCCATGTTGCTTTTTTGCTAGTTTAGAGAGTGAGACTTCTTTGAAGATGAAGAAAGTAGTCTTTGTTCTTCTCATCTTAGGCTCTTCAAGTTTCTCTTCTCTTTTGCATGGTAGCACAGGGGTTCTCATGTTTACTGTAAGTTTGTTCTCATTTAGTTTGTCGTAGTTTGCCTTTTTAGACAACAATTTTAAGGGAATCTGCTGGGAGTTGCTGCTCTCTTTTCAATTGTGTTTAGAACTTCCATCTTAACAATCCTGGAATAGAAGCCTTCACAGATCAGTGACTAGGGGAAAGTCATTCAATATTCAGTTAAAAAACAACCCACCAAGAGTCCTACTTTCCATTTTAGAGAGTTCAGTCAGAGATTTGTAGCACAGTGTAAAACATGATGGGGGATAGGGAGAGCAGGGAACCAGGTGCAACCCAAACTAGTAATTGACTGTTCTCTTATAGCTATTATGAAAATTTCCATGTGACTTCCATTTGTGTCCTTAATTAAGTGAATGGTGATATAATTCTGTCTTGCTTTAATCTTGTATGATGACTTAACAAGTAGCCATCGTTATATGGATGAATTTGAACATTCTGTTTTCTTTCCTAGGGGGAGAGAGGCCCAGCTGGTTTCAATGGCAGTCAAGGAGACAGGGGATGTCCAGGGGCCAGAGGCCATAAGGCAAGTGTGTCACTTTGAAGCACTTCCTAATTTGGTTTCCCACAAACCTGTTTTCTGTACGAGGGCAAATCCCTGTACTTTCTTCCTGAAGCAGGGATGGACAGCAAGACCCAGCTTGTAAGAACACCAGACAATTTTTGCTATGACCTTTTGAGAGGTACTTTGTGTAACCAAAGGGTGGTCAAATGGCTAAGGATTTTGCTGACTCAACAACTTGCCAGTGACTTTCACCACCACCTCCAGACTGGCCTTAGGGAAAACTATAAGGCTTTACAGAACAGGAATGAAAATGAAGGCTGCACTGTCTTCCCACAGGAAAGGGGTCAGTCTCATATGTGGCAGTAGGGACTTTGAATACCAAGCCCAGCATGCCTTTGAACAGCAAGCTATTGTCTCCTGCTTCTCAAGCTCAATCCAAATACTTTCACTACATTTCATCTATGTTTATTTTCAATTTCAGGGGGGCAGAGGCTATAGAGGAAGTCAGGTATGTGTTTTCATGTGTAAGCAATTTTCATGTTACCTTGTAAAATGAAATATCAACAAAGAAGGAAAACACTGTAAAAAACTTCAGAGTGTTTAATGTACTTCTGCTATGGTTGTATAAGAATAGATTTAAGTGAGCTTTTAGGGTATCATATTATTAAAACCAGCAGTCTCACTTGCACTGTGCTTGTAGCATGGTTACGGCCATAGTTCATCTAGTCTAACTGGCAGGAAAGGAATTTATTTTCTAGCTGTTTTAGTAATCTGACAAGGTAGTGATTTCAGTGAGCTGAATCTTCTATTATTGAGGAAACGAAGCAGAAAGACAAAAAAATGATTTCGACTAATATTTATTGATGCTTTGGATAGACTTTCACTGAGTCATTATTGACACTTTTTCAATATCCAAACTTCTCTTCAGCTGTTTTTGCCATTCACTGGTCTTGCAACTCTACTTATTTAGTAACTCAAATGTGCCTTTTCATCAAAGAGAGGTTATCACCAATTTGTTAATAAAATGTGAAGCCTGGAAGGCAATGATCTATAATGGCAATATTAGTTCTCAAGCTAGAGCAATTAAAATGGAAATCAAATTGTATTGCATGCTTTGGTAGAAAACTACTCCTAGAAAATATTTAGGAGCCTCAAAGATTCAAAAGATATTTGCCACCAAAGCTGTACATGTGAAAGAGTTCAGAGGGTATTTCTGATACCTCAGCTCAATTTAAAGTGCTGCTCTGTACTGACTTTTTTAATCCTCCCGTATGATTTTCTTCCCTTTTCCATTTTCTGTTCTGTTCCTTGAAGTAATTTTTCCTCCTTTAAACATCTAATTATGGAAGCGAGAGAGTGCTTGCTGATGATTTTGATTTGTCCAAGTTGAATTGTACAGTAGGACTTACCAGGAGCACAAACCCTACTGAAATCAAATGAATATGTGAATGTCTTTATAATATTGTGTCATTATATCCACTAATTTTATTTTAACTAAAAATATGAAGCTTTCAGCACATAAAAAATGTGATTCAGTACTGCTAACTTAATAAATTAGTAGTTGAGGCAGTTTATTGAAGTCTGCAAGTCATTTTAGTACATCTACTTGGAGAAAAAAAGGCAATACTGAATATTTAATACATGGAGGTTGGCTTAGGTTTTCAGAGGTAGGAAATGAATGAGGGAAAAATTAAGACTTGATTAAAAGTCATGATTGCTTACTTAGTGCTCAGAATTTTTCAATAAATTCTTGTTTGACATACTAATCTTATTAAAATGTACAGTCAGCTATTTTTCCTTGTAGTATATACAAAACTGTTACAAATGAATGAAAGTTTTGCTCAGAAACTTTAACTGGGTGGTTTTGCGCAGTCAATTTAGCATTAAAACTTACAAAGCAGCTCTACCTCTAGTCTCTGTCAGAGTGAGACTCCTGTTGGTTTAACTGGCATTTACAACATGCTTTTGTTCCACCTCCAGTGATTTGTTGAATATTATTTTAGCTTTCAGGATAGTCATCTCTGCTAATTTAATTTCTTACTTCAAATAAAACCACCACAGTTAATTCCTTCATTTTTATCCTAGTAAAGACAGATGGAAGAACCACTTCAAAATATCCTTTAAAAATTGAGTGTGCTATTTGGCCAGGTCTGAAACATCATTGAGCATGCAGAAATGAAATAGGGTTCTCACAGTTACAACTATTCAGAAGCCTCACTCTTCATCTGAACAACAAGTTAAGATTACAGACTCCCTAAGGTTGGGATGGATGTTTGGTGAGAAAATGGCTGCCATGAATGGTTGCGCTATGGTAATTCATTTGTGCAGAGAGAGGAAAGAGAAGTGCAGTGTGTGTTTGAATGGAAATGTGACCACTATTTATGTAGTAAGCATCACGTTGCTGAAACCATAATGAAGTTTCTGTAATTGTTTTATTGTGATTATTCCTTCTAGCTTTTCAATACACCATTCATTGTATAAAGTTTTTTTAAAAAAAAAAAGCACAATACAAACACGCATGATGGTTGACACCGTAATTACAAGAATATCAGCATGTTAGATCAAATACTATTAGCTGTAATTTGGAATATATCTATATTTTGAAGGTGCTTTAGCTGGGAAAAAGATTTGAAAACTAACAGATTGAAAAGCAGAATTTAAATCCTGATGTAGCTCTGTAGTTTTATTAACCATTCTTCTTCTTAAGTGTTAACTATGAAAGCTAATAATTCATTGAAGTCTGAATTATTCATTCCTATTTATAATTATTATTCTTTAGTATTCTTGCTAGCCATTGAAAACCACTATTCTTATTAAAGTTTCCAAAAATAGGGTGAACACTTCCTCTCCAGCTCAAAGAGGCAAGTGTGCTGATGCTAATAGGGTTTTTATGCTTCTTGCTGCAGGGTGAACATGGTGAGAGCGGATTCGATGGCACTGATGGAGAGCAGGTAATTGAAGTGCAATTAAAGAAACATACCTCAGAGTTAAAAATAGATATTTTTTTTGTGTGTGTGCCTTTGAATAGGCTTTAAACCTGAACAGAAATTCTGTTGTTTAGAGCTGCATATCTGAAGTTGATTAGATTCTGCCAGACAGAATTTGGGAACCACATTTCCCAGAAAGAACAAACATTTTATTTTTTTTCTTTTTTCCCCTTTTGTGAGTCTAGGGAGAACGTGGATTTCCTGGACCTTTTGGAGAGAAAGGCAACAGAGGAAAACAGGTGAAGTGTCTCTATACTAATGTTTAGATTTTATGGAAACATCTTTCCAAAGTGTAATGCCATCTGTAATGCCTGTGAGTTGTTTCGAATAGCTCCCTTTTCTCTATTATGATGTGGCTCCTGCTGCAAGTTGGTGTAGCTCCACTGACTTAAACAGATCTATGTTCTCTTATCTGGCCCTCCTCTACCACAGATTCTGTTTTTACCTGTTTTTGAACTGCTTGTGCTCTTCTTATAAATTTAGGGCAGAAAAGGCCCCAGAGGAGAGCCAGGGGAACGAGGAGAATCTGGTCTAAGAGGAGATCATGTAAGTGTACTCCTTCATTTTTGTTAGCTGGCACTGATCAGTACCTGGATTCTGTAATGGAGCTGTGTGATATATGTGATATGAAGAGTTTTTCACAATCCTAGATGGTGCAGTACTCTGCAAGAAGTATGGCATATTCCAGGAGTCCTGAACTCTTTAGCTGCAGATGGACTGATGTGTTTTGATATGTTGCTTGGAAGCAGGTGTTTAAGCCTCAGGTCTCCTGTTTGTTCCTTGCATTTTTGCTTGATTTGGTTTTACCATGGGCAACATAATTCCTTATGGAGCTACTTTAGTCCTCTCTGGTGGTTCCCACCATCCAGAGGAATTTCTGGATCACTTGAAAACCCTGTCCACTGACTATTGGCTAGCAATTTATAATGCAAAGACAAGTTAATTCTTCATGCTGACATTTATTTCCTTGCCTGCTCCAGAGCCATATATATATATATGCAGCTCCTGAGGACTGAAACTTCAGTGGAGACACCACACCTCTTGTATCACAGCTTTAAGCCTTCTCACAGATATTTCAGAGACTTTTGTTACAAGAAGTCATATACGATGTTCATTACTGTCTTCTAATGCTTAAAAAAAATTAGGTGTCATGGTAACTTGCCTCCAAGAGATCAGGATTTCACCTGTGTCTAGCATTAAGTGGCTAAATGGAACTCCATTCTAGTGGAACCCCGTCTGAAACTCACTAACTAGTTATGAACTTAACTCAATTAACTATACCCAAACAACCAGAAGACTTTCGGGGTTTAATTTGTTGCCCATCTTTGCTATTTCTTTTCATCTCTTTGGGAAAAAGAACTTGTGGACTTTGCACAACTTCCTATATAGTGTTCTTACAAGCATCTTCATTTAAAATAGCCTCTGGATTTCTTGTTGGCTGCAATGACAAATCTTGTGTGGTCACAGAAAATACTTAGCTTTCTGCTTAATTTTTCCAGGGAGATCCTGGGACTAGCAGTAATATTCCTGGTCCTAAGGGTGACAAGGGAAACCCATCACCACAGGTAAGCAAGGATTATGGAGTGTTTGCATAATTGCTAAGTTCCATTGGCTGTGCAGTGACTAAGGAGCTCTTCTATTTTATTTAGTATTTTGCCTTCAGTGTGTGTCTGCAACACAGAAAGCTTTGAGAAGTGCTTGATACTGTAAAAAAGTGTTTAAAAGTTTAAAAGGTTAACAAAGACTGTGGAAATATTCTCATAATATAGAGCTAAGCAAAGATATGTATTTAGTATAAATATATTATTCTATGACAAATTGACATCACCAACCTGAAAAGCTTCTAGTAATGTTTTGTAAGGATACTGTCCTTCTACTCTGCTCTGGTGAGACCACACCTGCAATACTGCATACAGCTCTGAAACCATCAGCACAGGAAAGACATGGACCTGTTGGAAGGGTCCAGAGAAAGGCCACGAAAATGATCAGAGGGCTGGAGCACCTCTGCTATGAAGACAGACTGACGGTTGTTAGGCCTGGAGAAGAGAGAGCTCTGGGGAGGGACCTTATAGCAGCCTTTCAGGATCTGAAGGGGGCCTACAGGAAAGCTGGGGAAGTGCTTTTCACCAGAGAGGGTAGTGAAGGGTACCCTTCAAAGCATAATGGTTTTAAGCTGAAAGAAGGAAGATTTAGGTTAGACATCAGGAAGAAATTCTTCACTATGAGTGTAGTAAGACACTGGAATATGTTGCCCAGGGAGGTTGTGGATGCCCCCTCCCTGGAGCTGTTCAAGGCCAGGCTGGATGAGGCTTTGTGCAGTCTGGTCTAATGTGAGGTGTCCCTACTCATAGCAGGGAGGTTGGAACGTGATGACCTTTGAGGCCCCTGCCAACCTTAACCATTTTATGATTCTATGTTAAAAAACCATGCTGGGAAAAATGCATCAGGTGTCAACAGGCTGTACTCATTTTACTATGGAACTTCTATTTCCCCGGGGTGGTGGATACACTCCATTTTGACCTGTACCTAAAATATAAGAGCTGGGATATGTGCTTATATAGTGATGTCTAAATTTTTAAGTAGTGTCTGAGCAATACTGCAAGAAAAAAAATAACAGGAAAGCACAGCCCGTTTTACCATTGCACTTTGTTTGGAAAGAATAAGCAAGGATAAGTAGTTGGAAAGTAATATATGTAAGGGATGGTGGATGAAGCTCAAGAGGGTGAGAACTAGCAACATCGGAGAAAAATGTTTTACAGGTTTGATTCTATCTGAACAAGTAGTGCTGTGTGCAAATGTTCAGATGTGTGTGCACATCATATCTCTGTAGAACGTGCTGAAAGCAGTAGAAAAACTGAGGGTCATTCTTGCGAGAATAATTTTGGTTTTTTGACTTTTTGGAAACAAACCTCATCAAACTTTCTCATCTTAGTAAGTCCAACTGAAAGGCTGAAGTCAACAAAAATCATTTCACAAAAGCCTTGATCAAGTATTAGCTGTTAGTAACTGGTGCATTGGAAACCCAAAGCAAGCATGATCTCTCTCTGGTTTATTATTTTTGATGGTAAATCATTTGCAGAAGACAAAAAAAAAAAATCAGTGTTCAGCATGATACAACTGACTGCCATGAAATTGCTTAGAAGATGAAACAAAGAAGGAATGTACAAAGAAGAATATATGAGAACAAGAAAAAGAAAGTGTTTGAAGAGCATTACTTTGTTTTGCAGGGAGAACCAGGACCAGAAGGACTCCAAGGGGAGCAGGGTGATGCTGGCCCTGATGTAAGAATAGTAATCAATACAGGGTAGAAGTAACTGATAGAAGATACGATGGGGTTCCCATTGAGAAAACAAATTTTTATCTTCCTGTTTTGTCCCACACTTAAAACTCCTGCAATGAGAGGGAATAAAAATCTTTTAAAATTTTCATAAAGAAGCATATTTGGCTTCAAATTTAGTAGCTTATGAATATTGTAATGTGGTTTGTTTTTTAAATCAGGAATTTGTCCTGTTAACTTCAGGTCTGATTCATGTGAAGTCTTAAACTCAATGCAACCTCTCCTGTGAGCATTAATTGCTTATTAATTTCACCATAGATAAATCTACCCCTTCTTTTTCCCTGTGACTGCAAGTTCTGAATGCCTCTTCAAGCCTATGTATAAATTCACTGGCAGCTGAGTTGCTCTTCTTAATCCACTGGCAACTGGTACTTAAGAAGGCATCTCTTCTAGTCTGTCAGAAAGGTGCCTAATGCCAAATTCTGGAATGATGATCACTCCTCAGCCATGCTGCATAAATGTCCAAGAGGCCTCCAGTGATGTGAGGTTTAACAGTATCATTCATGAGCAGTGTGCAGCAGGCAGCAGTGCAGACCTCTTAGCTCAGGGGGAGAGAAGAGGGCTCTTGTTCTCTTTGTTTTAGCCAAGGTGCACCTGACCAGGGAGATGTTTTCCAGAATTTTGTTGAGTTGCCTTTCCTCTGCACTCATTAAGAGTCTAAAGCCTTTTTTTTTTTATAAGTCTTACTTTGGGACTTTCTGTCCCAAATCCACTCTTTTCTCATTTTTACCTTAAGCCTTCATTAGGAAATAATCTCTGCTTTCTATAAGCTGTACTGATTTGATTGTATGTATAATGTTATTTTATTCTAAGCTGTTGTTTCACATATTGCTCAGTGGTCTGGATGTAATCTCGTGTCACTCCTCCCTAGGGTGCAACAGGTCGAAGAGGCCCTCCAGGTGTAAAGGTGAGTGACTGACACTGCTGCTACCTGTTGTCATGGTTTAACCCCAACCAGCAACCAAGTGCTACACAGCTGCTTTCCTGCTCCCTCCTGGTGGCATGTGGGAGAGAATTGAAAGAGTCTGTGATAAAACTCATAAAGGAAAAGCCATGTGTGACTAAAGCAAAGGAAAACGAGGAATTCATCTGCTATTTCTTGTCAGCAGGCATGTGTTCAGCCATCCCCAGGAAAGCCACAGGGGCAGATCCTCTTTACCCTTATCCATGGAGAACGACTCTGAGGGGGAACCATGACTTCACAATTCATCCTAGAATTATATGTCTTTATACTCCCTATCTTTCACTCTGGTTACTCAGTGTTGCCCTGAATTTATGACTTCTCATGGTTTCTGCAGTGAACAAGGACAGGCATAATGCAGGAAGAGACCATGGTGTAAAATCCACTTAGCAAAATGCAAAGCAGAAGGAACTGACCTCTTGTGCTGCAGTTTTTATATTCATCATACACCCTAAGCAGCAAAAAAAACCTACTCAGCTCTTCTATTTTTTAATTGAGCTTTCTTCAACAGGAATTTGAAGCTGCTTGAAAGCTGTTTGGGAGCGTTGAATATATGAAATTATTATCTGTTGATGTATATATGACAGGTGTTAATTTGTTTGGTTGTTGGGGTTTTTTGTTTTTGTTCTGGCAGGGTGAGCAAGGAGATCTGGGGGAAGCAGGTTTCCCAGGAGACACTGGTCTTCCAGGCCCAGAGGTAACTAAAAGAACTTCTGAGTTGTTTTTGTGTAAGCTATGGAGAAGATGAGTTGTCAGTCTTATCTTCTATTCTTCTTCTGGAATGCCTTTTTTACTTCAACTAATGAATAGGATGAGTAAGATCCTTCCCTGGCAAATCTCTGAAATGCTGAGAAATTAAATCTGGCAATTTTATCGTGCGGTTTATGTGGTTGCAGCTTCCAGTGGAATGAAGAAGTAAGGGAGTAGCAAAAGTCAGTATTTTAACCAACACATCTCTAGTTTACAGGATATTCTCAGGCAGATATCTTCAAAATTAATTCATTAGAAAATGCTACCAATAAGTACATAAAATCTATTGCATTTTTGAAAGTACTGTATTTTCAGGGTGATTAAAATGATGAAAGTGGTCTACTGATTGACAAAACCAAAGAGGAAGGCTTTGTGTGTTAACAAGTTGCTTGATGGAGTAATTTTGAAGATAATTCTGCTAGTAGACTGCTGACAGTAGCTTTCAGTTTTAAGATGCTCTTAGATGCACCCAAGATGCTCTTAACTTTAAGTTTTAAGATACAGGCATCTGAAGTAAGTGTGTCTGATTGATACTGGGTTGCTTATGGCTCCCTTGGTATCTTAGACACTGCAGTGGCTCTCTGAATGTGACCCTCAGGCAGTGACCAGCTCAGCTGCTTCACACAGTGAAATCACTACAACCAAACAGCTAGAAGTTTCACCTGTGCATTAAAGCTTGTGAAACAGGCACTTGAATTCTGGTCATTGCAGCAATCTATTCTTCATTGAAAGGCTGTCAACATTTAACTGGCTTTTTTTTCAATGGCTTTTTTACATCAGGGCTCAAGAGGACTACAAGGAATCCAAGGACCTCCAGGACCACAAGGCATGCCAGGCCCTCTGGTTAGCTTCAAATTATATATTCCTGATGTACACATTAGGATTTTTAATTCTCAGTGTTGATACTATTCTTATGAAGAGTTCTAAAAAACTTATAGAAAGAAGAAACTGAGGATTTTTTTTATATTGAACTTAAGGAAACTGATTTGCAGCCTCATATGATAAAATAACAGCCTTGAAAGTAAGTTAAGGTGGGTGAATAGGAAGTGAACTTGTTTTACCAAGCTTTGGCATGATTGCAATGAAAAGCCTTAGCTCTAGATTCCTTTCTCAGTTCTATAGTAGCTGGACTGACAACAGGGCTTGCAGCATGTCTAAATACAGATGTACAGATGTGTGGTTGAGGGAAAAGTTAGGTAATGGTGAGTGGTTTCCTTGAAGCGTGACCTCTGAGATTTAATGCTGGAGTATGATGAGATTGTAACAATTGAGGACTGCCTGCTGCTCTCACTTGTGTGATGGTGTTGATTTTGGGGGTTCTTATTCTGGTATTACACCAGTATAAGTCAGGACTGGAATGCTCTGCTCTGTCAGCATTGGGCATCTGCTTCAGTCATGTAATGATGCTCATGCTTAAACACGTTTGCATGTGTGTATATATATTCATATTGTTTGTGCACATATGAATGAATTCACTGGGTATCTATGCAGATAGAAAATAACATTAATGTCATACTTAGTAACATTTTGAGAACTTTAAAACAGTCATACCAAAACCAGGAAATAACTGGAATGATAGCTTGACCAGTAACTCTGTGATCTGGTAACTGATCACCAGTAACTGTGATCCGCAAAAGCCTGTTGATGTGCTAATAATTATGCTGATTCTTTAATAATTTCAAGTGGCAATTAACCTTGAGTGCCATGAGCCCTTCATTTCTTCACTGTGCACCTTTTAACTGATACTTGTGATTACAGGCAGTTCTGGGGCCTCCTGGTCCACCCGGCTCTGTTGGGAAGTTAGGTCCAAGAGGAGCAAAGGTAAATATTTTTAAGATACCTAATTACAGAAGTCTAACAGCATCATTCATTCAATAATCTGACTGAAGAAGCATGAATTAACACTTGTGTTGTTCCTGTGGAACACGTGAAGAATGTTAAATATTATAGACATTTTTAGATTGGATGGGAAAGCAAGTGATGTGTTCAAGGTAACCTTACAGGTATCAGAGCTATATTAAGAAATTTTTAGTGTTGCCATGGCTTCTGTTGTAAGTTCTCAGTGGGGCCTGGCTTCTCACAAAATGCAGTAGGGGTAAGGCAGTACTGGCCCTTGAGCTTGTGTATAATTCCAAGAATCTGTCCAATCCATTGAAAATATGTACCAGTTAATCATAGAATATCTCAAGTTCCAAGGGACCTGTGAAGGATCATTGAGTTCAACTCCTTGCTCCTCACAGGACAAAATAAAACTAAACCATATGACGAGCATCATCCAGATGTTCCTTGAAGTCTGACAGGCTGGGTGCTGTGACCACCTCCCTAGGGACCCTGTTCCTGTGACTGACCACCCTCTCAGTGAAGAAAGTTTACATAATGTCCAATCTGAACTTCCCAGTTCAATGAAGCATGGCTGCTTGTTGTAACCTTTTAATTCTAAAGATTCCTAACCAGTCCAAGAAACCTTAACTTTTACAATGTCTATTATACAGGAATGAATATATTGAAAAGAACTGGATCAACATGAAGTTAAACACCACTAATAGGTGGTCCACATTATGGTTCACTAATAAGAAAAGTTCATTAATGTGTGTTGAAATGGTAGCCTTATTTTGTTCAATAAAAATAACTCATTTTAGGCGTTGTTGCATCTTTGAATCTAAAAGGCATAAATAATATGAGTTAGCTAATCCTTTCAGTCTCTTTGAAGGATTATTATTTTCAGTATATTATTACATTCAGTGACAAGAGAGGTATCAGAAGGTCAAAGTGCTACTATGACAAGAGTCACTGTATGAAAACATACCATGAAACAGTGATAAAAATTGGGAAGAGACACAGGAATTTAATCCATCCTACATTCCATTTTCTCAGTCTGGTTTTGTGCAGTTTAATATTGGAGTTCATGTTAGAAGAAAGTTCATTAAGAAAGTTAAAACCAAAAAAGGAACTAAAGAAAAGAAAACATGCAAGAGGACTAAGAGCACAGTGCAGACAAACTGCCTGAGAAATGTTGTCTGCTATCAACAGACGCTTCAGGCTGGTAGAATTCCAATCTACATCCCGCTACTATTAATATAAATTTTTCCAGATAACACTCCTTTCACTGGTAATTCTGTATAACAGTGGGAATTTTATTGAATTAAGGTCTTTGGGGTGTGGCTGCACGAATGCTCAGCACGTTCTGATTTGCCAAAGTACTTTACAGTTCCACCACAAGGAACATTTCATGAAAAAGGGTCTGTAATGGAATGCTTTCAACTGGCATCAAGTATAAGCACACTTCAGTCTAGCAGACAAGTGTACATTTCAGAAAGAAAAATTATTCTGAATGAGCCAAACTAATGCCTTTTATGTTTCAATTATAACAGGGTGAACCTGGTGACCCTGGAGAGAAGGGCCCAGTGGGACCAGCTGGACAGAGAGGCATGCCTGTGAGTCTGTCTGCCCTAATTCAGGGCCCCTGTAGTTTAATATCCATCCAGCTGAATCAGTACAATTAATTCCCTTCCTTTTTCTCTGTTTGATACAACTAAAATTATTTCATATTTATTTCTCAGTTTCCTTAGGGATACCAAATTCCTTGTGGGCCAGATTGAATATCTTTCTCCTCAGGTTGAGGATCTTTCTTCCTCTAGGAGAGAGAGAATATGCTAGAAGTAGGGCACACAGTGGAGAGAAACTCTGGCCTTAATCCTAGTTTTCTTTCTACAGATTTTGCCATCGTTTGTTACTGTTTTTAGATTGTGTTGTGATAGCTACTACTAGCTCCTACTTCATCAGTCTTTCCAGCCTGGGCACCTCATTGTAATGGGTTCAAAATGGAATTGGATGTAAATCTAATCCTGTATTAAAAGCTAACCCATTATATATTCAATTTATGCAGGGCATGGATGGCAAAGATGCCTACGGTCCTGAAGGAAGCAAAGGAGCAAAGGTGAGTGCTTAGAGTCAGGATGTTCCACAATCTCCATTCTGCAGTGCCAAATCAACCATGACCATCCATACTTGATTCAAAGGAAATGTAAGACATGGTCACAGTGCATTTCTGAGGGGTCAGCAAGAGGCTCAGGCTTCCCACAAACATCCTAGTAAGGATGAACAAATTCTTCAGTAAGATATCCTTTTAAGAGCCACTCTCTCTTACTTTTTCCCTTGATGTGTGTATATGGATATGAGGAATTGTACTTCTTGGAGTACACAATGCTTTCTCCCCTCTTCAGTCTGCTTGACTAGCCACTCATGTTGGCAAGTATTGGATGGGCCAGCCACCTTGGACTTCTTTAATTTTTCATCTTTCACAGAAGGGATTCCTTGACTACCAAGGTGAGGGTGATGTTCTCCAAACATCCTGCTGCTTTAATATGAAATATTATTCCTTGTGATTTTATGGTCAGCAGTAAGATCTGAGGATTAATCTCTGGATTACTACACATTTAGAAATTCTTATAATTTCCTGCACAGCCTTGAAAAAAAATAGCAGTGAAATGTCTACTTCTCTGAAAACATACAAGAATCCAGCTAAAATAAAAGTACATGGAAAGGATCATGGCATCAGTGGCACCAATGGGTCAATCTGTGAGCAAAGTGGTCAGGATTTTGGAAACAGCTGTAGTCGTCCTTCCAAAGAGTTTGTATAGTGTTGATATAATGCTGGTCCTTTCTGATTACTTGTGAAGCAGAAGTGCTCCAAGGGGTCTTTCTGGAGGCCCATCTGCTCCACTCTCCCTTTTTGTGGGAGAAGCAGAGTGCTGCAGAAGCGGCAGAAAAGTTACTAAAAGCTTCCCAGGAGTCTCTCCAACTTATTAGCTCCTTTTCTAAGATGGCTTTTTATTACAATGATTCTTGATACCTCTTATTATCCATTATCTTTTCTTACCCTCTTAGCCCCAACAATTTCAATTTATGGAAGTTTCACAGGTTACACATCCATTACATGCAAGACTAGTTCTTCTGATCTCTTGGAATTTGCTGCTTATTAATTTCAGGGAACATCCTCCTTGTTACAAGGAATTATAAGAAAAGGTTTCTGGTAAATCTCCTTGTAATTATTGTTTTAAAGGACTGACTTAAAGCCCTTTTTATACACTGATGGGTCTGCTTAAGGTTTGGCAGGCCCTAAATTAAAAGAATTAATAAAAACAACCAATCAACTCCAGAATAGTGATCCAGAAAGAGTTGGTCTCCCTGGCAGCTAAGAGAACAGCGTTTAGTATAGATTTTACTTAAGGTTGCTGTTACTTATACAGGTTCACAGTCACATTACACTCTCTTAGGTGTGTACTAGGGCATGTGTGCATCTAATTTTCTGGAAATTGTAGGATAAAGTAATATGATGTTTGACAAGTATGTGCATTTTCATAGGAGGAAACTCTTAAAACAAGGACATAGCTAAGTAGCGTGAATTCTGATAGTTACTTTAATATCAAGGAAAGATACACTTTTATTCTGATTGATCTTTGTGAGAGTTCCCATATTTCTTATCTATGAACAAAGAACACACCAAAACCTGAAAACAGTTAATGAATTGGCTTCTAATACGCCAACAAAATATCATGGTATCACTATTATGGAGTGAACAGCATTCAAGCACTGAGTTCTGAATGTTACACTTCACTTCTGATTGCTGAACATGAATTCCAGTGTATGTTACTAGGGGGCATAAATAAGTTTGATAAAACACTAATTTGAGAAACTGAATGCTCTTGAAAATTCAGAAACTGTTGAAAATTTGGAAAATGCTCTTCTTTTAGATGAACAAGGTGTTAATCTAAAATGGTGTCACTTGAGACCAGAGTAGTTGGCACTGTTACTTGAACGAACTGGAACACTAAGAACAATTTCAAAATTATTTTTGGTTCAAAGACATCAAACACCAAGCAGATCTCAAAGTTCTGGATTCTTCTGAAGTCTCTGTCCTTTCTTTTGGTAGGGAGAATCTGGATTTGTAGGACATCCTGGTCCAGAGGTATGATGAAATGGGCATGTTTGCTTTCTTTATGTCTTGCTTTTAAATTATTTGTGTTTAGAAGAGGTTATCTGTCTTTCTGTCTTCTCTTTTCCTTTAAAGCTTTGGATTTTGTTAATTTTCAGGGAGAAGATGGAGACTCGGGCATTCCAGGAGCTGAAGGACCCAAAGGGGTTAGGGGTAGAAGAGTAAGAATGATAAATCTGTTAACTCTATGAAGAGTTCTGTAAGAAAAGCCCTTAGTTCTTCAGTGTTTCCTCACAAAAAATTTTTGAGATCGGTTCCCACCCTGATAATTTATTGCCATATCCTGGGCAAGGGATCTTGAGAGAATGCAGGTCTAAGTCTTTAGAGATGTTAGTTGCTAATAATTCTTAGGAGTCTATCTTCATGTAAATGCAAGGTTCAGCTCACATTATAGTTTTAGAGGTTTTTCTATGCTTTAATTCTGCACCTGTGTGTGCAATTATAAAGAATAAAACTTATATTTCTATTTTTAGGGTAATGCTGGCACACCAGGTTCTCTGGGAGATCCAGGAGACCAAGGGCCACCAGGACCTATGGTAATATATATTTTTATTTTTTTAAAAAATCAGTCTTGGTTTGCTCTTAAATTTGCTATTAAAGTAATATTTAATAACGTTTCATGTGTTAAATTATGTGTAATCCTTCTGGCAGTTGTATAGAATCCTGTCTTGCCTGTGGATGTGTGTGCACAAGAGCACCTGCTGTTGGAAATGGAACTGCAATGCTACAATGTAGGGCAGAGTTCCTTCCACAGTATTTGGTATTGTCCTTAGGCTGGGAAATATCTAAGTAAAAAAGAAGCGAGTACTGAAGTGGAGAGCTGGATTGTTCTGCTGAAAGCCAGTGTTGGGGTTGTTTGGTTTGATTGTTTTTTTTCATTTAAAGAAAAGCCATTTAAAATCAGATTTGCAATTAGAGGTACTTACTTAAAGCTTAAATTGACTGTAACCGATTAATCCTTAGATACAAGTTGATGTTTTGATGTTCTTTTCCAGTGTCTGTGATCTGCAGTTTATACAACAAAAATATTTATTCTCTAAGTGAGGGATCATGGATTTCAGTAGAATTTAGAACTGACATTGTAGGCAATTAGGAAAATCCTCAAATGCATTTATCTTCATCTTGCAGCAGTTCTGCAAATCAGCTCAGTAGTGACCAGGAACAATCCCTACTGTTAATTATTTGTTAATTATTTTCATGTTAAACTTTCTTAAGCTTACTCTTTTAGTTTAAATGTGGAACATTATTAATAACAGTATCTTTACCTGTATAACATGGCCCATGGAATACATGCAACTTAGAAAACAATTTTTTATTTTTTTTTTTTTTCTTGTCATTACACTGTGCTGGTCAATGAATGTACCTGTCTGACTTTATTAAGTTCAGGCAGGAGGTAGAGGGATGGAGGGTAAATTGGAGGGGGAAGGAATAAATATGGAGATGGTGCTGTAATCTGGGGATGTAAGGAAGTATATGATTTTGGTAAACTGTAGTGTTATGGTGGAGAGAGGCTAAGGTAGAGGTTGTGGGATGTGGAGTTCAAATTTTTCTGGTGTATATCACTGCAGCCCCCTGCGAGTAAGTGAAAATTTTCACTAGTCTCGCTACACATCTGAATTGCACACATGATAAAAATTCTCAAGCTGCCTTGAAAAAAAGTTATTTTCCTTGTATTTTATTCCTGTTATGAAGATTAAACAATACTTCTATTTTGCTAGAAGATGCCTGGAATCCTGGCATTTGCCTGCAGCTCCCAAGGAGAAGGCTGCAGAGTAGCCAAAGCTAGCTAGACTTGTTGAGCAGTCATGATGTGTGTATGGCCTGCAGGATCTCTCAAGGTAGAACTGTGGAGGCTGTACCCTGCAAGAGGAGAGGGCAGGCCTATCAGACATCAGAGGTTGAAAAGGATGTAAGGTGCCGATAACTGAACCACAGCAAAGAAATTCCTATTTAGAAAGAAAATGCAATTCTGAGTTACACTGGTCCTCAAGAGCAACAAGTATTAAACATTGATAAAACCATTAAGGAAATGGACTGAGAAACAGGTCTGAGGAGTTGTCTGCAACTCTGTTTGGAACAGATCCACAGAAGTCCATGCTGGGAACTGATGCCTCCTTGTATTTCTAATTCACAAATGGTTGTCAGGGAAATGCTGTATGCTTGCATTTTCTTTGGGCTGCAAGGTCATAGGTGGAAATGTTATCAGGGTCTGATTTTCTGGACCTGTGTTTGATTTGTTTCAGGGTGCCAAAGGACCAACGGGCACCATTTTAATGGAAGTAAGTAATCACCTTACAGCTAACTGCACACTGCATGGGATTAACAGTTTTAGTCTTCCATTTATAAGCACTGACTGCAGTCAGCACAGTTAGCTGTTATAAACCACTATCCTTTTCAAATACTTGCCAGAGTATAGTGGGTTCTTCTGTTCTGCAGATAATCAAGGAATGAGACACTATTATGCATATGGATTAACACCATGTCTAAACTTTTACAAACTGTTGGACCATTAATATTCCTGTGTCTGTTTCTTCATTCGCATCAGTTTATACACCAGCTCAGATTTAGGGTTATGTTTTACCCTCTTGTAAAGGAAGGCATTTTTTCAGCAACAGCTGTTTTCACTGCGAATAGCAGAGCAGGATTTCTTCAAAATCCTAAACCCATGTAAAATGAACACTTTTGAGTAAAGGCTCCATCTAAGTCTTGCATAGACAACCACCTTCAGGCAATACTATTGTAGGTGTGTTCTGTGTCCAGAGGGGGTAATCTCCTGCTTTGTGGACCTCTCTCTTCCTTATGTGAGTTGCTACTTAAATGTTCATTTTCCTGTGGTGACCTCCTATGGCACAAAATAAAGACTGAAGAAATGGTTGCTTAATACTCTAGAGCATGATTAAATGCCAACAGACCATGTCTACAAACCCCCATAGTTTCTGCAGCAGGAGGAGAGCCCCAGTGCTATTTGAGATAGAGAAGAACTGGAATGTGTGATTCTGGATTTACTGCAGTGAGCATTAGGTCAGGAGCTAGGATGTGAGCTTCAGCTCAAACCACTAGTAAGATTCCCAATTTGGGATGGTTTGAGATTTGCCATTAATTCCTTGTTTTGGTTTGCTCCTGCAGCCTTGTGAACTTGTGAATTTTACACGAAAGAACTGCCGTAAGTAGGGAGCATCTTCTTTTACCTCTGATTCCACCTAGTCACTCCTCTTAAAAGGAATAGCCTCCATTGGAAACTCTGTAGACTGGTAGTTTGTATTTGGGTTCAGTTTGATGATGACTGTGTTGCTAACTGTGAGGGATTTTCAGCAGGTGTATGAAACATGCTTACGCTTTTTGCTTTTTTTCCCTATCTCTTAATTATAAAAATTGTAACAATTGTCTCTTTTCCTCTTTTGAGATTAAAGTAACTCTTCGGCATTGTGCCAACCCCCCTTGGAGAATTCTCTGAGAGAAGGTGTTATACAACATTTGTGTATCACCTGTCCTTCAGATTTGGAATGTTCATTCCCTAGCAGACTTGTGTGCACAGCAGAACCCAGAACTATTTCTTTAATTCTCATTCAGTAAAATTGCACTATTTTGAGTATTTTATTGTTGAAGAGGAATGTTGTCTGTCCCTGACTGATTCTGTCAGTTGTCCGAGCTCTGGATAAGGCTCTTCAGTGAAAGCAAATGAATATGTCACTGTTTTAATTAATATGAGTCCAAAATAATTTATTTGCTCTCCGTCTCTTCATTTCAGCTTGCTCATCAGGTAAGTCCATCTGACCTCTGCATGTCCTTTCTTTCATAGAGTTCAAGAAAAAAAAAACTAACAATGTTTGAGTTGTGGAGAAGTTCTCACAAAAAAATGTTTATTTCAATATACAGACACATGTCCAGTTTATCCAACTGAAGTGGTGTTTGCCTTCGATATGTCTGAAGATGTTACTCCAGCTGCATTTGAAAGGATGAGGAATGTTGTTATGTTATTGCTGAAGACCATGAAGATCAGTGAAAGCAATTGCCCAACAGGCGCTCGTGTCTCCGTTGTTTCTTTCAATACCAATACGCGCTATCTCATCCGGTTCTCAGAATTCCAAAGAAGCAACTTGCTGCTACAAGCAGTCCAGAGAATACCGCTAGAGAGATCCACTGGAAAACGTAATATTGGGGCAGCCATGAGATTTGTTGCAAGAAATGTCTTCAAGCGTGTTCGTCAGGGCATCCTCATGAGAAAAGTTGCCCTGTTTTTTGCCAACGGTCCGTCACAGGATGATGCTGCCATCAGCACGGCTGTGCTTGAGTTGAGTGCCTTGGATATTATTCCGGTCGTTATTGCCTTCAGTGAAGTTCCAAATGTCAGATGTGCCTTCTCAGTAAGTAGATAGACTATAGAAAATTAAGCCAGTCATTCATTTGCTTAGGATTTGCTTAGTAGTTGAGTAAAGCATGCTCTCAAACCAGTAAGTTCCACAGGAACCGTTCAAACCCTTACCAGAAAGGGGTATATTCAAGGTTACTATTTTAACAAAGCAGCATTGATTCACTTGACCATAATGATCCCCATTTGACCTCTTTCTGCACATGAATTATCACTTGTGCTTTTAGGCCAAATCACAAAATTTAAATAACATATTAATTTAACTTGGTTACCTATGTGGTTTCTCTTCTGAAGTTGTGACATGTATTAACCATTTAATTAATGAACTGTGGCCCTAGTTTCTAGAAAAAGTAGTAGTAAAAGGCCTCAAGTTCACCATTTTTTTCAGCAGAAAATTAAATAAAGCAAACCCCCTTTCTTTTGATAGCTGTATTGCCATCAGTAGAGGAGAAAAAGAAAACCTTTTGTTTAAAAATATTACTTCATATAAAAGTAAGAGGAAAAAAAAAGCAATCCATTTTACCAGGTACCAAAGGAAAACAATTTTAGGTTTCTTTAAGGCTTCAGAGTATGGATTCCATATTCTTTCTCTTTTCAATTTATTTTTTATCATTTTTAAATTTTATTGACATAAAATTCCTTCTAGCTGCTCTTTCTTCAAAATTATCCTTACAGAAGGAAACTGTGTTTACTTACATGTGACAAAAAGTGCAAAACTTGGAGGCTAAATTCTGATCTAGGAGCATCTAAGTCAGCCCTTTAATCTTTGTATTATATTTATTCTCATGCAGCCTTGTATCTGTTTATCAATTCACATATTTCTCTGGCTGAGTGTTAATTTAGCAGAATGAAAAAGTCCTGCTGGCACAGGAGAAGGAAGCTTATAGTTTATTCAGGATAAACAGGAGCAAGCAATCAGTATTTTGTTTACTTAGTATAAGCAGATTATGGATCTAAATATAAGCAGATTATGAATCTGAATATGACAACATCTGGTATTTACAAAGGTGCCAACTTCCCTTAAATCAGTTTTCAGAGTAGAAAAGTTTAAAAAAGCTGCTTAGCAGGGAGAAAGGCAAAAAACAATCACTGCCCAGTTCTCCCTTATGGTTACAGTGATGGAAAGGCAACCAATCTCACCACCACCACCCAAGAAAATACAACCTCCCGTTTTCTTTCAGGTGGAGTTCTGTCCTTGTGGTTGAGAGATGGTTTAATCTTATGATCCTACCAGCCTGTAGCCACAGCTAATTACTGACTTCAGTTAATTTGCTTGAAGAGCCTCAGCTTGGAGATCACTTAAACCATCACTGCCAATTCTAATTCCTTTGAAATTCCTGTCTATATTATCCTTTATGACATTAACGGGAAGTTAATTGTGTTGTGTATAACACACACAAAGCTTAAGTTTAATGCACAAAAGTAATTATTTCTTTCTGCACCATTTTAGCTTATCCGTATATATACTTCATTTCCTGCAATACTATGATATTTTACAGCCATTTTTATTTCTCTTAGTCCACAAGGAAATGTGTTTTCTCCTGAATCTCATTTGGGTGGGCTTGGGTAGTCACTGAAATTGTACGATAATGTTGGACCTTCTCAGGGTTCCTCAGGCATTTCTGTGGTTAAATCTGCCACTGGGTAAGACTGTCTTTCTTAAGCTCATCACAGGCAACAGCTTGTTGCCAGTTGTTAGAACAGGTTGTTCTAATGCTAGAATTTTCTCTCCCAATAAAGCATCTTCACTGTGAAGGATTTCTGTTTGTCCCAGAAGCAGCCGAGATAGGAGAACCTGCCCTTTTCTCTGTAGTACCCTACTAAGAAAATAAAAAGGTGACAGCCCTTCGCTGACAAAAAAAAAAAAGTCTTAATACCTTTTACCTGTGCTTCACCTATCTTTTTTATGTTATTTTATGTCTGCTTTAAACAGATTGATGATACTGGAAGATTTCAGTTATTTGTCTGGGAAACACAGCAGGATGAAAGTTTGGAGAATATCACATATTGTACACTATGCTTTGGTAAGACATTTTACGAATTACAGACGTTGTATTGGTCTTTTTACTCTTTCAGTAACAAACCCCGTAGATTTTATTTTGCAATGTGGTGTTGGGGAATTTTTATGGTACCCCTGAAAAACATTTGTGCTTATAATACAAAAAGAATGAAGAATTGGGCAGAGTTCCACTACCATAGGTGGTTCTACAAGGAGTCCACAAAGCTGCATTAAGAGCTGATTCTTTTTCCACTTGCACCAGCACCAATCTCATGAGTAGTTGCAGGGGGCGACTCAGCCCAGTTCTACTGCCCAAAGGTGGCCCCAAGTGCTTGAATTCCAGGATGTTCTGGCTGTTCCTTGTCATCACCAAGAGAAAGTTGACTCCTTTGCAGGGAATTGTTCTGTCTCTGGCATTCCTGCATCCAGCCAGTTGAACCCCTCCTGTAGTTGGGCCTTCTTGCCCTCCATGCCAGAGCATACCTTGGTTACAGATTACCACTGCTGAGAAGTTACAACTTGAATTTCCCCTTCAGTGGATGGTAATAATAAGAACCACAAAACCATGAAAGCTGTTTAATTAGTTGCTGTCTCAGCCATATGAAACAAATTATTGTATTTGGCATTTCCTTTTTAACAGAAATGCATTTAAAATAGCATTATGATTCTGGGAAACCAGGCTCATTTACTGTAAATTCTACATTAGGGGGGAGGGATGAGAAGCTACTAAGTGATCGTATCTCGGAATGTTGAACAGTGGTCTGAGATGAAAAATAGCATTTGTTCTAGTGTCCTTTACAATGTTTAGATTTCAACAGAAGAAAAATTTTCCCAGGAACTCTCTTATCTCTTAAGTTTTACCGTATGAACATTATTTTGCTCTCACATCTGAATAATTTCCCATGGTATCTCAAAACCTTGTTCAACAAGACTAATATGTTGTTCCTTACTAGAACAACAAGATTTCAAGGTGCCAAACAGATTTTTTTAATAAAAATTTAAGAAAAATAAAATAGATTAATAGAACTGTGTGATTATTTTTTTTTTAAATATTGCTTTTGATGTACTGTTAAATAGTTTGCTGCCTGTTGGTTCTTTCTCTCTAGATAAATGCAAACCAAGTACCAACTGTAAGGTGCCCTTTTCTCGCCCTGTTCTGATGGATGTGGATATCACTTACATCATGGACAGCTCTCAAAGCATCAGCACTGAGGAGTTTCAGAGAGCCAAAGACTTTGTGAGCAACATGCTAGATCAGTTTGTCATTTCCTCTCAGCCAAATGAATCATACGGAGGCATCAGAGTGGCACTGGTGCAGCAGGCTCCCAGGGGCTTCCTACCTGACAGAAACCAGACCCCTGTGGCATTGGAGTTTGATCTAGTCACATACAGCAATAAAAATTTGATGAAGAAACATATCCAGGAATCTGTTCACCAACTGGAAGGGCCATCAGCCATTGCTTCTGCCTTGCAGTGGACGGTTGAAAATGTGTTCTTTAAAGCCCCCAGACAAAGAAAACACAGGGTCATATTTACAGTAATTGGAAGCAAAACAAGCACATGGGACAGAGAGAATCTGAGAGAGGTTTCCCTTGGAGTCAAGTGCCAAGGATTCACCTTGTTCACTCTTGCGCTTGGCAATGATGTGAGTGACAATGAGCTGATGGAGCTGTCAAGCTCCCCCACAGACCAGCACCTACTGTCATTGGGCAGGGTTTCAACAACTGAGATGGTATATGCTCAGAGGTTTAGCCGGGCATTTCTACATCTTCTACAACGTAAGTAGCATAGTAAGTAGGTGTTTGCCTAAGTTCTGGGAAGCAAGACTAATACTGTGTAGAAAAAGGTAGTCAGTGTATATGCACTATCATTCAGTTTCACGTCATAATTTAGCTAGCCAGTCTTTCATCTTTAGTTTGCTGCAGATGCTGGACACTAGTGGAAGTGCCAGTAATGAGAGAACAGCCTTATATTCTAATGGTGCCTTAGGCCAAAGTCTTAAGCAGTTTTTTTTGCCCTCTTAAATGTGTATTTAATGTGTGGCTTTGCTGGCTCCAACTTTACTAACGAAAGGCCATTCTTCAGCTAAGAGAACACAGTTACATTCCTTATTTAGGCCTTCATTTGTCCTCTGGCCTTTTGGCATGTCTAGATTTACTGAGCTGTTTATGCCTAATTAGGCTTTGGGGCAGAAAGAAATTTAAACATTTAGCATATGTGGCACTAACCTCTCTTTACTCTGTAAAGCAGAGAAAGTGCTTCTTCACTTTTCAAGACACATTCATGCAGATCAGCAGGTCTCAGGTGCTTTGAAATACAAAAGAGAGAATACCAAGAAGGAAATGGTCACAGATTTTAAATCCTCATCAGAAGCATGTATTTAGAGATGTCAGAGTTTCTATAGAAAGATAAATTGTGTATTACAGAGCAAGACAAAAGTATAAAAGGTCAGTTCAGGAGTCATTTTCATCTAGCTGATCTCTAACATAATTTTCATTTTCCTGAACATAGTGCCAGTCCCTTTAAATATGGTGTGTTACTTATTGAAAGATGCAAACTCCAGTCCACAACAAAAAAATAATGTAGTGCTTTTTATTAAACATACTGAGGTTTGGAGGACTTTAAAACTCACCTGTGGTATCTGCACTTTCCCCACAGAGGAAATGAACAGTTATCCTTCACCTGAACTTCAAGAAGAATGTGAAAACTTAGATCAGGGAGACACACAACAGCAAGTGTCTATGATTGAAAGGTTTGGAACTGTCTATTTAAAATGTTGAGGGGATATCTTTGAACATAAATTTTCTCCCTTTGGGTTAGTGTTTATATTCAAAGTAGCTTTAATAGAAATGGAATCAGGACCAATCATTTTTTTCACAGTATTCAGAAGGAAAGAACCAGATTAATTTTCAAGGCCATACGAGTGCTTAAATACTTTTTTTTTGTTCCTCTTCTTGGAAGGATGCCTTTTCCTGAAACTGATGAAACTGGTTATGGTTATGGTTTAGAAGATTCTGAAGTAAGTGAAAGTAGAGTCCTGGAGAATGTTAAAGAGGCCACGACAGAACCTGTATACACAGTGCCAGAAATGAGATATAATTATGAGGAAGAATATTTCACAGAGGAAGATGCTGAAGGACAAAAGCCACAAGAGTATGGAGAAGCTCAGGAGGAGAATGGGGAAAACTTAGAGGCAACAGTAGGAACCAGAGCTGCCTATAATGATTATGGTATGATTTTAGAATATTAAAATCTTCTTTAATTCTGTAAAAAGTCTCTAGATTGTGAAGGGCTCCGCTGAACATTTATGCCGTATGAAGCATTTCTCTTAATTTAATTTTCAAAAGTGTTTTGTCACCATGTGTTTGTATTCAGTCCAAATTTATACAGTAAGAGTTTGTAATTAAAAGGTGAACTGCAGGTGTCATGACGACTTTAGCTTTGTTTTGTAACTTTTTGTAATATAATATAAATTTCTAAATCCCCTTTACTGAAACAGCTAATCATTTTAAATTCCCAAGTTGCAGTATAATTACTGAGTTACTCCTGCTGTTAAAGTAGCTCAACATGGAGGAGTTAAATATGTGCTACAGTCTGTTCCTGTAGGAAGAACAGGATGCCTCAGCAGAGGTATCCTGTCAAAACATATATTCATCTTTTTTACCTTCCTTCCTAACTGTGCATTTTTTCTTTGCAGATTTGCTATTTGATACAGAAAGTGTGGGAAGCTGATTGTGAGATAATTAGTCACTAACATTCTTTTAACACTAT
Source organism: Hemiprocne comata (assembly GCA_020745705.1). Lineage (NCBI taxonomy): Eukaryota > Metazoa > Chordata > Aves > Apodiformes > Apodidae > Hemiprocne > Hemiprocne comata. Next base: position 45,989,779 of record CM036587.1, read on the forward strand.
GGAGTGGTTTTATTGTTCAGGCTACAATTGGGGAGAATTCTGTGAAAAAAATGCAGTGGCATCTGCACAGCTTTGGGTGTGGTAGCTTGTTGGTACAGCTGCTATCCCTTTGTTTTTCATCCCTCTCCATTCAAAAATGATTCTGGGAATGTCTAATAGCCCCACCCCTGATGAGAAAGGACTAATGCTTTTGCAAAACTGTTCTAATATTGGATCTTTAGTTCAAAGCTTATGTACCTCTGGGGATGCCATACATTCACAGTGCAGGACTTACTTGCTAAGCACAGATTAAATTGGTCCCATTGCCTAACTGCATGTGTACAATCTTGAATCAGTGCTCCCATTAACCAGGTCATAAGCTCTGTAGTCACACAGAAAATTCAGTAGAATGAAGATATGTTACTGTTTATACTTTATGAAGAAAATATTTCCTCTGAGAAGGTAATCAGGGTCATTGCACTGATGTGGTGAGCAGTGACCTAAGCTGCTTAAGGGAGATGTATGAACTGTTGTTGTTCCCAATCCTGAGTTGTCATTAGTGACCCAACAGTTTACTTCTAAAACCATGTAGCACAGTCCCAGAATTTGCTTTTTGAATTGTACTTAGTACCAATCGATTGCTTGAGATTTGTTGTTTTGCAGTCGATTAGGAGGAGAAGGTTCTATAATTTTTATATTTATGTTGGGCAGTTTTATCAGTATTTTGCTTTACTACTCAGTGCTTCTCCTTCGATGTCATACAGATACCAGAGTCCAGAGCTGCTCTTGTGACTTCATTTGAGTAACTCTGAATTTACATGGGTGAAAGCTAGTTAGATCTGTACTTACTGAATACCAGATTGCTACTAAGTATGCTGCTTTCACCTACTTTTGGGCTAATTTATGCAATTTAGATCTATATTACTGTGGGATTTGGCTAAGAGACTATTACAGATTATTTCACCATCTATGTATGTTCATTTATGAAATTTTGCTAATGGATACCAGTATAACAAGTTGGAATAAAGAAGAGGGACATTCTGAAAAGCTTTGTTTACCTAATCCGAGTAGACCAGGTATCATAATTTTATAATTATTGTAGTAAAAAGTTTGTTAGAAGACTAAAGACCTTTTAGCATTCCTTTGCTTTATGCCACTAAAAATCTAGTTGGTTCAGACATTCTTTCTGATTAAATCAATCGTAAGAAGAGGGACTTCAGACCACACCAGCAGTGTGGGTTTGAGGATGAATACTTAGTGAATCTTTGTGAGACCTTGAACACTGGCTACCTCTTTCATCTGCCAGTTCGCACTGGACGTTACTTTTCCCTGAAATTACAGTGCTGAGAAGTGTGGATCTTCCTTTCATTAAGTCTGTGTCTAATTTCCCTTTTCCAGATGCATGTGACCTTGTTCAAGATAGTGGAGAGTGTCAGAATTACGTTCTGAAGTGGTACTACGACAAAGAGAAGAGAATGTGTGGTCAGTTCTGGTACGGGGGCTGTGGAGGCAATAAAAATAGATTTGAAACACAAGAAGAATGCAGATTCTTCTGTATAGAGTCTTCCTAGTGCAGAGACACTTTAATTACTTTAATTCTTCAGTTACATTATCAGGGTGTTGGGATAAAGTGGTTGAAAGAGAAAGCTTTACATAGCCACTCATCTATCATATTTCAGTTGAAAGAAATACTTGATTGTGACGTTATTATCCAGTAACTTAGTAGTAAAAATAAAGCTAAGACTATTGCCTAGTTCATCTGATAAAACATGTTGAGTACTGAGACACTTCTGTTAGCCAACAGTGATTGTTTTAAAATGGATAAAGGCATTGAAACGTGACTTTCTTCCAAAAGCACGAAAATGTGCACTTTTAAAATGTACTGAATAAAATAAAACAGAGGTTTTCATGAAATAGCATTGGATGTGAGACACTAACGTCAATATGTTTTGATGCATTTTCTTGCATTTATCCTGCTTAAAGAAAATACCAAAAAGCATTTAGCTCTCAAATGACACAGACTTAATAGAATTTGCTTCACTTTGATTTAAAGGATTTTCTACCATAGAATCATTCTTGGCTTTTTAATTTTTTTCTGAATAATCCAACATGTTAATAAAATCAATCATTCTCAAATATTTCACTTCTGCTGTTAGTTCTTGAAACAGATATAAACGTATTCCCATAATGTGGCTTCTCATATGTAAATAAGTATTGGTCCCTTTCCCTGGGTTACCAAAGGTTAGACAAGTGCATTCATTTTAGAACAGTATATTTTTGTGGTTGCTTTTGAGAGGGCAAAAAATCCTGATGACATCTCCTGATGAAAGGTAATAAATGCAGTGCTCTGCAGAAGGGTGGGACAGCTTTCACACTCTGCTGACTTACCCAAACACTGCTGTTGCCTGTTTTGTGTCTGTAGAAGGCATGGTACATATAACTTTGCCATGCTGGGCCACTCTTTATAGAGGTGGCTATACTGACCTGCAATTTTGTTCTTCTCTGTGTTTGTCTACAACAAGACAGGTAAAATAACTCTAATAAATTTGCATGGACTGCTGGCCAAGAGTTCCTTAAGGAACATACTTGAACTTGGATATCTAGAGCCTGGTGTTTTTGACTTACACCAAAAGGAGGACTCTGTTGTGAACAGTGACTTTGAACAGAGTGGACTCTTGTGAGGTTCTGCCAGCCTCAAGTCTGTAATAATGCTGAGCAACTCAATGCTACAGGTGACATCACCAGCCTTAGCTCAGGTGAGGAATGGTCAAGATGTCTCTTGGGTTACTACTGCTGACCCAAACTCTGAGTGAGGATGGGTGAGGTGATGAAGCCATCAGTCTTTCACCTTTGGGTGTTCTTTCAAGTGACAGAATGTGACTGTCATGGAGTAGGAGATATTCTACTCTCTGATTCTGTTCTTTTTCTACATTTGTGACTGGGAAATGATACTTAAGGAAGGTGCCTTAGCTGTCTGTTTGGGGGCTGGAGCTGGTCTAGTTATTTTGTGAAGCAATAAATTTAACCTGTGTTTGCTTTTTACTACAATATGTTCAGTGCTTTTAATTCTGAAGTGGTTAATATCTAGAATTCCAAAGTGCTGTTCTCTGTGTCTAATGGTTGTTTCTTCACAGGCACTGCCAGTTGGCAGCAGTTTCTCTCCTCTTTCAAAATCAATGGCTACCTCCCCCTAAGTCAGGTGTACATGAGATGTGAGTTTGCCTTTTTTGGAGAACTAGGGTTTTTTTACACAAGAGTCACAGAAATCCTGTCTTTAAGGCAGAACAGCTTGGCAGTTGGACTTCTTTGGAAATTTAGTGTCCTCATTTTGTTCAGATAAGTAAATAATTCTTTTGCTTGAAAGGGAGAAGTAAAAAAATCGAACATCTCTGTTCTTGTAGCAGAAGCAGTTTTTGGTATCTTAGGTTCTCTTGGGCCCAGGAGACAGGGAGTCCCCTATGGATCTCGGCTGCCTGTAATCCATCTCTTCCTTTCAGCTGGTGCTTGTTATCTGAGGCTAGTCTTGCTGTTGGCTCAAAATTCTTGTTTTCCAGTTAGAGAAGAGTCCCCCTGTGTGGGATCCTCTCTCCTTGGTAAGGGTAAGTTTGTGTTTGTGTGGACTGACCAGCTCATGCTTTCTACACACACACACCTTCCATCTCATTACCTCAGACAGGCTCATTGATGATCCTCTTTCTGGAGCAATGTACGATAAAACCAATCAGCTGCCCCCCCTTGGAGAATGACTCTCAGAGCCTCCTAATCTGTTTTTCCTGCTTTCATCCCTAGCATAAAATCCTGGGCTCTTTTTCCAAGGAACGAATGTGCTAGCTGCCACGGGATGCTTAGAATTCCATTGTCTAACACCTCTCTCATCCTTCTGGTTGTGTTACGTGGTCCAGCAAGCTCCATATATCCTTTTCAGACATGTGGATGCTATAGGAATTCAGATTAGTTACACAAGGTAACATACGGAAATAATTATTTTGTGGGCAGCCTGGAGAAGAGGAGGCTCTGGGGAGACCTCACACCAACCTTCCAGTACCTGAAAGGGGCCTACAAGAAAGCTTGGAGGGACTTTTTACAACGGCATGGAGTGACAGGATGAGGAGCAATGGCTTAAAACTGGAAGAGGGGAGATTTAGATTAGACATTAGGAAGAAATTCTTCACTATGAGGGTGGTGAGACACTGGAACAGGTTGCCTAGAGAAGCTGTGGAGGCCCCATCACTGGAAGTGTTCAAGGCCAGGTTGGATGGGGCTTTGAGCAACCTGGTGTAGTGGGAGGTGTCCCTGCCCGTGGCAGGAAGGTTGGAACTAGATAATCTTTAAGGTCCCTTCCAACCCAAATCATTTGATGATTCTATGAACTGACCAGACTTCTCTGACTGTTGCATTTCATTGAGTTGTGAAACATTAGTGTTCAGCAGATAGTAAAATGTTTTTGTGAGATTTTAAGTTGTAATGCCAGTGAAATATTCTGGTGTTGCTGCTCCTAGACACTTAACAGGCTTTTGTAAGAAATCTAAGTGCTGAATTTCCTATGTTGTGTGAGTTGATACTGTACTTTTGGTGCTGTGGGTGCTTCAACTTCAGAACATTGCTCTAGGTAATGGAGTACCTAGCACCTACTTTTTTTAGCCCTTGGCAGTCTTTTGAATGGCTATGGTAGAAATGTAGAGGGATCTCTAGTGTATGATGTGGCATGCAGTGATCTCCTCAGGTCAGGGCATTCCCTTCCTCCCACCCTGTCGCCCAGGTGCCTTTGTGCAGCTGTGCTTACATAGCCTGTGCTATCATATGTCTTCTCCTGCAGCTGGCTCAGTTTGAAAGCAGCTTAAACACCAAAGCTCAAGGTCTTTGTGCCAATACTAATAAACCCTGCCTTTAAAAGACAAATTAATTAGTATAGGAACAGCTGTCCATTAACAGCAGAAACTGGGATATGACTATTGGTACTGGGATATGACTGTCTGCTGTAACAGAGATTTCCTTCTGTCCTGCAATGAAAGCAGTCTTCTGAAGATGTACTCACTGCTCAGCTGAGTGAATTAAGAACAGCCTCTCCCTGCTCAATCCCAGATTCCTCCCAAACTATAAAAGAAACATGAACCTCTTAGAAGTAACAAGGAAGTGGCTTATTTATGGATGCTGTCAGAGGCTGCATGTAGAGAGTCAAGCCACACACTTACCAATCTGTTTAGGGAGCAGTTTGGTTTTGTCACAGTAAACCTGCATGTGATCTTTATGCTGGTGAGGGTCTTAGTTAAGACAATCTGTAGTTTAAAAAGTGCGAGAAGGTAGAACTAGTAATCTTAATTATACTGCTCTCATATGTCAACCTCATGTTCTAAGTTTTGTAATCCAGAGTAGCTGTGTTCTGAGGCCAAATCCTCTAAAAAGGAACGTGATCAACAGAAAACAGATGTCGCTGGGACCAAAACACTGTCTGTGAATTCTGCTGAATGAATGAAAGTGAGTAAATTCAATGTTCTTGCTTATTTGGTTATTTTTGTTATAAGGGTTATAATGATGTGAAAATGCTGATAATCTAATACTAATTTTTAAAAGGTTTCAGATGGCGTCTTATATTAATTAGACCTAGTGATACATAACTTAATAGGGCCAAATTGTTTAGAGTGATAAAAGATCTGAAGCACCTTTGAGGGAAAACATGTAGCTTTCTGGCTTTGTGTTATTTTATACCTTCTATTGCAAAGTTTGGCTGCATATCTGACAGGTAAATTGACCAGCTTTTCTAATGAGAATGGAGCCCAGCTCATGTAAAACATGTAAGGGGTAAGTTTTACCTTTTGTAACAAGGCTGATGCATGTTCTGAGCTATAATTTGAACCCAGTGTGAATGGAATGCAGGTCTTATGTTCTTCCTCGAGACATGAGGTGAATGCCATCACATCTTGGCAAGGTGCATTGTGTGGAATTTGAATGGGATTGGCAGTTATCAACACCTAATAAGTCAGTGTTGCTGTTTGTAGTGACCCATAGAGCCTTGACATATGCAGAGTTGCTGGTGGTGGCCTGGTGCTGTTTCCCAGCACGTGACAGGCCTTCAAGAATCCCAGGTCCTGGAGACCAGGAGGAACTGTCTTTGTCAAAAGAGGATCAGGTCAGGGAGTGCATAAGCGAACTGGATATATGTAAGTCCAAGGGCCCTGACGGGATGCACCTATGAGTCAGCTGAAAGATTTAATTGCAAGGCCACTCTTTATAATCTTTGATCAATCATGGCAACTGAGAGAAGTGCCCAAAGACTGGAGGAAAGTAGATGTCACTCCTGTTTGCAAGGAGGAGAACCCAGAGAACCACAGGCCAGTCAGCCTCACCTCAGTCTCTGTGATGGTGACAGAGAAGCTAATCCTGGAAACCATTCCATGCATATGAAAATCATCAGGGGTAATCAGTATGGATCAACCAGTGGGGAAGTCACGCTTGACCAACTTGACAAGCATCTACAATGGAATGAGTGGCCTGGTAGATGTGGGGAGAGCAATGCATGTCTTCTACCTGGATTCAGTAAGTTCTTTTACAGTGTCTCCCAGGAGATCCTCATAGAGCAGCTGTTGGTGTGTGGGCTGGATAAGCAATAAAGTGAATTGAAAACTGTCTGAATGTTCAGGCCCAGAAGTTGGTGAGCAGCAGCACAAAGTCTAGTTGGAGGCCAGTAACTGGCAGTGTACCACAGGGATCAATGCTGGATCCAGTCCTGTTTAACATCTTTGTTAATGATCTGGGTTATAGGGCAAACTGTACCCTCAGCAAGTTTACAGGTGACACAAAAATGGAAGAAGCAGCTGATATGCCAGAGGGTCATGCTGCCATTCAGAGAGATGCTGACAGCTTGGAGAAATGGGCTGACAGGAACCTCATTAAATTCGACAAGAAGTGCAACTTTAAGAACTTCTTTCTCATTTTTCCTTCAACATTAGCTTAACAAAGTGCAAAATTCTGCAGCTGGAAGGCAGCTTGGCAGAAAGAGACCTGGACGTCCTCATGGACACAGAGTAGAACATGAGGCAGCAACATGCTCTTGTTGCAAAGGCATATTGTATCTGAGATTGCATTAGTTGAAGTATTATCAGCAGATGGAGGGGGTGATATTTCCCTTCTGCTCAGCACTGATGAGGCCATACCTGAAGTGTACTGTCTCCAGTTCTGGGCTTCTCAGTACAAGAGCAACATGGACCTACTGGAGAGAGTCCAGCAAAGGGCCACAAGAGTGATGAAGGGACTGAAGCATCTCACGTATGAGGAAAGGTTGAGAGAGCTGGGACTGTTTAGCCTAGAGGACAGAAGGCTGAGACGGGGTTCTTATCATTATATATAAATACCTGAAGGGAGGGTGAGAGGAAGACAGAGTCAAGCTCTTTTCAGAGGTGCCCAGTGACAGGACCAGAGGAGAAGGGCACCAACTAAAACACAGGAGATCCCCTCTGAACATCAGGAAACACTTTTTTACTGTGAGGGTGACGAAGCACTGGCACAGGTTGCCCAGAGAGGTTGTGGGTCTCCCTCCCTGGAGATACTAAAACATCAGATGCTGTGATCAAGAGACCATCCCAACTTAATGTTGAATTCTTGCTGTCACTCTGAGAAACATTTCAGAACAAGGATGAGACCTAACAAAACGTAATGTAAGGTAAAAATTGTATAAGAAAGATTGAAATACAATTGTTCTTTGCCTCTGGATGATTTAAATTCCAGATAGAAGCTGCTCTCTTTTCTGTTCAAGTGAGTCAGGAGTCATGTGTGCTAGATTCAGGGAACTTAAATCGGAGTAAATTCATCTGGTTTGGATTTGAATCTGCTGATATTGCCAGCTGTGTTGTACAACTGTATAAAAGGGACCCAGAACCAAGCCAGAAACCTGGAAAAGTACTGCTTGTTGCTGTGACCAGCATACTCCTCTGCATTTGGCTGCTTCCCTAAGTCTCACCCTGGAATCGCAATCTAACTGCGTTTTCAGCTGAATTGTTGCCTCACTGTGCTTTTTTTCCTTACAAAAGGAAATAGACTTTTCCCTGTCTCTGAATGATCTGAGTTGAAAGGAAGCACTCCAGGACATGACTGCATAGGAGATCTCTTTGCCTCTTGCATTGCAACGTGAGGAAGTGTCTTGTGGCCATAGGCTTGCTCTAATTTCACACTGGTGTCGTTCCAAATCAATGTGAAGAGATGCATTCTTACATCAAAACTGGGTTGGAGAAACAGAGAATTCAGATCTGTAATTCCTCTGATGTCTACCTCAGCTTTCGATCTGCTGTTGTAGCAGATGGAACAATGACTTGGAACCACCAATATTTGATATTATTTTAATTTAAAATGGTACAGAAAGCCTTTTTCAGTGGAACTGATATTTGTATTCATATTTAGTATAGTTTTGTTTGGATGATCTTAACTTGTTCTGGAAAGAGCCTCCAATTTTCAAAACCTTCAATATGTTTTGTTTGGAAAAGTATTTGAATATGGAACTGACTCAGGTATTGGCATGATGGATATCACTAGCAGACTATCCAAGTTCTTGGTAAATTATTTGCTGAAGAACCAATGTACACAGTAAGATCATAGAAAGATATTTAGGAATGGTTCAGAGCCATGTATTAATCTGTTGATGAAATGGGCAGCTCAGGCTTATATAATGTTAGTTCACATACATATTTTGAGCAGCCATAGTTTTATTTTGCCCTGATTTTCCAGAGTTAAAGAATTCACTTGAATCTTTTCACCCTTATCATCTTGCCCTCTGCGCAGTATCAGTTCCATCCTTAGTTCTTCATTTATTCTAAACATTAAGCAAAGTCAAAAATAGGTTTGCAGGTGTACTTGCAGGACAAGAAGACAAGAGGTGCAATAGGACAAGAGGAAGTGGCCTCAAGTTGTGCCAGGGGATTGGATATTAGGAAAAATTTCTTCACCGAAAGAGTTGTTAAGCATTGGAACAGGCTGCCTAGGGAAGTGGTTGAGTCATCATCCCTGGAGGTATTATAAAGACCTGTAGATGTTGTGCTGTTTGGGGGGATGGCTTAGTGGTGGACTTGGCAGTGTTAGGTTTACAGTTGGACTTGGTGATCTTAAAGGTCTTTGCCAACCAAACCAGTTCTGTGATTCTATGACAGCAATATGCTGCTGCTATTTCTAATGCTCTGCCAGGCTAGATGGTGGGTTCCTGCAAAGCACAGCCTCTGTCACAGCGTGGCATCTGCGTTCTGATATTTTGCTTAACACTGAGTTTTCACTGGGAGCTGAGTGACCATAGAAGAAAGTGCTGCTTTGCAACCTCAGTTCATGACCAGAACAAACTCTGCTGCTCCAAGAGGCAAAGTACAAAGCTACCCCTTGCAGCATAGCGCTTTGCAGCGCTGATGACTAAGTGGGGTAAAATTTGGGGGTTCAGACACTTTAGCCTTTTTTCTCTCTCAGGAGAGAGTCCATGTGAAGCCTTTTCACTTTCCAAAAAGCTCTCAAAAAATGTTGTGGCAGGGTCAGCGCTTCCCCAGCTTGGCAGCATGCTCTAGGCGCACAGAAGAAAACACCAACTCACACAAAACCCTACCTCAGAATTCAGTATTATGTTTCTTGTGCCAGGTTACATTTTCACTCTTGAAACATTACCGTGTTGCAAAAGAGGCCTCTGAATTCAGGTAGGACCTTCTTTTTGGCCTCTGAATTGTTTTGTTTTTTGCTTAGGGGAAAGGGAGTGAGAGATTGAAAAAGAGTGCTCTCTCTTATCCTCTGTGCTACACAACAAGCTCATTTAATACTGAAATATTAGGAACACTCATTAAGCCTGCACTGAGACTCAAAGCCCAGGGCAGCTGTTCCTGATACAGTTTTCATCTATGTGGAATTGTAGAACAATAGAAACGCCCGCCTTGGATTCAGAATGGTTTGGTTTGTTGATTAGATCTATTCTAAAACAGTTCTCATCAATCATACACATGTGGAGATACTATCCCCAGAACTTGTTTACTAGTATCCCCCTTTTCTCCTGGGATTCAAACTGGGGTGAACAGTGCACTCTCAACACTTATATAAAGACAGGTTACATAAACTTGTTCAAAAATAATTGGACTAGAATAAAAAATAATATGAAAGAACAATGTTAAATCAGAAACATTTAGAACTTTTGTAAGTTTTGTGCTTATAAGGAATATAATCTGAAAAGATATTAACTTCTAAAAATCTGCCTGGACTACACAAAGAAGGACTCTACACAGAAGCTCTAAAGTCTCTACTGCATCTGTTCAGAAGTATTTCCTGGCTAACATCTATGTGAGGCTTATTTTTTAATGTATACTCCTTTCTTACAAGACAGGTACCTGACTCTTTTGTGACAAACCCCTAGTTTGGCTTATGTCAAAAGTAATAATTGGAGAATTTGGCATGTTTTTTTATCCTGTAGGCAGCAGTTGCTCTTTGGTCATCCTTAACGTGCTTTCATCCAGACTGGCAAATGTGGAGCCATTAAAGCAACGAGTCTGATACCAGTGTGAAGAAGCTCCAGCCATACAATCAATCATAGAATGGGTTGGGTTGGGTTGGAAGGGACCTTTGAAGATCATCTAGTCCAACCCCTCTCACCAGCCAAGACAAAAGAGCATTTGACTATTATTGCATATATACAAAAAGCATTCAAGAAGAAACGATTTGAGGCAGAAGCCAATGACACTTGTTTTCTACCCAAACCAGTGCAACATTATTCATAAATCTACAGGACCAGATCTCTCTAACAGGTAATTTAGCTACCAGATTGTGTAAACTTCACATAAAATTTAACAATTGGATTCTTCTTTTCTATCTTTCAGGGCCCAGGAGGACCACCTGGACCACAAGGAAGACAAGGCAACACGGGATATTGAGGCAAAAGTGTTTTAAAGGTTAAACAAATATGCTGAAAATACTGTTCATTGTGATTTAAAATAATTCTTCAATATTTTTATTAAATGTTTTTCTAACTTTTGTCATTTTTATTTTCAAGGATTTTGAGAATTCGTTGGGAAAAAGGTACAGTATGACTCCAGACAGTCTGTGTGTGTGAGTGCAGTATTTTTTAGGGCTTTGTCCTGCACTAAATGAAGATTTAGAGAGTTTTGCAGAGCTGTCAGTGAGTGTTAAGACAATGTTACTTTTTTTCAGGCTGCTTTACAGGTGTCTGCTGCAATGCCCAGTTTGTGGTTGTGCCTAGGAAACATACAAGCATTAATCCCTGTGGGTTTTTCTCTCTTTTTTTTTTTTTTTTTCTTCTGGGTTTATTGTTGGTTTTGGTTTTGTTTGTTTTGTTGTTGTGTGTTTTTTTTATCTTGGTCTGTCACCATCTCTTTCTGGAGTTTGTAAATGTGCATTCATAGTTTATGTGAAAAATTCATGCACATTTATATTATTTCAGGATGACAGCGGGCAAGCAGGGAAGTGATGGAATTAGAGGAGAAGTGGTACATTGTTTTCTTTCTTTTGCCTTCTTTTCTTGACCTCAAAGTTACTGGTGATAAAAATGAATTAATATACCATCTTTTGTCTTTAAGGGATCTCCTGGGGTTCCTGGAAAGAAAGGAGAAAAGGGTGACATTGGGTATCCAGTAACATTTTGCTATCTTTTATTGGTCAGGATTCAGATTTAAGAACAATAGTGTGGCTGTTTCATGAAACTGTCCCTGTGAGAAATGTGTTTAATAAACTCTCAAGCAAAGGGAGTTGACCTTGTACCACAAAGTTATTTGCACATTTTCTGTTTGTATTCCTGTCAGAAGAGTTGCTATAGGAGTTCCAGCATTTGAAGAAGAGCAAACTACTGATGAACAGCAAGTGGGTATTTTTGCAAATAGTGTATATACCCAGTAAATAGTTGATTTGTAGGATGTTTCTGTTTAAAAGGTAGTTTGAAGAGTAATTAGGTCTGTACCTTATAGCCTTCTAGGTGGACATTGTCTCATATTTATTGAAGGTTCGAGTAATTTCTGTGTATGATTAATTTTTATTTAGCTAAAGATAGATATGAAGCCTTGTATTTCTGTAATACCCTCACAGGTTCACATACATGAGACCAGGTTCTTTTATGATCTGTATTTGCCAACATCAGATAACTTGTTTTTCATAAAGCATGGAGTAGCCCTGTTGCTTTTCCAGTTACCTCAGAGTCTGGAACAAGGTGTGACTTAAGACTCCACATGGCAAAAAGAGATACTGTTTTGTGCAGCTTACGTAGGCCATTGGAGAATTGACCATTTGTCTTTTCTCTGCTCAGACACCATTTGTGGGATGGATAACTGAAGCAAAAAACCCAGCTTCATAGACACTGAACATTTTTGGCTTGGTCCATTTGATAAAAACAAACCTCAGTGGGAACCAAGGTGATAATTCAGGTGATCAGTTACTCTTTAGCCTCCAGGATTCAAGGCCTGCTATTAGGAATGGCAGGCTGGTGGGTAGCCACCATGCCAGGTCTGTGCATGAGTGGTGTGGCCTTGTGGGAACAACTGGATACCTTTTTCAAGGGTGGAAGACAATACTCTCAAGTAACTGCTTGGTACCTCACTTCCAGAAGAAACTGAGTTACCCTTTCTACCCTTATACAGGTGCCCAAGAAAGCAGAGGGCTGATTGCTTCTCATGAGACTCTGGTTATTCCCAGATGAGGCACCATTGCATTCAAAACATGAAATGTATGTTAGCATACGCCTTTCAAAGATGTAGTCTACAAAGTTATTTGATATTTGGAATGATTTCTGTTTCATTGCAATAAGTATTTTGAATTTATTATTTAGTTAAAACAAAAAACCAAAACATAAAATACAATACAGAGCACAGTGGCTGTCTCTATATTGCTTTTTCCATGTTTGTTTTTTTGGGGAGTGGAATTGGGGAAGAAACTGTGGGTGAGACTATTTAAAAATGAAGGTTGATAGGTTGAACTTTGACCTATCTTTTGGCAATTTCTGCATGAAGGTAGTGTTTCAGGTTCTTACTGAGATATGTTCTGGTTTTAGGGAAGTCCAGGGCTAAGAGGACCCCCTGGTGATTGTGGCCAGAAGGGCTTCTGAGGAGATCCTGTAAGTTTTTTTCAAGTTAATAATTATTTTCTAGAAGCAGAGTGTCGTCTTTTATGTACTCATAAGACTTTATACAGATTCTTGCTCTGTTGCACAGGAAACTGAGATATTCTTCCAGTGTGTTCACATGATATTGCAGTGACTGCAGCATGTCTAATAGAGGCTTTTTATTAACCTTCTCTATATGTAAAGCTCTCTATTGTTTTGCTAAAGAATGTTTTCTTGTTTTTTAGTAGTTAGTACTACCTGGATCTGTTCTCTCTAAATGGAACTCCTTCTCATGTTGACAGTAATTGTATGCATTGCCTAAGGATTGACTTGTTTACTAAACTTCTCAGATTTTGTAAGACTAAGCATTATTACTGGGAGGTGTTCCTTTTTTTCACCGTAGCCCTGGACTAAACAGTACAATAGCAGGAGCAAGAGGCTTTGCAGGAGAAAGGGGGAAGAGGTAATTGGTTAGAAATATGTTAAATTTCTGTAAAATATCTACTTACCATAGTTTCCTCCTCCTATGTGCACTATATTAAATATATCTTTGCCAAAGATATTGGAACTTAAAACTTATCAAATACGATGCTAACAAAGGCCTGAAGGGTCTTTGATCAGAAATACCACTGAAAAAGAATGAGTACCACTGTCCTCACTGCCTTTTGTTTGTTTGTTTAACCTTGTCCTAGGAAATACCAGAAAAAGGGAACAATGGGGACCAGAGGTAAGAATTATTCTTTTCTTATATCTGCCCTTTTTCCTGTAGTAGCTTAATCAAAATTCTGAAAAAGAGAATTCAAAGTAGTTGCAAAATTCTCAAGCCAACAAACTGTTCCTCTTGTAAAGTATGAGGTAATCAATAGGGCAGCTAAGGAAAATTCAAAACCTATTCTGAGGTGGTTTCTGCCTTTTTTTTTTGTATTTTAAGTAATAAAGCTCAAAATTATTAGCAGTCATGTTGTTCTTAATAGAGAATTTTGTAAAAGTACTGCTGGTAGACTTTAACCTCTAAAATAGATTGCTACATACTTCAAGTTCACTAAAGTATGGTTTAATTTTTATTATTCTGCTGTGTAGTTTCTGAAAGGATGTTACACTCTGTTTACTTGCTGTAAAGTAAAAATGTTAGAAAGGATTTCATAACTGCAGCAGTTCATTTAGTACTGCCAAGTGGTCCGAGAAGAAAATGTGATTTGTGTATTATAAATGTCCTGGGAAATAATATAATTTCATTTTAGACAGAAAGGTCCAAATTAAATGGCATACACTTGACATTAAATAATATGTTATGGAGTGAGGGTGTAATTCTATGTAATAATGTAAAAAAGATTGTGCAAGAACTATAAATTTTGTGTTGACAGTAAATTCATTTTGTCTCATAAGGAATGAGAGAAAGTAGATAGGAAAAAAGAATTGTGACAAAGACATGGAGGATTTTTACATTAACAAAATTGAGTTATTGATTTATATTGTGTTAATGTTCACCAAAAACGTGACCTTGCAGAAATTATAATACCACTACATAAGAAGGATTTTATTAATTTAAAGGATCTATTTCTTCCTTTCTTCCCTACCTTAAAAAGGAAAACTGGTGTTTTAAAATTGATGAGCTTGTTACTCTAACATGCAGCTGAAACTCATGGCACAATGTCCTAGATTATTTTAGCCTATTTAGTTTTTATTGTGACTTACATAATTAAATAATGTTATCTGGGAAAAAGACTTCCACATCACACATAGGCTGTTAAGAGACTGTATTAGGTACAGTGGGACTGTGTTTCTCATTAAAACAGAATTATTTATTTCCATTCATCTGGTTTCTATTGCAGGTTAGTTATTAAAAATGGAAACCTCTTTGTTTTCCTTAAATGTCATGCTTAGCTTATGGGTTTACTGAAGCTTACTGAATATCTCTCTTCTTGTGCATATGCCTCAGGCCTCCTCATGAGAGCAAGCCCAGCAGATCTGACCTGCCACTTCTTTCAGGTTCACTAGATTTTTCTTACTTCCTAAAGCATTCATTGTCTTCACCCAAAAAGGTGTCACTTCTTTATAAAACCAATGAATTTAAAAATTCCCTTTAAAATGTGACCATAAATATTATGTAGCATGGTTAAGGTATACATACTCTGGAATCCAGCACAGATTTAAACTTTGATCACCTTGCGAGATCACTACAAGGTCCCAGTGATCACTGCTGCTCCTCCCTCTCTATGAGAACAGTCACATCCTAGGCAGATAGGAAGTTTATGGTCTGTCTTCATCCTGTAAATGTGAGGAGGTTCATTTCAGGCTGTATCTGTTAGAGCAAGTGGTGTGAGAGGGCAGACACAGATAAGACACCAGCAAAACCAAAGAACTAGTTTTGCTGTTTCAGATGTTTCTGTAAAACAACAGTTGTCTGGAGAGACAGTTCTTCAGCGAGGATGAAAGTGATACAAAATGCTGGTACCCAATGACCTGGAAGCCTCCCAGGGGTTTTGACCCAGATAGATGATAATTCTGGTCATTACATTCCCCATATGTTTGATAGTGAATTAAAAAATCCTCCCTTTTTATTTATTCTGAAGAGAGGACTTGTTGGAGTAACTCCTGGAAAGTGAACTGTAATGACGGATACTGGGAAAGGAAGGGAGAAAAGAAGGAATTTAGTTGCTTCCCTAAAATAATCACAACTCTTGAAGGTGTCGTTGGTGTGGATAAAACTGTTTATTATCAGTGCTTATCACTCTGCTTCCCTTTAAGCTGTGAGAGAACCCAGGCAGACAATACCCAGTTAGAGTTTGTGCCTTGGCACAAGGACACAGGAAAGCATGAAGCTTTTGTGGATTCAGACAAATAGCATGATAAAAAGCATTCTGGTCTCTGTCCCATGAGCTGCATAAATACTGATATCTAGCAGAACCAGGGTGTCTGTAAGATAAGGAACTTCTTTTTGGAGGATGTCAAGGTCTGTGCAGCTTCATGTGTATGTCACTTCTCTGGCAGACTTTAGGACAGTTTAATAATACATAATAATGCATGGAAACAATACATACTTATAAATATATATATAAAAAAATGTGTATGGATGTTTATGAAATGTGTAAGATTTTTGTCAATAACATAATTTGTTTTCCTTTTGTGTCCTTTTTAGAATATTTTAAGAAGAAAAAGCTATATTCAAATCTAAGTGTTGAAGTAATGTTTTAAAGAGGACAAGAAATCTGCTTTCAGAAACCATTGGTAGTGTTTTAGATAGATCCCAACTTTGCAAGCAATTGCTGCATGTCTGAGACACAGCTGTCAAATCAGATTGCTTAGTTTGCTTTTTCTGCAGTAAATTTTTCTACCTGAAGCTTTTTGCAGACATTCTGACCATTCATGCATTTTATCATACACCGAGAAGGCAGAATTTTTACTGGGATCTGTCAACTGAGGATCTAGCATAGACACAGATAGATAAGAAGTCTTTTACTTGTTTCACAGTAGTGCTAGAAAAATGGCTTTATCTCATTTTAGGGCTGAATTAGGAACAAATCTATATGAGACTACCACAACTGGGACAGGTCTAATAGTCTGCAGTACATCCCTTCTCCTCCCACGCCCTTCTCAGCAGTGGGTCTTCTGGGCCAAGTTTATGCACTAAATTTACACTTCATCAACAGCAAGAAATTGCAGAGCACTTACTCAGCAGTAAGGCTTCTGTCTTTATTTTTTGTTTCTAGATGGATGATTCTGGATTGTTTCAGGTGCTAAATGGTCATGGTGGACAATATAGTGAAGGGTTACAAAGATTTAGTCTCTGTGCTTTGTGCTGTGGTAAGACCAATATAGTATTTTGAATTGCCATTAAAAGAGAAATGAAGTCCTATGTAGAGTTGCCTAGTGAAGAGCAGTGAGGTAAAGAAAAAGGGCTGAGGCATTCCTCTGGCCTCACATAACCCTAGCAAGATTATTTGCCCCTGTTTTTCATAGAAGTGCTGAATAGTAACTAATGTAGAATCTTTTTCCAGTGAACGTTATTTTTTGGCAACCTATCACCTGCATTGTCATGATGGCTAAATTAATTTCAAAGGAAAATACTTAAATTAGAAGAACATGTTTGTCCACCTTAAGCTTCATCAAATGTGATGTTAAACATTTAGAGCCATTTCCTTACTCCAGTCTTTCTGAGACCTTCTACCTAGGATGAGCACATGCTTTTCTTTCAGTGTATTTGAATCCTTGTCTAGCCAGCATGCCTGGTTGAAAAGAATGCATTTACTTCAGTTGCATCCTAGAAGCAAGTGTTAATTAAATGTAACAGAGCAAGGCTACCAGTGTCCTTCAGCTTTAAAACCCTTCATGACAAAGTTTACTAACCTTTAAAAAGCTGTAGCAGTGATAGTCAATGTCGTCTTCTGTAAAACCAGTATCTTCCCAGGCTGGTAAAGACAAGTAATAGGGCTAGAACCTACATCCTTCAGACTTTCCTTTCCCTTATTCTTCAGATGGCCATTTCTGGTCTTTCCATCACTATGTAAAGCTAGAGAACAGCCCCATGTATTCCTAGTGGAACACGAAGTGATCAGAAAGCCAGTATGAACAAGAAATATCTCATTTTGTGACTCAGCTAATGATCTGCTTTATGATGAATCTGTGCAATGCAGCAGCTATTAGCACACCTAACAGCTTGGGAGAAAGACTTGTTATTCTGCTGAAATGGACAGCATACCATGTTATGTTTTAAAATAAGTCATAGAATCATAGAACGGTTTGGATTGGAAGGGACCTTATAAATCATCTAGTTCCAACCCCCCTGCATGGGCTGAGACACCTCCCACTGGACCAAGTTGCTCCAAGCCCCATCCAACCTGGCCTTGAAGACTTCCAGGGAGGGGACATCTACAACTGCCCTGGGCAGCCTGTTCCAGTGTCTCACCACCCTCACCCTAAAGAAACTCTTCATAATGTCTAACCTTAAGTCTAAACTTGTCATACAAGAACACTGTGACAGCTGAATATTTATTTCTTTCTTCAGCCAGTTAAAATGTCATTTCAGCCTACTTTTATTTCTGTTATAATTGGGCATTCCATTCTGTCAACAGGCTTGAGCAATTTTCTGTAGACATAAACTTCCATTCTGATTTAGAAGGAGCTACCTGTGGATGTTTTATCACCATACATCCTGATTGTGTCCTGTGTTTAGCTTTGAAACAAAAGAGATGTCTGCAGACCATGTCACCATAGAGGCTACTTCATTTATTCCTCCCTGGTACTCCAGAGGGTGATTGCTGGCTGATAGAAAATATACTCCTTTAAGAACAAGGGTTTTCACCAAGAAAAAACAGAAGTGGAATAACTAGAAATTTAAGGCATGGTTTTCAGAAATGTGAAGTCCTTCAGCCCCACTGAACACAGTGGGGGCTGTAGTTCAAAACCACATGTGGTTGTGTATTTGAAAGAAACAAGCAAGAAGGGAAAACAGGAACATCATTACACCAACTAGCCCTAGGTGGATCCTACTTCATCCTTACAATACCAAGTGGAAGGAAGGAGATCTCTTCTCTAACTTTGCCCCTGCTGCAACCTGATCTTTTCATTACTTTTCTCCTTCTCTATTTGCAAGTGAATGATTCATATAAATATCTGTCCATTTTCTGACAGAAACTCCTGTAAGGGGGGTGGAAAAAGCCTGATGCATTCTCTATTCACCTGCTGTTTCTTCCCAGCTAGCTTTTTATAGCACAGTTGGGGTTTTGGTTTTTCAGCTCCATGCAGTTTCCAGGATTTAAGTGAATACAAACTGAACTGCAGAGTAGGTATCAAAATAGTGAGTAGGTGCTTATCTAAAAGGAGTAGACCTCGGTCTGGAAAAAGTGCTGCAAATAATTATCAGCTTTTTCTTTAATTGAGTTTCCTGAGGATAGGTTTTGGGTTTTTGCAATCAAATATTAAATCACACTTCATAACATTTTTCTGAATTCTTTCTAGCTTTCTTGCCCTTCCCAAGGTGTGAGTACCAACCATAGATACTGTGTTGGAACAAGAAAAGCATGAGTACTGTGAAGAGACAAAATGGCTTTCTAATTGAAAACAGTTGCATCTTTAGCTAGGCTGGAAGGGTAAGAGGAAAAGGCTGGAATGAGGATTTCTCCCATCTTGCTCTCTGCCATCATTCCAACTGTCTTGCTTCTGCCCATAAGCATATTCTCAGAATCCTTTCCTCTTCTTTGGCC
This sequence comes from Hemiprocne comata, assembly GCA_020745705.1. Classification (NCBI taxonomy): domain Eukaryota; kingdom Metazoa; phylum Chordata; class Aves; order Apodiformes; family Apodidae; genus Hemiprocne; species Hemiprocne comata. Next base: position 46,009,012 of record CM036587.1, read on the forward strand.
TCACATTTTCACAGCACAGTTGGACACTGGAATCCATTTAATTTAGAGTTCTACCAGTTCTTGTTCTTTCAAACCCTTCTCTTTGTTCTACCATGGTAATAGAAAATAATTTTTTAAAATGAATGATCGTTTATAATAAGAAATTTGCATCTATTAACTATTTCTCAAAACTAAAAAAATTCAACAAAGTACTTGGAGACACATTAATTCTGTGCCACAGCTGAACTTAAGTTGTTCAATCCCTCTGCTCCTATCTTTGAAGCTTGCTATTAATGCCTACTCCACTTGTCTTTAAGTTGTCTAGCATAGAACATGGACTTTCTTGGCAATAGTTGCACTGTGAAACCTAAGGAATGTCTAAAATGAACTGGATGCCTGTAATCATCCATTGCCATGGCTGGGTCCATGCCATGTGTCTCCCGGACAGCCTGGGCTACAGCTGAGCTCACACCTCACTCTCCCTCTCAATAGGGCATTAAATTTGTCTCTAGCTTATCTGTTGCTGGTCACCTTTGTAAAGTCTGCAGGAATTTCACAACCTTGAGGCCTCTCCTCGTCTGTCACATTGAGTTGAAATCGGCCAACATGTTCACCATTCTACTGTGGCAAGATAGGTAGACAGACACTGTAACAATAGTAATCTTATTTTTATTGGAAAGAAGGCTAAAAAACAATTGTACGAAAACCCAGGATCAGTGCACTCCACCCTCCCTTCTCAAAATGTACAATGTACATTTCATTGTACATATGAAAAGCTTTCTTTTTAAAGCTGAGTTCATCAGCTTCTGAAGAACTTTACAATATGTCATATTTTTAAACTAGAAATGAAACGTGGGTTGAAGCAGGAAAGGGATTTCCAGCTAACTTTCTCTGAACTGTCCAATAAAAGCTGGCCCAGATTTATTTTATAAATTATGTCATACATTACTAAGCTCGTGGTTCTGGATCTTTCCTGCATTTCTCCTTTGGCAGCAGTGTCAAGCAGCCCAGCGCTGTCTGCTGCGTTGGTCACCTCATTACTTTAGCAGAAAAAGAATTTGCAGTAAGAAGCCTGGGAATAAATTAATGCAGATAAAAGAATAACGTGTCACACCATTTTAGAGCAAAAACAAAAATAAATTTCATAGTGTTTCTGAAATGCTCACAAGAGGTCCTTACATCCATGGGCTGTACATAGATCTAATACTGCTCATGCTTTAAGCTCTGAATTTTCTGAGTCCTTCATGCTTGCTGTGAAGGTAACCACAGCATTTCTTGTGATTATATTATTTCCCGTGGCTGGTTGGTACTGACCTTGACTCTCCAGCATAGTTTTTGAGAACACATGGACAAAATAATACAGCATAAAATGCTAATTTTCTCCAAATGATACAGAAAAACCAATAGCTGTCCTAGCATAGTCTTTCTTGTACTGTGACACACTGATATGCATGGGCTTGTGTAGCAAGCATTACTTTTCAGTACGAGACACGAATACTTCTCAAGTGTTAGTGGACTTTCATGTAAAGGAAAAGTGTCACTGAATGCCAAGGGGTTTCTTTTTCACTCCAAACACTGGAACAGGCTGCCCAGAGAGGTTGTGGAGTCTCCTTCGCTGGGGACATTCAAAACCCTCCTGGACATGTTCCTGTGTGAGGTACTCTAGGTGACCCTGCCTGGCAGCGGGGTTGGACTAGATGATCTTTTGAGGTCCCTTCCAACCCCTAGGATTCTGGGATCTGTGAATTTTTGTATGGCTTAAAACAATGACCTTTTCCTGCTTCAGTCTTAGATTAAAATTTTGGCTTGTGCTACTTAATACAAAGCTATACATTTATGCATGTTACCTTTTTTATTATAAGATGATGATTTACAAAGTTTGAAAGTCAATTATTCTGTCTCCCAAGGCAATCCCCTTTTCATTCTGTCCTGCATATTTCACTCAGCTGACATTTAGAAATAGAGGACTTTTTAAATTTGCTTTCACAAACCATCCAGGAGAGTTTCCTTATTTTACGCATTACCTTTATTTCTGTTTTCATTTCTGCTACTCTATTTTTCCAGGGTTTATTTCATTTTCAGATACTAAGGCACTCTTGCAATCTTTGTGTAAGAAAACATTCATTTGAAGCTGTGCACAAGCAAAATATCAATAAGGATTCTTTAAATTTTGTTTGAAATAGATGTCTTTGCTCGCATATGCAAAAATTGCTAGAAGTAGTAATAAAAATTGATAAATCCAAACCTGGTTAGAAATAAGCTCAAGGGAGTAAAGACGACTAAGCTGCATTCTGGCACCTACTTCTGGCAATAAACTAGTGGGTTAGGGCCAGACTTCCATTTCCAACCTTTTTCTAAGCATTCTGTCCTCCATGGTGCAAGTACAGCTTTCACTGGGATCACATAAGCTTTGTCAGAAATGAACCCTCTAAACTGCATCTCACTGGCAGATCTTTACACAGAACTGCCAGGGTAAATCTCATCTTAAGGAGACCAGTGGAAAGCCCAAGCTCATGTTTTTAGTAAAAAATGTTGGCATTCTGAAGATGACAGAAGGTGATTTGGTCCGTGACATCACCACTCCTGAATATGGTAAGCTCTACAGTTTACTGTAACTCATGTTGACCTATGGAATTATGAATTCTTTACCTTCCTTGCATCTCCTTGCCCTTCCATTCCCTTCGACATTAGGAGGAAATTCTTCATTATGAGGGTGAGGAGACACTGGAACAGGTTGCTCAGGGAGGTTGTGGATGCCCCCTCCCTGGAAGTGTGCAAGACCAGGTTGGATGGGGCTCTGAGCAACCTGGTGTAGTGGGAGGTGTCCCTGCCCATGCAGGGGAGTTGGAACTAGGTGATCTTTAAGGTCCCTTCCAATCCAAACCATTCTGTGATTCTATTAATTCATTTCAGATTCAATTATCAGTATTTTAGTGAGGTAAATAACGAAATGTGGTTTGTTCTTGCAATGCCACCTTTTTACACAGTGGATGAAGTTTCACCCATCTGACCCTGTTGCCTTCAAAGATGTCATATTCTGCTTTTGATCATCTGCAACAATACCATCAGCCATCCTTGATTTGGGGGTTGAGAGCAAACTTTTGTCTGTAACTCAGCTTGCTTGCACAATTCTTAGTTCTTTGTGTCCCTGTGATTTTTAGCCCCAGTCTTCTTGTCCTTTCTTTCTGTAAATCATTGAAAGGCCACTTTCTTTGGCAGTCCCTTTCTTCTCTGTGTACCTAAGAATATTGACTGCCTTCTTCTTAATTATGTTAGCAAAGTGTCTTGTGGTACAGTCTCTTATCAAGAGACTATATTTGGTCTCTCTTACCAACTGCCTTCTAGGCAATAGCCATGGAATATATTGTAATACTATTCACTTTCCATTTCTTCTAGTCTCTGATTCTCTCCTTCAAAGCCCTGTTTTTTACAGATACAGGTAGATCATTGTTTTATGCATAACTTTCTCCTTTGAAGTTGACCCTTTAAAGAAAACAATGAGCAATGGACATAAGAAGGTGAGAAAACAGGTTTCATTTCTTGTCAGTGCCCCTACCCTGCAACTTAAAGTATGAGTCCCAAAATGGTGTCAGCTGAAATAGAAGAGTCTCTTGGAGACTCCAGTCAGCACAGCACAACCTCAATCACAGGAAAGGATGAAAACCAGTGATTTTTAACACTTGACTTTTTCTCCTCCTTGGTGGAGAAGAACATCTGTACTGTTATTTCCACAGGTAGAAATAAAACTTTTGCTCTGCCTTCAGAGCTGTCATGAGCTTTACTTTACTTGCAGTGCTAATGGTTTTCCCTCTCTTCCAGATTCGATGGCACCTGGCTGCCTTGTGGCAGCTGGTCTGATTTTGACCAGTAAATTACTTCAGCAAAGCTACCTCTTTGCTTTGTCTATGGCCAGGATATATTCCCCCATGAGAGTTTAAAGTTGGAAGGCAGGAGGATTTGTGTTCCTGGTTGGATTTTTTAAAGTCTCAGAATGGTTGGATAATTCATAACAGTCTTGTTAACATTGAAACACTTCCGTTTTGATGCAAGATTGAATTCCATTCAGGAAGCTGTTTAAATAAAAACATAATTTTCTCTCCCATTGTACAGAAACCTGTGCACACAAAATTATTTTATTTTACAGGCCATCTCTTTCATAAAATTCATGCTGGAGTTAAATCATAGCTTTAATTTTCAACATGCCTTTTTGTATATGGAAGTTTTGTGATTAATAGCCCTGTGGGGAATGGACCACTTTTCCTTCTCCCCCCACATAAGATTAGGCGGAATGCCTTTCAAGCCAGCGAAGTGCCTTTTGCTGATTTAGCCAAGGACAAACTGAAACAGACTTGGCAGAAATACAGATAGAGGCTGAAAAGACTGGGCACCTGGCCACAAGTTGAACAGAGAATGTTATCAAAAAGGTGTTCTGTGCCAGTGAACCAGAGAACTTTCCTTTGTCTGCTGGACACAGTAATCTCATCTCCTTCTATGACTGGGTGACCTGCCTAGCGGATGAGGGGAAGACTGTGGATGTGGTCTACCTTGACTTCAGCAAGGCCTTTGACACAGTCTCCCACAGCATCCTCCTGGAGAAGCTAGCAATCCATGGCTTGGACAGGTGCACCCTTCGCTTGGTCAAAAACTGGTTGGATGACCGGGCCCAGATGGTGAATGGAGCTGCATCCAGCTGGCGTCCGGTGACCAGCAGTGTCCCCCAGGGATCAGTACTGGGCCCAGTCCTATTCAATGTCTTTACTGACGACCTGGATGTGGGGGTTGAGTCCACCCTCAGTAAATTCGCAGATGACACCAAGCTGGGAGGAAATGTTGATCTGCTGGGGGGTAGGAAGAAGCTGCAGGGGGACCTGGACAGGCTGGGTTGATGGGCCGAGGCCAATGGCATGAAATTCAACAAGACCAAGTGCAGGGTCCTGCACTTTGGCCACAATAACCCCAGGCAGAGCTACAGGCTGGGGGAAGAGTGGCTGGAGAGCAGCCCGGCAGAGAGGGACCTGGGAGTACTGGTTGGCCGATGGCATCCTGGCTTGTATCAGGAATAGTGTGGCCAGCAGGAGTAGGGATGTGATTCTCCCCCTGTACACAGCACTGGTGAGGCCTCACCTCGAGTACTGTGTGCAGTTCTGGGCCCCCCACTTCAAGAAAGACATTGAGGTGCTGGAGCGGGTCCAGAGGAGAGCAACAAGGCTGGTGAAAGGACTAGAGGGAAAGTGTTATAGGGAGAGGCTGAGGGTGCTGGGGTTGTTTAGCCTGGAGAAGAGGAGACTCAGGGGGGACCTTATCACTCTCTTCAACTACCTGAAGGGAGGTTGTAGTCAGGTGGGGGCTGGGCTCTTTTTCCAGGCAACCAGTGACAGAACAAGGGGGCACAGCCTGAAACTGCTCCAGGGGAAGTTTAGGTTGGATATCAGGAAGTACTTCCTCATGGAGAGGGTGATTAGACATTGAAATAGACTTCCCAGGGAAGTGGTGGAGGCACCGTCCCTGGATGTGTTCAAGGCAAGGCTGGATGTGGCACTTAGTGCCATGGTCTAGACGGTGTGGTGGTGTTGGTCATAGGCTGAACTTGATGATCTTAAAGGTCTTTTCCAGCCTTGGTGATCCTGTGATCAGCTAAGCTGCCTGCAAGTACAGCAGCTGCTCTGCCCAAGGGGGCTTGTGCTCGCCCGCGGGGGATCGCTGCTTGTCGGAGCCTGGTGTTTACGGGGAGTCGCTGCCCGGACTGGAGCCGTGCCTGCCCTGCCTGCCCTGCCTGCCTGTTGCCTGCTGGAGGGGTCGCCCCCAAGTTGTCAGGACGCTGGTCACATCCTCGCTGCGGAAGGAGGGTAACACACGTGATGTGAGAGACGGACTCCATAATGGCCTACTGATTCCTAAGCGTTGTTTGTGAGTGTGACAGGGAGTGGTCCTCAGCCCCCGATCCCCTGAGGAGGGGGTGTGGGTCACGGCTTTACCCACCTCAGTCAGTGACACGTACACACACACATCCACATCCACATATCTACTGGGCTCACCTCCTACCCTTCTCCTCCATTAATCCTATATCTCTTTCTCGGGGAGTGCACTTACTAATACCATAGAATCCTGATTTTCTATTCTGATATATGCCTAGATTATCTTCCCTGAACCTTGGTCCCTCAATTTGTGTTAACCCTTAATAAACCAATTAATTTGTTAGTTGAACATTGGTCTCGGTAACAATTTGTGGTGAGGGGGCATTCCAATCTACACTCTAAGATACAGTCCTGTGGTGGCCGCGCGTGCGGTCTCATTTACAAACCTCTCCGTTGTGGGGGGGATCGGCCTGCTACAAGCCCTTCATGGATTCGTTTTTGCTCTGAATTTATTTAAGTATTATTTGAACATAGGCAAACCTTTGGTGTTCACAACAGCCCAAAACAATGAGTTTCGTAGCTTAATTAAATGCTTTATTACACAGAACCTTATTTTGTACATGTTTACCTCATCTTTTATTTGGTACTCTATAGTTCTTCCATTATGAGAGTGAGCAAATAGTTATTGCCTATTCAGTTTTCACTGCTTATTTACAGATCTCTGTGATCTCTTTCTTCAGGCTTCTATTTTCTAGATGCAGACTCCCAGTCTAGTTAATTATTATTTATGTGGAAACTATTCTGCACCCATAATAGACTCATCTGTGCCTCCTATAGTTGTATTATATATATTTTCATTATTCAAAGGAGGTACTGCACACATTATTCACAGTAAGAGGGCACCATGGATTTGTTAATTGGTGTATTATCTAATTCTTTCCTTGATAATTCCTAACGTTCATTTTAATTTGTGGATCGATACCAGGCACTAAGGTCATGTTTTTATAGGACTGTTTGTTATAACTCCAACACTTTTTCCCTGAAGCAGACTAAGCTATTCAGGACTCATTCAGGACTGCTCATTCTAAACACAAAGTTGACACTGGGCTGTGTTTGCCATGTGCATCACTTTTCCCTGCAAAGAATTTCATTTGATATTAGGTCATTCAGTCGTCCACTATCATGATATTTCTTCTGTAAAATTTTTGCAGCCAGTTTTCATTCCTGCTGTCCCAAGTAACTGACTGTTTTCAGCCACCCTGGGCATATCACTGTTCCTTTCTTTTCTCTAAGTCACGGATCAACATTATTAACAACGTGGTCTAAGCACAAATCCATGTGTTTCACTGACAACTTCCCTCCACTGGGAAAATGGATCTGTTTCTATTAGCATTTAGTGTATTTTACCTAGTAACTATATTTAACAGTGTTAACCTGTGAGAAGATTTTATATTGGGTGAACTTGTCAAAAGCCTTCTGGAAATCCAAGACAATCAGCCAGACCTGTATTGTTCACATGGCTCGTGATTCTTTCAAACATAGTTTTATGATAAAAGAGTTCAGCTTGTATGTTGACTCTTCCTTCATAGAGCACATTTATCATTGTCTTTACCAGCTCTGCTCCTTTTTCTAATTCATAGTAGTTTACCTACTGCATACATTAGGTTGGTCTATAAACTCCCCAGAATTTTTCTGTAAGACCTGATATAAATTCTGCCAATTTCCATCCTTCTGATGCTAGAGCAGTTTCTTCAGGCAAGAGGCTGCACACCATGGTTAGCAGTTCAGCTGTTTCATTCCTGATGTCCTTTACAACATATTGCCAATTAGATGAGAATTTTCTGCTCTTGGCAAATTGCAACTGACTAAAACCTCTCCTCACAACTTGGCAGGTGTTTCAGGCAGAGAGATCCTGTGGCACATCATTTACATGTGTAGAAAAGGAACAGGATTCTAGCACAGGAACCTCTCTGAACTCCTCCATGGTGAACCCAGATGCAAAGTACCCATTTCGTTATCTGCCATAGCCTCATTTTCTTTAAATTGTCTTTTTCTCCTTCATCAATTATTGGCCATATAGACCCTGTCAGATTCTCATTCCTGATATATTTGAAGAAAGGTTTATTGTTTGCCTTTATGTCTTGCAGGCTTTTTCTCCTGATAATATATTTTACCTTGCTTTATTGTATTTTACATATGGTTTCCAAAGTCTCTTTTTCTATTTTCCATTTTACTGTAACTTACGCCTTTTCAAAGGTTTCTTTTACCTCAGAATAGTCTTCCATATGCTGGTGTGAATTTATCATCTAAAAATATTACCTTTGTTTAAATGTCACACGGCAGTAGGATGTCATCATCATGGAAGGTAAATGGAGTCTTTCATTGTTGGCCTTTCCACATTTTCAGCCTCTCTAATTCCCTTTGAGACACCACAGGTGGCATTGCCGTTCTGGTAAGAAAATCTGTTCCCTCTTTTGATGGGATTCTAACTCTTCAGCCTCTCTTTTGAGATTTGCCAACTCTGCCCCAGGCTTAATCTGAGGATACAAAGCTTTTATTGACATGAACCTAGAGAAAAAGTCACTGCAAATATCACCCTCTTTCAAATCCCTTCTCCACTCCACTAGTCTTTCCTTTAAATTTTCTGCCAAAACCTATCTAGTTTTAACTGGCAGTGAGGTGGTATCATTTTAAATGAAGACTGTCTTTCCTGAAGAAGCTACAAAAGTTTCTCCTGTGCTCACTGAATCTCGGTGGTTCTTACGCAATTCCTCCATTATGCCACCTACCAAATGCTACCAGATGGGTTCTCCATCCCACTCTGCTTCTTTTAGATTTGTCTTTTTGCTGTTCAGACCTGTCTGACCTCTCTTATTTTGACTTAACTCTGCTCTTTATGATGGAGAGAATGTCAGCTCCTTGCCCTTGCAGTTAAACTGCCCTTTACTCACAGGCTCACTGTACTCTTTACCTGAACCATGGGAATTTTCTGGCTCACACATTTACAGATGTAGTGGGGCTTCTATACCTGCTGCATTCCTTCATTACCCATTAGTGCTTCTATCTAATTAAGGATTATTATTTTGCTGTCAAAATGTCCTGTATCTTTGTGCGAATTTCCTAAGACAGTTTCACACTTCAGGGTTTGGGATTAGTTTAGCCAATTGCTTGAAATGTGTAGATGTATTTTGAACTGTGGGTGAAACACCAGGTTCCTGGGCTCTAAGGTACTTTTGATGAAATATTGATGAAATCAGCTGTTTCTTTAGGTTTGGAAAGGAGAATAGGGACTGAATCAATGTTGCTACTGTGAGAACACAGATTAAAGACAGATCCTGAACTAAGTGGGTAAATCAGCACTTTCACTTTATCCAGAAGCCTTCTGGGTTCCAACGAATATTGTGAGTTAGTAGGTGGGAAATACAAGTTACTATAGGCTGTAGTATTCTTTAAAAAATATAAGAGGTTTTATAAATATGATTGAGTAACACCATTTTGTTTTCCTTTTTTGGTTAGCTTCTTGGAAAACTGAGGATCACTCTTGACGATTTAAAGTTGATTTATTCACATTGTGAAAGCCATTTTAAGCAAAACTAAGCATGCTAGATCCCACTAATTAATCTAAACCTGTGCCTGGGTTTCACCAACTCCTGACAGCTCCACTAACAGTCTGTAAAAGGCAGTGCTCAATGGCAGCAGTTGTTCAGGGAGATCAAGCATTATACTCCTTGTCTGTCATCTCACAATTTGTTAATTTATTAAACATTTCCTCTAAGAGCTAGAAACTTTTATTTCCTGTTTCATGGCCTCTCCACAAGCTTTCTTTGTTAGTAATGTAAATTTTAAGATAGCTGCTGACCTTGGTCTTCCTCTGTTAATGTGGGCTTCTTTTGATGTCTGCTTCCATCATCTTTTGTATTCAGGCTGCTTAGGGAAATGGAGGTTAATGATTTGTTTTCTTCCACCCTCTGACTCTCTCTTCCTCTCAGCCTTTTGCAGTTCCCTGCCATCATCAGCTGACTCTCTGCTCCCTCTTCTGAAGATGCACCAAAATTTAGTTTTTCTGATGAATCAAAGAAATGCCCTGATGTTAACAAAATGAAATTTAAAGGAGGTGAACACAGGTCACTACTCGTAACTGGGAGGGATTGTATGAATGAAGATGAATAGCAGCTGCAACAATATAGAAGGATTTGGTTGCTTCAGCAGTCAGGAAGCAAACCTGTCTCAGCAGCACAGTGTGATGAAAGCCCCAGATCTTTTCCCATTCACCAGACTCTTTGTTTGTAAGACACAAGAAGGACCTTTGTATGCATGGAGTGAGGTGGCAGGTGTTTGCTAGATGCTACACACCATGGGAGAGGTATTCAGACTGCAGTGAGTATTTGGCACTGGGTGCCTTTTTGCCATGAGTAAGAGCCAGAAGGAAGTGCTGTGTAATTTGAGTTCACTTAGACTAAAGATAAAGGTGATAGCGAGGAATAGCAGCGGTCATGATAACAATCTTCCAGTATCTTGAAGAAGAAAATTGAAGTGCAAAGCAAGAAGAAATCTGCATAATTTACAGCAAAGAAGATGTAAATCAGACATGAAAGGGTAGTAGCAAGGGTCATCATCAGCAAGAGTAAATCAGTATTTGCTGGGGAGGCTGTGGAATTTTCTTTTCTGGTGGCTCATAAGAACATACTATACAGATGTCTGTCTGGGACAGTGTATTGAGCCTGCTCCAGGTAAAAGGACACACTGGATGAGCTCTTTCCTTCTTTTACAATTCCAATCTCCTTGTCTTTCCTTAAGCTGCCTTATTCCCTGCTTCTGACTGTCCTCTCTTTCCTGCTAAATTAGCCAGTTGTTAATGCTATCTTATTTCTTTCTTGCAGAACGCTGTAACTGCAGTCATTGAAAACACTGGTATGGATTTGGGCAAGTAAATGAGCTGCACACCTTGACAGCTTTTTACCTAGGAACTGCCCAAGTGTTTTAAGCTGATAAGCACAGCTCTATGCAGTGAATAAGGTTCAGGAAGCTATTGTGTCTCCAGAAAATTGTCCTTCCCTGAACTCTCAGGAATGAAGTGCTGCAGGCTTCTCCCTTTGCATCTGTCTATGGCACAACAGTGCACTGTAGTTGTCTTTTCCTTACCCTGATCTGAAGGCATTCCTAGGCCAGCTCTGATCTTAAAAGTTCAGGACTACAAGTAAACCTAGGCAATGGCAGAGAAGACCTCACTTTCTTCCCAAAGTGTGGCCCAGCATGCTGCAACTTTTTTCTATGTGATGAGTCCTCAGTGCAGTATATTGTGGGTCTGTGGATAAATATAGTATTAAACATAAGATAAAAAGCCTACTTTTATTAATCCTAGTGATTTGTGATTCTCTGCTCTTGGTTTCAGGTATGCCACCATGCTCTGTGTCTGAAACTGACGTGGCATTTGCCTTGGGCTTTCACACAGAAAAGATATTTCACACTTTAGATATTTGAAAGAATGAGAGAAATTGTAATAGTCAATGTCACCAAAATCAGAGACAATGACTTCTCCTACACCTTGGCTGTCCACAACCTGATCTGCTTCTCAGAGTTCTGCAACAAGAATAAACACTTCAGAGGTCATAGAAGTCTGAACTACCAGAGATCCTCCGGTGAAGGTAATATTGGCAATGCACTGAGGTCACTGCCAGAAACTTCTTCAAGTTAATTATCCAAGGTCCAAACAGAAGAAAGAGCTGCATATTTCAGCAAGATCCCACCACAAATGTGTCTTCTATTAAACACTGCAGTCCTGAAGTAGAGTGAATTGGATGTTTTTCCTGCCATTTTTGCATGCAATGCAAGAGTGTTTGAGGTAAGACATTTGCTTGCTTTTTTTTTTTTTTTTAACCCCTGTCAATAAAAAGACCTACACAGGCTAAGAAAGATATAGAAGAGGACAGCTTGACAGTCTAAGAACACAATGTGGAAGAGGGAAGGGGGAGATTACAAGCAGAACTGCAGGTTTTGGTTCAGAATTAGTTTTATGGCATTACAGAAATCAGAACTCTGGAATCTGGATAATTGGTAGTTAACAAAACTGAAGGTGCCTAAGGAATCTGGTAAAGAATAGCCTGAATCTGGCTGCCTCCTTAAGGTTAGTTGAGAGCATTAAGTCAATAACAAAGCTTTTAATTGTACCCCCAAAAAATCCTGGCTTTCCTCCTACTTCATTTAGTGTTTGCAGTCTTCTCCCTCTCTCCCTCCCTCAACACCTAATCAATTCTGGTACGCTAGTGGGTTAACAACAGTGTTTATAAGGTTTTTTGAGGAAACACAACTCAACTTTGTGTAAGCAACAAAAAGGTGTGAAGGATGTATAAAAGGGAGACTTTTTCCAATCTCTACTACTCTGCAAATTCTTGACAGAATGGGTTCAGAGGAAATAACATACTGTAGCTGACTCTCCACTTTGGCCAGCAAATGGATATTGAAAAGAAAGACTTGTGAAATAAATAAAAAATATTTTAATCTCTAGGCAAACATTAAAAATATAACTTCTAAAAAACTGAACTGCAGCTCTGCTAACTATTGCTTCCCATGGGTGTAAATAATTGCTGTTAGGAATGCTCTGTATGCACATAAAAAGATGCTTTTAAATCTTCCACTGAAGTAACTTTGAGAAAGAGCAATTTGGGGAATGTAATAACAAGTAGTGGAGAAAAGCGCCCTTGTTATTGCTCAGGCTTAAGTGTATGAATGTTATGAACAGTAGAAAGTCAAAAGCTTTGAAAGTGATTTCAAATTCTGATGATACGTTTGATGGTAAACTGGATTTCTTTGTTCTGCTTTCTTGACAGGCTCTTTCAACAGTCACTAACTAGAAAATCTTAATGAGAAGCACAGCACGCACAGTCTCCAGCCACCCAACCACCACCCAGCAGAATCTAGGCTTTTCTGAGTCCAGACATTCATCTCTTGGATTTGACATAAGCAGTTGGAGTGGAGATGGTGCACCAGACTGATTGCTTCCAAAAGTGCGATGCTGCAGCAATGTGGGTGCTCACGTGCTTGTGCCACCAGCATGTGTGTGTAAATACACACACACTTTACCTTTTACACTGGGGCCCTTCGTGTGGGCTGCGTTTACTTTGGATGGAAGAAGATGGAACAGGGAACATAAAGCCCCATTAGGACTGTGGGCAAAGTGGTGGGAAATTGCTGTCATTTGCCATGCAGTCCCACTGCTGGCACAAGAGACAGGCTCTGTTGTTCTGTTAGCACCAACTGCCTGCTTCAGCCACTGCCAAGAAGGGGGCAAGGGTGTTTGGAGCAACTTTTATCCCTGTTGAGGCCACTTCTCCCAGCAGCATCTGATGGCATCTTCAACCCATCTCTTTGAAAGCTATGCTCCTCTTCTTTCCCTCTCAGCCCCCTGTAACGTCAGCGAGTCTTCATCCTTCCCCTCTCCTCTCTACCCTGCCAGCATCCCAGGAGCCAGTGTTGGGGAGAAGGGAAGAGAGGCAGATTCAGAGTCACAGGAATGGAGGTGGGCTGGAGAGGTGGCCCCACAGGGGCACAATATGGGAGAGAGAGAGGAGGAGGAAGAGGCCTGACTCAGTGAAGGAGAAGGACATGCCTTTAACTTGAATAATGCTGCCTACAGTTCCCAAAACATCGCTGTGTAATTGACACTTTCCCACACTGTTATATAACTTTGAGTTATCTGAAGGTGTTTTGCAGGCATTATTTATGTTTATGACTTTGTCCTGCAACTATGTTTTCTCTTTTGCGTTAAGGATGACTAGAAATTCAGCAAACTGACTCAGGGTGGATGAAGTAGTGGCTGAAGGTGGCAAACTGTTTGCACATTCAACACGTCTTAAGACATCATGGAAGTTTTGATGTATGTAACCCCTTGGGAGCTGCTGCTATGGGGCTTCTAGTTAGCTGGAGTTTTTTATGTAGTCTTTTCTTGAAATAGCTTAGTGAATTTTTATACATATGTACCCTTCACTCTAGTAAAACAAAAACTAAGTGGTTAAAAATTATGCAATGTAATAATTCGGGTAAATATACCAAGAAAAAGGGGAGGATAAAAATATTTCTTTGTAGCAGTTTGCTGAACTGAACAAGACAATATAGTGCAAATGGATAGGGAATAACCAAAATTCTTTTCTCACTTCATTGTGTGATTGATGAAGTGACCAGAAGTTTCTTAACTGTGCTGAGACAGAATTTATTCCCTTATGTTCATTTGTGCTCTAGACAGAAAGTGTTGAACCACTACCACAAAATCACTAGGGATAAAAACTATCACCTTCAGAGGACACAGGCTTTAAGTGCATTGACCCATTTTTCCAGATTCTTGAGACTGGCTCTAATAGCATGACTTGTTTTACTCGGGCCAACCACCTACTTCACGATGACAGAGCATGCCTAACACCAGGGATTCAAACCAACAGTGTCTATGTTCACCTAAAATATAAAAAAACCCTTCTTATTTTATCTGGGTATTATCAAGACTGCCATCTCTTAAACAAAATGCTTCTGAACTGTCTATAAATTAAAAAGGAAGAATTGAAAGTCTGTAGAAGACGTATTACAGCATCTCAGAAAGAAGAACTACTGAAACTGTAGTGCTGCCTGACAATGCTGGCATCTCTCAAGGCTGGGCCATCATTTCCCTACAAGTGGTCCTGCTAAAGTCCAACAAGATTTCTTCTCAAGAATGGACATCATTATTTTTTTACTCCACAACATGACTATGTATGGGCAAAAGCCACACTCAGTTTACAGGTTATAAAGCTTCATCGCTCGCTCCAGTTCATAACCTCTTCACGATGAGTAGAAAATATTTTAACATTGTAGAAATAAGATTGTAATGCAAATTATGTTTATACTATAGCCTCCATACAAAACAGTCCTTAAAATTAAGCTTCATACAGTGTCAATGGATTACAATACCTGAAAATAAAACTTGTTCTATTTCTTTCATCAAACTAGTTTGTCAATGGGCAAAACCACTAACCAACCAATGTGGCTGAAGACACAATTCCTTTCAGGTGTATAAGGAACTGTTTAGAACTTCACACCAAATGGATACAATAGTACAAGCTTGACTTGTCACCCTTTTCATCGCTACTCTGCGATACAAGTTGACTGAGAAAACTCCCCTTACTCCTGAGTTCATACAACATAAAGAGGCAGACTATTTAATCTCATGCACAGTGTCACCTCTTCTATGCAAGCCAAGGAAGAACTTTGTTTAGCGTAACAGAGAGCAGGAATCCTGAGAAGGTCTGCGAAGAAACGTCATGCTGTCCTTGAGCTCACTTCCTCTTTTGAACATGTTAAACTTGGAGCAACATCTACCTGCTACACTAAAATTAGTCCAAGCAATGCAGTTTCTAATGAAAAGCAGGTGGAGTCTCTAAAAGCAATCATCCTTAGTCAGGTTTTGTTTTCCAGTGAATTCTGAGGCTCTTTTTAAACAGTCACGTTATTTCATGCATTGTTATTTCAGAGAACCCAGTTCACAACTTAAGAGCATTCCTCTGTGGAGCAGTAGGCTTCTGTTTTTTTCCAGCTATACTCAAAAAAATGTATGCCAGATTAGTGCTGTGTACTGCCAGTGACCATTTGAGTCCATCCATGGAGCTGGGGTCAGTCACCTGTTTTAGGGGTAAATAACCTTTTGTCCCTGTAAAGCAGAACCTGGAAATGCAGGTAAGGAATAATTTACCTCATAGCCTAAAGCTTAAGACAGGGAGACTGGAAAGGCTTTGGAAAGCTGGAGATGTGGATCAGACAGTGGAAGAGTGGTGAGAAAGCTGACTGCCCGTCTGGCCTCCAGAACTGCCTCTCACATGAACACTGCATGGTGAAAAATGCTTCCTGCTGAAAGCTTGTGTTTTGGCTATTTTTGATATCCATACTGCATGACAGAGAGCATCATCCTGGTACTGCTGCTTTAGGTTCCTGGGACAGTGGAGCTCAGCATTAGACTCAAATTTAAAGCAAGCTGGATGCAAGGCATTAAGTACAGTTGGGATCTGACACAAGGTTAAGCTGATCTCAAACCACAGTTAACAGCCCAATGGCTCTGGCAGCTGAGACTACAGAATCACAATGGATATAAAGAAAGCCAAGTACCAAACAGGGAAGCTCAAGTGGACTTTATTATAGTTATTAGAATGTACAGGGACATGAGTGCACTGGTTCTTATTTCATTTCTCAGATTCAACATAGGAGCACAGCCAGACACTGAAGTACTTGTATCAGCTCTTCACTTTCTGCACATTTAGAATGTGTAACGTGGGTAGTCTTTAAATCATCTTCTGAAAGATCCTTGAAGAAGAATATAATCAAAACCAGGCTAAACAATTTCTTCATATACTGTTTGGTATTTCAAGGAAATGCTATAGATACCAAACATCTTTAATAACAGAAGTGATTAAGAAGTGCTAACAGGGTGGTAGGATACAGATAACCAATTTTATCACCACCTTTAAAGTCTTTAAAGTCCATTCTATTCCATGATGTGGAAACAGTCCTTGAAAACTTCATTATAACACTATTTATTTATTACAAATATTTACATACTATATATTAGTACAATTTCTATTTCCACACTTTAACGATTCCATCCCTTGATGCAGTTACTATAAACCCTTGTGTGGTCTGGAAAGTTGCAATATCTGTGATAATATCATGATGTCCCACTGGGAGAGACTCTGGACCCTTCCGAGGGGTCTCATCAGTGGGCCCCAGTTTTTGCTTGTTCTGAATTTCCTATAGGAAAACGAAGTGAGAAATATTATGTACAGAAATGTGAGCATTTGCAAATGAGAACTGTCACACATATTTGGTTGTCAGTGTAAAAAGAACAAAAACCAAAAAACTCAAAAAAAACCCCAAACCCAAACACAAAACCTCTTTGGTTCATTTCTTGTCATCACACACAACCTAAATCTTCATCTGCACTGACATTACAGCTCTCAGATTAGCTAAGGAATGTTTTTTTCCTCCTGTTTATTTCAATGACACTAGCTACTAAGATTTGCTATTCCTATGGGGGAAAAAAAGCAAGGGTTTTATAAAAACTGATTCAATAGCATGAATGTAATTGTTTAAGAACTTCAGATGAAACACAACAATACCAGAGTGCATAGGTAGACCCTCACTGACTTGTATTTTTCCAGTCACCTTTGCAGCAGCCTTCATCTAATTGAACTGAAACAAAACACTGTGCTGTTGAACAACTACCACACTGCCAGTTCCAAAAATCGTTCTGAAGGATGTAACAAAAACTGCAGAGTTCTGCTACCATATTATTCTGCTGCCAGTACATCTCAGATTGCCTTGCTAAGATCCTACACAAAAGACATTCCAAAGACTGATCAAAGTCAAAGGTGTTACAACGCTAGATTTCAATATACCAAAAGAAACATATGACTTTGCCTGCTGCATGTAAGTAGCATTTGGTAATTTTAATTCTGTCAAAAACAACTGTTTTTTTTTCTTTTAAAATAACTTCTTCTTAACTGCCTGAAAATGCAATGCTGACACTATCCATAAAAGATAAGATAATGATAATTAATGCCATCATGTAATTAATATAACCCATGGTGCCACCCAAAAGGCAAGCAGAACGGGTGTCTGTCAAACCAAGCAAAGTACCTGAACCACCTCCGTGCCCTCAATTATCTTCCTGTAGTAGGAAACAGATGGGCAATTAGAACTTCCGGCTACAACATACGATCTCTCAGGGTAGGCGAGATCCCAAAACCTAAACACAAAGAGACAAAATCAAGCTGAAATATTCAATTTTATCATCTTAATACAGCTGTTTAAAAGCTGTTTTGCTCTTATGATGAGAATGAGTGGGTACAAATGCTATGTGCTTGCTACAATTAAGCGGAAGAGAGGGATGCAGAGAAATCAGTATTCTCATTGATTCAAAAAAATCGGGCTTACACATGAGTTATTGTTTTGTTTCTTATTACACAGCCTATCAAGAACTTTATAGAAGGGTACACATCATATTTTAGAGTAGCACTGAGTTTTGCACTACTTTTGCTGACAACAACTCTCTCAGCTCATTGATGCTTCCTAATGAACACAGCTTTGGCATTATTGTCTCTTATTCAGGCAATGCTTGGCACTATTTAGTACACCAGCAGGGCTGGAGGGGAGGCTGTCAAACAAAAAAGGGTTTTAGTTTTGTTACCTTATTTTCATATCTGAGCCTGCTGTCAGTAATATGGGATTACCAGATGCTGGACTGCAGTATATTCCGTGGATGCTGTGAGGAGAGGGCTAGTAGGGAAAAGGGATATATAAATCATCACCATTAGCTGTTGCCATGCTTCAGAAAGGGAATGCATTCTTGACCACATTCATCCACCCAAATTCCAAATCCTTCTGACAAACACCAAGTTACTTTAATGGGCCAAATCCTAATGCATGAAGGTGAATTACTTCCTTACATGTCAGAGAGCAATGCCACAGATTTAACTCTCAGTAATTTTGGAAATTACCTTCTCAATGATGGCAAACGAGAGAGAGTATTTCTAAAAGAACCAGGCAGGCTGAAAAGCACAGGGATGCTCTGTATTTTATGCTATGAAGGCACTCAGAGACAGATATACCACAGAAAACTAGCTTGAATCAGAGAGTTCCCTGTGTGCAAAGTGCATGACCAAAATGAACTCAGCCTGCAGTCTTTATAGCACCTACAAATTCAAGTTTATGGAGATTCCAGGCCTGCATTTACAAAATTTACACAAGCAGCTGTGGTTATTTTTGTGTATGTATTTCTGTTCTAAGAATGATATTCCAGATTGCTGCTTCCCCAACTAACTCCTTGAAGAGAGCAACTTCATGCTTTAAACTAGCATTTAAGTATAACAGTGGCA
This sequence comes from Hemiprocne comata, assembly GCA_020745705.1. Taxonomy (NCBI): domain Eukaryota; kingdom Metazoa; phylum Chordata; class Aves; order Apodiformes; family Apodidae; genus Hemiprocne; species Hemiprocne comata. Next base: position 46,027,733 of record CM036587.1, read on the forward strand.
TTATATTACAGAATGAATGTGCAAAAGAGCAGATGCGTAGAGAAGTATCCACAAGCCCAGAAACAGCAAGTAGAAGTACATACAAGATGCCACACCATGAATTTTGGCTTTGCCCTAATCTTTACAGGCTTGACCAGCTCACTGGTTTTCTAAGAACAAGACTGGATATAGCAAGTGAGTGTTACAAGTACATTCCACAGGTAGTGGAAGATATTAATGAATACTCAGGTTACACTGCTGTTTTACAAAGGGGAATTAATTTTGACAGCAAAACAATTATGGTGCCAAAATAAATAAATCCCCAGGCAAGTTCCTAGTGCCAAACTGGCACGGCCGTGGATACAGGTAACTGTCCTGATGGACAGCATGGAGTCTGAGGTTGTTCTAGCCCCAGCTACACAACAGAAGGTGGAAAAGAAAGAGGCCAAACCTGCAGTTCTGAGAGAGGCGGCGCGCTGCTGGCCCACAAAGTGAAGCGTCGATCCCCAGTTTCCATATCCCACATGGAGACTTCATTATTGCCTTGAATAGCTACAGGAAAGATATTGCCAATGCAAAAAATATAGAACAGGTCAGCTGGTTCTCACTACCTTTCTACTCACATGACAGAGAGGGTACAGCATAGAGACAGTCTTCACTTGCTCTCTGCAGCATTTGTGTTACTCTTGCTTTAGCAGTAAAGCCCCGCACGTGTTTTGCTCAGTTTACTGCTTGGAAGCAGCTTCATTGTAGTTTAAACTGCCTCAATTGAAAGAGTGTAATTGAAACCTGCTTTAATCTCTAACCCTTTTAAGAAAGGTATCAAAACCTCACTTTCCTTTCTAGATAACATCTCACCCCTCTTTGAGAAGGATGGATGGTCTGTTCAGCATGGTCATCAGGGCCTTTGGAGATCAGCCCTGGGCAGGTAAGACAGCAATCCCAACCTGTAGTTCAGTAGCTACAATGAAGTTCCACACCCATGTTTAGTGTGGACAGGCAAAGAATCCCATTCCAGAGCTTTTTATATGCCTGGCAGCAACCCAGCAGGCAAGGACTTTTTAATAATATTCCAAAGTGATTAATTTTGTTGCTCATTTATTCTTTAGCAGGGAGAAGACAAACTAGAAAGCACAGAGAAGCTTGCTGTATTTGCATGTTTTTTTCAAGAAATTTATTTTCTCTACTAGGGTGGTTACTAACTAAAATAAGAAGAAAAGCCTAAGAAGCAAGTAAAATAGGAAACTCAAATTACTCTCATTTCACAGCGACCTTATCAATTTTATTATTGTAGGATAAGTTTAAGCTACTTGTCCATTTCAGAATGTGTTACTGACACAAACATTTAAAAGTACATGACAGTACTACATGCAGTGAGGATGAAGCAGCTGTGAACATGCCAGATGAGGAATCTTGGGAAGCTCTAACCCATGACACAAGTAGGTTAGATTCAAGTGTGAATTTGAAGCAGACAGGTTTTCAGTCTCTGCTCCACAGAGGAACTGAAGGCAGTGGCAGAATTCCCCATCAACTTCAATGTATACAATGAGTTTTATAACATTTTGTACTTAAAAAGTGATATGGTAGACAGCACATAGGGAGGGGCCCTCATGAGAGGTGTAGTGCTCAGAAGATGATAATTATAAAGGCTGTCATTTTCCTAACAGCTTAACACTACTTTCCCCCCCCCCTGCCCCCCCTCTTTTAATTTCAAAAAGCCAGGAAAGAGCACAGTGGCAGAACACAAGTATGAACCTTCCCTTTTTCCTCTCCCCAAGTCAAGCACAAGAAAAACTAAAAACTACAAGGAAGGAAAAAACGACGACAACCAACTACCCCCAGGGCTTGAAGCAGGAGCTGAAACAGAAACTCCTTTAATCACAACTTCTGGCAACTGTGAGGTAAGTTTAAGACATCTTTTACCTGCAATTACCCAGGACTGATAGACAGGATGCATGAGCAGGCGTCTGATTCGGGCCTTGGAAGGATGAGAATGGCTGGAGATCGGTAACTGAAACCTCATGTCCCAGCATGCCATGGTGCCATTGCTTGTTCCTGGTAAGAAAAAGCTCCCCATAGTCAGAGGGATAAATATATGGGGTTTTGCCCATATCTGTGTGCTCTGTTCCTTGAGAGATGGACTTCAGCTTCAAGCACTTAGAGGGCAGAATACTTCCCACTTCAGGAGCTATTTCTCTCCCTTGCTTGAGGAAAGTGTATTCTACTCCAACCAGATCAAGCAAAAGCTCGAGCTACAGTTATTGTAAAAGAAAACCAGAAGGGATGGGGAAGGAGGAGAGAGAGAAGCTAACAAGAAATACAGGTTTACCGATACACAGCCAGCATTGGTGTATGTCCACAGCAAATGAAGTTATGAGGCCTAACTTCAAATCATGTTTCAGTGTCCAAGCGTTGCTGCTAGATCGCAAATCCCATCCCACCAGGGATCCGTTAACTGTACCGTAAGCCAGTACTGACTGGGCTCCTGAGTTGAAGTGATGCATGTCCACCACGCAGCCATCATCCTTCAGATCTAAGGACCTGGGTTAAAAGAATAAACTAATTTAGAAACAGATATGACACCCTCCAAGTTTAAGACTCCTTCCAATAGCTAATGCTGAGCACCATTTTCCTCTTTACGTCAGTTCTCAAGGCATCTCCTAGAAACAACTTTCTGATTTTAGTACAACAGCTGCTTATGGTCTCACAAATCTCCCTGCCAATAGGACCTACAAGCCTACAGGCTAGTGAAATGCTGTAAGCAGCTCTTTGCTAACAAACATAGCTCTGTGCTCCAGGCCTCTTGGTGTGTTTGGTATTTTTCTCTTGTTCATGCTCCACGCTTATCAGACATTCATCTACCCAGAATTTCCAGGCAAGAACACCCCTCTCCATGTTACGCTGCCAGCACTGTCGATCACTTACTGTGTGTAAGTGATCCTTCAGGCACAAATGCCATGTATACCAAAAGGGAAAATCTAGTTTGCAGTTTCCATCTTCATTAGATTCAGCTTATTTCATTTCTCAACTTAATCCCAAATAAGAGAAGAGATTTGAGATGGATACCTTACTTAACTTTGGACAGAAAAAGAGGTCTTTGAGATGGCTACTAGACTGGCTGGGGCCTGGACACGCCCCTCACTCAAGCCAGAAGATTAAGCTGTTGAATCAGTGCCAAATACTCAAAAACTGCTCATATGGAGATAGATAAGAAAGAGCTAAACCATCCCCAAATATTCCTCTAATGCGTATCCCATGCCCCATATCTTCCCTTACTCACATTAAAAACCTGGGAGAAAAAAATTGCAGGCCTGAAGCCAAACCACATGTTAAACAATTACAAATGTAGATCTAATGTCCTGTAAAAAGATCTCCAAAATTACTATTAAAGTAATCATCATTAACAGAGGAGGTAAGAAACTACCAATGCCAGTGCATAAATAAAAGTACTGAGAACTATTCAGACTGACTCGTTGTTTCAAACTCATAAGTCCAGGGACACAAGAGGCACTGATACCCACAGCTATCAATCCTCAGCCCTCCATGGACAATTTTCAACCCTTCATTATGAAGCAGGATAAGATCCCATATTATAGCCTTCCAGTACAGCCAGTAGGAAGCCTGAAGCAAACCAAATGTTCTAATTGAGGGATACAGGAACAGCTTAAGCTCTGTGGTGAGATTTAACTGCTCTAAGTACATACCTGCTTTGTATTGGATGGATTTTAGGAGATTTAGGGAGCTTTGAAGCTTCAATACCAAGAAGCTGGATGGCACCATTATCTGAAGCTATAGCCAAGTAATGGGAGCCTTGGCAGAAAGTAAGAGTCTTGACATGTCCTCCAATCCGAGAGTAGGTCAAAATTGATCTAAAACAGTACAGTGGGAGGGGGGGAAAAAAAAAAAAAAAGGAATTTTTCTGTGGCACTTTAAAAAAATAATTACTTCTCTCAAACACCTTACTTAAAAGCAATGTCTCTTCAGAGAGAGCTCAAAGTAGCATTTTCTAAGTGATCCAAAATCAGAAACAACATAGCCCAAGTTGCCTCTGCAAGCTCACCTCATCTTTGAGCCTCTAGTTATGATAGTCTCCAACTGCAGATGCCCGCATTTGTCTACCAGCAAAATAAAAGTCTACCCTATATCTGTATCAAAGTAGCATAATGTAGTTTGTTATTTAACTGACACTGCAGTTCACTACATCTTTTTCAAAGTACTTTGAGACAGACATCCTCTTCTTCCAAAGATATCTCTCTCACAGACACTGTCAGCCCCACACCACCCATGTTTCAACCACCAACCCAGCTTCCCTGCATCAAGCATCAGCGGGTGAGACAGTTAAGCATAAAGCTCATTTGTTCCAGAAACCTCAGATGGCTTTAAACAGCAATCTAATATATTATAGTTGCATGCAGAGAGGAACACCAATATTTTTCAGTACTGAAATCCCCTGCACGCCCACAAGTGATTCGTATTTTGCTCCCCACTCTAATTTATTTTGCATTCTAAAACAGCAGCCCCAAAATCCTACGAGTTCCAAATCTACCTGGTTGTAGTTGTTTTTCCCTCCATTTTTTGGCTGTTCCAGATTTTCACTGTGCCATCGTTGGAGCAAGTGGCAAAAATGGAGTGTTCATCAGAGACCCGAATGCGGTTCACCGCAGACTTGTGTTCGTGAAGGTGAGCTACCAACAATCCTTTGGGACGCCATCCTGAAGGGAAGAACAAAACCATGAAGTTTCGTGTTGATTTCATAACTTGATAGGAACGTGAAAATCTCCCTGATGCCGTCCAGTAACAGCTACATTGGGATATAACAGTTACAGCTGCAAAGCACAGGAGGCTAACTTATTTTAAATATTAAAGGCAAAAGCCTATTTCCTCAATTGTAAACTAAACCCCCTTGGCAGATCTGGGTAAGATCTGGGTAAGATTTGATGGGTTCTGGATGCATTCAGTCCAATTACAAAGAGCCTTTCTTTGTAGACTTTGTGGAGATCCTAGTACAAAATTCTCCCACTGTCAGCCTGTGCAGACTGCTGTGCTGCAAATGGTAAGCACATAAATGCCCCAAATGCACACAGTGAGCAATATATTTGAACATATTTAAGTTCCTGGATTGTCTGCAGGGTGCCCAGAATGACAGGCTCAGTGTTGAACTACATGCTACTTTGCCAGCCTTACATACCTAATGAAATGAAGTAACAGCTTTCCTAAATCCCACAGAAAACTTATTTCAGAACTTCAAAAATAAATTGAGGAGTTGAGCACACAGTAACTCCTGCTGAGAAATTACCAACCTTTGTGTGATACGTTTCCTCCTCTGACATAAGCACCACAGAAGTATCTGGCTGCACTTCTAACACGTCTACTATAGTGAAGGATTAACAGCAGATAATGAAGGACAGACCACACCAAATTTCAGAATAAGACACCAATTTTAAATATGAACATTTTTCTGGCACTCCTTCACTTGTGTGGCAAAGCAGGTCAGCTGCTTGTATTGGGACACATTATTTCATAGGTTGTAAAACTCTCTTCAGAAGACAAACATATGACTTAACCAAGCTGCATCAAGATTAGCAATGTTCAAAGGCTATTTGGTTCCACCATTTTCCTGATGATTTTCTACTACTTCTCTTAAATTGACAAGGTAGCTGGGTATGCCCAGGTGTACATTTATCCTAGATTTACCAAAATACTTCAGCATCACCGTGCTGATTACTGCAAGCATAGCTGGTATACATTCTGCTCCCATCATCTGGAATTTAAGCACATGGACTGCCCTGAGTAGAGGGCAGTCAGGAATCTCCATATGGGATACCCAGCAACAAATGCACAGAGTGGAGAACATCAGAATAAAATGCTGAAAACTCATCTAGGTAAATCCCAATCTTAATCTGGAGCTTCAAAATTTAAATTGGGGCCACAGGAAGATGACTGTGATTTAAAACAGTGTGTTTTCTTCCCAGAGTGACTGCAAGAGCCCTCACTGGCAAAACCTGGTGTTGCTCCTTTCAGGTAAAGAAAAGGGAACAAGAGGTAAAAATGCCTCTCCTTCACCTCTGAAAGCAACTGTGTAGCATGGGAGCACACATCTTTGTGGCTGGGCACTGTGTTGCTGTCACCACGGCTGGTGGGGGCAGGCTCCTTGGTAAACAAGGGCAGCTCCAACAACCCACTGCAGCGTGTGTGCCACCAGGTAAGAAAAACTGGCCAAGAGATTGCAACACTGACAGGATGGCTGAAAATCTGGAGCCACCCCCGGCAAAACTCTCAAGATTTCTCACCTCCAAGGGTGTTTCTCCCCTTGCCCAAACCAAGCTACAGGCTGTTACAGGATGGCAAGGTATCGGCCATATGCCCAGTTACAAACAACCCACTTCAGAAAACTCACTGGAACAGAGCATTCAGCCTGGGCTTCAGACCAGTGGTTTGGGGCTGCGACTACAAAGATAAAAATCCTGGGTCCAGACCCTCTTTCATAGGTCACACGTGTATTTTGTCAGATAGTAGGTACATTTCCTACATTAACAATTTCTTCTTTTCCTCATCTTTTGCATTTTTTTTTCCTTGAAATGATGATTATTTGACTTGTGGGGTTTTTTTTTAGTAGAACAACCTCAGTGGCCTGTGACTTACCTGGAGGTGGGGGCTTACTCTCCCACTCTGCATTCTCCATCATCTGTTTGGCAAGCCTCTCTGCATTGCACTGTTCTCTCTTCTGCTGGATCAGCTGCTGAAGCTCTGTTTTGCAGGTGGTGATGCGTAACTGGTGCCCAGATGGGGATGCTGTGCTGCTCAGTGCCTGCAGGGTGGGCTTCCTGGGCTGAACTACTGTGCCATCAGATGCCTGGAAGAGATAAGCACTTACAAGTACACACCTTCCATTCTACACATGGATAAATCCTGCTCTACTGGCTCACACTGAAGAAAAGTGGGAAAATCTTTTTCATTGAATTAATTAGCAATTAATTAGTATTTGAAAAAAAAATACATACTTGCATAGAAACAATTCAAAATAGCAACAATTATTATTTATAGAAAAGCATAACCATTCACTTACTCTTCCCTGTTCATAGAATCACAGAATGGTTTGGGTTGAAGGGACCTTAAAGATCATCTAGATCCAACCCCCTGCAGTTTGCCTAGTTTGTTCTGTATCCTAGCTGTAGGAACTGTAACATGCCACACATTGCCTCTTAATGTGAGTTAAGAGTTACTTACAGGAGTTACTGCTCTCAAGACTGACAGAATTACAGGTTAGCTCTTGAATGACTATTTGTTTATATTATTAAAAGTAAAAGCGTGAAGTGTTTCCCTCTTAGTTCAGAGAGGACACTCATTTGAAGCTAGCAGAAGCTAATCTCCAACCAGAAACAGAAAATAAAGAAGTATGCAGTGTCAAGAGATGCCTCAACAGCCTGCAGGGCTCCCAGCCCACCCTCCTCTAGCCAGTATTAAGTATTACAGATGTCAAAATGTAGCTATGATACAATACAGCAGTTCCAAGTTAAAATCATTACATCTCTTCCTCACAATACACATCAGGGTGTACAATTTTAGCAAAAGTCTTCCCTGCCACAACAGCCTATCTAATGATTTGCTAATCCACAAAGCCCCATATCTTCACGCAAAGTATCTATTTGTTAGTCAAGCTCTTCTGTTCAGGTGACTAAACTTAACTTCCATCCTCTCTCAATCCCTATTTTAAAAATAAGAACTTCAAAGTCAGCTACGCTGCTGGAGGAGACTCCAGGGCATAGCATGAGTGTAAAATAACCTCTGAACAAAACAAGAACACCACATCCCTATACTCCCACTTGGCTTTAAAACAATGGAATCATTCCAGCTTAAAATGCAAAGATAGTATTTTTCAGCAATACCTGTGGGGAGGATGACAAAGTGGCACAAATGCCAGCTGAGGACTCTGAACGAAGTGGTTTCCCAGCCTGGATGGCTTCAGGATCAGTAGTTTGCCCGTGTCCTTTGGATATCGGCTGGGAGATGTTAGTTGGTTCCAGAGACCCAAACATGCTTTTCCATTCCTCATTGACATTTGAATCTTGCTTTACATGTTTTCTAGCTACAAGCAATTGGGAAGGACGAGAGGGAGGGAGAAAAAACAACCCATAATCATAACAACATTCACTCAGGCTGGTCATTACTTTCAGACTACAAGCAAGTCCGACGTTTACAGGTCAATTTATTATTTTATATAGTTAATAGAGAAAAACGTACTGCTAGGTTGTTTAAGCTGGCTGAGAGGGCTTTCTGAGGCAAACAGAACACATGTGGCAAGTGCTCTATTTACACCTTTATAATCCTACAGCTCACTCATGTAAAAAAACATTCCAGTAGAGGGAATTTTTGTGTCTGAAAGGCTGCAGGTTTAGACTCCACACGGTAATTTTTTCTTATGAGAGTTACTCCATTACTGGTGTAAGAGAGGGATACATTTGTAAGAGTGAAGTATGCAAATCATTGTCAGTGTCAAATACAATCAGTTTTCCATCCCAATTGCAGTATCACCTGCAGATTCAAGAATGTTATTTGTAAATAGGAAATGTATTTATTTTCAGTACTCCTCTGGGGTCACCTAAAACTGTAAAATATAGAAAGTGAAAGGAAAACATGGGACAAATTAAATTTTAACAGAGATACACAGAACTGGAATAGGTGGCAGCAAGTGGATTTCAGAGCTGAACAAGGAAAGAGGTTGGTGAGCAACAGCTGGCACTCCTGAGTGCCAGCCTGTTTCAGCATCACACCTAGGCCACAGTTTCCTCCAGGCTACCTCAGTAAAACATTCTCCATTTTCACAGTTTAAGAATGGATCACTTCTTGGTGGGAAGCAGAGATAGCAAAAATGTAGCCTTCATAATTTACACTGTTACCATGGGTCATTGGAGCCCTGTCTGTCTCAACCAGCTAAATCACCTGTGCATATTATCACTGCAAATGTAGTCGAGCTAATTAAATACTCTCAGAGGCAAAACGTCCCCATTGTTCACTGATCTGAAGAGCATTCCAGCACCTCACACTTCAAGCAGCAGCAAGCTATGGAGAAGCCATGCTGGATTTTCTTCTTGCAAACTCAGTGAGGATGATGATAGCTATGTAGGCTGAATTACCAAGAGCACTTGCTGAGTAAATTAAAAAACTTAATTTTCTGACCCTGTAAGAAAGGCTGTATTTTATATATCTGTACAGACCACAACATATACCAACCACGTTTGTCATCAGGCTCCTGCTTTGTTTTAACAAGATCCACTTGTCTCCCAGTTATCCCCAGAGCTGACAAGTCAATCACCCCTTTCTGACTGCTGTCATGCAGGTGGCTCTGATCCACTATATTGGCTTTTGCTTTATTCGATTTTAACATAAAGTCTTTCAGTGCTAAGAGTTTGTCTTCCTCCTCCTCAGTCATCCCCTACAGAATAAAAGAAAATATTATAATATTATTTATTTTTTAAACAAGAACATGCATCAAGGCACAAAGATGTGAGAAGCAGTAAAATTAATGACTGGCTCCAAAGTGGAAGGAGGGAGCACATGCCCAGAATTCAAGTCTATCACTCATACAAGACTTTGGGTAAGCTGCTGTAGAATAAACATGTCTTTCCTCTTCAGGAACAGAGCTAGGAATCGTGAAGGGGCAGAACAGCACTTAATATTGGATCACTGCCTGATGCGATCTGCTGAGGTGCCACCCATGCTTAAAGCCCACGAGCCATAGGGAAAACAAAACCACAAACACACAGACACACACACACTCAGCTGCAGTCCTTCCTCTTCCCAGTTCTCACTGTTTTGTGTGGGTGATTCTTAGTGTTACCCTCTTCACATATAAACTTTCAAGCGCCCTTTGGCTTTTGCACTGTTAGTTCCAAGTCTCTCTCTTCAACAAATACATACTCTGTCTCCAACACAATACACAGCATATATTCTCTAACACTGATACTATCACAGATGTGTCAGAAATCTTGAGACATACAACTGAAGACTTCATACGAGGCTGTATCTGGGGAATCCAAGTATAAGGTTGCCCTATTTCTGGCAGATCTTTTAAGATTCTTCCTTAACTTCTGAACTCTTTGTCCTACAAGCATAAATTGAAATCAATGGAGTCAACTGTTTGCAGGATCGGACACTCAGACTGGGAGTCCCTCAGAGCAGCAACTGCAAGGTTAGCAGATACACAGAGCCCAAGAACCTCAAGCCTGACTTTCAAAGTACAAATTAAAACCAATCACTTGTGAAAGCAGTTTCTTCAACAGCTGTGCAATGGCAGGGTCCTCTGGGGGTGGGCAGTCAGGGAGAGCACCATTCCTCTTCTTCTGACGCATATGGAGGTGTCGGAAGAGGCTTGTGATATCCTTTGATCTTAAGACATAATCAAATATGGAACGGCTGACAGGCTCTTTAAGTACACTTAGGAGGACTATTTCTTTATCTATCTGCAATTCAAACAGAGAGATGGGTCAGTGTGGAGGAGCATGAAATCCACGTAAACATGAGGAAGTCTAGCAGTAAATGCTGCCGTCTCATGTCTACAATGTTTGCTTTTTTTTTTCCTAACCTGAAAGACAATCACTGGACAACTGCAAATAATATAAAAATAAAAATCAATATCTTTCTCTGAAGGCTTGTTCTAAAAAACAGCTTCCAGCTCAGTCCTGAAGAGATGCTTTCCAACGTCCAACAACAAAAAAATCACGTAGTACTTAAAAATTACTGCACCTGATTGTGCCAATAATCTAGATTCAACTTTTTTTTCCCCTCTGTGAAAATCAGATCTTTCCCTGTGTTGGTCGTATCAGATTTTTCTCCATTCTCTTTCCCTGTTCTCCCAGCAGTCTCAGAACATTAACTTGGCAATGCTAGATGGGATTGAAAATTCTACTACAAGTACTATAACATTTCAAACTTTGCCTTTGTCCTACATTTACCCTGTAAAAATAGCAACTAGAAGAGCTCTTCCCCCATGTCAGTCAGATTACCAGGTTTCCTCCTATGGATACAAGGGAATAGGGATGCACAAGCATGTAGTTAAGTAATATTCAAAAGCATATTGGGACATTAGTAAACAGTCATAAGAAACAGATGAGTTACAGTGTAATTTAGAATCAGTAACTGAAGCACTCCTTATAAAGATTGTTCATTAAAACAGAAAAATCCAAACGAGTTGCTCCTCTCCCAGGTGGCGATTCAATGTCTGTTGGTGTCCTGAGAATGTGCCTGGACACATGAAGTCTTGTATGCAATCCAGATTATCAGCCACCCCAGCATTCATTGGAGTTTATACTTTAATTTTAGTACTTGGTTTTTGCTGTTTCAAGAGTAGGTCTTAAGACGGTGTGGGGAGAGGGACAAACCATAACCATGAAATAAGCCCCCAACTGTAATCTCACAGTTAAATGGCCAAACCTAATTTAGCCCAAAATTATGACAGAAATGCTTGTATAAAAGTTGGAATACTCAATTTATAGGAGATGGTGGGAAGACCCCATTCCTATAATGTGGTGCTGACTGTCTACATAAAAAGAAGCTTCAAAGTGAGTCTGAAGTGAGGACTTTATTACAATCCAACCCAATGTTACCTCCAACCTGCTCACTATATTTAGTGCTGCATAGCAAAGAAAAGATTTATATACTAAAATGAAGCAGGAATTGCATAAGAGAGAAATTTATCAATCAATACCTAAAACACATCACAAGTTGTCTAGGGAGATGTGAACAAGGAAAACATAGTATTTTAGTGAGGTTACCACATGCACGGTTGACAACAAAGTGTTTCACCCGTGATGCAGTTTTCAATACAAGTACTGCAGCTGTTTCTTATCTATTTAAACGCCTGAGAGATGCATTCTGCAGCCATAATCATATTACCAGCATCACACAGGCCCCTCCTAGACACGTGCTGTTATGAAATGACCCCTTCATGCTGAGCACTCTCTGCCCTTACCCTTGGCAAAGCACTGAAACACAGCAGTAGCACTGCTGACACCCCAAGCATGGTCACCCCAGCTAAGAGACTGCTCATGTAAGGTGTTAGTGGGACAGGGCTAGAATACTCGAGTCTTGTCGAAAGCACAAAACACAGAAACGTTTGTTTCAAGGCCAACTTTTCAGGCCTTTTAGACTCCTATGAAACAGCACAATATTGCAAGAGTTTGATTGAAAACAAGGCAGGACTTGAGCCAAAGACACACCTTTTGATTTTAGTCTTTGTAAAACATCCTGAGACTTGCAACAAATTTGAGACAACAGTCTTTCAAACATGAAAGGCAATGGTCATTTTGCCAGTGTCTGCCAGCAGAGATCAAAAAAACGGTATCACCTCCAACCTTAACTGAAAAAAAATAATAACCTCATATTCTTAGAGCCAGGACTGTGGCCAAGAGAGACTTAAGAATTATGACTAGTCTAGATATATAGACATTAATATTTGAAAGATTACCTGTATTATTGGTTGTGTGATAAAAGGATGGAGGTATGGCATTAGCTTGCAGTAGACATCAGCAATATTTAAATACTGTGCTACCACAGTGATAAATCCAACTGCACCATAACGTATCCAAAGATTAGGATGGCACAGGAAGGGTGCTGAAAGAAAATCAGGCTGTTAAAAAAGATATCATTCGTATTAAAGAGAGATGATCATCCTGTATATGGCAGCCTGTGGTGTAATTTTCTTCCGGACTGCAGAGGGCCAAGGTTTAAAGTACCCATAGTAAGAAAATTACTTCATGGACTTCACTGGACCTGTAGTGCTCAGTTTCCTTGCTGTTGCCAAACAGCATAATTTTCCTATTCATTCATTTCACTGTCTATCACTCAAAACTTGCAAAGGAGACTAATAAAAAAATAAATCATAACCTTATTCTGGACAGTTATGGAGAATCCTAATACAAGTGATTTTTTTTTTATTTTCTTTTTAAGCAAATACTTATTCCTTCCTTTTTCCCCCTTTCTTCCTTCAGTAGTCACTATTTATATTGTAAATTATCAGTAAGTTTTCTTGTCAGGCTCAGAAGTGCATCTCAATTACATGGGTTTTAAGAAGTTGTAATCAAGGGACTTATAATCACAGATCTTCTACCCCAAATTCAAAGGGCATTTGAAAAGCCGACACATTAGTAAGCAAGAGGCTAAATCTCAAAAGATCAGCTGGTCTTTTCTTTTCTGTAAATAGCTGGTAACTCTTGGGCACATCTAAATTAAATTGGTAAGCCTGATAAGGAAGGAGAGACCAACTCTGTATTCACGGTTCTATCCAGTCAAATGGGATTTTATGATGTTAGAAATAGGATGAGAAAGGATCATGTATTGTCTGAAGGACGGGGTTCTCCCCTTCCTCAAAGTTATCTGCCTGATCAACTTCCAAAAGTAATCAGGGGTTCTTCCTTATAGGAGGAAACAACTTGGCAGGAAGCACAAAGAAAGATCTTAAAACAGGTTTTTGCACTCAAGGCTAAGTGTTGTTTGCTGCTGTCCTATATAAAAACAGAGAAGCTGCATCCAATTTGTTCCACCGAAATTATTATTTTAGAGTTCTGAGCACTAACATGGTCCAACTAGCAACAGTTCATTAACACAATTTTGCATAGATTTTAAAACAGTACTCTGGGTTTGCATACTGGACAGCTAAATCGTGAGGCCTTATGTAGTCCTAAGATTTCTTTAATAGGAAAACAAGGTATTCTTCAGTATTTCAACTTACCAATATCACAAGCAAACTCATAAATATGGGGCTTTTGCAAGAGCCCCAGCTGGCACATACAAGTAAGGGCATTGAGGGCTTTATAAATGACAAATTCTTCAGCATCACTGAGACCTTGCTGAAGCAGAGGTTTCAGTATTGATGAGCTTTGCCAGCCAACGTAAGCAGCAACACCTGAAACGTAAAAAGCAACACATAAAAATCCAAAGTAGCACTTCCTTGCCTTTCCTCACCAAAGTTTAAAACTGCTATCCCACAGAAACATCTTAGAACAGATTATTAGTCATTAGGGGGAAAAAAAAAAAAAAAGGAAGCTGCTTTTCATTCAAAGTTAGATTAATATTCTGAAAACTGGTTGACAAAAGCAGATCCTTTTGCCTGCAGAGGTCCTCCCAGATCCCAGGCACAGAGGTCAGCACACAGCTGGCCAACAGAAGTCTGAAGCAGCAAGGCAAAACCAGCAATGCTTCTAAGTGGTGGGATGCAGTGCCCGCATTTGTACACAGAAAGGACAAAAGGGCAACAGTGAAAGATTGTCTTAGCAGGATTTTGTCTTTTAACTGAGCAGTGATGCTAATTTGAGTATCATTCAGATTTCTGAAAATACTGGATACTGGCTAATTATCAGCAATGAAAGTCTAGAACATATTTATGCATGAAAGAACCAGTAATACTCAAAAAGGAATCATTACAACAGTCTTCTAAAACTCTTCTGGCCTTAAATGGTTGCAAGATCTGCTGTTTAGTTAACCAGTCGCAAATTGTTTGCCATAATGAAGCCACCTTTTCCTTAGTTTCAAAAATAAATCTAGTTTTTAAATATAGCTTAAAATCTTAGGAAGAAGCCAAGATCAGAAGCAAAATGGAAGTAATTCTTTTGAAGCTGCTGGCCAAAAATAAATCAACTGCATCCCAGTAAAAGAATTTGCTTTCCTATTCTTCTTCCTTTCTCACATGAAATCCACATGAAACTGTCATCTGGAATAGTTTGTTTAGAGTAGATAACCCATCTACAATAATTAATCTCTGGCAACAGTCAGAGAGATGGACTTTGCTGAAGTTTGGATCTTTAGCTTTAAATCCATCACATTAACATACCTTCCCACAAACAACTGCGCAAGTCTTTTGGTTGCTCTTAAGAGAGAAAAACAATATTTTTTTCATTGAAGAGTTCAGGCTTGTCCTTGCTATTGTCATACGTGGTACACAGCATAGAGCAAAACTGCCTCTGCTTCTAATGCAGTTAATTTGGGATTGAAAAATACCAGAAAAATCAGTATCTTCCCATCAGAATCTAGATTAAACATAAAATAACTTTATCACTTCTACTCTAATAAGGTAATAAATATATTTGTTTAAGTGTTAATCCTGGGCTTGGCAACCAGTTGCTAAAAGGAAGAGAGGAAGAAAAGAGAAATGGCACAGATAAGAGAAATCCCCTCAGTGCCACTGTCACAGAAAGGCACCTGCCCACAGCCACAGGCAGCACTGCCTACACATACTTAAACACGAGTCAGAGAGCTCAGTTGTAAAGATGTGCAAAAGCTTCAAGTAAAAATTCATTTGAATTCTTCTATGGAGGTTTTGAACAGATACTGGGAGAGAAGGGAGTTAAAGACCTATCTCTCTACATGCCTTTTGCAAGAAGCCAGGGCACTGTGACCCATGCTTTGGCTACCCCATTGCTCCTCCTAAACAAATTCTGACAAGTTATCAGCATCACATCTTGGCAGGGTTTGCCAGCACTGCATTTTGTGGCTTCCAGTCATAATGGAACATGTGCCTACCACAGGGGTCCTGCTGAATGTCTGACCATGCTCCTTTTTCATGCTGTGCACCTCAAGTACCATTTTTCCCCCCCAGGTACTGGAGTCCTGGATGGAACATCAGATATACTAAACAACTGACACAAAAAGCCATCATATCACTAGTAAAATTTTTTTAAAATAGTTTGAAGTTTTCTGAGCTGACAAGAATTTGTAAGTGAGGTTTTATGGCCCTAAAAAAAAAGTTCTGAAATTACAATTTTAGCCTATACAGATGCACAGTTTTCATTGTATGAACAGGTCTACTGAAGTTAATGGGACATGTACACTTGTGAAGTGATGCATCTACTAGTCAGCTTGCAGAAATCTTAGCATTTATTTTTCCTAAATTTAGGCTTTTTCAGTTAGTGGCTTTAGCAAAGACTCAAAAAATTTAAAAATAAAATCGCATTTAAAGTTTGGTTTTTATGTGACTCAAACCCTCGGTCTCATTTATATTAAATATTTGGACTAAAGAAAAAGATACTTGTATTTACACTGCTTCATCTTTATACTCTCTAGAGAAACATTTACACCAAATAATTCAGCAAAGTCTTTTCCTATTAACTCTAAAAGTCCTTTTTTATAAAGATTTCTGTGTGACTGTTCACAGTTTCTAGGATCTGCAAAAATCAATTTATTTGCATTATTATCTCTCTACCCTGTCTGGCTGAAACCAAACACTTACCAACAATACTGTCAAAGAAAGCTCCTCGAAGATGCCAGTCATTCTTATCATTTAAGAAAGTGATCATATGAGACAGAAGAACATCATTAGCTTTTTGACGTCCAAAAAACACACAGAGGCGTGTTATTCCATTTTCCATCAGTGTTTGTTTCACAATATTCTCTGGGTCACTGAGCAAAGTCACAACTTTCTGCTGGACCATTTCATGCAAGGCTTGCAACTCTGCAAGAGACAGAGCAAACATTTGAGCTGGAGAAACAATACGTGCATGTGTACTACCTGCTGCTCCAAGAGCTACAGCAATAGGTCATAGCACCCAACTTGGTAAGATGGACAACACAACAGAACCTCAACAATTCCAATGACTGACTTATCAAAGACTTCAGGCTAAGAACAAGGTGGCGGCAAAGCCAAAAAGGATAGAAATGTGAAGCATTCTTACCAGGTCAATATATCCTAAACTTGTCATATCTTTAACTAAGACGATCCAGGTCATTATAAATATATGCGAAATGCAGAGGTGAAGAAGCATCAGAATGAGCCACCAGCAAGGGGAAATAAAATGCTTCAAGGCAATGCTGGTTTGATGTGTTTGTTTGACTATCAGTTTCAAAATTTGCGAACTGACAACAGATCAATAATACATTTTTAGTTGGGTAGACAGATCAACTTCATTAAGGATACAGAGAGGAATAAGCAATACTTGAAAAAGTGATGTTTTCCAATTTCATTAAATGTCAGCAGCTACCCTAACCATACCCATGAAAAATGTGAAGATGACCTTGCCTATGGCTTCTACTCCATGATGCAACTGAAAAAAAAAATTTATTAAATGTAAATAACAGAATTGTTAGGGCACTGGCTCTGAAAGCTGTACAAGGGAGGTTCTCAAACAAGAAGCCAAAATTTTCAGCTACTGCTGTCCCAGCTTTGCAGGGATGATTGCCATTTCCCTGCAGTCAGAAGATCAGCTAATTTGCTTTCTATCATCTGCCTGTCAGTCACATGAAAAAACTGCCTTCTGGGTTCAAATTTCTCATGCTTAGTTTCTAAAAGGGCAAAAAGAACTGAACTATTCAAACTTTTTTCTCCCTCATGTTACTTCTTTCATCTCCAAGCTCTTTTGAGGGGTAGGGGAGAGTACTTCTTAGAAACACAGCCTGTACAATGGGGCTTTCTTTCTCTCACTCCTCAGCAATTCTGAGCACCCCATGCCTTATGTGAAGGAACTCGAAGGGGACTTTTTTACGTTTGGTTTTGGTAGGCTGTTGTGTTTTTTTTCTTATAAGTATCATCCTGCAACTATTTAAGAGATAACTGAAACATGCCTCTACCAAATAGAGTATGTGTGGGATGTTTACCAATTAGGAGCAGTTGCAGATTCATCTACTTAGCCTAAAAGAGAAATGACAGTTTTTAACCACAAACTGTTCCGAGCTTAGCAAACTTGTCCAGCCTTCTTCTGGAAATTGCTGCATCACTAAAAGTCACTGGAGATGACACACAGGTCACTTATTACCATCCCTCCTTCCCAAGCAGAAGAAAAAGAAAAACCATTCTTAGGATTTTAAGTCATTCTCTACACTACAGCTACAATAGCACAGATAGCAGCATTACTGCCCAATAGCATCCATCCATTCAGCATCTTTAGGCAAAAAGATAGAGAAGAATTAACAGGCTTAGGAATAGAAAAACAGCTGAAAAATACATTGCTATCACTATGCTGGAATTTGTCAGGTTTTTCAACACTAACTCTGCCTGGCACTTCAATGGAAGCAGTATTTGGAATCCAGCCATGTTTTCACAGCTAATTTGTTTACAGGACGGTGAGTGAAGCTGGATATGCAACCAGGCAGCCAGCATCACAGTCTAATACCTTGAGAACTTTTGGAGATGTAAAGTGTAAGCATTTATATACTTTTTTATCTTTCACAATGTTCAGAACAGAGGTGTTGGTTTCTGCATGAAGCTGTTAACACATACACTTTAATACTGGTCGAGGCGAAGCATTCTTCCCATTTAACAGGAAATCTAAGCTTTAAGAGATGAGGAAGATCAGTGCTTTGCTATTACAAGCAGGCAAGGTAAGTAGAATTGACATTACCTGTGTCATAGTTATCACTAGGGTGAGATGTTTCATCCATTTCTTCACCGTTTGGTTCATTTTCCATATTCAGATTTTTCAGCTGTACTAACTCCAGAAATCTCAGAGCTGTTTCTGCCAACAACGCTATGTTTTCTGCAAAGGACAACATTTTGGTTAAGAATTGTTCTCTTTTGCCAATTTACATCAGTCTGATGATCCCCCTGATGGGAGATTTTTAACCGCTGACAATGCCAATGACTAATTTCAGTCTTCTAAAACTAGCCCTAAATGCCATCTAATCTCAGGCTAATGATTAAATAACTTAATAGAACTTAAAGGCAAATTAACCTAAATTCAATAACATACCCACATGGTAGACTGCAACAAAACAACAACAACAACAAACCACCCCTCCAGGATATGTATCCTAGGGAACAAAACCAGGGTTACCTTTGAGGGCTGGATTTTAGAACATTTGTCCCCATATCTATCCATGCAATCTGGCACTGTTCTGCACTGTTTGGAAGCTGCTGAAGCAACTCAGGCTAGATTATATGGATCAGGCTACTGCTGGCACAGGAATAATCCCATCAAGGCACAAGTCCCACTTAAACAGCCCGTTGTGAGCCTTGACCAAGACAACAGCAGCATCCCAAAGGAGCCTGTCCACAGCCCAGATCAAATCCTGTCAGTCACCAGTCTGACCACTTACAAAAAAGAGTGTGCTATACTAAGACAAGTTAACTCAGGTATTAGACTACCTTTAAATATACATATATTTATATGTAATTATTTGAAATTTAAATTACTTTCTTAAAAGAAAATCTGTTTTAAATTAAGGCAGCTTAATCAGATTTAACCATATAGAGCTCAAATAACCTTTTCAAATTTCAGAACATATTCTAGTTGTATTCTGTTTGAAAATAAAGTCAAACCAGTGAACACACAGAGAACCTCTGTGTAAGCAGATGCAACTGGAGCCAATGGGTACTGAGACCTGCAGCCTTATTGCATTTGCAGAAAAGGAGATTGCATTTTGTTTTTCTCCATTCCAGGTTATTTAACAAGTTCAGCTTTATATCTGTGCATTTAAAAATTAATTATGAATAGACCAGCATTTTACAAGATTTGTTTTGGTTTTTATTCTAATCTAAAAGTAAAGCATGAGAAAATGGTTCTTTTGTAAAGCCCTAAATGTGGAAGACCAAGGAGACTAGAAGTAATTGGTTCTATTCATTAACTACACATTGCCTTCAATTTTTATCAGCTTACACCGTAAGCAAAAGAAAAACATCAGCTGGGACGCTTTCAACTGAACTCCGGCTTTGTAACTTCAAAAAAGAAACAAAAACCAAAACAAGACACTTGAAAATATGCTAGTCATAGCAAATAAGGGTACAGGGTAAATAGCAAATATGGGCATGACTGCAAAGCTGCTTCCTGCACCAGGCAGAACTCATGTATATGAATAACTTAGGAAGAAAACACATATAAGCCAGTCTGCTACACAGCAAATAAGGTAATTTCACCCCCCAAATATCACATTCCGTTTTGTGGGGAAATAACTCTGAAGCATAGCAACACACTGCTGCTTTAAGTTAGTTTCATATTAATTCAGTTCAATCAGCCCACTCTTGAGCAAACAATCCAAGCTAATGAAATGTCAATTAAGATACATTAATAAAAGCAGGAAAGGGTGGGCAAGCTCAAAAAGCCCCATTCGCATGCTTGGCTACAGAAGTGACTGCTCTGACAAGTATTTTTGTTTGTTATGTTCTTTCTTTTCCAAGGAATAGAGCCAGAGATGTTTCCTTGAGCATGAGGCTCTAGACTCCAGTCCCTTACCTTATCTGTGGGCAGACCAGATGTGTGCTACAGCCAGGCCCTAGCCCAAAGCACATGTACACATTCTGCAAGTTGCTTTTATATGCAGAACTACAGAGAATAATGAATGTTAATTTAAGGGAAAAAGAAGTTAATTCATCCTGCAGAGAGCAAATACATTTTGTTAACCATTTATGATGCAATTATTTACTTTGGGTACTGATCTACACTGGAAACTCATCGGTTAGTAAAAGTCAACTCATTAACTAATTAATTACTAAGTTGCTGCCACCATCTCCACCAGTTAGCTTAAGTGAATACAGGTGTCTTTACCTGCAGCCATTTCTGAGATTTCTGGGGAGACTTACTGAAACAGAAACAGCAAGCCACATGATGATTTTGAGCAGAGGAGAAAACAGTTAAGGAAACACAGAAAAGCCCAAGATGTGGAGTTTTGACTGGATTTCCTCTTACCAGCATATGCAAGTCTGACGATGGTGGCTTCATCCTGGGCCAAGTGTGCAATGCCTGGAAGAATGTATTCTGGGTAAATGTTAATATCATTGCGTGGCACTTCTTTGACGAGAGCGAGAACTTTAGTTAGTGTCCTCACAGATTCTGCCCTCACCCTGGGCACAGAGTCGTTGCTGAAATGTAACAAATAAGGAGTAATACGATCCAGAAGAATCTCTACACTTAATCTCGGTGCTAAATGAAGGATCAGTTCCAAAGCAGCCAGTTTCGAATCACAGTATTTGAGAGTCTGTAAACAGGAAGTTATCACAGACACTAGAATAACCAGCCCATTCTCTTTTGTCTCTCCCTCGGCTTTCTCTGTGCGATCATGCCCACAGAGATTGTGAATGATGTTGTCCAGATCTTTACGTATGACCAATATACGCTCATCTGCCGATACAAACGTTTCCTTGGCAAACTGGGCCATGTAAGGCTGAAGGAAAGTGTAAAATATTTCAGGAAATGCATTGTTACGTTGCTGTTTCAAATAATCTTCAGCTGCTAAACGTTTATCTGGCTCGCGATGGACCATCTGAGTGACCTTGAGAAAGGCAGAAGTAGGAAGGAGCGGGAGAGAAAGATTAAAGGTTTAGACATTTGTGCTTAAAAAAATAATAAAAAATAAAAGCAAACCCTAAAAATAAGCAATTTGTCACCAAAGCAGGTGAAATAAACTAAAAACAGATCACAGAAATGTTTCTAGTGGTGTAGTCCATCCTTACCAGTTCTCTGATACTGCGGTCTTCAATTTTGTTTAGGACTTGATCAGGGGAAAAGAGGCCATTTCTGTAAGCCAAAAGCTGAGATAAATCAAACAAGGGTACGCCTTCTGTGAAGAGCTCTGCTATTACACAGCCTGGGGAACAGCAACAAAAAGAAAAGTCAAAGATGTCAGGATTATAAACAGACACTTTAACTTTGCTTTCTATATGCAGACAAGAACAAGCCCCCAAACAAGACCCAAATAAGGCAAATGAGTTGCCAGATTGAGTTGCAGAAAGGAGATAGTATCTCAAGCTCCAAAAACTGGCTTTTACACTTGATCCCTGAAACTTCTCCCAAGTATTTTATTTCAAACTCATCAACAGCAGAGGAGTTTGCAATTAGGAAACATGAGGCAGTGACTTCAGCCACTTGCCAGCTGGAAAATACATCACCAGAAAAGAAACCCAGATCACTGTCACATGGAAGAAGAGTGCCAGTAAGTCAGCATGGATTGGGCAGTGGGTCAAAACTGAGCAGCCCTTCTACAGAAGGTAATGAAATACCCTCTACATCCACAGGGATGCTGAAGGACAGCGTGCATTCACTGGGACTAGGTCATAAGCACAGTGAGAAATAACAAGATTACCTACAGCCCCCCATTTTGCTGTGTACATGACACACATTTTCTTCAAAGGTCCCACTCCCACAGTTTGCTCCCAATGGTCAGCACCTTGCTTTATCAGAGGAGTGCCCTGAATGTTTGGCTGTAAGACAGGCTTGTAAAATGAAGTAACCATTACCTTTAAGTACAGATTTTCACTTTAAGAAAAAGAAAAAACAAAACAGAAGAAAAAAACCCACCAAACTTTTGGCTTTTAAGCTGCTCAAGACAAGCCCAAGACTCATAAGAGGCTCCCACAGTGGGACTCCATCATGTGAGAGCAGGGCTACGAGAGGAGCTTTCTTAGTTATCAAACTTCCTGCCTGTGGGGAAAATTAAACAAGAAAGGGCTTCTAAAGCCAATATTGCCAAATTGCTCTGAAAACTGTCTCAGTCCCCAGGCAGCTGGACCATAGGTGAACCACTGACTGGTTCCTCCTTTTGCGTCCCATAAGACATATGCTATGTGTCCCTGAAACTTCACCCACAAAAAGATGATGGTCTGTGTCTTGCAGAACCATCTTTTGCCCAGCACAGAGTCAAGTCATAACAGAACATTTTGTGATTTCCCTCCTCAGTAATATGGTGATACACTTAATTTATGTAGCTTACTGTACTGTGTCTGCACTTTTTCTATGAATGAAAGGGTTGGGTCTTATGCTTAAAATAAGCAAGTTTTCCACATACTGTTCTCTAAATCCAGTGTTAAAAAAAAAAAAAAAGTGGTTAAACCTCAAAACAAGCTTTTCTGCACCCCTACCACAACCATAAACACACTGGTCTCTCCTGATGGCTCCAGGTACCTGCGGAAAAGATATCCATTGAACGTTTTAACTCCCCTCTTGTTCGCTGATTGCTGTTTGCCAAGTCTACCAAAGGAGTTGAAGGGTCCCGCATGTTTTCCAACTCAGTAGCAAACATACTGCCATCGACAAAGCGTTCTGGAGCTATGTAACACGTTCTTCTCCGTGATGTGTCGAAGAAGTAATTGAAGTCAGCAGGATTGTCTTCAGGAAGGTAAGTTGGTTTAAAACTGGCAAAGTCAGTTAGAAGAACCCAGTTCCAGCTGGTCACCATGATGTTCTCCGTTTTAATATCCCCATGGCGGACTCCAGATTTGTGCGCTTGGTCCACCGCCGTAAGGATCTGGAAAGCGATCCACCTTTTTTCAATGTTGTTCAGGAACGGCCTGGTGCTAATTCGATCATAAAGGTTGTCCCGTACGTACTGTCTGAAAAGCATTGCGGCCTTCTCGGACAGGGTTGCTTTCTGGAAGGGAAGGCAGTTCTGAGCCGAGTGTAACCTTATCTTCAGCTCCTCCAGCTCCTGCTTGTAGCTTGTCAGGGGTAAGGTCGGATCCTGAATGGCAAACACCTTCACGACGACCAGCCCCTCTCGGTGCTTGGCTCGGGCTACCTTGAAGAAGCGGGTACTCCCCAGGCTCTTGTCGTATTCACAGTCGTGGATGTCAGAGAAGTAGCTGTCCACCGAGAGGATCTGCGAGGGGGCGATGCCAGCCAGCTGGTTCCCCATGGCGAGACCTCCTCCCGGCCGCAGGCACCGCACCAGGGCTCACCCGCCTCAGCCTGGGGAAAAACACAAGGCGGATTTCACACCGGCCGCAGCCCCGGGATCACTCCGCTCCCCGGGCACAGCCCCCGCTCCCCCGGGCCCCGAGCGGGCCCTGCCGCCGCGCCTCCCGCCTCTCCGCAGGCCGCGCCGCCAGGCTAGCACTGCGCAGGGCCAAGCCCAGGGGAACGGGGCGCCGCGGCGGCAGGTCCCCCCTCCCCAGCACTCACCGGCGCGGCCCGCCCGGCCCAGGCAGCGCCGGGACCACCCACCCCCCGGCGGGATGGAGCGAGGCGGGGCTCAGGGTGACGGAACCGGCACCATGAGGCGGGCGGGGGAAGGGGCGGTGCCGTGAGCTCACATCCTGCGCCGCCGGCCCGGGCTGCGGGAAGCGGCGGGCGGGGGCTTCGCTGGGGTGTCCCCCAGAGCCTGTCAAGAGAAGAGTTTGGACTCATAGCTGCCTCAGTGACAGAATTTTTTTGCTTTTACTGCGATCTCCGCTGGTTTTCTTCTCATAAGCTCGTTTTTGGTTTTTGGGTTTTTTTTGTGTGTGTGTTTTTTTTGCTAGTTATGTTCCCTGGGAGGGCTGCTCCTTATGTTGGCTGGTGCTTTGTAACGGGAAGAGGAATGGAGGAATGACGGTGGCAGAAACAGTGATGTGTTCAGACAGCCTTTGTGTTATTTTTGGGCTTTTTGTTCAGCGGTGTCAAGGAGGACCTGAAGGGGTAGAGTGTATCTCCTGGGAGCTTGGTACTGATGCAGTGTAAGCTGTGTGTATCAGAAGGTGCTGGGACGAGATCAGGAGTGGTGGCAGAACCAGCCTTAGGTGCATCAGTCAGGACCTTCTTTCAGCCAGGCAAACAGGAGAACATCCAGTGTGTTTCTTTCTCTGATGCTTGGCATTGGATGCCTGTAGGGAGAAGGTTTTTCAGACTACTTCACTCTCAGGTCTGGCCTGACAGGGTTTCATATATCTGAAATACGAGAAGAAGGCTTTTCGTAACAAACTGGGAGGGAAACAAAAAACAGAAAGGGGGCATTTCTTATTGTTTGATCTGAAAGTGCTTGAGAGCAAAGAGAACCTAGGGCAGATTTTGCTCATTCCTCCCTCTGCTTTTTTTTTTGCCTTTGCTATGTTGTTACTTTGATACCTGTAATGCATTACTAAAGAAGTGATGTGTGGGTCCCGTACACCACTGCATGTACAATCAAAACTTACCCAAATATATTTGTTCCACCAGACACGCATGAGGTCACTTAATCCCGTTGTCTCCAGAGTGGTTCAGGTTGTGCCAGTGAGGACTTCCTGCCAGCAGGACTCTCCCGCCAGCAACTGACACCTAGAGGTTCAGCAGGTCCCAGGGCAGAAATCTGAGCCCAGCCTAGGGTTACTGTTAGGGCTAGGACTAGGGTGAGGAGAGACAGAAGTAGGAAACCTATAGCCATTAGATGGGTGCCTAGGTATGTTTTTTTCTAGAGTGGTAGATTGCGGTTGCCCTTTTTTCCCCGTGGGATGCTGTGATTTGGACATTACTGTTCCAGTTGCAAGACCTTTACCTGGATGGCAGGCAGGGTATGCATCAAGTGCTGCCAAAGGTCATCTGGAAGAGAAGGAAAATAGAGTCAATTTTCTGCTCTGTGTGTGGCTTGGCAGGTTGGCTTCAGGCTGTAACACTGATGCTCTTGACCACACTGTTTAGCTCCAGTCATAGTGGATAGAGAAGGGAATGGAGTAATGACTCCTGTGCCCCCTTTCTGACTTTGAAACAGACAGTAAGCTGATGATACCCTGTTCTGATCACTCCTAATCACCTAAAACTTCATCCTCTCCTTTTGGGGCGTAACATGAGTGGAGACCACTGTGTGGGGAGAAAGATGAGTGGCTGCTGAAAGTCTGTGGTACGTTGGACGTTCTCTTCTAAGTCAGGAAGTGGGTAATCAGAAAATCCCCACTGGCTTGTCTGCAAAGCAATTACAAAGGTTTGCTCTTTCTAATGGAAAAAGTTAATGGATTTAAAGCAGAAAGACTTTCTCAGTTGAACCAGATGCATTGAGTACACGTTGAGAAGAAAGTATTTGATGCTGTTTAGTAGGCATAAATCCCATGAAAGCAACTTTAATTATGCTGTGGCTGTGTGTTCAATGAAGAACAGAATCTGTATTCATGCTGCAATCTACTCCCTGCTCTAATTATTGAACTACTATTGTAGCTACAGCAGCCCCTAGTTAAGGTTTTGAAACTGTCAGGGTTCGGCCAGAAGAAGGCTGGCCCACCCTGGTGATGTGCCTCATGCCCTTTGAACAGAAAATATGTTACTACTAACAATGCAAGACGCTGCACATCCCAAAACAGAGTGCACAAGTGCTCATGCTTCCCCTGTGACTGATCATCCATCTCAGTTATGAACAGACACCAGAGAACCTGTAGTCAAGCTCCAGACTCAGCTGGAGAGGAGCATCTGTTGGCTGCTGTGGCTTAGCTGTGCTCTCCTCCCTTTCCTCATAGGAGGTAAGTTCAGCTTTCAAAGGTAGAAGGGTAAGGCTTTTTAATATTGAGGGCTTTTTGTAACTCCCATAGGCAGGCTTTGCTCCCTGCTAAGCTGTTAGTTACTGTCTCCTAGATAAGATGTAATGTCTCTGCACATGGCCTACTGGGCTAGAGTCACAGTGCCAGCCAGTTTTTCAACCCCTTGTCTTACGGTGAGAGCCTCTGCAGTATTGCCAGCTGTACAGCATGAGTGGGCAGACATGCTGAGACAAAAATAGTGGTAAATTGTCATCCACTGTAATTGGAATTCATTCTAGTTAAGCTAAACTGGCCACAGCAAATGGAGAGGATGTATTTGTGGCTTCATAGCAATAAAATAGAAAAAAGAGCAACTTGTGCGTATGCTCCCCTCCTACCATTCTTCCCTTAGTTATATACTGTTTAGCTGCTTCTCCAAACTGAAAAGTAGTAGAAGGGAAAACCTGTAATTTCATTGTTGGATCTTTGGTCTGCATTTATTCAGATGTATACAAGACACTTAACAGTGTCTATTGACCATGCTGAAATTAATGGAAATTATATAAGCTCCCAAATATGCTGCTATTTTTTTTCCCTGTTGTCCAAATATGATTCCTTTCTAAAGCAAACATCCATGGCTACCTATGAAACTGTTTTGCCCTTTGTCATGTCTTGAAAATGTCAGAACTCTGCATCTTCTAAGGACCTGATCTTAGATGCAGAAAAGCAAGAACATTATGGTACCAGTATTCATGTTTAAATCATTAATGAGATTTGGAAATCAAATTTCTTAAAATGGGAGAGGAAGGCAAAAAAAAACCCTCTGTAGATGTCCTGGCTGGGCACCTTCTCTGGATTCCCAGGTTTTTGCTGCCAAATCCCCAGGGCAAACGGATCTTTTCTGTGTCTCAGCTGTGGGGAGAACTTCAAGGAAGCACGAGCTCTTGTGGACACCAGAGCTGATCAACTAGGAGAGACAACTCTGTGGCAAACTCCATTTCATTCGTTTCAGGGCTTATGGAAGTATACGTGTTGTTTGAAAGAAGTATACATGTTGCTTTGGAAGAAAAAGATAGATGTAATGAATCTCAACCCTAAAGCATCTCGCAATAAGAACAAAGCTTTTGAAAGTCTCAAATTCATATGCTTTACTGAAAAGGGTCTGGGAGATTTTCATTTATGAGTCTTTATGTAAGTGTTTTGGATAATTTTCTGCTTTCAGAAGGTTTATTAATATATCAATAGACTTTATCTGAATGGCGCTTTTTTTCATTACTAATTTGTAAAGGGATTCAAGATTTGTGCATCTCGCCCCAGATTAGTACATGTGAACATTTTTAAAACTTCTCCAGCACCATTCTACTCTGAAAAGAATGAAGCTTCTGACTGTCTGTCCTGCTAATGTAGCACAACTGCACTGCATGTGATATGGCAGAGATCCCAGGGACATAAAAGCGTGAGAGAAATGGTTTACAGACTACTTTCTTTAAAAACACCTAATGCAGGAGAATTGCCTGAAGTTTACTCTTCAGACTCACAGACTGACAGATTTGTTCCCTAGTCATGTGCTAATTGTTCTGGAACAAGAATCACTTGCTTCTGGATACTTCTCCCAAAGCAGCATGTACAAAATCAATTTCAGAAAACTCAGCAAGATACCAGATGGAAGAGGAAGGTGATATTTATTTTAAACAAAGTTGATTTCAGTCACTAACACATTGTGTTAGAGATGTCACTCCCTTGCACGCCCACACCACATACTCAGAAGCATCAAGACATGTGTGATACTTTCATACACACTTTTCTGTTAATGTTTCACTCAGGCCAAGTTTAGTATTTCTGATATAAATCTCTACAAGCCACATAAGTTAAATTGTACTAGCAAACATTCCTGCTGTTAGGTTATACTAGGGCAATTTTCTTCTGCATCTGCAGCTACTTTTAACTTTAAAAAGATTAAAAAGAGAAAGCAGGAAATTGTAAAAGCAAGCTTTATTATACCCTAAACATACCTGTAAACTGTTGAAAGTGCTCACCAACCATCCCCTTGCAATGAGAGTCTAGCAGGAAGAAAGTTTTCTTTTTGTTTTACGGAAATATGGACATTTACAGGGGCAAATTTCAGGCCATTTTGAGCTTCAAGTGAAAGTTTCGCTGAGGGAACTGGGGTTGTTTACCACAGAGAAGAGGAGGCTGAGAGGAGATCTTACCGGTCTCTACAACAACCTGAAAGGAGGTTGTAGTGAGGTGGGTGTTGGTCCCTTCTCCCAGGTACCAAGTGACAGAGAAGAGGAAATGGCCTCAAATTGTGCCAGGGGAAGTTTAGATTGGATATTAGGAAAAAATTCTTCACTGACAGGGAGTCAGGCACTGGAACAGGCTGCCCAGGGAAGTGGTGGAGTCACCATCTCTGGAGGTATTTAAAAGACGTGTAGATATGGTGCTTAGGGACATGGTTTAGAGGTGGACTTGGCACAGCTAGGTTAATGGTTGGACTTGAAGATCTTAAAGATCTTTTCCAACCAACATGATTCTATGATCCTATGACTAACCTATGTAATGTTCCCCCTTTGCACGTTTGATACTCTTGCCTGAGACTCAGAAATGGCTCTCTGTATTTGACACAGATCAGGTAATAGCCATCTTTTCTTGGCCTGAGTCAGCTCCAATGCCAGCCGAACACTTTATGCTCTTTTTAGTTTTTTAAGACTATGACTATTTAGTCTTCCTTAGAAATCCTGGATACAAAACCTGGACACTGCTTTTAGGCAGTACCTCCCTGAATACATATTTAACGTGTCCTTCAATAAAAATACTATCCCTCTGCTTAACGAGCTGATCTTAGCAAGATCTGAACCTGCAGGTTCAGCCTCGGAGAGGGCCGAGCCCAGGCGCTAGTTAGGCCCGCCCCAGGAGTGAGGCCCGGCCAGGCGTTAGGCCGCGGCCCCGGCGTTAAGCCCGGCCCGGGAGCTAGGCCCTCGGTGGCCGCGGGGTGGCAGCGCTGCCCCTCCGCTCCGGTCTGGCTGGACAAGCCTCTCCTTCACAGCACGCCAGCCAGGGCTCAGGGGCTCCTGTCTAGCTGTGACCTCTCTGAAATGTTAAGTGTTGCCAAGCAAGCAGATCTCTGCTGGAAGCTGGGAGGTTTTGTGTCCTTCAACTATTAATTTTGTATGCTGATTAGAATTTGGGAAGGACTAACGGAGTAGCTAGCACATTTTAGAATCTTGTTGGTATAGGCAGAATCTATGGAAAGTGGAGACCTTCCAAAACCAATTGTAACTCACCATTTCCAGGGCTTAGGCTTCCCATGTCCTACTTGTTCCTGTCTCAGCAGGAAATAATTTTACCAAGAGATAGCATCTCTGACAAAATGCTGAGTATTACACTGTAGATGCATGTGCTTGTTAAACTATCCTTTGCTGGAATTTTAGAGGCAAAAGATAGCAGAGAACTGGGATTAAATGTAACATTTCCAAGCAAAGAACAGCAAGCAGGTCCTGGTTGCTGTGAAGTCTGGATCAAATTAAAAGTGGTTCCTCCCTTGAAAGGAAGATGATTATATGAATGCAAGCTCTTTGAGAACAGGGACAGGTTGGAGAAAGCCTACTGCAATAACTCAGGATTTAGCAGAGTTGGCTTGCCTGGCACATGACTGGCAGGAGAATTGCAATAACAACATCTGGGAAGGTGATGCAGGGCCAGGAACAGCTGGTGGGCCAGTGGTGTTAGTTATGGGAATGTCAGGGTAGAGGGTGGTGAAATAGTTATGGCCAGTTCCATAACAGAGTATGACAATTGCCCTCCAGACCCATGTGTGAGAACAACCACGGTGATACTGGGTTTGTCCCCATGAGAAAAGAGCGAGAACAGAAACGCTGCCTCTTCATGATCTCCTCATGAGAGGAGGTCATGATATTTTACAGTTTTAAAAATGGTTGCATCTTGTTCTTTCAATGACAAATTCCCAGCAGAGGCAGAAGCAGTAATATTTATACTGTGATATCAAATAGTGCCCTTTATCTTCCACACCTACCTGTCCTCACTTAAATACTAAAATATCAGGAAAATTCACTCCTGGAGTCTTCTGTCTCACTGGAGTTGGCGATTATGTTTAGCTGTAAATCCCAGTCTGCATACAACATCTAACATTGTCAAAGATTTTATTTTTTTCAGATGTGAGAGGAAAATGGTTGATTCAGGCCCATGTTTCGTGAATTATCTATTATCAGATACCTGGGATTGTTAGACATATCAGATGCATTATAATGTACATAGGTACAATATTAAGTTGTTAGTCATTCTTGCTTTATGGTGAAATGCAAGGCAGTTTCCATTTTTTCATAGGCATCTCCATTACCTCCTCTCAGTAAAGAGATTGTTGGGTTTTTTTTTTAAGTAGAAATTTGCACTCATCTTCACCTTCCACACTATCTAGTTACCCTGCCTGCTTTAATGTATGCTGCAACTAATAAATTAGCAGCTGCCATGGCTACTGTAGCCATACAAATACCAAGAAAAGCTCTTCAGCTTTTAAGGAGTGGCTAGAGGCAGGTAATTAACCACAGTTTCACTCCTTGCACACAAAATGCATGGAAAGAAACACACCGGGCTTCCCTGTGGGTTTCGCTTTTATGAGCATGTATTTCAAGGATTGCAACATCACTGCCATTTCTGGGTATATCAAGAGAACAAGAAAAAGCAAGGCTGAGTGCTGCAACACTCAACAGAATCCTCTCTAACAAATCCAGTTAAAATTAAGCTGGTGATAACAAAGGGGTGTTAAAAATAATAGCAGATTATTTTTTTGAGAACTTCCTTCTTCTGCTTCTTCGCCCCCATTTCCAGGCTTTTCTCCTTCACTGTATTCTCTCCACTGCTTCAAGAAAAGGTCCTCTAATGTATCCAGGAATGAGAGGGTGTTTCACCGAAAGATTTTGCAGCCTTTTCTAGCTCTCCACTTTTTTCATACAGAGGCATTGTCATTTATGCATCTTAATACAGTGGTCCTTTTTTTTAAAGAATCCCTGATATTATATAACTATTAAAATAGCTTTTTTTAGCATGCAGGATAAATCATATTCTCCTATGTAGCAGATTATTATTTGTCTATCAATCAGCTCACAGACAGAGGTCTGATTTTTGCCCTCTGACTTCACTGGGAAGTCCTCAGTTGCCTATAATGAGGGTAAAATTGGGTCTAAAGTGTTAAATTATATCTTCTCCAGCATAGGACAGTATACCCAGGCTTTCAGCCATACCAGTCTATTTGCAAACACCAGTGAAATTCTCTCTTGATCTCACTAAGCCATGACAACATGATAGTCTCTTAGAGCTATAGATTGGATTTCAGGACAGAAATTACTGCTACCAACTAGTTTGAATTCTTGTAGAGAGGCAAAAAATCAGCCAGAAACTTGCTGCAAACCTGTATTCTTGGTTGACCTGTAAGCCAAGAATTGCAGCTTCTTTGTCTCAATAACAAAAAAAAAACCAAACCACCAGGAAAGCTACTGGTATTGGTTTAATAGAGAGTATTTTCTCTCTCATGTCCCATTGAGAGTTTACTGTTTGTTACTTGTCTCTGAAATTCAAGCCATTAGTGCTCGTTCTTTAAAGGACAACAATAATTTTAAGTTGCTATAAAATTAATCTGAAGCAGAAGTTGCATTTTCATCCATACTTTTACTGTTTGTCTAGTATATTTTAAAGTGTTTGGGGCTTTAGGCCAAGCATTGGTATAAATCAGAATAAATACTTGGCTGACTTACTTGGGTATCTTCCTTCAGCAATCTGTTTCTGGCTCACGGTTTGGTCTTCTTTGCAACTGGGATACCTATTTCTTTTCCTGCCATCTTTTTTGGAGGTTTGTTGTTTAGTGTTGGTTGTTTTGGGTTTGTTTTTTTTTTTTACATCTTCTGTCTGAAGCAAAAAAATATCTTGGTTCAGCAGTCTAACATCCTACTTTGTGATTCCTCAACGCTATTTCCAGTCAAGAGTTTTCAAGATTCTTTGACTTCTGCCCCCACAATCCACCTTTTTTTAAGAAAAATACTTATTACCTAACTCGTGTAGTTCTCTGTAATTAATTTTTCTGAGACAACAAGTAAGAGGATAGTGAGAACCACTGGCATTGACTCACAGTGCTGTTTGTGCCCAGCCTGCCTATCTGTTGACTGCAGTGAGGTTGCTACAGTAAGGTTTGCAAGCCTCCACAGAAAGCATGCACAGCTTCTTCTTCGAGAGGCTCTTCTTTTAAAATGCCCTGTGGGTTACAGTTCATCTCTGTTCTTTCCCCACACCCTTCCTGATTCCCCAACTGTGTTTTCTCTGGCCTCACTCCCAAGGCATATTTGCACCTAACTGAAGAGGAGGGAAATGGCAGTGACAGCCAGCACCCTCCAGCTGGGGCACTGAGTGCTCAACTGAAGAAGGGGAATCCATTTTTGTCCTTGCTCTCCACCATCCCCTTTGTGGCAGGTGCACCAGCCCTGACAAAGACCTGGCCTTTCTGACCACTGAAACCTGATTCTTTTGCACCCTTACTTTTCAAGCCCTTTCCTTGCTTTTCTCTCCCTTACTTTCCCACCCTTATGGTGACTGTTGCCAGGGCCCTCAGCCAGTAAGAGCTGACCACAGATCAGACTCCACTAGGATATAAGTGGAGCCATGCCAGAGGGCAAATGGAGTTGGTCCTCTTTGGAGCAGTGGGTTTGCAGTTGGTGACTCTCCCCTTCACTTGGGATGCCACCCAAGGTAACTCCCCTGGATGGAGAGCCCTAGCCTTATTAGGTGTCTGATTGTGCATTTTGGGTGATCGTTCTAACCACTGATCATGAAAGCTTAGGAATTCTTAAGTTGGCTGTGTAGTATTAGTCCTGCCTGCATCTGAATCTATGGTTTACTAATGCTTATTGGAGTACTAAACAATTTTTATTAGAATAAACCTAATTCTGAGTGCCTGCCTCATCTATTTTGTGAGCCTCCACAACACCCTTCTACACCATCATTGACTGGTCTCCATCATCCCCTTCTACATCAGCATCAACTGGGAGACAGCTCAGTAACTGGTGAGAAACTGCAGCTGACTTGGAGTGACAGGCTGCCTCCAGAGAGGTTCAATTCTAGGTGTTGTCTGGGGTTCTGCTGTCTTTAAAAAGGCTGAGTGGGATGTGTTATTGTCTTTCCATAGCTTTTAACTGATTTTTGTCTGTTTTAAACTTGGGGACAGTATTTGTGTAGCAAGTGCAGTGAAGTAGTCCTGTTAGCATCTTTGGAAAATAATACTTGGAAGAGCAGCAGAAAGCAGCTTAGAGGGGAAAAGATTTCCTGAGGGACTTGGACATTTTGGGGTGATTGTGTTTGCAGCCCTGGATTGTTTAGAGAATCTCTCAGTATGCATGCTGCAGACCACTGGGAAAAAAATGCAAATGAGAAGCTAAACAGCTGTATTTTCTGCTGTAGTAGCATCCACTGGCAGACCAATACAGTTACTCTGAAAACCAGCATATTGCAGCTCATCATTTGAGTAGTGAAAGAATAGTGAGAGTGAGCTGGGAGTAGAAATTCTATCCTAGCATGCAGCACATGGCTCAGTGCTGGCAACCTCACCCCAGCTATGAGACTGGAAAAAGACTTCCAACTCCTCTTGGGCCAAAACTTTGCTGCAAAGCCAAGTGATGGCAAAAATACAGTAGAAAAGACCACTTGGGAAGTTCCAGCAGATTATTAACCAATGTGCCTTTGTAAGGAAATGCCTCTTCTTTGCACCACGGAGCCAGGCACAATCCTTGTCCTTGTGCTCTTTGAATACATGGACAGCATCTGCCTCGTACAAGAGCAGGGCTGACCATCTCAAAACATTTGCAGAGGAGCAAAGCACAGGCAAGACCCACTCCCCACCATGTGCTGCAGCTCAGCAGGCAGAGCAGCACTGTCTGAGGAAAACGTATTTTCTTCCTTCACTAAAAAGCCCATTGCATTAGAAGCAGAAGTCTGAATTCTGCTATGGTTCCATTTTAAACTGATTTCTGTGTTGGGTTATACACAAGATAATTTTAAAGCAAGATTTTTCATTCCCAGCCTGCAAAAGATTCCATTTCCCAGCTGCTGGAAAACATCATCAGCTGATCCTGTAATGAACTCTCATGTAGGAATTGCCTCATTACCATTAAATGTTGCTAGCTCTTAGATTTGTGTTCTGCTTCACAAATTCAAAAAAGCAGCTCAATGTCTTTAGGAGCTATTTCCCTGTTTTAAAAGGAACCAGAGCCTATTCCAGGACCTAAGCCAGATCTCTTACAGTTTAAATGAAGACAGATTGCCATGAACTAATTTCAAAAGATGAAGAAAAAGTTTTTGCAGAGCAATTTATCTTTTTTTTTTAAGAACTTGTGCTGTTTCTGGTTTTGATGAACAGTGAATAAGCTCAGCAAAATGACACTATTGTATGTGCCCACTAGTCAAGTATTAACATTATAATAATTTTTTTTTCTCTTGGCAGAAGGCAATAAAGGGCCAGAATCCATTCTCCCTGATTCTACATACCAACTCCATAGGGTTCCATTCACTCCAAACCAAAGTGGAGCTGCTTTGGAGGGACTCATAATGAGGTCTGGAGTATTTCTCCTTTCAGGTGTTAATTTGAATATAGTCCAGGTCAATGTTGACCACTTTAGGTCAGCTCTCAGTTACCTGACTTCTGTAAAACCATTAAAATCATAATGGGTGTTTATGGCAACTTTTCATTTTACTGGTAGCCTGAAGCACTGAATAGAAAAAAAGAGGCAGTATTCTTTTCTTATCTAGAAAGGAATAGGCAGACCAGCATGACAGATTTGTACTGTTATTCATGTTGCATATGCCCCTAAGAAATAGAATGGAATCTGCTACAGGCTGCAAAAGTACTTCACAAAAATAAATTCCCCAAGGAGGACATCAGTTTTGAACTGTATACCTTCCAAACCTCTGGGAAATCTGCCTGGGCAGCACGTTATGTTGGATCTTAGTGGACAGTGTTACATACATGTAGAATTTTAACTTCTAAATCTTTCCCAAAGGAGCTGGAAAATGAAAAAAAGCTATCATATGTTTGGGCATTTGTCATTTTCCGTTAAAAGCTGGCTGCTTCCAGCATGTCCAGGCAGATTGAAACAGATAAAAGGGTCAACTAAACAATGATTGTATATGTACATAAATTAAGACATGAGAGCTTCCAGTAATTTATCTATGCTGTGCTGCTGTGATTTTGACTTTGAGAAAGGAAGTGCCTTAGTATGATCAGAAGACAGTATCCCATGGCAAACAACCAAAATTGTATGAGTTCAAAGATGCAAGAGGATATGTATTCAGTCTGTTCAAGAGGGAGCATGCAGCTGTGTCCTAATAAAAAGAAATAATTGAATTTATTTTATCTCCTAGGGCTATTTCCTTCATAATCTATGCAAGAGAGCATTTTTTAATGCTGTGGCTTCTTTTTTTCATAATGTGTTTCAAAACAAGGTCAAGAACCCTTTCTTTTCCAGCGGAGCCCTGACATTTGGCTAGTAGTGTGTTCATTACATAGGATCCCTCTTGGCATAGGATACTGCTCCTGGAAAACTGCAAAGCAGGTGGGACAGCAGACCAGCCTGGAAGGCCACGGCTGAACCTGAGCTACAGGTTTCCCATGCGTATTGGGCAGAGGTACAGATTGTACAGGGAGGGAAAGCACCAGCTATGACTAGATTAGGAGAAGCTTCTAGTCTAGTTAACTCTTGCACCAGCAAACCATTGGACTCTCTACAGGGACTTTTTTTATTATCTGAAAGTGCAATTTTTTCTTGTCACGTCCTGAAGTAGTGTACATACAGCACACTGAAATTCCAAGTGTCGGTATATACAAAATTTAACCATTGTATCCTATTCAGCCATCTCTTGGTGTTCTCCTCAGTTGAAAAAAAGTGGGTTTTTTCCCACTTTTTCCTCAGAAAGCCTGTTAACAATTATCATTTCTTATTGCAAGAAGGGCTGCAAAATTTGGCACCTGACCATTGTCACCTTATGGCATGTTGTACCTGAACAAGAACGTATCCACACACTTCACAGAAGCAGAGTCTGTGGAAGGAACAGTTGTAGCACTTTGAAGTGCTATTTATGCTGTCAGTTCTCTTTCTGCGAATGTTTTTACACCAGGGTTTTAAATTAATCACTCACATGAATCACTCTCAAACTAATCAGTGAATCAATTCCAGATCTGGCAGCCAGTTGGTGTTGATGGAAGTTTTACTGCACGTGTACTCCCAAATTTTGTTTGTGCAGTATTTTATTGCAAATATAAAAAGGCAAGTGCAGTTGTCAATTATTAATGAAATCAAACCAGGATAAACTGAAGAGCAGAACTAGTGAATATACCCTTAACAACCTGAGAGTAAGGACAAAACTGCCTGTGAGTTGACATCTAGTCCTTATTTGCTAGATCTTCTTGTAAATAATAAATCACCTTTTCTTTCTGCAAACAACATGAACCATGTTCATTGCTTGAGATTCTTTACATTATTAACAGCTTAGCAGGCAGTGCAGAAACTCAGCTGAAGAAAATATTCAGGAGATCCTATATAGTTTATATTAAGATTCCATGGTGATCTTCTCAATGCTTGTAAATATCTACAGGGTGGGTGCCAGAAGGATGGGGCCAGACTCTTCTCAGTGGTTCCCAGCGACAGGACAAAGAGCAATGGGCACAAACTTGAGCACAGAAACTTCCATCTAAACATGAGAAAAAACTTCTTTACTTAGAGAGTGACAGAGCACTGAAACAAGCTCCCCAGAGAGGTTGTGGAGTCTCCTTCTCTGGAGATACTAAAAACCCACCTGGACACAATCCTGTGCCTCCTGCTCTAGATGAACCTGCTTTGGCAGGGGGGTTGGACTAGATGATCTCCAGAGGTCCCTTCCAACACCATTCTGTGATTCTGTGATCTTTTGTACATATGCCTTCCTATTTCACTAGAAAGTTTCCATAATTTTGTACTAGACAGGAAAGTCATGCTTTTCTACTTCTTTGGGGCATTTCCATACTGTATGTATTCTGAAATATGATTTGAGTAATGAGAATCATAGAATGGTTTGGGTAGGAAGGGACCTTAAAGACCATCTAGTTCTAACTCCCCTGCATGGGCAAGGACACCTCCCACTAGACCAGGTTGCTCAAAGCCCCATTCAACGTGCCCTTTCAACACTTCAGGGATGAGGCATCCACAACTTCCCTGGGCAACCTGTGGCAGTGTCTCAACACTCTCATGATAAAAAATTTCTTATGTCCAATCCAAATCTACCCTCTTTCAGTTTAAAGCCATTCCCCCTTGTCCTGCCACTACAGGAAGGTTGGAATCTGTGTTTTTACTCAAGTAATGCATTCAGCTTACTGTGTACTTTAGAAAATAAGATATTTTCATCAGTGCTCCTACACTTTTACAGCTTCTGGAGCTGGTGTGCCAAGGTGTAAATTTATTTTCAGGAGTGGTCTGGCTCAACAGGGGTCCTAAAAGAAGCCATGGCAAAGCAGGGGAAGAAAGACTCGGGTGCGCAGAGCATACAGTCAACTCCTAAGCAACTGAAGAGCTTGACTACAAAATAATCCCATTCCTCCTCTGAAGACAGTATCACACAGAAATCTGGCTTTGTAGCTAAAGCTAGTAACTTTCTAGCCCCAACATGTAACATGTATCAAAAATTATTTCTGTGATGTAGCCAACAATAACAGGCCCTTATTTGCTGAAGCCAGTGGTACCTTAAGAGCCTCACTCAATGATGTGGAGCTGAGCCTGCATGTTTACTCCAAAAATACCAAAAGACAGGATGTCCCTATGTAGGAAGGAAATTCCATATCCTCACTGGAAAAGTTTAGTGACCAAAAAGACTAAAACAAAAAATCTACCATGAAAGAAGAAAAGAACACTGAGGTTCAAGAAGCACAAAAATCAAAAGTCTTGATGATGTACCCCTTTCTCCCAGTCCTCTTCATTATCTGAAATACATCTTCACAAATTAGAAAGTTTGCTAGAATGATTTTTTTCTGCATGAAAGCACTAGTAATAGGTTCTATTTTGTCATTTGTTGTCCTGGGCTGGCTAAGTGTGGGCAGAACATGTAGCACAGTCCCCTGCTTTGAGAATGGAGAAATGGGGAATACAGAGGAATGCTGGGGCAGGGAGAAAACTCAGCAGGAAAGGGTTTGTTTTCAGGCACAGACCTCCTGCTCCTGCCTTTTTCTTGGAGCTGTAGCAAGCATGGTGAGAGTGGGACAAGGACACGGGCAGGATTTAATTGCAGTATGTCCACTTCACCTTTGGCCATAACAGAAGAAACCTATTCAGCTCACACTTTCAGTACAAGAGCCAGGATCCTGAGAGCCCTGGGGCAAGCATAGGTGTTTCAAGATGAGGACCATCCTGTTCCCTCACATCCTAGAAATCTCCACAGGAACAGCCAGTTTTGGCTTTAGGTCTTGAAATTACATGTGCGCTGCTGAAAGAAAAGCTACTCATTAACTATTCATTAATTCCTTTCTAGAAGTAATTTATTCTTCTTCCTTTTGTTTATTTCTCTAGTAGACATCTCTTCCTCTGTTTTTGTGGCATGACGATAACCTGCAGAGATAAATGGAAATTGGCTTTGTGCCCTTGGATTGGTGGTTTATTGCTGGAAAAAACAGGTGTCAGAGCTGCTAGGCATTTTTAATAATGATTTAGCCACTTTTCCCATTTTTATTTTGGTCTTCTTTTCTCAGTTTTTAATTTCTTAATGATTTTCTTCTTTCCTTAATCTTCACATCCATATGTATTCATTTAAGGTAAACAAAATACAGATTTCTTCCAGTAATTTTTGGTAACAGTGATGTAAAATTGAAAAGGAAAAGTAGTCTGGTACACTAAGAAATATATGATATCTGTAACGTATTTTCTTCATTGCTCTAACCTGTACTCTTCAACATATAAGCTTTGTTTCTGTAATTGAAAGACCTGCAGGAAAGCCACACCTGCAC
Organism: Hemiprocne comata; assembly: GCA_020745705.1. Lineage (NCBI taxonomy): Eukaryota > Metazoa > Chordata > Aves > Apodiformes > Apodidae > Hemiprocne > Hemiprocne comata. Next base: position 46,066,819 of record CM036587.1, read on the forward strand.
ATCTGATTAACTAAAGCTAAGCAAATCTGAACATTAATTCAGTAGGATCCCCTGAACTGGTCAGCAGCCAACTCAATTAAACAGCTATTCTGATAAGGAGAGACAAAAATGCTTCTGAAAGGACTTACCATGGCAAAAAGTACCCACCAAAGTAAAACTACAGCAGTAAGGAGATTATTCACAGCATTTAATTTTTCTTTGGCTTTTATTGCCTTATTATTACTGGAATCTCTGTTTATGATGGAAGTGAAGTTTGGCATTTCATGCTGATTTAAGAGGTTGCTAATACTTAACTCCCTGTGTTACTAAATGACTGTATCCCTGTTAAGCAGTTTCACTGTCATTATGTATAATGGTGCTAAATCAGCAACCATGGAGATGTCCTGGTTAAGACTGTCCTGGTTAAAAGGTTGGTACTATACCAGGAATTGTATACAAATCACATAGTTCTGCCAGAAAAAAAATGCCTAAGCAATAGCTACAAGGAGGAGTTTGTAGTTGCTCTTCAATACAGGAGGCAGGTAAGCATGTCCACGCTGGCATGTCCTGGGGCAGGGAAGATTGCTTTCTCAGCTAAGTCAGCAAAATGGTCATGGTCCCCAGGCACTGCTGTTTGACACAGGAGTTTCTCTAGAAGAGATGCGTGACCGTTGCAGACCAAGGTTTGGCTGAATCCTGTTTCAGAGAGCTTGGCTCTCTTCCTAGGTGGAAATTAGCTGCAATGTTGGTGCTCCTCTGGCTTCCTCTAAGCGCTGTGCACAAGGACAGTTTGCCATACGAATTCTTCAAATGACCCTCTTAAGAATTAGTGTTGGAAGAAGGCTTTCTCCTTTTTTGAGCTGTTATGCTTAACATCTAATTAGGCCACAGTGTCAAGTCTAGCATGATAATTCTGTAGGCCAGACATTTCTCATGAGGAGTAAGGAATAATTTAAAATCATCATTAGGAATTGCATGGTCTTGAAAACATAAATTCTTTTCACTTTATCAATAACTTTAGATAATTGTGCTACAGTATTCCTTCCAATTTAGTGCTCATTTCTTGGGTTAAAATAAGCAGCTAAGATCAGTACCATATCATATGCTTGATGACCTGTATGCAGGAAGTGGCCAAAGAACAATTTCAGATAACCAAGTGATTTGATGCTTAAAGGCATTTTCAATATAATTAATCAGAACCTGGGGACATTAACCTGTTTGCATAAGAAGGATTTTTGGTTAATTGAGGTGCACAAGCTAAGATTACACAGAATGCAGAGCAACCTTTAGTTCAGCCTTTAAGCCTTGCACTGAAGGGTGTTTCAGAGGATTATTTGAAACATTGTTTTCCGTCTCTAATAATTTTCCTCTTAACCATCCTTAATTACTATTTGATCTCATGTCCAGTAAGCTGAACTAACAGAATATTATCTTCCTTTTCTATATAAAGGGAATGGTAAAAGTTGGTCTTTACCTGCATACAGAGAATCTTTGCTTCCACTAGTGCTGAAGCATGTTAAAGTATTACTCATTCATATTCATGTGCACATAACAAACAAAAGTATATTTTGAAACTGTACTGTTACAATCTGTCTTTCACAGCCTGCTTCAGTCAAAGCACCAGGACTGTGTTAGACAGGAAGGAAGAATGAATTCCAAAAGGAGGAATCTCCACTGATCGTGCCCCTTCTTACCCTCTAGACATTCAAACCCAGATACCTGCAAGGAAGAACTTTACAGCTGATTTTGACAATTAAGCAAAAAGAGCAATGGCCTTTCTCAGGTAACCAGGCAAGATGAGCTGTATTCTCTACAGAGGAAGGTATAGCACAATATTGCCTCCCAGCAGATGACCATTTATGCTACTTTTACTGCGTTGTTACAGGAATATATAGTGAATTGCTTTTTCAGCAGCAGCACCTACCTCCCACGTACCACACCTTCATTTGCACTTCTTGGCAACTCTTGTGCAGCAGCACGCAGATCCCCATGTTGGCCTGGCATACCAGATGGGATTTCTTGGCTTGTGATTAAGACTAGAAGGCAGGTTTTGTAACGTTTTGTTGCACATTTTCATGTGCTAGTAACAGGAGCACGTGATCTCTAATTCCTAAGGTACAGCATCACTCCTACTCCTGTGCCAAGCCTTTTCTGAACAGGCTTGGCCAGCTTTGCAACTGCAGCAGTCATTTGTCTCTGATACATATAGATAGGGACTAGAATAATACTGTCAAACCACCTTTCAGATTTTGTGAGTAAAGAAGGATCTGCAAATGTGAAAGGCTAGTATCATAGTATCTGCTAATGCTATAGTGTCACACAGTGCTAGTTCCTGGGTGTTTGATTTAACATCCTAGTATCACAACATTTCTATAGACTTTCAGGGCATTTTCCAGTAAGGTCATTAAAATTGTCTCAGGAGCTAATAACTTTCAAGATTTCATTCTTCTATGTTTAATTTTTAATTATTCCTGGTTTAACCCTCTCTGAAACTGCATGCTCTTTACCAGCAAAGAACATGGATTACATGTTTTTTATATTCTTATTTTTATTTTCTTAAGAAATTGCTGGATGAACGAATCACAGCAGCCGCATTTTGACCAACAGATTACTCAGTCAAACCAACCAACCACTAGATTGGTCCATGTGTCACTCATGGAAGTTGTGTAATTTCTATCCTTGTTTACAGGGCAAACACACTCTGAGGAATAACATACACTAAATTTAGGACAGAGCAATAGTCTCTGTCAATGTTTCTCAGCCTTTTTTTAGTTGAAGAACAAGCCAAACATTAAGCAAAGAAAGATATATCTTATTTGGTTTTGTCATAATTGTTTTCTTGTATAAAATAACTAACATGAAAATGAAATGGGGACATTCATGCTTTAGAGTTTTTTACTGTTGTTTTTATTTGTTTGTTAGCTTATATTTGGCTGTAGATTTCACTAACATTATAGGGCTTTACATTGTTTGGTAAATGTGCCATCTAAGATCTGATAAGCCAGCACTGAAAAACAGTTGAGAAGCATTTGAGTGGGTATCTTATACAGGTCCTTTGTATCCCTTTGCTTTACAACTCTTTGATAGGTAGGCATTTTCAAGCAGGTTTTCCCTGGCACCCAGCTTGCACCATTCACTCCAGACTAGTAAGAGTGAGGATGCGAGATCTCCCCCTGCATCCCTCTGGTCCTTTTACACACATTGTTAAGCTACCAGGGCAAACAGAAACTGCTGTCTGCAGTCCATTCATCCAAATTTCATTCTTTCCATGACCTTTCTTGTAGTAGCTGTGTGTACTGTTTGTAAAAGCAGCAAATTTTGAGGCAAGGCATTTGTCTATAAATTCTCATTTACTTCTACCTGGTTTATTTCTGATGAAAGGTCCTGATTGATAAAATGAAGTGTAATCTGTTTAAAGACCTGCATAGATAGATACTGCTTTACAGCTAATCATTTATAAGGCTTTTGTGAACTCCAAGTCAGTGTGAATGTCAGCATGGGAAATATATTTAATCTTTCCGCACAGCTGTTTTTATCAACCTTCTCCTCAAGCACTAATAAACAGCTGATAAAGCTCTCAGGGGAACTTGCCATGATGCATACTGAAATTGGTTTGTCCAACCTGACTCTTCTGTTGCCTAGTGGAAGGTTAATGCTTTAAATGGGTCAGAGAGTTTGAGAAGACTTGGAAAAAGGTGGTGGTAATAGGTCTGACTGTAGCCCACCATCTCATGTGGAATGAGAAGACAACTCATTTCACTGGAAGTAAGACCACTTCTAAAATGCTGGACTGAAAATTGTGATTTGCTAATTTATATCAATAGTTCAGCTGCTCCAGATGGAAAGTCCAATTCACAACCTGGGAGGCTGCGGGTGAAAGGAGGCCAAAGCACTTCCCACCCATCTGCAAGCTCTGAAGAGAGGCTGTAAGTGGAGTAACTTGGTAAATGCTATTCTGGACTAATGCTTTAAAAAGACTGGGCTAAAAACCTTCTCTCAGTAAAATCAGTAGGGGTATTTCCATTATTTTCAGTACAATCAGAATTTCATGCTGAAGATGGAGGAATGTAATTTCAGAGTGATCTCTCTGACAGTAGAGGCCGTATGCCCATGATTTACCTATTTTTCTAGTGCCCAGGAATTTCTGTTTTCCATTTCAGTTAAAATTACTCTGTGTTTGTTGACCATATTTATTCATCACACATTGCTCTGTAGAATAGTCTTTGTTTGCTGTGTTTACCTGGCAGAAGTTACTCAGTGGGACAATTGTGCTATTGGGCAAATTATATTCAGGGTAAAATGTTTTAATTGTCCTTTGGCTGGAAAAGCACGTGAGTGTTGCTGGTCATTGTTCACTGTGGCCATTTTAGAACTTAAAAGGTACTGAGGGAGTGCTTCAGTTCTGAAAATACATATGCTTTTGAATTAAAAAAGGATAGTATTGTAAGTGAACTGTTGTATCAATGTTCTGTGACCTTGACATGGTATCACAAGAGTGACAAGAGTTTTCCTGTGATTTTATGGCTGTGTTCATAAGTGGCATCCTATAGTATCCCAGTATAAACCCTTGGAAGCCTGACATGACTTTACTGGAGATATCCTGGATTCACATCAGAGCAAATTCACTGGAAAGTGTCCTCTGATACCTCCAGTTTCAACTTTCATGTTATTTTATAATTAAATATGGTAGTTATACAAAGGAAATTTAATGTCAGCTGTAGAAGCTAAAGCCTCTTACTTGCAGCCAAAATGTAACATGTGCTGTGCTCTTGTAAAATGCCTGTTTTGCCCTCTAGTGTCCCTTCAGTTTTTGGTAAAGAGGATCACAGCTGAATCTAAGAATGGAGGTAAGGCTTGATTTTCATGCTTTTTGCAGAAAATGCATGTGGTAAACACTCCTCTTATGACTGTGCTTCATCTATGCTACCTTTATGTACTTGCTCATCACTAGACAAAATACATGAGGCAATTTTGCAGTGGATAGCAAGCGGCTGAAAGATGGAAGCAAGCACATCCTGTAATTTAACACTAGACATTTGGAGTAATTTGTTTAATATCACTTAATAGACACAACTTGCAACTATATATTAGAAGATCCCTAGAGCACTGCAGGTTTGTTTAATATCCCTGCTAGTCAGTGTAACCATGTGTGGTTACCGAGGAGTTATTTACCAGGAAGATGGGGAGGCAATCAGAAGAATGAGAGTCCAGGTAGCAGATCTGGGAGACAAAAAGGTCTATTCTGTGTCCTCCACCATATATAGGAAGTGCTCAAATAGCTCAGTTAGTAAAACGTTAATAGATAAAAGTCAGAAGCTAGGCTAGTGGGCAGAAAATGTTTTTATGTATGTTTAGTCTATCATCAATATGCAAGGAATTAGTGGTGGCAAAATACTTTATAGAATACCAATTTTCACTTCATCATTGTGGCCACGATGAGACTGACTGGGTACTGGAACTCAAAGAATCTCTCACCCATGGGTGTGATTTGGCCTGTATTTCCAGCTGCCTGAGCTTCATGTCTTGAGAGAAGAGAACTCCTTGCAAATGCATCGGATAAATTATGCACGAATACTCTACCTAAAACACAAAAATGGTTATAAAGACTACTTTCTGCTCCACTGAAAGGGTTTGTTTCTATCCCCACAACCTTTTCCTGTCTCACACAGCACAGTTATTTTATTTCCATTAACGGGCACTCTGTGCACCCATTTAATCAAGGGAATTAAATAACCCAGTACTGCTGAATCGAATTCTGATATAGTAAAAACTAATGCAGATGTTTCCTGTATGCAGGCTTCTCAGGTGGTTAATCGACAGTTTAGGCAAATGTTGTTTTCTTGCACTGTTAATAATTTTTTGTCAAGTGTGTCATAATCCCTTTATTTACAGAATCTAACATTGTATTGCCAGCAGGGAGTAAGTACAGTGCACTTTTTGTAAAGTCAGTCTGAAGATTGTTATTTAAAGCAGAGTCAAAGACTTACAAAGATGATAGGTACTTAGCTCCCATAAGGTGATAAAGGAAACTGCTTTGAGACAGCAGAGCAGGAGGTTAGCTTCCTGCACTCTGGAATGGAGAGATACGAGAAGCAAAAGGGAACAGTAGTGAATCATGGGCAATGGCATCACATTATTTCATGGGATGCCCTGGAAAAACAAATGGAAGGAGATTAATATTATGTCTTACACATGCAGTGTAAGCATCTATGGGGTGATTGAGTGTGTGAAGATTGAGTTTAAATAGAAAAAGGGGGGGGAAGACGTGGTGAGATGCCGTCTTAACTCCAGTAGTGACACCACTAAGTCCACTAGAAACCCTATCCTAAAATGATCTCCTGAAAGCATGAAATGCAACTCCTTATTCTCTGACCCAAAAATCATAGCAGCTGAAGACTTCAATAAGTTGCTTGTTTTGTGTACGGGAAACCCTTGAGGGGACTCTTGCAAGGAAAACCCTGAAATGGAGCCATGAGCAAAATGGAGGCTTCCTTTTTCGTCACATTTTACAGGCAGCAGAGCACTGCTGGCATCAGTTTCTGCATCAAGTAGGGAAGTAAGTATCTTTTCTCACAAGGTAAAGCAGCAGCTGGAGAGGAGCAACAGTCTAAAGTTGCTTGGAGCAAATCAAGATAGGCTGGAAGAGCTCTGTGTGTGACACCTTAAGCTGGGCCCTATGGCACGTACACCTGCTAGCTTTGGCAACTGCTCCTTCAATCAAATGCATGTAATGGCCAAAAGAAAATATTCAGGGATGGAGCAAGTTTTCCTGCACTTCAAAAGGCAATGCAACAAAGGCATAACAGCACAGTATCCTAATCCCCCATGTGCACGCTCCCATTGCAGAGACATGGAAAGAAGTCCCTCCATTTGATACCAGGAGTGGATGATATATCATTCTGCTGATGTTCTGATCTGTCCCAGTTCTGCAACATTACTTATCAAATTTTCTCCATAATCCATAGAGGCAGCAAGCATTTCCCAGTTATATGCTGCACTGAACAACCCAAACACAGTATTCATACACAAATTTTATTTTCTGACAAATTGTGCACTATTTATCTATCATGAAAACTTGAGTCTGGAAGCAGCATTTGTGCATATTCAGTGTATCATATTGATCGTAATGGGGAGAAAGCCAAGAGAAAGCCTTCTCCATAGAAACACAAGGTTACAGTGGGTATGCTGAGTCTTCCCTTGGTGATAAATGGCACTGACATTGTGATTGCTTTGCTTGTTTAGTCTCTGGAGGTATCTCTATGCAATACATTTTTTATTAACGTGCCCTTTACTTTCATTTTTAATGTGCTCAACATTTTGGCTGCCAGATTTTATAAAAAACAAGCACATTGTATCATTTCCTCCCTAGAGTCCTTTTACTAATATCTCTAAGCCTGAAATTGTATATTTGCATGTGAATACAGTAGTATCAAATCATTCATAGTAAGAGATACTTTAGCTATAACAGATCAAGGTCTGCTGTCCTTGATCCATATGAATTCAGCAGTAATTTAGTTACACATATATACTTTTTTGCTTTTTAGAGTAAGTCATAAAGGAATTTGTCAGAGAGAGAAAAGCTAAGAAGGGAAGCTCATTACTACAGGGTGCTGTGGGCACCAGCAGTTTATATGGTCTCTTAAAGGAATAAATCAAATTCATGCAGAAAAAATTCATCTGGGCTGTAACACCTAAAGACACCACTTCTGGTCCAAGAAATCCTTGACCTGCATACTGCTGGAAGCTGATTAAAGTACCCCAGGCAAGCAATGCTATGTGGCTGCTCTGCTCTTAGGTGGTTCTTTGTGCATCTTCTAGAAGCCATTGCAGGAAGCAGGTCTCAATGGGTATGTACTCTGACTGGGTACAGCTGCTCTTACAAATTGCTTAAGTCAAATGGTGGGACCTACAAAGAGAACCTCCAGAACTGTAACTTGTGATACAGGAACAGAACAGTACTGCTTCTGTTTGGCAGAAATGGCTGAGGATGATCTCTCACCTCCTGTTAGGGCCCTGAGCACACCTCCATCCCTTCCAGGGGTTTGGTTCCTTGGGGCCAGTCTAGTTTCCTGTTGTGCAGCTGGTGGTCTTAGGGAGAGATCTGAGAGGACTCAGTGAGATCCCTCCCTATCTCCTGCTCATCCAGGATTTGGTTTGAAGCTCAGACTCTGGCTCCTTGGGTGCCAATCAATACACATTGCAGCCGCATCACGGACATATCTGTGCTAAGCCTATGGACTCTGCTGATACTTGCGCTGACCCTGACCCCCAAACTTGCTTCCCAGCCTGACAGTGGACCTGCCTCCTAACCCCATGGACTTGCCTGATGATATGGGCTCCAGCCTGTGCCTGGCTGCCCCCTTCCAGGCTGCCCTGCTCCCTCCATGAGGGCAGCAGGATGGGCCCTGGCCAGTGTGTTCAGTTATGGGCCCCTCACTACAAGACACTGAATTGCTTGAGCAAGTCCAGAGAAGGGCAACCAAGCTGGTGAAGGGGCTGAAGAACAAGTCTTATGAGGAGAGGCTGAGGGAATTGGGATTGTTTAGTATGAAGAAGAGGAGGCTGAGAGGAGACCTAATCACTCTCTACAACTACCTGAAAGGAGGTTCTAGGAAGATTGGTGTTGGCCTCTTCTCTCAAGTAAATAATGATAAGACTAGAGGAAATGGCCTGAAATTGCACCAGGGGAGGTTTAGACTAGATATTAGGAAGAACTTCTTTAATGAAAATGTGGTCAGGTGCTGAAACAGGCTGCCCGGGGAGGTGGTGGAATCACGATCCCTGGAGGTATTTAAAAACCGTGTAGATGTGGCACTTGAGGACATGCTCTTCACAGAGATTCTCTTACAAGAACTCATAAGGTTGAAAGTTGCCATGCCAAACGCAGAGGTTAGGGGTACATATGAACATGGCTACTCAAAGAGCTCCAAAGATGGTAAAGTGACTAAGACATGTCTTGCCCAGGATCTGTAAAAGAAATTTGTCAGGAGGTTCTTTTGACTTCAGACAAGATAAGATAATAAAATAGCCGTGGCTGAAACATGGCTTATTGCACACTTGTGGCCACAAGCTCGGATAATGAAGATCATCACTCCAGCTACCAATAGATTGTCTATTAGCGGATGTTCAGAGTTGACAGAAGCTAGTAACAGTGTACTCTGCAATTGGAATCTCTTCATGTACCTTGCCTCATGAGAAAGCAAATCAGTGACAGGTTTTCTCTTCCTGCCTTCCTTCCTTGAGGATTCCGTGTGAAAGGAACCTAGTGTCATACAGCCCTGACGAATGATCATTTCTGTGCACAAAATACACAATTCAAGTTTCATCACACTTTCCTGTCAATGAGTTTCAGTGCTGCTGGGGAAGGATCAGTTCTATGTTACCTTCCACCTCTGCTAGAACTGAATCATTTCCAGGCTCGGGATGAGAAAGTACACAGAGAAAATAATTTAGACAGATTGTTTGCCACAGTAAAGCATCAACCTACATTAACAAAACTTTTAAATATTAATTTAATATTGCAACTGCTCTGTATTTTGCTTCACCATAATTTTTGTTTTAATAAAAAATCCATTTACTAATCTCTTCAATATCCTGCAGTTCTGTTCCACCCTCTTTATAACTGTGATGCATTTTTCTCTTTCACTCAAAAATTTGGAGCAGTTTTCCTGTCTGCTCATATTTCCACCTTACTGGGCCTAACCTCAGAACCTCACTCTCTTCCTCTCTGGCTGATTAATTGATGGTTTAATCCCTGTTCTTTTTCTAAAGTGTAAGATGACTTTTTCCTTTTAAGTCATCACATGTTTATTCATTTGTATTTTTACTAATTCTATTCCTATTTCCTTTTGTGTCTGGGTCTATTCCTCCCTTTGTGTTTGGGTCAACAACTCTTTCCTTGTCTGCCAGGACAACTGCTTATAAAAGTCTGGTTTCTAATTCCTTAGAGTTGATGAGGGATTTATGCCCTGAAGCATACAGTTTGGTATCCCAGCCAGTGCCCTTTCTAATGAATGTTCCCATTATATGCTTACTTGTCCAATCTTCTTTTGAATCTGAGTAATATTTGACCTCTGAGATGACCTGCAGGAAAAAAAAACCACCTCATTTTAATCACTTCCTGTTTTATTCAACAGAAAATCTAAAAAAAATAAAGGACTTATTTCCTGCATTTCAGATGTGCTGTGGCTTGGTTCTTCCCCTGTGTAGAGCAAAGGCAAGTAAGAGCTCAGCCCTTCTTTGCTCTACCTTATTCTTCTCTATTGTCTTTTATTTCGCTCTGTCTCCTGCCTGCTCTAAACAGTTTGTATCTTTTCAGTCCTTCTTTATATAAAAGCTTTTGTATGACTATTCATGACCATCATCTATCTCTTGTATTTGCATTTCTGCAGCTGTTTTTTGGGAGATGATGGTACATCTGGCTGTGGATGCTCCCAGTTAGAAGCATCCTTAGTTTCTAAAAGAGAAGATAATAATACTGCCTCATCTCATTCTTTAGCCGTACTTTTTTGATCATCCATTCACAGTGTGAGCAATATCTTCAGCTTGATGTCTTCAAAGTGGCTGTATATCCTCTGCACTAGAGATCCAGGCTGTCCAAAACTGACAGCTTATTCAATCCTAAAATAATTTTTAGAGTATGTACAAAGCAGAAAGACTAGATTGACATGCAGCGACTAGGAAGAGTGTCCTTTGATATATAAACAGATAAATTCTAAACCAGACATAATTTTCCAGAATCCATTTTCTGAGTGTTTTTTTTTTACTTTCAACTGCAATTCTTCAAGGCAGGTGTTTGCCAATTTACTACATGAAATTCACAGAATCATAGATCATAGAATCATCAAGGCTGGAAAAGACCTTCAAGATCATCAAGTCCAACCATCCACCCTACAACCCCTAACCGCTAAACCATCTCCTGAAACACCACGTCTATCCATTTTTTTAACACATCCAGGGACGGTGCCTCCACCACCTCCCTGGGCAGCCTGTTCCAATGCTTCACCACTCTTGCTGTGAAGAAATTTCTCCTAATATCCAATCTGAACCTCCCCTGGCACAACTTCACCCCATTTCCTCTTGTCCTATCACTGGTCACCAGAGAGAAGAGGCCAACATCTGCCTCACTGCAACCTCCTTTCAGGTAGCTGTAGAAGGCAATGAGGTCTCCCTTCAGCCCCCTCTTCCCCAGGCTGAACAGCCCCAGCTGCCTCAGCCACTTATCATAAGACCTCTTCTCCAGGCCCCTAATCAGCCTAGTTGCCCTTCTCTGCACCCTCTCCAGCACCTCCATGTCCTTCCTATACTGCAGTGCCCAAAACTGCGCACAGTGCCCAAGGTGCAGCCTCACCAAGGCCGGGTAGAGGGGCAGGAGCACCTCCCTGGTCCAGCTGGTCACACTATTCCTGATGCAGAGCAGGATGCTGTTGGCCTTCTTGGCCACCTGGGCACACTGCTGGCTCATGTTCAGCCGGCTGTCAATCAGCACCCTCAGGTCCCTCTGCTGGGCAGCTCTCCAGCCACTCCTCCTCAAGCCTGTTGCGCTGCCAGGGATTGTTGTGGCCAAAGTGCAGGACCTGACATTTGGCCTTATTGAAACTCATGTAATTGGCCTCGGCCCATTGATCAAGCCTGTCCAGATCCCTCTGCAGAGCCTCCCTGCCCTCAAGCACATCGACACTTCCACCCAGCTTAGTGTCATCTGCAAACTTACTGAGGGTGCACTCTATCCCCTCATCCAAGTCATCAGTAAAGATGTTGAACAGGAGCGGCCCCAGCACTGAGCCCTGGGGAACACCACTCCCGACCAGCCACCAGCTTTTTATTGTACATTGTCATGCTGATTCTTCCTTTTAGTTGTATGTAGGTTTCCAGCACATTCTTCTTTGTATCTAATCAACAGAGATATGAACTGGCCTGGGAGACAGACCTTTAAAAAATGGAGTTTCTTATAAAGCAGGGTATGTTTTTTGCAATAGATGCTAAGCAGCTGAACTATCAATTGCGCCTGGAGTTTCAGCTGCTCAGCACTTGGTCTGTACTCTCCACCAGCTTTCAAATTACATATATGCTTTCAGTTAGATCCTTTATACCCTGTCATTGGCAATATTCACATTCTCCACTATAGGATAAGTCTCATTTCATGCACTCACAGTACCTCCTCTTCTTGCATCTTACTTCACCAGCCTCAAAACAGAGAACTTCACAAGGACAAAAGGAAAAAAATCTAGAATTACCTAGCAGTATGCTCCTTAACCATAGGCTAGGCCTCTTTAAGTGAGAAGAAGGGGCCCTGGGGTGAGTCCTTATAAAGCCAGTATTGTAATCCTCTTCTGTGATGTGTAGCAGTCTCATCAAGGGACGTGTTCCTAGAGGAACACTTGGAAGGGCTTCAGAAAAGGAAAAGAATTACAGACCAAGAGGAGATGGGAAAAAAAGGTTAGTTATTTTTTGTTCTCAGCTGTTTAATTGTCTTGTGAGTAGCAGCTACATTTAGGAAGAAAAAAGTTTTACCTAGGTATAAAGCCATAAGGAAATACAGCAGAGTATATTGCACAAGTTTGAGGAGCAAAGCTGAGTTGCTAGTAGGTGGTGCTTCCACTTCAGTGAAGTGTTTGCTTAATTTCAAGGAGAAAATTGTATGCCAAGTCTGACAGAATGTGTGTTGAATTTCTGTTATCTTTCCCTAGTCTTATGTGAGAAGTATTTAGAAAAGCTAATATCAAGTGTTTAAGGGTAAATTGCTGGAATCAGACTCAGTTTGAGAAACACCTTCTTGTTTAGGTGTGAAGGAGAGGAAGGTATCTCAAAAGCAAGCAGCACTTCTGGCTCTTATTATAACTCTTCTGATAAGACTTAAGAAGTTAAATAAAATCAGATTTCTAAAGCCTCTTATGGGGGTCCTAGTAAGAATGACGTTCTTATCCCTAAGCACATCTGCAGATCTAGTCCCTGATGTCCTGTATGCAATTTCTGTAAAGCTTGTACTTAAATAAGAAAGGGGTTTTTTTTATAATCTGACCTTGTATGTTTCCAATTATGTCTTAAATAAGTGAGCCCATTGAAGACCAAGACTGTACTATAAGTGTTCTCTACTTGAGGCAAACCGGTGAAAGTGCCTTTGCATAGGACTCTTCTGAGTAAGAGATGGAAAACATTCAAGATGAGTTCTCCTCAGAGCTGGAAGATTTGTGTCTCTGAGAAAAGGAAGGCTAATGAAAAAAGGCCCCTTTAATTGCAATACTACTTCTTCCTCTCAAGCGCTTTCTGCTGGCAAGGATCTTAGTAGGTTTTTTGGATAGGCTAACTGATTTCCTATGTTTGAAGGCAAATCTGAGGATTGTTACTGCACAGCAAGGCTATAGGAAGATTAACTGATAAGCAGACAAGACTGTGGGGATCTAATGCATTGGACCTTGGATGAGAGAGTTAGAGGTGGGAAGAAGCTCAGGTGGCTGCCAGGGTCACAAGCAGCAGACTTCAGTCTGGCCTTTCTAGCCCTACTGCTCTGTCAAGCAATCTAAAATTAACCCACAGTCCACCAGTACAGCGAGGAAGATGTTTTCATGCTCCTTTGAGACATATGTGAATAATCAGTTGATCTTTTCCATTCAGACAAAGTTAATAGCTAATATTATGTATTTAGTAGACAAATAAAACACTGCAGATTTCTGTTATTTAACTCTACCATGGCTTCTTGTCACTATGCGTGGGAAGCTCATTCAGGAAGAACCTAGTAGGAAAAAAGCCTTTCTCTCCTTCTTAATCCTGTATAATGAATACAGAATTGTCTGGGCTACAATGGCAGAATAATTAACAATGAAACACCAGTGGTGAGGGAGCTATCAAATGGGATATCTCTGGATCAGTATTTGGTCTGGTATTAATTAATGAAAACACTAATTAATGTTTCTATTAAACAATCTGGAAGATAAAATGAAACACACATTGATCAAATTCGTAGGGGCCAGGCTGTAGTTACAGAATGATTGATCCAGAGATTTTAGAGTAAGAGGCAAATTTTAAATAGGGTGAGATTTTAATTTAGATAAATGTTAAACAATGCACTAGAGGGTGACACTTTATAAAACGGAAGGCTGCTGATTAGAGATTGGTAATGCAGAGAAGAACTTGGGGGAGTGGATAACAAATGGGGCACAAATCCCAATACTGTGGAGCTTCAGAAAAAACAAATAGCTTTCGTGGCTGTAGAGAGAGTAAAAGGGAGGTCATTTGTAGGGCAGCGGCCATAAGGATATCTATTTTGTGTTTCTAGTGTGGCAGTGCAAGGGTAGAGTTTCAACCTGTTATCCATGTGAAATAAACTCTTTAATTGTGACCTCAGGGTTGGATGGTAAAGGAATAAAGTTTCTGAAAGTGATGCAGAGATGATAGACATGTGCACACAGCCTCTGAGAGGCATGTGAGCACAGTGTGCTCCACTGCCAGTCTAACTCTCAGCCAAGGGGCACCTAATCAGTCACCCTGCATAGGATCCATTGATGCTAACTCTGATGCATTCCTGTACATGGCAAAATGCAATGGGAGGGAGCTGCTCTGGTCATGGAAAATGTAGCAGGATGTAAGTGTAGAAGTCTCAGCCTCTGTCTACCATCTAATCAACCTCTTCCTACCAGCTACAAAACTGAATTAACAGTATCTTCTGATTGGTGGGTCAGGTTGTTGAACAGGAATAACATAACCAAGGGAAGAAGTCTTTTCTAAGAGTGACTTCATCTAGATGGAGGCCCTGGCAAAGCAGAGGTACCATTGCAAGGAGTTGCTTCTCATGACTTGGTATTATTGGGAAATAAGCTATTCCTGGGAAGCAAACTGTTTCATGCACGTGTGGGAGAGTTAGGGAAAAAAAAATCTCAAATTATTCTGGTGTCTAGGAGGTGTCACAGACCAGTTATCTGGTCAAACAGTTCCAGGTAAGCCATTCGCAACAAAACTTGTTGTTTATAAAGTTCTTTGTGTGTCTGTGTGAATGCCTCTACACAAGAGTACTGTATTATGTTTGAGAAGTATTATGAAAACCCAAGTAAATTTTTTTCTTACAGTAAAATTAAATATATTTTGGCACTGCACTGACAATGAATCTGTATTTGGGAATCAGTTTACAGGTAACATCTTTTTAACTATAACTCCTTTCTTTAAAAAGCAGTTATTTTTATGCAGAATCAGTGATACCATTCCATATGCTTAGGACTTTTTATAGTAATAGTTTGTAATTTCAGAGGATTGTAGAATAGCTGAGGTTGGAAGGGACTCCTGGAAATCCTCTAGTACGATACCCTAGTACCCTTGCTCACAGCAGAGTCAGAAAGAGCAGACTGCTCAGGACGGATTGTAAGGTTTTGAGTATCTCCAAGGTTGAAGACTCCACAACCTTTCTGAGCAGCAGGTTCAGTGCTTCATCACTATTACAGTGGTTTCATAAATAAATAATTATATTTAGATGGAACTTTCTGTATTTCAGTTTGTGCCCATTGCCTCCTGACCTTTTACAGGGCACTGCTAAGAAGTCTGGCTCCTCTTCTTAATCCCTCCCCCCACCTCAGCTATTTATGCACATTAAGATCCCCCTGAGCCTCTTCTTCTCTAGGCTGAACAGGCCCAGCTCTGAGTCTCTCCTCCCATGATAGATGCTCCAGTCCTGTAATCATCTTTGTGGTTCTTGGCTGAACTTGCTCCAGTATACCCATGTCTTTCTTATACTGGGGAGCCCATAACTGGACAAGGAACTAAAAACATATTGTTTCATTAAAATCTTAGAAAATCTAAATCAGTGATGCATATTGAAGATAGTTTGTTTCACTCAAAATAAAAAAGGAACCGGACCAAGTTTTAACTAGAACAGAATCAATATATCCTGCTTACAAGAGCAGGAAATTAAATTAGTTGAAAATCTTATATTAATGGCTATGCTAGAATTATTGTTACTTATCAGAGCAATAAAGTAGGGAGAGACAGGGGAAGAAGCAAATCCTTTTTGTGACAGTACACAACCCCAAAACACAATACTTTATGCATATGGGATATGCATAAAGGATCTAAAAGGCATGGCTTCATTGGGATAGAGGAGTCTCAGCCCAAGGAACTTTGAAAGGTTCTGGAAGATGAAGGTGTCTGGCTGAGACACCAAGATGACAGGAAAAGATGACAAAACAGCTCATTATGAGCAAGTTACATCTTGCTTCCTGTCCAGCTACTAGCAGCTTGGAGGAAACAGGAGGACAAAGTCTGTATTTATTGATCAGTTCCTTATTATATGTGTTTTCAGGATGGTGATGTTATGTATATATGTTTAAATGCATCTAAATAGCCATACATATATACCTTTATAGATGCATATGTCTGTGTATTTTTTTCACTCAATGAAAAGGGAACTATTTACCTCTTTTACAACAGGATCTGGATGCTGTTTGTGGATTTTGGCTGCTAGTCATATAATTTATCACTAGCATTAAAGACTTATAATACAGAACAGGAGTTGTCTAAATGCTGTGCAAGAACAGCTAAATTCACCTTGACTGATACCACATGCATTAGTTGAACAAATAGGTTAATGCCATTCTTGTTGATACGGATGGGATAGTTGCCATGCTAGAGCTGAGGAGTTTAGTCTCTGTTTGCTGTTTTCTGAACACAGAATGGATTATTATTTCAGTATAAATTGGGTTCATTCCTAGGTAAAGCAAAAAAGTGTTTAAACTTCTTTATTTTCCTTTAAATATTTAATGACATAAGAAGCCAGGGGATTTCTTTAATAAAAACACAGGGCCCAACAAGAAGAAACTGTTCTTTCAGGTGTTAGGGTGTCTGTAAATTTTTGTCACATTACTTTAAACCAGAGAAAAAAAAAATTCACTAAAACTCCTGAACAAAAACATTCTGACAGCTGATATGGTATGTTGAAAGCTTGTCTTTGCTTTCCTTGGCTTGTTACTGCCTTTCTTAAAGGGGGGGTGGACGAGGGTAGAACATTAGTGATATGTACCACTGACTTACTCTTGTTGGTGCAGGATTTTCTAGCTAGGAAAGCCAGTTTAATCACTATTTCATCTCTGTTTCAATAAGGAATTTAAGGTGCTATTAAAAAACCTGTAGATTTCTGATCCTGGCCAAGTTATGTAGCAACCAGATGATGCTCTCCTACGCTCTCGAGGCTCCAACCATCTGTATGACTACAGATGTCTCCTTTGTGCTCAGTAAGTACCCATATGCAGCATACAAGAGGTGGGTGTACATGGGGCTGCTGAAGCACTGATGTTGGGCCAGGCTGAAACAAGCCCATTGACAAGTGGTCCATTCCTCTGGATGATCCTGGTCATGCACTACAGAACTTTGCAAAGAAGCGTTTTCAGCCTGGTATGATTTGTCAGTGAATGGCATAAACCATAACACTGTGATCTTAGATAAGAGTTAGATGTTATATGAAAGAAGTATGTCCAAGTCTTTGTCAATTTTAAAAGAACCATTACAGCAAAGTGGTGATGGATGCTTTCACCTGATTCTGTGTCTGTGGCTTGTGTCTTCGGTTTTACTGTCCTCGTCTTTCTGCTTATGGTGATCTTGGCTCTGCAAAGTGTTTGCAATTAAAATTCTCATGCTATGTGTTACTGATCTTCATAACATTCCTGTGGCTTCATGGCAACAAGTGTACTTGGCAATTTCCAGTGCTGACAACTCCATTTTTCTTCCTCTGCAGTTCAGATGGTCAGAGCCACACAAATGCCAATAAATTTGATAAAGCCCAGAAGCAACGTTTCCGGCTCAGCAGGGCTTTGTACCAAAGTGAGGGCAGGAGAGGTGTTGTGCCGAGTGCCCAAAATTAGCTGGCATCTCTGGATGGGAAGTGAAGTGAAACTGGTAGATCACCTTGTAAGCAGGCCTGGTGCCATCCAAACAGATGGGCTGAAGTATAAGCAGCCAAACAGTCGTTTAGGAACACAAAATGGATTTGTTGAAGGCAGATTTCCAAGCATGAAATGTCAGAATGGTTGCCTGTGTCAAGCCTCCAAACCTGAAGGGAAGGAAGGATATGTGCGAGTAGTGTGGGATGAGCTAACACTGAAAACAAACATGAAAATCTGTCTTGGATCCTTTTCTGGATCCCATTGAAAGATTTTTTTTTTCCAGCTATGAGACCTAGAAGGGATGAGTGGAAGAGGAGTCTTGCAAAGAAGAATTATTTCCCTACCACATGGATTACTTTCCACAAACTGTGCTGACAAGGTAAAGAAATTATTTCTTTTGCCTCCCACAGATGTTGATGTGCCAGAGGCTCACAATATTGCTCTGTCTGGTTAGTCTTTGGCAGCTGTATTTAATAGCTTCAGGACAAATTCTGTAGTATTAGCCAAGCTCTAAATAATTCATTAAAGACAGAAATGTGTCTTAGTAAAGCTTAAAAGACTTTGAGTTAATTTCCAATGGCTGTGGAATTGTAGCGAGGACATAACTGCCTCCCTGTAGTAAGAACTCAGCTGTTCTCTGGGACATTTCTGCTTATGAGATCAACAACAAAAGGAGGGGGGAACAAACCCAAACTTCTCTAACTCTAAAACTCCAGAATTTAGGATGATAATCGATGGAAATGTGCTTTGCTGCTTTTCCATCCCCTACAAAAGCCAGGCAAGCATTTATTACCTGTCTGCTGATCGAAGGTGCAAAGTAGAGGAAGGCTCAAAGAAAGAGAAATGTAACGACTTGAAAGGAAATGAGCTCGCAGGTAAGATTCAAGGCAAAGGCTCCAATTGCAAGCTAAGCTTTATCTGAGCTTACATTGTTATGCCCTGTAACTGGTGCCTTGCAGTTCCAGTTTAGGAAGTGGAGAATGAAAGAAAGCATTAATCTCACTGAAATCCACATAACAGGATTGTGTGTGAAACAAAAGTGAAATCAGACAGTGCAGTCAGTGAAATGCAGCTTGAGGAGTAGGAGGAAATATGCCAGAAACAGCAGTTTTCTAACCTCTTTACTGCAGCTGAACAAGCTTTAAGAAGCATTAGGATTTACTCTTTGTAGTGAGAGGGGTAGGAAAAATCCAGACCGAGTTACTGTTCCTTGATTTTTTGCAGCATTCTTACCAGAAGTAGGGCTGTTAGAGCATGCTGACAGGGAAATGATTTGCATTTGGTAGAACTGCCCCTCAGTTCTTCCAGCTCACTCTGCCCTTGTGGCACTTTAACACTGGTCATTTGTTGTAGGCTCTGCATTTGATGTTTTGATTTTGCCAGTTGCTCTGCAGACAAGGATATGCAACAGTCGAGGACTACCGATCTTTCGGAAGAAGCAGAAAACATGCATTCAGATCTCAAACTCCAGATGGGGAAGACTCTTTAACTGTGCAGTATCAGAAATTGCTTAAATTATGGATAACCTGCTGCATAAGTCTGTCTTCTCCCATTTCATAAAGCTTCCTATCCATGCAATTTGGAAACTTGTATCGACAGTGAAAGACAAGAGGATTCAAGAAAAGGTAAAAACAAATTTAAACCTCCTTCAGTTTTAACCCTGTGGGTGACCTAGCTATATCTTACAGGGAGATGATCAGAAGATTATCATCTGCACTGTTTTCTAAATGTCAGTATCTGGGAGTAATGGGTACATTTAAGTTTTTATAAGAGCTTTGTGACTTAGAGAAAATGGGCCCTGAGGGTAAATAATTTTTTTACTCTGAGGAAATAACTGGACACTAAAAGCAATTGGAGTCTGAGACCATGAAGCTTCACGTAGTCATTACCTGTCTGTTGAGGATCACAAAAATCCATATTTCACTGCTGTCATGAGCTGTTTTCTGTGTAATTCCAGTTTATCTTGAATTAGTCATCTCCATCCTAGCTGAGGGTAAACTTCATTTCACTTTCGACAGTCTTCAATCTTTGTTACACTAAGGGGGGGGAGGGAGGCAGGCAGGCATGTCTCTGAGAAAAGGAATTCCTAAAAATGTATATAAAATAAACCAGACTTCCCTTCTCTTCACGCTTCTCTTAAGCCATAAACATTATGCTCTGCTGTTCTCTGTGCAGTAAGGGCTTTGGCTCTACTAAGAGATAATTAGTCTGAGATCAGGTGTGGGGACTACTTGGTATTTGGGCTCTTTGTCATGGAAAGCTCTAATTAAAAGGTTGAATTCTCGGCAGTAGGGCTTGCATTTAGGAGAACTGAATTGTTCTTGTTTCACAAGGAAATGGAAGCTATTTAGCATGGGGGAGGAGAAGGGGTGAGCCTGGAACAAGGCCACCTCTGAGTTACTGTTCTTTTTGGTCCAATATGTGCTCAATATTAAGCTTTGTGATGAGCATTCTGAAGCAGCCTATAACAGGAGCTGGAATTCTGCATTCCTTTGAAACAGTTAAACTTCTTTGTGCATTAAATGATGTTGAATAGCATACTTCTCTGAATGAGAGGTCAGCAGGCAAAGGAAGGCACATTCCTTTTACATTATATATTTTGGAAAAAAAGTACCAAGGCTATAATTGAGGGGGTGGGGGGAGATGGGAATCTGCTTTTCCTGTTTTGGTACAGTAATGCTCATTATTTTCTTTCTTATTCATAATGTTTTTACAATGGCTAACAGCTCAAGCACTATATTCCTAAATAAATGTTGCATTCATTCTCCTTGGGTTTGTCTGATGTTGGCAGGGCTGATACCAAATACCAACATTTGCTCCTTTGACTCTACAAACACAGGGGTGGGAAGTGCAGTTGAGCTCAGCAGGTTGCCCTGCATGGTGTTGAGAATAAGCTATTTATTTCTGAGAATCACACTCTTTTATCTAGCAGGGTAAGTCCTTGTGTTTGTTTGCTTAATATCGGCTCGATGCCTTTCAATAAATGTTATCAGTAGATGACTAACTGCTTTTTCTTTGAGGTTTTTTTCTGTCGTTTTCTCAGTATTCACCGTTATTGATCTGGACAGATATTAAATTGAAGCTCCGGAGGGTTGATAGGTCTATGCTAACAGTGCTACTGTCATGTTCTGTTCAGACAGTTTTTGTCTGATGCTCATAGTGTTACTTGTACAGTCGTGGAGACAAAAATCACAAGCAGAGGATGTATGCAAGGCTAGTTGCCTACTGACTTTGAGTTGGTTAAAGTTTGTCCTGACAGCTGAACTTCAGAGGAGGCATAGATCAATTATAAATTGAACATTAATTGGTGAGATCTAATGGTTTAGAGAGCAACCTGTAACTTGATGCTAAATTAAATCATTCTGTGTGTTGACGGGTATGAATATCTTCAATGCAACATACTTCTGGCACTGCTGCTCCATCCACACTGCTGGAAGAAGTCCATTTAATCAAAACAAGCATTGGTGTGGTTATTAGCATGTTAGTCCCAAGACACAAAGCTTTATCAATATAAATGAATGGAATGTGATGCTACTATTCATTCTCTTTACATAGCCTGATATTATGCAGTGAATGTAATGAGGCTGGTTGCAGAACTGCTGTTCGCTGTGATGTCCTGGAAAAGATATGCATCCTAGGAGACTTGTTCACTGATCAAACATTTTAAATTAAATACAGCACTAAAGTAAGTGTAATTATTTCAATCCAAGGTTGGCTTTGCGAGCTCACTTTAGGGGGTTGCATTTTAGTCTGGAAACTAGACAACTATAACTCCTGTTTACTAGTTGCTTAGAAACTTTACAGAAACTGATCATCAGTAACAGCATTAGACATCAGATATAGCAGTAAAAACTAATGCTGTGAAATAAATGCATGTTGTTCAGAAAAGATAGACTCTAGAAATTGCACCAATCTTAGGAAGTCCAAGAGATAAACAGATTATAAGAAGGACATGTGTCTATATAAGAACATCCAGACTTACACTAAGAAGGATAAACTTGCCTACTTCAGTTATACTGTGTAGTTTAGGAAGACTATTTCCATACTGGCAGTGTATTAAATAATTGTTTCTTTTCTTGGATCACCTTCTGGAATCATTCTTTGCTGATTACTGAACACGCTAGGCCCAGGAGCATGGAGTATCGGTATGAGACAATTATTTATGATCTTTAAGATTTTCTCTCTATTTTTAACTCAATCTTGAAAGTTTTAAAGCAGAAAAATCTGAAAGCTTCTTGACCAGCTTTATGGAAGTGGTATGAAAATGTGTTTTATGGCTATATGGGAGAGTTTCTTTGAGTGCAAGTGACATTTCAACAGCATTGAGTTTAGGAGGTAATTCTGGTTAAATGAGGATTTTATCTAGACCTGTGTAGCTATTTCTTATAGGAATATGTATTTTTTAATGAGTAATTCTTATCTAATTCTATACATTGAATTTTTCCATGAAAAATATTAAGTTCTTAGAAGCTATGAGATATTTAATATTCAGCCTGAGTAAGGCAACGAATGAAACAATATCCTAGGATGTGGAGCTGTCATTGACAGATGAAGTAATTTTTTTTCTTATAACTTAAAAAATAAACTTGGAATAAAAATTATAATCAAGGAACTTACAAGATATACAAAGGAAGCCACCAGAGAGAAAAAGAAAATATAATGTGTGTTTTGGTATGGTTACTGCTTCTTTTGGGGAGCTGGAAAATCCAAAGACCTGTGAATTTTAGCCTTAGAAGTGACTGCAAGCAATCCTGAAACAGCAGCTGAGTAGCCCTGGAAATGAGTTTTCCTTAGCAACTATGCAATGGGTTTGTGGTTTTAATGACATGGCCGACTAATCCCAGTCAGCTCCACTTCTGAGAATATAAATCAGAAAACTGTTTGCTCCAGCTGATAAAGCTGTAGTATAGCTATAAATGTGCCAGTTATTTTCTTGTCAAACCTAAAAGACCTATTATTTCAAGGTGTTTAGAGGCCTCTCTGCTTAGATAAAACATAATAAAAAGGATGTATGTTTAATGGTACATATGCTGGGAGGGTTAGCTCCTTTCCTTGAAGTTATTTCTTGTTTTGCCAAATGAATTGAAAAATTAATTTTGCCTTTGTTAGTTTGAGTGTACCTGAATAATCTTTTGAGGAAATGACTTTTCAAGAGTACTGTAAGATTACCTCTTTGCAAAACATGGCCATAAAACTTAGACTTCCTGTTGAAAATGCCAGTTGGTTTTCCTGAAAGAAACCACAGGATGCTTTTTTCCTCTACATTTGGCTTCCAAAAGATATCTGACCAATGTTAAAGAAAATGGAGGAACCATTGTTTTGTGCTGAGAAACCACCAGCTTTCCCTCTGAATCCTAGCAGTAAACAGACATTTATCACGGCCTCTCCAGCCAATACTTCTTTAGAATTCTATTTGAGCTTCACACCAGCCACAAGATGAATCCTAAAATAATTTCTCTGGCCAACAGTTCATACATAAGTGCGGTACCATAAATGAGCATTAACAGATGGGGTTTGATCCTTTGTGGAAACCACCAAATGATCTCTGGGATCCCAGAACTGAGGCAGCACAGAATTTGTACATTGGGCTTGGCATTGAGAGTATGTATCTCTTTAACAATTAACACAGTTTCTTTGGTGGAACCTTCCTTCTTTTCTGAAGGAAGTGAGCTGTATCTGTCCTTCTCCCCCAGTCACTGTGGACCTTGTGGACAGAATAGTCTCAAAGATCTCAAAGACCCAAACACTTAATGAAAATAAGACTAAGAGGTGAGGCATCCTATTCAAACTGCCTTTAAGAGCAGCATTTCATCAAAGAGATGATGCAGGGGAGAACAATCACGAGTAACTTCATACACTGGAAAAGTTCTAGTCAGTGACACCTCTTGGGTATTAAACAAGACAAAACCAAACCCTACCCTGGAGGACATATCTAAGAAAATCCTTAATATCTGGTAGTGGTTGATTCCTTGCTGCAGTTTAGTCAGTTAACAAGTCAGTCAGAGTACACTTGTCTGCTGGAGATGAAGCACGATATTCCTCTGTCACAGGAGAGCTATTGTCTGCCATGAAAACATATTTGTCTTTCTCAAGTTCACAGTTCAATCACTGCTTCCTAAAATAATTTGGTTAGAGTTGGATAATAGCACCTATGCTGAGCTGCATCAAGCTGTCTTTCATTCAAATCACTGTCCTGTGACTGGGCAGGATCTGGAAGTCACTCTGAAGTCTGAGTAGGAACAGAGTACGGTTTCTCTTGTGAGAGTGTTCTCATCACAGAACTTACCAGATGTTTGCTTGTGTAGTGCCTTGTTCTTTTGCTTTACCTTTTGTTTTCCTCAAAAATGGCAGCTCTGCTCAGTTTAATGGTCAAAGTCTCATCTCAAAGTAGCTCTTTGAGGAAGACACTGCTCACAAAGGAGCAAGGAGAAAAAGCTTGCAGGCTGCATGCATATTGGAAATAAGGTACAGCTTTCAATCAGTATTTATCCTTTGGATTAATTTATCTGTTGTTCATCAATTTTGGCTCTTATAAAAGAGTTTATGTAGATTAAATAAAGGTTATAGTCTTTGTGCACGATTTACAGACAGAAGTTCCTTATAGTCAACCTGAATTACACAGCTTTAAAATCTACTTTAGTTGAATCAAAATGGCACTGTTGAACTTTGTCTGTAAATGTAGTCGTTATATGCCAAGCAATATTAGTATGACAGAATCTGACATATGTTTGACACACAGTTCCTGAAATTACAGGAACACATGCATTTTAAAGGACACATTTCACGTCCTCAAGTGACAATCTAAGACTTTTGCAAGAATCAACTCTTCCAAGCAGGAAAGATTTCAGATATATAGTCAGCCTGGAGATGAAATACTGGGACGCATTACCCAGTAAAAGATCTAGCAATTTTTGCTGAAATAGCTGGCACTTGATCTCTGCTCTGAGATTAACAGTACCTACCATCACACACAAGCTAACCTCTAGCTAGGAATGATTATGTCTCTTAGTGTGTATAGGAGAGATGAGATCTCTTTATTTTCAGTGTTGTGGCACTGATACTTGTATTATGGCTGTGGTAGTCCAAGTGGTTACAAAAAAAATGAGGGGGGCACCTGTAGTCTGGTTTCTTTTTTGCTTTTCTAAAGATTTATGTATCTAAAGATGCATCTTGGTGTAGCTGCCTCAGGTTTCCAGTGTAAGTGCTCTGAAATATGCAGGTATTACAAATTATATAGTGCTTTTCTACTAGGACAACTAAGAAATCTC
This sequence comes from Hemiprocne comata, assembly GCA_020745705.1. NCBI lineage: Eukaryota > Metazoa > Chordata > Aves > Apodiformes > Apodidae > Hemiprocne > Hemiprocne comata. Next base: position 46,091,927 of record CM036587.1, read on the forward strand.
TATAGCTATAGCTGGATCCCCACTGCTTTGTGTCAGGCATGGCTAGTCAATATTTCAAGCATACACTATCTCTACCTATATGCACACATTTTCACATGAGCAGATTTTGGTATTGTTATAAGAAAACAGCAGCTAATACAAACCACTCAAAGGATGCACAATGCTAATCAAGGATCCTAATCTTAAGGCATTGAGCTGCTGCATTTTTTAACAATGTGAAGAGGAGCTGTGGTACCTTAGCTTCTTGAAGAACTTATCTAGCCACTGACTGACTGTGGCAGCTCTTGACTAATGGTTTATACTATTCAAATTCTTAAAATAAGGATTTGAAAACTTACTAATTTAAATGGTCAATGCTTATTTGTTCTTTGGAGTCTAAGTTTATGAAATGGTCTGCTGAAGAATTCTTATGTTGTTGACATTTAAAATAGAATTGTATTACATTTCCTGAAATACTATATTTCATGTAGGCACTTCCAGTGGCACTGATACTATCTCAATCAGATATGGCAAGGTTCTTCACTCAGGCCAGTATCATGACTGACCAATGCTGATTACAACTACTGTTTGGGGGTGGGGCATGGGGAGTGGAGTGGGCTGGCTGCCACTTCTGAAGTCTAGTAAAATGGAAAACTAACAGAAAAGGTTGTGCAGTAGAAAGCTTAAAGTTTGGAGAAAAACTAATATGTACTTTTACAGCATTATTTGAATAACTGTTAGAGCAGTGTATGTAAACACAAATATGTCAAGGATTGAAGGCCAAAAGAAGATTTCAAAACTAAGATGTATTCCATTACTGTAGCTTTCTTTGTGTACAGATAAAAGACATTATTTTTAATTTTAAAGTTATATCTGTCCCATCCCACTGTTTCCTCCCTTTTTAAACTGTGAATAAGTCTGCCAGATACAGATGGGTTAGATTTAATTAATGAGACTTTGATGTTAAGTGTTTCTAATGCCATGGAAAGACAAAAACCCCCCAAAATTTAGGTTGCATTTAAAGTTCTGAGACAGTCAAATGAAACATGCTTGTGATTTCTGTTTTCTTAATTTAATTTCTTCAGCTGTGCCCTGTCAAACTAGCTTATCACACCATCAGATGTACTGAATATGTGTTATGATTAAGAGGTACTGAGCTCATGTGCCCCCGGTAACACATGGAAATGTTCACATTTCTCCCCAGGAAATTAGACAGAAATACAGCAGCCCTATTTTTTTTTTACCATATTTTAAAATTTATTAGAGCAGAAAATGCTCAAGAGGTATTAAAAAAGGCAAGTTGAAAATGCTTTTGAATGCTAGAAATTCCAGGACTCAATCCCAACAATTACAAAAATGACTTAGCTTTTCAAGTTCTGATTTCTTTTCAGAGAAATTTCCATTGGCCCTTCTATTCAAGTGTTGAGGCACATGCTTGCAAGCTTTTCTGTGCAACTAAAAAGGATTAGAAACTTTTTTCAGTGTAGGCGAACATCTTTGATATAATTGCACAGTTCCAGGAACCAGCATGTAATATCAAAGAATATGACATTAAAGCTCAGAAACTGCAAATGCTATTGACACAGCAGTATTAACACAGCTCTTGGTTGTAGCCTTTCTCTGCTGTTCATGCCATGCCACGCCTCTTTCTTTATGGTATTTGCTTTGCATCCACAGGAAGTACATTCTAGGCCTGATACACAGCCTGAACTCAGTCCTGAGGACAAAGGGAGGACCCTGAATTAGTGACAGTAATCTTAATAGTGGTTGCCTTTTGTAGTAATGTGTGGTATTTTCAATGAAGGATAGCATAAAAAAAAAAAATCTATACTTGCAATCATCCTAAATATAGGACTCAGAAGTGCTGGCATTGCTGTTTGAAACTCTTAAACCTGAACAAATTTCATGTAGATGCTTCTTCAGTTAGAGTGCTCCAAGAGGCACTGTGTTTGAGCAGGGCTAATTTTACATGGAAGGACAGGATGTCATGCTGCAGCTATTTGAATGGAATTACTGTCACAAATGCCTAGGCTGGTTCAACATAATGTAAACATAACAAAAAAAAAGTACTGCTTAAAGATAAGTGCTTGTGAAGCTTGTGTACCTGCAGTAAAGCTGGAACTTGCTAGAAAATCACAAAATTACCTTGGTTGAAAAGACCTTCAAGATCATCGAGTCCAACTGTTAACACTGACAAGTTCTTAACTAAACCATGTCCCTAAGTACTATGTCTGTACGACTCTTAAATACCTCCAGGGATGGTGACTCCACCACTGCCCTGGGCAGCCTCTTCCAATGCCTGATAACTCTTTTAGTGAAGAAATTCTTCCTAACATCTAATCTAAACCTCCCCTGGTGCAGCTTGAGGCCATTACCTCTTGTCCAATCACTTGTAACTTCTTTGAACAGACCAATCCCCGACTCTTTACAACCTCCTTTCAGGTAGTTGTAGAGATCGATAAGGTCTCCCCTCAGCCTCCTTTTCTCCAGGCTAAACAACCCCAGTTCCCTCAGCCACTTCTCCTAAGACATTTGCTCCAAACTCTTCCTCAGCTTTGTTGCCCTTCTTTGGACATGCTCTGGTAGCTCAATGTCCTTTCTGTAGTGAGGGGCCCAAAATTGAGCACAGTACTCGAGGTGTGGCCTCACCAAGGCTGAAGAAAGGGGCAGGATCACCTCCCTGGTCCTGCTGGTCACACTATTCCTGATGCAGGCCAGGATGCTGTTGGCCTTCTTGGCCACCTGAGCACATTGCTGGCTCAGGTTCAGCCAGCTGTCAATCAACACACCCAGGTACCTCCTGTTGGGATCAGAAGACATTGTGTGAAGCGCTGCAGAAATGTATGAAATCACTTCTCTTTTCTTCAGAATAGACATACTTTAAGTGTCTTAGGACTCGAGGGGTGAAAAATTGCTGGTTTTCCTTTTGCCAAAAACTGCACAAGAAAAGGCAGTTTTAAAGGTTTTGGCAAATGTAAAGATGGACCTTATTTTTACCTCGCAGATTTTCAGTTTCTCTATTACAGTTCTGCATTCTTTAAGCTTTGACCGTAGAAGTAGGATCTTGATTAGTCTCTTTAGGATGTAATAGCTTTATTGCTGCAAAGCTTAATTTCATCAAACCTAGCTCTCTTCAGATATTCCAGTGAGAGTATGGCTTAGAACATGACAGACTTTATCAACAGGAAAAACTGAAACACTAAGGTTAGCTTATTTAAAATCCTTTGTAGTCTGCCGCAGGAAGTGAAAAACAGTATCAGACTGTTTACATGTGTTGAAGATGTGAGGCTGTAAACCACCAAAAATGAACTTTTCAAAAAGGGGAAACAACTTGGAGTGAAAATTATGGGAGATATAAAAAAAGCACCTGGTTTACTGAAATCCATAACTACTGAAGATAATTCTCTAGGAGCCCTGTTCTGCAACATCAAGAGAGCAAAACCAAGATTTTTTTTTTCCCCACTGCATACCCACAATAGTAACTTCTAATTAATCCATGTTAATCCTACAATGGCAGAGGCTTCCAGTGGTTTGTTTTGTTGTTTTTTTTTTTCCCCTGGATGGATGATTTTCCACAGGTTAATGAGTGATGAATCAGAAATGTTAGCAGGTTTTTATCTTTTCAGTTCAGCATATTAAATAAGCCATAGACAGCTAGCTGGATAGATTTATTATTAGATGTAACCTGATGATAGATAAAATAATGATAGATACAGACATACAAATTTAGGGTTAAGTAAATCATAGATATAATAGGAATAATAGAAGTACACAATGTAAAACATTTTATGTGATATGATAAATATTATAACAATTGTATCTTAATACATTTTATAATATGATAATATTATAATCTTCTGACCTTAATCATGTGAAATATGCAAGATTCATATAAATCATGTATCTGATTACATATAAACAGATTCTGGGCTGGGCAGTTTTCAAATAGTATATGGAATCTTTAGGGTTAGAATTTACTTCAATATGAACTTCAAATAGGAAACAAGCTTTTCACTGATCTATCGCTGCCAGTTTCTGTGGTCTATAAATAGGGTTGTATCCTTAGAACTCCTCAACAGATCTGGATTACGTTGGAGGCCCTTAAAGATGGAATAGGAACTGCCTAGTATTTCTCCTGAAAGAGAAACTTGTTTTTTTTTCCCCTTCTGAATAGGCAGTTGGCATGTTGAATTTGTGCAGAATGTCCCCACTAGCCAGATGGTGGGGAGGAGGGTATATGGTACAAGTTTCCACTCTTTTTAAATTAAATCCCCCTCTGGTGCTTCTTGGCTTGTTGCAGATGCACAGAATGCAGCTGACGTTAGTCACTGATTTACTGGAAAGGAGAGAGAGGGGCACCACAGGGCCCTTTCAGCCCTCCCATTGCAACAGGCTGGTGGAATATACACTCCAAATTCGTATGATACAGCCATGGGGTTTGTCCTTCCCATATCCACTCCAGCCAATTTCAATTGGGGCTGATTCCAACTCTTGGTGATGCATGGACTCGAGTATGTGATTTATTAGCTAACAATGAGTTAGGCTAACAGTGGTGATGTTGCTGGAAAAGGCTCTAACATCACTAAGTTTCTAAGTCTTACATAACCTGTGTGTGCATTTATTTTTTTTTTTACTCTTCCCCGTTACTGTTGGGGTCGATTAAGAATGCATCTGAATACAGATTTAGCCTCTCAGTTCACCACTTGTGGCTACCTTAAGGTTAAGGGTCTTTTACACTAGGGCACTTAGTTGAATAGAAGCACTCTACATTAATTGCTTTATTAAGTAACCTCTGCCAGCCTTAAAAATGTGCCCTTGGACAACTTTGAAGACATAAAGGAGGAAAAAATCGCCCGAATACTTCAATTTACATACACGTAGTAGCAGTTCTGAAAATAAAAAGCAAAGTGGAATGTGAGCTCTCTTGTAAAACAAAAGTTTATAATGAATTTGACCCAACCTGAATAGCTACCGTATGCTTTCACCTGATAAAATTTTTGGCTCTCTGAGTCTAAATAAAATTACACACATTATGCTTAAGTTTTTTTTTATCAAACTAAGTTATTATTCTTGCCAGGAGCTGAAATCTTACAACTACATAAACATCTGTTTACTAACTGCCAGCTCCTTATTGAGTATTACCTTCACCCCATTTTACCCCCACCAGTAATCTTGAAAAAGAATTTCCAAGTGCTGAGAGACTTGGCAAGATTACTTGTCTGTAATATATGCAGCATTCCTGAAATTCTTGGCACATTAGCCTCGAATCAGTTCAAACTGAAGCACTTCACTACTGCTGGTTTTTTAACTGTTTATAGTTTTGTTTTTGAGAAGCCTTTATTCACCACTACTTACTATAATGTAAGTGAAATATTTTTTAAAGTAAATGGGATGCTCTTCTTTCCTGTTTCATGAATTGCAGTAGTCCTTCGGCAGGATATAAACCTTTACTAGGGGGTAGTTTTCCACCTTCTGCTGTACTAGGGCCATAACATGACTGTAGCTGCAGCTGATGGTGCAGAGGGGTGGTGCCTTTGGTAGCCATCCTAACAAGGCATGTTGCCTGCCTCAGCTTCACAGCATTTTCCAATTACAGAGAGCAATCTCCATGAATGTGACTCTTAAAGGCAACATGAAACTAGCTCTTTATTTGATGAAATGAGTAGGATTGTCTCTGGAAATGTGAAGCCTCAGTAGACAGGACAGAGGCTCTTCTGAGGGCTTCCACTTCAGTAGTGAAGCTTTTAAGTTGGCTTTGAAAGCCATCACTGAGGGTAACACAGGAACAGCTGAAGAGCTTTGTATGCCCTAAGTGAAGGGAGGAGAAACCTCTGGAAAATACACAATTAATATTTTTAACTAGTTCAAAATCGGGCAGCTGAAAGAAGAGAATGGCAAGTGAGTATGGAATATGTGGGAGAGATGGAAGGTATCAAAAAGTATAGAAGATGAAATACAGGTTTGAGACAAGAGTTGAGTTCTGTGGTCAGAAAAATTAATTAATCTTGCTTTTCCCTGAAGGATAGATTAAACCAGACTTTCTTGGATCCTTTGAGAGTGTATGCTCATAGCAATTGAAGCTGATTTAAGGTTTGAGTTCCCATAGTCCTGCCACTGCCCCTCACTGGCTTCCTGTACCAGTTGTGGGAGCCCAGCAGTAAGGCCTTTTTTGACATAGGCTTTCTTCTTGGCTGGATCAGTCCCCCTGAATTGGGTTACCAAAAGATGACTGTGCTAGGGCCAGCACACAGGAAGTGTAGAACTGAGCATCAGCAAAAAGAGAATCTCAAAAGTCTGGTTTTATGTCAACTGAAACTGCTGTGGTGCTGCACCTCCTCGCTCAATGCAGAATATTAGTAGGGATGTTATTTAGGGATGAGATGAGAGGGTTAAATTTAATGGTGTCTTAAAAATCAATGAAATCTAATTTAAGACTGCCATAAACCAAAGTTCATTAATTAGCGTAATTGCACAGTGTCAAGACAGGGCTCAGCTAAGGTAATTTGAAAAATGTATCTATGTTTCTTACATCTTAACATGTTCAGATTTATAAAATGAAATGAGTACTTGTTTCCTCTGGGAAAACCATGTCATCTATCTTCTTCTAAACTTAGTGATCTGATTTTTTTTTAAAGATATATATGTATGTATACTAATGTACACACACGGATATAAAAACATTCAAACTTTATGTAGTTTCCATGGATTTACCTCTGGAGAATGCTATTCAGAGATGAGGTGATGGCTTCTGTCAGCTATCAGCTAAACCGCATGGATGGAAAGGGTGCAGGGAGAAAATATGCAATACAGGATTTACAAATTATTCATGCCATTTAAAGTGTGTAAATGAGAAGCTCCAGTATCATCCCTCTCCTGCCCTAACTCCAGTCATACAAGTACTCTGTACAGAACTGTAAGAGCACTGGTGAATTTTTGACATCAAGATGAAAGACAAATTAAATCAAATTTAAGTCCCTTTTAACAGAAAGTAATTTTTTTCTTCCAGAAAAGCTAATTTGGGCTCAGTCTATTTGAGGGTGGCTTGAAGTATACCTAAAGCAATGTAAGTCGATTACTGAGAGTCTGTTTTGACAGAAGGATCACATTAACCCAAACTGAAGTGCTATAAAAAGCTTTGTCCATATTAAAATACTATTGATGTTACAATTCAGAAAAATGTTTCTATTATATTATAGTGCATAAATAAACTTCCTGTGAAATTAACAGAATCTGTAGTGGATTTGATTAGCATGACTTAACACTGCCTGAATTTAAACAAATGCATATTTACCAGGATCCTTGAAAAGGATCTGGAAGCTCATTTCAGAGCAAGTACTTCAAGTGCTGTCATAGCCTGAAGAGTGACTTCAACAAAATTCTGTATAATGGATCTCCAATCTGTGACCCATATAGTTAGAGGTATCTTTGGGTTTGGGCAGTTATTTTGTTTGGTTTTTGTTTTGTTGGTTTTTTTTTACTACTTCTGGTAGTGCTGTAGCACAAAGGAGTTGTTGAGATTAATTGATTTTGATACAGAAGGCTAAACCAAACTTGAAGTTAAGCTTGCCTAAAAGCTTGCTGCAGGTTAAAGCCTATGTGTTTAATGCCATTAGACTGGATTCTCCCTTCTTTCTTTCCAACTCATCAATGGTACTGTCTGGAATGTCACATTTATTACCTTCTAATTTTTACAAACCTTCCAGAGGCTCTTAATTCTTCTGAAGATGTATAAGGGCAACTAAAGCAACCTTTTGGGTTGCCTTTGGATTCCTACAGAAGCGAAATATGCTTTTTTACAGGTGGCTACTAAAAAAACCCTAATGAAACAAACAAAACCCAACCAACCAAACCATTTTATCGAATTACTGGTTTTCAGCCCTAGGGGAGCACAGAAAGTATGGAAAGCTGCAGTACCTATTTATGCTCCCCATACCTGTTCTACGCTCTTGGCTCTGCCAGAATAACCACTTCTGATTCAGTCTGAGAAGTCTGTATTTACTGATCTGCTGGGTTATTCAGGACATGAATCGGTTCTGACAAACTTAGGTGTTGGTCAGTTTGAGGTTGTGGTGTAGAGATGATCTAGTGGCTCCCTCCTGCTGAAAGCCACTCGCTGTCTGACTTGGGCATCAACAGGAGGTAAATTAGGGGACTTCTGTGGGGAAAAGGATGGGGAAGGAGTGGGGTGCAGAGTGGGGTGTGGTGACAGAAAGACAGGAACTCTTTTCTGGTGATGCAGGACGCTTAAGTGGTGCACTGTGGTGTAGACACCTGACAACATGCCAAGGGAAGAATGTCTGGTGCTTGTGCCTGCTTAAGTTGGCAATAAACACTCATGAAACTGCTTTCCTACATGCAAGCCTATTATCAGCAGGTTCACTTGTTTTTAGAAAGTATTTTCAAGTCTACAAACCAGAAAGAGAAAACAACCACTAATTAGGATGTTCAGTCTTTTTTCCTGCTAACCCTATCAGTATTGCATATCCTTTCACAGAGTATTTTTAAAAAAAGATATTCTAACTGTGAAGTTTAGAGATTGTTTGGCCTTTCATATTTGAATTGTAATTGTTGTTATAATTTGTATATGTATTTTCACTGGAATTATTCAGTTGTGGCTGGACATGTTTGCTCATTGGATATTCAGATGAGCATTTTATGGCAAGATTTTTCACAAGATAAATGTAAAACAAATTTTACTGTAATTTGTGAGTACAACTGGCTACAACTGGTTACTCTAAGTGAAGCCTTTTTTAATTTCGGACTATCTCCATAATCATATTCTAATAATGTTGCTTTGGTTTGCCAAATAATGCCTTTGCCATGTAGTTTTATGAAGCTCCCTGAAGATATTAGGGCTGTCCTAAAACTCTTTTGCGTCAAGCTCACGTTAAGGTCAGGATTTTTAAAGAAATAATATTCAGCAGCAGACAGAGATAAAACACTTTGAGCATTGCTTATTAAACAGCTGCTCTCTGTAGGTGTAGAGTATGGCAGAAACAGTAATACAACTGTCAAGGATGGATATAATCCTGGTGTAATGCACAAGAGGTGCTTTCCATCTGCCTGGCAGCATCACAGGCCTGTATGATTATTGGCAGATGTACAGTAATGTGAAAGAGATTAAACCTCAGAGAGGAAGCTTTTTTTAGTTCTCACTATACAAATGGGTGGGCTTTTGATTTTCTTCCCTTCTTCTAAGGCACACAAACAAAGAATGTTTCTTAGTAGGCAGATATTGTCACTGATATGTAGATCTTAATAGTTTCATGTGTGAATGAGCTCAGTAACATTCAAGAATTCCCTTCCAGTTTTCTCCCTAAAACTTCTCAGAGCACAGCATAAAAAAGCCCAAATATGTTGTGGATATAAATGGTCTTAGGACCTTCAGGCTTTTATTTATTTATTTATTTCATGTAAATATTTACAGAAGTTTTTCATATTTGATCGTAACAACTGATATGGAAAGCAAGAGCTACCTGTTTTAACCAAGTAACTGTTTTTCCTAATGAGTTATTGTGCATCAGTTTTGTGTTGAAATCGAGGGGGCATAATGAGTGCCACAAGGAGTTCAACACAGTTCTTTGCTTACCTTACAAACAAGTTAACAGAAACAGTATCTTGGAGGAGAGTCATTGCTACAATGACAGTGCTACCTACTTATACTGGGATATCCTCCATGGAGTAACCATGGAGATATAAAGTACCATTACCACTACATGGGACAGATCTGAAATAATGCATCAGGTATTCTCAAACAATTAACCTGCTTGTTGTCATCTTATTTTCCTGAATGCAAACATCTAGGACCCCTAGTTTAGATCAGCACGTGTAACTCTTTTTTACCTCTCACAATATATTGACAAATTTATATTATTTTAGCATTCAAACAAATTTGTCTTCAAGCACTTCAAAAGCAGAAAGTATGCTCTTTAACCTCACCTTGTTTAGTTGAGGAATTCAAGAGGCATGCTATGATGGGTTGAGAGATTTAATTAAAAGTTTAAAATTGAGTGCTGGTAAATGCTTCTTATGAACTGACAAAGACTGATTTTGGTTTCTTCTGCTGCTTAAGAAAAACAAAGCCAAGGTGGCAGGTCATTAATCATGAGATGTCAATGCAATTGTATTTCTCTGACCATATTGTCATGCTCCTTTAGAAACAGGGTGTAAAGCCTACAATTAGCATGTCTCCATTAGATTTTGACCTTGAGAGTCTAAAAGCATTTTGTTCTTACTAGTGCTGTGCATCGTGCCTACAATATAAAATTTATTATCTCAATGGAAATTACTTTTCTTTAAAAACTTCCCCAGCCTTGGAGCTCAGCATTAGAACTGCAGTTTGCACTAATATTTCTTTGTTGTCTAGGTAAACATAACTGAATTGGTAAAGCATTTTTTTTCTCACAGTACTTAAGCACCAGCCCTTATTGTTAGTTACATGATTGGTAGCTAGAACGAGGTTTTATAAGTAGTCACCTGAAGAGGTTAAGACTTTGTATTGAGTCTTGATTTTTTTTTTTCACTCTGTAACGTTTGGAACATGATAAGCTGGTGATTTGACTACAACTCTAGCCTGGGTGTACTGTAACGCTAAAAATAGCAGCCACTCCGAGTGTCTGACACTCGGTTTCATACAAGTGCTGTTTCGGAGACAAACAGCGTGGACGACGGCTCAGGAGAGCTCTGAAGCCAGTGGGTGTTAACGGCGTTGTTTTCCCACGACCAGCTCACGGCGCGGAGGGCCGCGTTTGGCCTCCGGTCGTGGCACAAGAGGCCGGCGGGGCCGAGGGCACCGGGCCGGGTTCCTCCGCTTGGCGGGGTGGGGCCGCAGAGAGCCCTGGCCGATACGCTGTGTAGGGTAGTGAGGCTCCCCGCTCCCTGCCTGCCCGCGCTGGACACTCTTCAGGCTGCTTCACGCCGCTCACGGCTCCATCTTTCTCACAGTAACGTGATTTTTCTGCCCGGGAAGCGAGGTGAGGAGACCCGACCGCGGAAGTGGGCGCCGGGGGCAGTAGGCTGCCACGCCGGGGGCTCCTCCAGAGCTCCTAGCAGTGGCTGGGGCGTTTAACCGCGTTTATTTTCGTGGCTCGCTGCGCTGTGGCCGGGCCTCCGCAGCTAACCAGGCTTCCCCCGCGCTGTAGCTGGACCCGCCTCCCGCAGCTTCTGGTGAGGGCACATAACGACCGCCTCCCGACCTCCCCTGTCAGCGGGTACCGGGCGCTCCCCTCTAGGGGCGCAGGCGCCCGTTGGCACAGGGAGGTGGAGGGGGATCCGCCCGCCCTTCCGCTGCTGCGCCCCGCCCCGTCCGCTGCCTCTCCCTGCCGCCCGCGGAAGTGAGCGGAGCGGGGATGCGGCCGTGCCGCTGCTGCCCCGAATCACGGAGGTGAGAGGCACGGCGAGGCGGCCGTACCAGACGGCCGTGAGCGAGCTGCCGCTTGCGCTTCTCTTCCCATCCACGCCACCTCCCTGCTTCCCGCGGCGGCCTGCGCCACCGGGTGAGCGGGGGGGCCGCGGCGGCTGAGGGAGCCGGGGCGGGGGTCGCCGCGGGCAGCGCCGGGGCCAATGAGTGAGGTTCGGAGAGCCGCCGCTTTCCTTCCCGCCGCCCTACCCTTCCGCCTGGCGCTTGGGAGACGGTGTGCGGGCAGGGCAGAGGCGGGGTGGAGTGGGGGTGTGTTACTTGGGGTGAGGGTTTATTTTTAGGTGCAGGGCGTTCATTCCGCTTGGATTCCCTCCCCGGGCGGGATGAGGCTGTGCCCGGCGCTCGTGGCGAGGGGGAAGCGGCGGCGCTGCTCGGTGTTGCTGGAGCTGCTGGGCAACTAATCCTAATCCTTGGTGGCCTCTGACAGCTCTGCGGGCTCCCGGTGTGCGTTTGCCTGCTCGGCGCTGGCGTGAGGCGAAAGGCGGTGGAGACCTATAGGGTTCTTCTGTTGGGTCTTTCATTTATTATTTTTTTTTTCTTTTTTGCCTCTTTTAGCGCTGGTTTCTCTTGCAGATGTTGCTGCAGGTGGGGGCAGAGGGAGCAGTGTGATTGCCTGGGATCTTGGGGCATCTCTCTCTTCACCTTTCAGCTCCTGCTCCAGTGCTGCTGTTGCTAAAAGACTTTTGTAACTATCGACTCAAGTACAATTTCGATGGAAAATGAAGGTAAAGGTCTCATCAGAGTCACTGACTTCCTTGGAGCTAAGAGGATTTTTGCATGCAATTTGGTGACAACTCCTACTGGTGGGTGTGTTACGTTTTACCGTTCCAGGGGGTTTGCAGGGTTGCTCTCGTGGTAAATCTCGTGGTAGGAATTTTTGTCTGCTTTTTGTAGTTTAAGAATTGTAGGACCATTGTTTTTCTTCATTTGTCCTGCTGCTTGTTGAACTAATCAGATAGATGTTATTCTGTCTTGAGAAATACTCAAAACATCCATTGAGCGTTTTAGTGCTTTCTGTGTTTGGAGTAGAAATCTTGTTTAATTTAGACAGGGCTTCTGAGCATTGGTTGCTTGGTATTTGCTTAGGTTATATGATGTTAAATTTTATTTTTCAAGGTGAAATCAAGAAGCATTACTTGGGTTTTGTGTTTAAATATTTTTCTGCATATTCTGTATTCTTAAAATGGCTTAATTTTGCTCTCTTGGACAGTAATTAAAAAGGAGCACTGAATTTCAAGTTGTATTACTACAAAGATCTTCTGTAAAGTTGTAAACTCTATGTACTGAAAAAAGTTGCTCTATTATGCTTTCTCTTCCTCGTCTACTTTGAAAATGACTTAATCCAGGGAACTATTTCAATTTTTCTGTGTTAGGTTTCAGTTTATGCTCCAGGAATCTTGAAAGCCCCTTTGCATTGGTGATAGTAACTGTGAGCTTCACCAATTTTTCCTTTCTATTTGGCACTGGGTGCTGAAAATCTCTTGAGATGTGTTATTTTTATTTCTATATATATATAAGAAAAGAACTGTTGTTTCCTCCTACCCCCTTATGTAATCACTTTTCTTTGAAGGTATTAGATGGATTTTTTTAGGCATCTACTGGATTTCCTTTGCTATAGGTTATGTGAGAAATAGGAGTTTCTTCCTGCCCCCTCATTCTGAAAAGAGCTGCTTTTTGAATAGTTTGACTTGAATGAAGAACTGGATTGACTTTGTGGTGTAGTCTAAATTATTATTTTATAGTTTGATATTGTTCTGTCGTGATGCACAGTTGTCTTCCATGGCTGGGAGGTTGTAGCAGTTGTGGTGTCCAATCTCTGTAGAAAACTATGTAGGCTTTTATAATCTGACTTTTCAGAAGTCTCCTCTAATTTATTTTAAACTGAGATGTTAGAATTTTCTTAATTCTATTGATCATGTCTTTCAGTATTTGTAATACAGAGCTTGGAACTTCCCAGCTAGAAGGAATTTTTGGCTGTGGGGAAACGTTTCTAGAAGATTGGTCTTTGTTTTGGAAAGCTAGTTAGCTGATAGCAGTAGTGTCAGTGGCTTTGCATTTCAGTCACTGTGTTGCAAATAAAAGATGTTTCTAATGGGCAGCACTGGGGGCAGGAGAAGTAAAGCGCATGTAATGCTATTGAATAGAAATACACTTAGGGGGGAAAAAAAGTAGCTGCCTGACATTTGTCTGCCAAAACTAAAATGGCAGGAAGACTTTTAATGCCTTTTAGTTCTATTACCAAATAAATAGCATAGCATAGATGTCGTTTATAATCAAGTTGCATGTGATAGTATGGCCCATTCCAATTCTTCGGAATGCTAGTAGCACAAAGATGGCGTCTCTTAAGTTTCTTATGCAATAAAGAAATTATGTTTGAAAATCAGTGATATTTGTATGATAGAAGTAACTGGTGAAAAAACCCCCCTTTTTCTAGGGGAAGGCTAGAGGTTTATAAGATGTGTGTTTCAGAGGTGGAAATAAATGCTATGGTTTGTTAAGGGCTTTTAAAATGGAGTAGCCTTCTGGGAGTAGGAGGAATGCTGAACTTCAGTGTGAATAAAAAGGTTGAGTTGCTTCTCTTAACATTTGAATGACTTCCTGTACCTTCTTTGCACTTCTCTATCCACACCTCATAATTGAGTCTCCAGACAGGCACATATATTACAACTGTCTACTGTCTGTTTAGGTGTTCTTGGTATTTCTGAACTCTTCCTATCCATTTGATGTTTTGAGACAGCTGCACACTGGCAGCTTTCATATTGGAGCTTTTCAGCAATCTTGAGAGGGCCCTTAATGCATTTTCTCTAGGAGACACTTGAGGAGTCTTTGTAACCTTGTACAACCAAGATTGCATTTAGAATATCTTTAAACCCTTTTGCTTGTTTGTTTTGAAAGTTTGTGTTTGCTAGTCTCTTTAGTTTGGATATTGAGCAAGAAATGCTCTGTATTCAAGATTGGGAAGTGATAAAATAGCTTGGGAAACTGATGTTTCCCTGTGTTAATTCAGTTTTCATAAGCAGAATTGTGTGTTTACTCTAAGCTAGTTAATGTTTTGTCCCAAGACTTCGTGATTCCTATCTCTTGTGTCGGGATGATTAAACTAGGAAAAATTCATGTGTCTCATGATAAAGAGGAAGAGAGAATTTCCCATCATTGGAAGACTTATGCCTAGCTCAATAAAACTGTGACTTAGATGAATGATGTTTGTATTTCTATTTGGAATTTTGTGACTTCTTTCCATAAGCAGAGTTTTTTCTTAAACTGTAGGCAGTCAAGAGAACTTGCATAGACAAAATGTAACTCAAGTTATCTTAAGGAGTGCAAGCCAGGCTTAGTAATTTTTGGATCTCCACTGATGCCTTTGAGCTGTTTTAAGTAATTTTCTATAATTGTAATCTGATTGTTATTTTTTTTTCTTTTATCACCATCTTTTAGATTGTGACAGGTTCTTTGTTCTACTGAAGGTTGTCTTGTAGAAGACTCCCTTTTAGTAGAAAACTAAAGAATACAGTTTAGATTCCATGAATGTTGTTTCTCTGCTCCGAGGTCAGACTAGGGTTACAAACACAAATTGCTGAATAGGAGTACTTACTTGTTACCAAGGTCTTTGGTAGGATTTATTTTCAAATCATGAAGTGTCTAACAGAAGAGGTCAGAGGAACATTTTCTCACCTGTACACCAAAAAGACTTTCCCAAAAATCATGTAGAAGGTTGGTACAAAAACTCAGACCAGACTTACTGTAAGTAATAAGAACATCATGTGGAGATTCTAAAATACTGCATAATGTTAATTGTTTTGAATTGTTTTATTTCAGCTAATCTTCAAAGATGACTGTCAATTTCAGCCTTTAGTCTGTCAGTAGCAATTTCAGGATAGTTTTGATAATTGGATGGCTAGTGAGATAAAAGTCAATACTTCTTTTCTCTCAAAAAGATGCTTTAGTTCTTCACATAATCCTGAGATGACAAATCATTTTGAATGAATTCAATGAGATGAATTGCTTTTGTTTGTTGTGTGCTTGAAGTGCAGTTGAATTTCCTAATGAGTTTCATGGGTGCTTTTCTTAAAAGGTAGAAATGGGTTTAGTTGCTAAACTGGCAGATTGAAGATCAGTGAATAGATTTTTGGATTTTGGGGTCAGTGAGTTAGCACTCTGAACTAGATCATCATGCATTAGGCAGCTGATGAACGAGCGGTGCGTGCGTACATGCAACTGAAAACAGAGAGGGAAGGGATGCCTGCGGCAGCAGTGACTTGAAAACAATTAAAATTGTTCTGGAGTGGCATCATCAGTTGTTTCATGGAAGCAATATACAACATAATCAGAATGAGATTTGTGATGGAAAATGTTAGAAATTCTGAAATGGAGTTGGTGTTGTCACAGCAATTCACATTCTTTTTTGACATGTAGATGATTTATTTATAAACTAATAGTCAAAACAAGGATTCTAATATTAATTGATTACTGTTTCTTACCATCTGCAGCTTGCAGAAAATTAGAACCCAATACCTTCCGCTTATTTTGGCAAAAAATTCACATCCATTTAACTTGGACGATAAGGTGAGAGAAGAGATTTTTCTGTTTGTTTTTTTTTTCTAGAAGTAGATTTCACTGAAGACCTGTTCTAGTAGATACTGTCTTCTAATGGTGCTCTGATCACTTAAAATAGCTGCTAAGTAAACATAGCACTGGTCTTACATTAGGGACATAGATTTCCTTTTTAATTGAACAGTGCCATCTTTTAATCTGATGTTTGGTTGGTGGAGCATTAGATAGTGTCCTTTTTTTTCTCCATGCAGATAAATCAGAAATGTTAATCAGTAAGAATCTAAAAGGGATTTAACATGGAGTCTGCTTGAGTTCAGACATCACAGAATGTATGTTTATTATTTTGCTAACTTTGTAATTCCTTTACCTAGGATGTCTATGGCATAAATCTGTCCTTAGTCAGGAAGAAGAGTGGTGTAAAGAAAATGGGTAGCTAACTAACTAAAGAGAAACAAACATTTTTGCTTGCTTTTGTGGTGAAGAGTTTGACGAGTGTGTGATGAACTTGGGATGCTTTTTCATAGAACTGAAGGAAATGATCTCATTACTGCTGAAAGAAGATCCCACACTCAGTGATGTTCCTGCCGTAGGTGTTGTGTTGGGTGTCCTGGTTGTTGAGTTTGACTTGCCAGTTTGGTAGAAACCCAGCCCTTTTTTCCCCTTGCCCCTGTTGAACAGGAGCAAGGAGCTTTCTGTTGAATTAGTAAGTTGAATGGGCTCATGAAGTGTCCAGTTAATGCCAAAACCAGTGAGGGACAAAGCAGTTAGACCTCCTCTTTTAGTATAAGCTGACGGGTAGCTTGACTCACCTCTTTATCTAGTCATAGCTTCAGTTCAATGTAAATTCACTCATAGATCATGGTGGAATTTTGCTAGAGTGCAATAAGTTAATAAATAGATTTTAGTTGAGACCTGCTTATGAGTTGATGAAAGAGTTCAGGTGTTGCTTAATTGACATGGTGTGATAAAATTGGCATTTGCAGTGTGGTTTGTAGAACTTGAATGAATGGTAAAGTTATAATGCAGAGAACAAGGAAAATAAAATACAATAATCAAGGTATAAATTTGAGACAAGCATTTGTTTCTAGTTATTTGTTTTGTAAACATTCTGCTCTAACAATTAGAAGGGATTAAACGGATAATGGGTTAGCAGATGTGTCCTACAGAATCTTTTACAATGGCTTTTAAAACATTTTTAAGTAATAAATTTTCTGCAGCACTTTTTTCTGCATATATAATTTACAAAAAAAGCCCAGTGAATACAGTGTTGCCACTTTCTTGATACTAATAATAAGAAATCTTATTACCATAAGTAGAGTAATTATGCAGTGAATTACGTTTGCATTTAAATTGGCACTGTGACACTAGCTTAGTCCTGAGAACTGTTTTTAAAACAGTAAGTTCAGGATTTTTTTAATGAGAATTTTATTTTGTCATATTATGAAGTAGCTGCATAGCTGTCAAGGATATAATAAACAATTGTGTCTTGGAGCTTCATGCGTTATTTTAAATAAATACTGAGCAAATATTTCTATTGGTGTTTCTGTTTAATGCATTTATATGGTGACTAAAGCCTGTGTGTGTCCTGGATACATCAGTAGTATATCCCAGGATGCTAGAATTCTTTATTAGTGTTTGTTGTTCCAAGTGCCGTCCTTCATGTTGAGAAGCTCAGCACTTCAAAGTGTTAAGAGAAAGAAGCAGACTGTTGGAGAGGAGCCATATGATCTTATTTCTAAGCTTAAATGTTCTCTTCTAGAAAGTTACCAAATCTCCAGCAAGATAAATGACTGATACTTTGACCCAGAGTCTGTTGGCCTTCAACTTCTAAATGGCTTTATGTGATTTGGGATTTAAACTATTTGGAGTCAAGTGAGATATGGCCACCAGTGCTCACTTCCTTGGGTGATGGGTTTCTGAACTGACCCAGTGCTATTATACATAAACCTTACTTTCTTCAGGGTGCTAGCGTTGATTTGAGGATATTAGTGTGTGCTTCGGATGACATACCTTTTTGTTCTTCTGATTAATAAGTAATGACTAATGTATTAAATGTTGAAGTAGAATATTTCAGGGTTCAAGGAGTTTTTTTGAACAGTAAGTGTCAAAGCTGAATATTTTGGCCAAACAAATATAAATTGATCTGGTGTGTCGACGCGTTCGTGATAACCCTGATGCCACCTCAAGGCTTCCACCAACTAGGCTTTAAATTCATCATAGTACATCCTCCAGAGTATACAGAAATCCTCTAAATGGTAAATCCTTTGTAGTGTTTGAATGCAAAGTTTGAATGTTCGGCTTTCTTAAGTTTCAGCTGAAAACTACACGAATGCCTAAAGGAAGATAAGGTGATTTGAACAGATGTGTTGTTGAGGGTTTAGTTTGAATTTTTGTTACCATTACTCCTACAATATACAGCAATGCAGTCAGGTTAAGGTGTCATTATTTTTGTGAAATATTTTCTCTTTTTAGAGAGTGAGCAGTTGTCATTCACAAGGCTTGCAAAATAACTGCATGGAATATGCTATAATTACAGAAAGTTACTCAGCATTACTGTTGTGCTGGTGGTAACCTCAGTTGAACTAGATGTCCTACTTCCTATTTTTTTAAACTTAAGAAGTCATGGTGAAACATCCTGAACAGGTAAGATGCATTTCTGGTTGTAAAGGTTTCAGGTTTCTCAAAAAAGTGTTTTTTTGGAGGATACTTTTAGTACTTGAAGATAGTTCTTGAGATTTATAGACTATGGTAGAGTTAGTAAGTTGGGTGTTAAATGGAGCATCATAGTCTTTATTGCATTGTCTGAAGTAGATGGGCTTGGGGATAGGTCTCTCAAGTATTTTATGACTTTTAAGATTGGGCAGACCTTGAGATTTAGGACTATCAATGCCAGTATTCAGTCTTCTGTTTCTTAGTTGGTCATAAATGCAAGTTCTGTGTGCCAAGGAGTACAGTTCTGCATTATGGCTGGTCGTTGGCCATAATGAAAGTCCTAAGCACTGCTGAAAAAGTACTCAAAATACAAGGCAGGTTTTTTCAGTCTCATGGGACAGCTTAGCAGGTTGTTCTCAGAATTTGGGTATTTTTATTTCTTTGCTTAATGGGCGGTGTCTGTGTAAGGTCGAATATTACCCTTTTTCTGTAAAGTCCTACAAAATAACACACAATAGCAATAGGCTGAAACTATGTGACCTCCCAGGATAGAAATTACTCTGCAAGGACAACTCATTAATGCAAATTAGTGTTTCTCTTTCCTTCTGGCTTTTTGAAAGGCAGGACCTTTCTTTGTGCACTTCCTTTGATGTGGGGACTCCTCGTAAAACGTTTAAACTAAAATACTGTTCAATAGGAACAAATTTCTTTGAATATTAGAATATAGGGCTGCTGCAGCTCTTTCCCCAGAAGTGCAAAATCATCACACTTTTCCAAAGGAGTCCATTCAAGTGAAGACAGTAGAGAGTAACTTCAAAGCTTTCAAAAAAGTATTTCTTATTCTGAGTGAACAGTGCCTGGTAGAAAACAAGTGGCTCATTAATCTGCAGACTTCAACCTTTTGGGGGTGGGAAGGGACAGGTCTTTGCAGTGACAAATAGAATACTTTTTTTGCCAGTTGGTCATGGATGTTTGTGTGGAATAAGCGTTAGCGCTTTACTTGCTGCTCTAAGAAAGCAGCATTATTTCCCTTAAAGGTATTTATCAGAGTATAATACTGTGACCAGGTTCTTTTAGATAATCCATGTATGGAGGGTGTAGTGATTACTATAAAATATGTATATTTGTAGATACCTGTTGTTATGTGGGATTTCTGATATAGCAGAATAATACTTTTGTACTGTGTTTTCAGTGTATTTTGTAAGTTACATATCGTGAAATACAGGAATTGCAATGCACAGTTGAATTGCAGTACCAATGCGATTCCCGTTACCAGTCTCTAGAATAATACTCACTGTCATGACAATTGGCATCTCCAGTTGCCTGAAAGGAATATGTGGGTTGAAACCAGCTCAAGCCTGTTGCTCTCTTAGAAATATTGGTTGTTCAGTGCATATGTAGGGCTGAGCTGCATATACATCCCCCTATGCTGGTTTGGCGAACGCAGACATTCACATGCTTTTGATGAAATCAGGGAGGAACATTTCCACCACCAGGTGATCCATTCAGCTGACATAATTGTTTATCCAAAGCAAAGGCCACCCTCCAGTCCCCATGTATTGAGGTAAAGGCAGCTTCTTGGTAACAGCTGTGGTTAGTCACACCCTATGGTATTTCCTGAGCTTCACGGATGCATTGGCCTTGCCCGTCTCCTCTGAGCCTTCTGTTATAGGGGTTTATTGGTCAGTGACAGTATTTGAGTATTTTTCATATCTAAATTTACAGGGTTTTGGAACTGATTTGAGAAGTTGTGTGTTAAAATACAGGAAGCAATCGGTATTTGATTTAATCACATATGAGGTACAAACAACTATCAGTACAGTCTGTGTCGATGAAGTCTTCCTGAGTATAACTTCCAATTTTCTGCACAACCATAAAAAATTAGTTCAGAAGCCAAGAGTAGGGCATTAAATAATGGAATTTACTTAATCAAGGTTAGTAGCGTGTCTGCATTTATAGTGGAATCACAGCCATGATGCTGAGCCATGACCTATTTAAATGGAGAGTCTGAAGATAGACAATAGGATGGTTAAAGACCTCTAAAACATCTAGCCACCATGTCCAAATGAGTAGGAAAATACTTTGCACTGATGCTTCGTATCTGAGGGAACTGACAGAAAAGAGAATTATTTCCATTCTGGGTAGAGTCTTGTTTCTTAAAAGATACCTTTCACAGGCAGGAGTCTTTGCCTAGCGAGAGCTGTTTCCAAAGTCTGTGCACAGCCACAGAGACTCAATCCTCTATGCCCATGGCCATCTGGTCGATCTCGAGCCCTGTGTATTTTCAGGATGCCAGACAGTACAGAAGAGATAAGTAATTGGTATTTTATTATGTTACTGTGCACTGATGTCTGCAGTAGTTGATCTATCCCTTCATTACCCCTCTGCACCAGCCATCCTGGCTCTGAATTGTACAGAACTGGAGAACATCATGCTTAGTAGGATCTGAGCTTTTTAAACCTTTTAGCATGCATTGCGTGGAGTTCGATGATAACAGAAAGTTCTGGAAATGAGAAACTTGTAAGTTTCAACCTGTTTAGTATTCAGTGGAGCACCTTTTTATTATGTTGTTGAACAGTATCATTTTTTTCAGTGCAGGGAAGGTAGATGAAAAATGGAGCGTAATTCTTACAGTGGGTGAGGAAGTGGTGATTCTTTCGGGATCCCAATAAGAAAGGCACAAACACTTGCAAGGCAGTCACTATTAATAACTCAGAAAAGGTGATAGCAAGGTATAAAATCATATGTCTTTCTGATGCTGGGAACCCTGAGATAATAGGGCTTTGGATGCATCTCTGGTTCAGGGCATGGCACCCTGTGGATGTCATCTGTGCTGAGTTCCCTAGTACTCATACAGGATTTTGTTCACAGGACAGGTTTGTCAGTGACTGATAGCAGTCAAGTCTGGAATGTGGGCTTTAAAGTGTCCCTTGCATGCACAACATGCTTTAATATCCTCATCTCATTAATAAAGCTGCAGTTCCTGAGCAGGTGCATGTAATGTTTCAAGTGGGAAAGACAATGTACTTAAGATTAAATGCGTGATGATTAATTACACATTGATTATGTGTACATTCATTAGTTTTGCTATTGATTAAACACGGCATGATTCAGTAGCAATTGCACATTATCTGCCATACAGAGGCATATACCTGGATGTGGGGTCACTGACTGCTCAACCAATACAGGTTTATCACTACGAAGAAATCAAAAGGTCTTTGTAGTCCTTGAGTTGGCTTTAAAAGGGGTTCAGTTTCACAGGGACTGATGGGTAGATTCAAACTGACTAGTGAATTGTTCAGATGGATGGGATTAACATCTTTTTGTATTTCCAGTTGTGCCTCAGCGTTTCCCAAGAACTGGCTCTAGTAACCTGCAGTTTGCCTGTGAGATTTCTTCTGTGGTAGGCTAAACAGTATTTTCTGATAGTGCCCAAACCCAGCTAAATTCTTGTCTCTCAGGTTTCTGAAGGCACTTCTCAGAGAAAGAATCAGCATTTCTCTTTAATTACCTAAACTTAAATGTCATTGTTTTTTAAACCTTCCTTCCCCTTTTACTGTTCTCTATGGTAGTTTTGTTTTTACACCACTTTTGTGTTTTGTGCTTGTAGGTCAGTTGAGTAACTGCATGTAACATTTACAGGACTTTATATTGGCTAATTAGCCAAAATGTTTTGGTCGCATTTGTCTAAAAATAGGTTCTGCTATGAACATGTTCTGAATTTTCAGCCTGCTCTCCGTGAATGTAGGTCCTACCATTTGCATTCTCTGAGGGAGTAGAGCGAAAATTTACCCTTAAAAAGATAATTGTAAAAAGCATCTCAATGTCAGTGAGCTCTGCTGATTGATAGTGGCCTGCTCCTGCCAAGCTGAGAGACAGACTGGTTAGAGGTAAGTTGTTGGTATTTGCTAGTGGTCATGGTAGAAGGAGGGTAGGCAGAATATTGTATAAGGAATTGTGTCTAAGAAGAAACAGTAACATATTACTGTTAACTAGATTTTTCTTCAGAGAAAACAGGAGGGGACTCTGAATTTCTGGTAGTACAAGCCTTGCAGACTAATTTGTATTAATTTTGATAAACATACTTTTGTCATAGTTGTGTGGTGATATGATTGATGCACGTTTCTTGGTCTAGAAATGGTGTATACTTTGGAAGCGGTCCAAGAAAAGTCCTTCTTGAGGCAGCTATTGATTCTTGTTAGTTAGCATCCTGTTTCTTTGTTCCTTGGCGGTTACCTGCAAGCAAGGAATGGGAAGCTGTAGTCAGCTCCAAAACCTTCAGTGGTCATGTATGTGCTGCCTATCTGATATAGCAGCCTAGGTCAGTATCATTTCTTAGCCCAGCTA
Organism: Hemiprocne comata; assembly: GCA_020745705.1. Taxonomy (NCBI): domain Eukaryota; kingdom Metazoa; phylum Chordata; class Aves; order Apodiformes; family Apodidae; genus Hemiprocne; species Hemiprocne comata. The sequence goes on from CM036587.1 coordinate 46,114,875, forward strand.
TCCATATAAAAACTTGGCCTGCAACGAAGTACATAAGTCTTTTAAGGTATCAGCTGATAGATGCTTGAACATAAATTGCAGTACAGGATGGGAAGACATCTTACTATGTGTGAGTTGACTCTTAAATAGACCACTGTGGTTTTGGGTGTTGCTTCTGCTGGATACACTAAAAAGTATTGTGGAAGCCCACATCTCCAGTGCATAGGCCTCAGCAGCAGTGCAAAGGACTGTAGAGCACTTGCTGATGATACTTCCTTAGTGGAAGCAGTTAATAGTAAAGGCAAAATTATTTGCTTGATTATAGTTCTTGTGTGTTCCAGCAGATAGCAAGCACTTTTTTTCAACTATTTTTTTGACCTTAAATCTGTTGGTGTAACCCACCCTGTATCTTGGTAGGTAGTGAAGAAGGGAGGAGCAGTGATCAGTTTCTCATTGGCTAAGCAATTGAATTTAATTGGTGGCAAAGTGTTAGATATTTGAAAGTGTTCTTTTCTGATCTACAAGTGTAGTTCAGATTGGAGAGGTTTTTGAGAATTCAGATGCAGTTCCATCCAGAATTGTCTTGCGATAAGTAATTTTGCTATAGAGAAAGGAGCTGGCTACCAAAAGGCTTGAGCCTTTATTTTTCTAATCATATACCAGATATTCTTTCTATTTTTTTTCACTGTGTTCAGCACAGTATTCTTTGTAAAAGTGGAAGATAGTATGATTGAAACACACATTAAAAATCAAAGCCTTTTTGAGTCTGTCACACAAGGCTGTTAAAATAGGCTTTGTTGGAGCAAAATTCTTCTGTGCTAATGAAGATTTACTTGAAAGAGCCTCATCTCTGAGAGTACTTTAACATTTCTGCTTAAGGATATTTAGCTGCTTAAAATAATCCTTAAAAAGCTTGTTACTAGACTTTCTGAAGTCCTAATTGATAATATTAGGGAAATGATCGGCTGTGTATCATTTTTTTGAATTATTTTTATTTAGCAGCCGTGTCACTTGGTATAGGGAAAAAGATTTTTCTCAGCACTAAAATTTGTAATGGCTGGCAGTTCATTTCTGCCTACTCTTACTGGGAAGGCTTAGTTGCTCAGCATTTTTGTTGAGGATGCAGAGTCATCTTGGTCAAAATCATACGTTTGTGGGTTTGTTTTGAAACAGCACTTAGGCTTAATGGTTTTCAGCCCTAAACTGTTGTTTGGTAGCTAATACCATGAAGGTGGTAATGAATTTAAATAAAAATCAAAAGCTAGTACTTAAAATGGGAAACCTTAAAGAAAAGAACATGAGCTAGTAATTTGGTAGGTGTTCCATCAAAGAGGGAAGATGGTGGCAAAATTCTGGGTGAATGTTTGGTTTAGAAAAGTGCATAGTCCAAGAACATTGAAACAGAAATGAGGTTAAAATCCAAAGAAAATAAAGTGTAAACATTTGAAGCATGAAAAGTCGTCATCTCTGGTGGCAATTCCCTGATAATTGATTTGCCTTAATATTGCTTTGTAGGTGTGGGCTTAACAGTAGCTGTAACTGGGTGCATTCTTAATTGCAGAATAGGTGAATTTGAATGAAACTGGTGTGTTGTGAGCATCAAGCACTTAATGGGTGCTGGTAAAAGTGGCAGTACGTTTAACCAAAGGCAGGCTGGCTGCACAGAAGACTGGGTGGTCATGATGATGCATCACTTCCCATGATGAAGTTTTAGGGAAGTGAACTTGTATATATCAAAGAGTATTTTGTAAGGTTTCTGGTCACAATATGTGTATTCTTTCTAGCTGAAATACCTGCCATTCTGCTGCTATTGTGGTCAGCTTAAGTTGCTTTAATAATAGCTCTGTTTTGTAGAGGGTGTCTTAAAATTCTGTGTTCTGCAAGGAGCCTTCAGTGGAGCAAATGTTTGTCCCTCTAGTCCAGGATAGTGTAACATTGTTGGTGTAAGGGCTTGTTAGCATTGAGTTTCGTAAAAAGACCTCATGTTAGGAACAGAATTATACTCATGATTTTGTTTCTCTTCTGCTGTTGCAAGTAATAGTTCTTTTAAAGTACTTTAAATATACATAAGCTGAGAGAGAAAAATCTATCATTTTGTTGAACTGTGGCTGAAATACTTCTTGCCTCAATTTCTTGTCTAATTTGAAACAAGTAAAGGTGTTTGGAAATGATAAATTGCTAGATAATTCTTGTTAATGTCTATATTTATAGTGTACAATGATTTGTATCCACCATGATTTTTAAAGAAGACTTACATCAGTGTATATACTTAAGGTTTAAACAAGTACCTAACCAATGCTAAAGCGTATTTAAGGCATGTATTTTGTAATACTCTAGAAAATTCAGACATAGATTTTGCAATTCTGGTCTTTGCATAAATGCATTACTAAAAGGATAGTAAAGAACAAAACAAAGCTCTTTCAGTGGAATGATATATGGGAACTGGAGTGGAGGTGTGGCAGAGTACAGCTGAGCTTCCATTCTTGGCGCTGCTGAGCTTTACTCCAGCAGTCCAGGTGCACAGTCCTGCTGGATTCAGGCTAGCTGAGTGGGGTCCAAGGGGTTCCCCACATCGTTATGGTGCAGTTCTTTTGCCTGCCATTCCCCGTGTCCCAAAACTGGGTCTGTTTACCCAGTGTACAATAATCGAGTATGCACAGAGAGTAGAGGTATTTCTTTATTCCAGTTCTGTGCAGAAAGGGGTGCTAGGTGGTAAATCCACAAAGCTAGCAAACTTTCCCTGTAACACAGGGTTTACTTCATACACCAAAAAATGCAAAATTACCTTATCTCTAAGTATACCGACATCATTCCTCTACATGATTGATTAACTAGTTCTTTGCTGCTGCTTAAACTGGTAGCACGTCTGTGCATGCTCAAAGGGCAGGGGGCTTTTGTGAGCAGGGGGTCCTTTCAGCCTAAGGGAGGGTATTCTAGTATGTTAGTGAGGTAAGTTCACAGTAAGTTTAATTTTTTACTGTTTCCTATTAGTTGTTTTACTTGGTACTTAGGGCTGAAGACGTTAGTAGTTAGCATCTTCTGTTCAACTCTTCTTCACACCAAAATATGCTTAGTAAACACCTTCCATCGGTCATGCTGACCTGTCTTTTTCAACATCACCTTGCCCAAGAGCTCAGACCCACACCCTATACTACCCTCATCTATACTTCTCATCTTATTCTCTAGACCTGCTTTCTTATAATTACAGTGAAGGAGCAAATCTTGTTGGTTTACTGTTTCGCTAGGAACTACATGGCAATTGTAGAGAGTTTCCAAGGGTTTCTCTTGAAAGCAAAAGCGAGTGAGTTCCAGCTGTAGTACTTTGACCTTTCTTCCTTGTTCCCTTGGGCCTCTGGGATGAAGTCTTTGCGGAGTCTAGCTAAGCAGCTAGAAGAACAAATACTGAGTTCAATTTATCTCAGCTGTCGTATTTTGACTATATAGCAAACCATGCAGTATAGAAAATTATGATTCTCATACCTTTTTTACGGCATAAAATGCTGGAATCTTTTAATGTGTTGTAATCTTGAAGTACTTGATCTTATATTTTGAGTCTCAGCATCCATAGAGGCAATTAAAAATACTTCTTGTCTTGTATAAAAACATGAAACTGCCTACTCAAATTCTGTGCAAGTACAATGGGAAAACCATTCTTGTGGTGTGCATGTTTGCATGTCAAGTGTCTTCCAGTGAATGGAGGGGGGTGTATGTGTGGCAAGATGGGCAAGAGATTAATTGTGAGTGCAGGAAGATAGTGAGGAGGGAGGAGTATCACTCCAGCTTCTCATTTAATAAGCAAGAATTTAGAAACTAAAGCTTCATTAAATATCAAAGCAGTGCTGAGGTGTGCAGTCAATGTTGCTATCACACTGTTCTGCTGATGAAAATTTTAACTTCCTAAAATTACAGGAAAAAATTGCTTTTTATAGCATTGACTTGAAACTTTGTACTGTAGTCAGGTTTTATGACTTCACTTGCATCTGTACGCTTGTTTGAGACTTTCTTAATGTTGTTTGTCCTTCCTTTATGTACAATAAAATCTAAATAGGCCTACCTAGACCACTTTCATTAGTAGAAAGTAGGGGCAGGGAGTGAAATTTATCTGGAGTGATTCCTTTCTGATCAGGTATTGTTGATAGTTAGCTAAAGGATTATCAGTATATTTAACTGTTGGGATCTTTGTTATCAATGCATTGTTACAGTAATTAGTTGCATGTGCAGTGTTTTCTTTCATTATTGTGGATGGTACTGCATGAAAATAAAAAGAAAAAAAATTACAATTCAGGTTAAAGTGCAAATGGTTATTAAAACCGACCTTTTAATGGCGTTAATACTGCATTGCTGGTCTGTGTTGCCTGAAAGGAAGTGTTAGTGCTCCCCTTCCCTTCAGACTTTGATTTTCTTTCTTAGGTTGCACGTCTTCAAAAAATCCCTGATGGTGACAATGAGACAATGATTCCTGTGCTGTCTTCTAAAAAAGCAAGTGAATTGCCAGTTGATGAAGTTGCAAGCATTCTGCAAGTAAGTGATTTCACATCTCTTAGGAATTCACTGATGTTACTAAACAATGTTTGATGTTTCTTAAGGACAGATCTTGTCATTGAAAGTCTGTGCATTATCAAGCAGTTTGATGTTAACTGTTGTCTACTTTTAAAAGCTTGTTATTTTTAAATAGTTACTTGAAATGCTCTAATCTTTAATGTTTTTCTCTAATGTTTTCAAAAAGATCAAGTTTTTGGAGGGGGGATGAGAATCAACTGGAAAATAGTCAGATTTCTGTATGCTTTGAAGATTGCTTTTTGTTAATAAAACTCCTAGAGTCAATCTTCCTATAAAACTCTGTTCTGTTTTTTGTAGCTATTGCTTCCATTTCTCTAAGGAACTTCATGTCCTTAATTTATTTCAGTAGCCTTCGTTTCCAGTGGAGGAACAGGATTGAGAAAGCTACCCATAGACAGATTTATGAACGATTGAATCTGGGTTGATTTTTGTGGTAGATGGGTTTTTTTTTCATTTTCAGTATGCTTGACTGCTGGAGCAGTACACTGATAAATGTTGGTCATTGGCAATTCAAAACTTTGTAACTATTGCTGTGTCATTTGGCTGAGTAGCAGAACTCCTGACATAATCCTCAAGAGTCTGAACTATGCTCACAGTTTGCCTTGCTGAAGGCTTTTCTGCAGGGAAGATCAACAATTATTTAGAGATGTGAAACAGCATCTGCCTCTGTAGTTCTTCTGTGACTTTTTTGTTGAAGTACCCTGCCAAATTGAGTTTTAAAATAGTGATTAGTTAGCTTTTATTGTCATACAAACATTAGTACCATGCTAGTCTTTCTAATGTTGGCCAAATTTTTATAATCTAAGGCTATGTATTTTGGTGTTTGAATTTATTTTGAAGTCTAGCTTATTAGTGTAATTGCTGATTGTATTACTCTTTGCGTATTTTAATAGGCTAATCTTCAGAATGGCTTAAAAAACTGTGAAGTTTGTCATAGACGGGCATTCCATGGGTGGAATGAATTTGATATTAGTGAAGATGAACCACTGTGGAAAAAATACATTTCCCAGGTGAAGATTTTTGTCTTTTCTGCTTTTTGGTTTTAATGCTTGACAGTAGTTTTGCTCTTTATTACTTAGCTTTCATGTGCATGAACATATTCTGATAAAAGTGGTGAAGCTAGAAGCGTAGGAAATTGCAACTTCTAGAATTTGTATCCCATTTACCTATAGAAAAAGCTTTTATTTAAATACATGCCAGTGTTTTAATTACATTATTAGTTCTTGAATGTACATTTTTAAGTAGCTAAAGGGTATCATTCATAACTAGCCTGGGGGCTGGAAAAGCAGAATGAAGTTCCCTATAGACAAAGACTTGAGCATGATTTGCACTAAGGTCAGACACAAACGTGTATGACTGGTAAACATTTAAATGGAACATGAAGTATGAATAACTTGACAGACAAAGGAAATTTTAAAAAGCAAAACCACTGCCTTTAAATGGAGGCTGAGGGTGGGGCTAGCCTTGAGTCTGGTGTTTAGCAGAACTGGCAGAAGTCAAGTATGAATTTTTTTTTCCTATCAGTGTAATTTTTTTTTATATATATACATATATATATATGAGCCTGTGCAGCTTTCTCAAAATGCTGTGGAAGTGTCACTGTTTCCTCCTGCCCTTCTCTGCTGCCTGGCTGCACAAGTTATTTACAGCAGCTTTTCATACAGAAGATTTTTCTCATGAATTAGTGATGTTTTTGGACAGTATTTCTTCTACCTTGTCTGAACAGCAGTGCTGTTAAGTTCTAGAGTAAACCCCAAAGTAATAGATGATTAATGTTAGAGAAACTGTTTTACTGGGGAGTGATTAAAAAGATACTCGGCACTCTGCTGATGACAACGGTGGTATCATCCCATACTGCTGTCCTCTGGCATGAGTGCTTTATTGTCCCCTGTGCAGTGCTAAATTAGATGCATCAGAAAGCTTCTAAAGCATGTTAACCAAGTCTATTTTAGGTAGAATGTATTAAGATACATAATTGCCTTGACCGTGCTTATCCTGTGCTTTTAGAATGTTCTTCATTTGAATTTTTGGAATGTTCTTTTTTGTAACATTTCTCAAAAAAAAATACCATGTTAGCAACCAGCTGTCGTGTAGAAGCAAGATCCTGTATTATTCTAGCCTTAGAAATCTGGAGAAAGCATGTGATCTAAAAAGAAAACTTGCATCTTGTAAAACAAGAAATCGTGAATTGAAATCAGGAAATGTATTGCTGCCTTGATAGTGATGAGTTGCTGAGAACAGGATCAGACTGTTACCTCAAAGACATTCTGAATATATTTCAAGCTTTTTATTGTGTGTTTAAACACATACAAGAGATTATTATTTCTGTCTTAAAAATATGAATGAAGAAATTTGAGAAGCAGTTTTCTCTTTTAAGTATTGAATATACGCCATTCAAGGTCTGTGATATTTAAAAGAAAACCTTCAAGTAAAATGTGAACTGTACAGAGTTGGATCTTGTTTGTACTGGCAAAATATATAAATATTTTAATTATAGAACAATAAATTTAAAAAATAGATTGGATGTGCTTTGAGGGGTAGATAAAATGGTCTTTGTCGAGAATATTGCTGAATTACTGTTCTGTTTCATTTCAGTTTAAAAATCCCCTTATTATGCTTCTCCTGGCATCTGCAGTCATCAGTGTTTTAATGCATCAGTTTGATGATGCTGTCAGTATCACTGTGGTAAGGAACTGAAATTTTACAATCTTTTGAGAGTACTTCAGGAAGTGTGATCATGTGTACTTTCAGCATCACATGCGTGCCAATGTGGGATGGGATTGCTTGATTCTAATTGGTGAATTTTATTTGTATGCTGACATGAAATCTGTTCAGTTTGTGACTGGATTCTTTTTTTTTTCTTGACTGATAGGCAGTAGTACATCAACACAATACATCAGTGAATAGTTATCTGGCTGTATCTTCCATCTTTACACTTTCATTGGTTGAAACGCCTGTCTTTACACATTGGTTCAGAGGAGCAATTTGTCGTCTTTGTAATTTTTATCTAATTATGCTTTAATTTCAAATTTGAACCAGCATAAGCCTGCTGTGAATTTACTTGAAAGATGTAATCTTTTAAACCTGGAAAAGAAATGTAACCTGAACTCTCTAGAAATAGAAGGAAGATATAAACTGAAATAATGATTCTTTGTAGAAGTTTGCAGTTAAATAGGGTGCTAAACTAGTGAGCAAATATAATACTGCTGAACTTTTGTCATTGGAAATGATACAGAGAAGAAAATTGTAATCCCATTGTTTTTTGGGTGATAGGTTATAACTGAAAATCAAGATTTCTTTAAGATCCAGAGGCAAGTTCTAGCTGTTTTTTGTCTTGTCTGACCTCTTCACTCTGAGTTTTACTTTTGTAATTAACTCAAGGTAACTGGAGGTTTGCTCCTAACCCTTTGTTCCTCCAGAGAGAATAGTTTTCTTTGGAAGATAAATGGTATGGTTTCTTTAAGAAAAACTATGCAACTTTGAGTATGAGTGTAGTGTTAGTTTGGAATGGTCTGTTGTGTTCATAAGTTGAATTTAGGTAAATTATTATGAAATGCATTTAATTGTTGTGGCTGAATGTTGGTTGAACTGTTTCATTTATTTTTTTCCTTGGGTAGTGCCCTTAAGTCTATTTCCTAATGCAAGGCAATTGAAGGGGAAGATGATTGGATATTAGGAAAAATTATTTTCTGAAAGAGTGGTCAAGCATTGTAACAGACTGCCCAGGGAAGTGGTGGAGTCACCATCCATGAAGGTTTTCAAAAAAAGTGTAGACGTGGGACTTCAGGGTGTGGTTTAGTTGACATGGTGGTGTTCGGTTGACAGTTGGACTTGATGTTCTTAGAAGTCTTTTCCAACCTTAATGATTGTATGACTCTGACACTTGCTTTACACTTAATTGATCTGTGTTACTTCCTGTAATAGATTTCATTCCCTCATTTGCTTTCACATCACATGCTTACAAACCCCATGATGTTTATGTTGAAGTGTTGTGACCAGAATTGTGTGTAATATGGGGGACTGTGAAGGCTTGCTGTTGAGGCCTTAAGTACTTGGCTCATTAGGAATAATTCAGGATATTTTTTTAAGCTTTTTTTTGTTTGAGATCTATGGGAACTTGCTTGTTAGTGGTGTACTCAGTGTCCTGTCTCACTCCTTGGAAGTCTTTGGCAGAGTTCTTGAGTCTCATCTTCATCTTGTTCTCCTTGCCATGATATTTTATGGCTCCAGACCTATTCTTCAGCTTGCTACCTCGTCTGTAGTCTTCAATTTATTCTTAGTCTTTCTGTTATCTGGTTATTTGAATGAAGCCACACCTGTGATGTCCTGTAGCAGTTAACATATCATTCTTTTAACCTTTGTTCTGTTCACAGAGAACAGGACACACAATTCTTTAAGACTGTTGGTTTTGGTTTTTTTTGGCCATGGGTCTCTCTCTCCATTGCTGTCTCTTGCTCACTGCTTAGAAACAGGAAGTAGAAGTTTTTTTCAAAATTGCTATATAGTTATTAGTCTTACTTTTTAGTAAAATCAGGTTATTGAGTTCTTGGACATCACTGAAGCATATATATATAGAGAGAGAGAGATAGATAAGGCATTGCTTTTATAATAGACCCAAGGGACACAGTGATTTTGAGCATGATCAAGTTTGTTTCCAAATCATATTGTTAATTTACAATAACAACTATGGCTGAGCAAACACAAACATTGTTGCTTACTTTCATGACCATTTGGAATTCTTTTATCTTTTCTCCTTGCAGGCAATACTCATTGTTGTTACAGTTGCCTTCGTTCAGGTAAGACAGCTGTTGTTCAAATAATAGTGTTGCTTTTATGTAAACTCTTCTATTTATAAGACTGAAGTAGTTGTCTTTGATGCATTGTGCTGTGAATGGTTGAGCAAAGAGCTTTGTGCTTTCATCCAGGAGGTCTCTTGCCTGTCCTATATTGTGTGATTGGTCCTGCTTTAACTACATTGACATTTATGCATCTATATGGGTATTATACTCAGCCATAAGAGTACTTGTAAAGAAGCACTCAGAATAAACAGTATTGAAGTACTTTTAAAATATTTAACTTTGTATAAAATAGATTTGGAAAATGTAGCTCTGGCTTTTTCTGTACAAAATTTAGTACAGAAATTTAAAAAATAAAACAAAAAATAATTGAAAAATTTCATTCTGTAAATACCCAGCTCTACACAGTGTATGCCTAAACCAGAATTGCTTTGTGTTTGTGCTCTGTATCTTTGCTTACCTTAATTCTGTAATCTCTTTATTGAGTTAGAGATGAGTTGTAATACCTTAGTTCTCCTGGGCCTAAAAGCATGAGCACAGTGGTTTTGGTACTATCTTGTTAAACTGTAAAACTTAATGATGTGTCCGATTGCTGAGTTGAGGAGCATTACTGCAAGTTTTACAAAGCCCTGAAGATATTGAAGGAAAGTGCAAAGAAACTCTGCTGTTCTTTCAGAAGAAATTAATGTAGGCAAATTCTTAAATCTGTAATTTTTTTGGTGTTAGGACCGTATTTGCTTTTTAAAGTGTCTAGTGTAGACCTGTTGAAGGGCATCTCATATCCGATTGTTTGGATTATTACTTTAATACAACTTTACTAATAAGATAAATTTCAGTAGATGTGGGTGTATCCTATTGTTGTTTTACGTTTTGTCTGTTTTAAAAATATCTGCCTTTATTTTTTTAAATGTGTTTGCAGGAGTATAGATCAGAAAAATCTCTTGAAGAGCTTAGTAAACTTGTGCCTCCAGAATGCCATTGGTATGTGGTTGTCCTTCCTTTCAGTCCTAAATTAAATGACATTAAGTTTAATCTGAAATGAGTGAAAGATTTTACTGAACTTACACCATTGTATCAAAACTCTTATGCTGGCATAAAACATGCTTTGCTTTTGCTCATTTTAAGGGTTGTTTTATGAGCCTAAGAATTACTCCACATTGTTGCCCTTCGGAACACTTCAAATTATGTTACCAATGTATAACTTCTAAGAAACGAGCAACAAATTAAAAATAATATTTTGCTGAAACCTGTAACATTGCAGTGAGTAGTCAATAGTGTGAATGCTTTTCTGGGAAAAAATCCCAAAGATGTCATTGCTCTTCATGTTTTTACCTACAGTGTACGAGAAGGTAGGGTGGAACATACACTTGCCAGAGATTTAGTCCCAGGTGATACAGTCTGCCTGTCAGTTGGAGACAGAGTCCCGGCTGATCTACGATTATTTGAGGTATATACCTAATGTATTACTTTAATATGTAATAACTTTCATTTTTGTGAGACGGGGGAAGGGAAGAGAATATAGCTACTGAAATGCAGTGCTTGTTACTGTTTGGCATTCACAACTGTTTCGGTAGAAATCTTGAAATAATTAGTTTCCAAATGTAATTGTGCATTCTTTATGTAGTTTCTTATTGTAGGACATGAGAGTAAAGAGTTTCCCAATTTCATATAGCAATGCATTACTGAAAATTTTAGTTGAGTACTGTTTTGCTGAATGTTAAACAAATTGTAAAATGATTGTTTTCAGTCAGAATTAACAGGTATTTTGGCAGCTGGTTGCAGATGATTTTGAGTCTTCATTTGCATTAATCTTTAGACTACAGTTTCAGTGTTCTCTGATAATTGAATATTTAAAAAAAATACCGTGAAACTGTGCCAATGCTCTCTGACGCTTGTTCACCAGCGTCTATTGTTTTCTCTTGCAGTTTACTAAATATTTGATCTGTAATATTAGCACTGCTGGAGGTGCTTGAGTTGGAGTGATAGCACTACAATAGTACTTGCGGATTCTCTAAAAACAAAGTGGAAGGTGTATATATATATTCACCTTGCTTATTTTGATGGTTTTGGTTGAATAATGTTACGTTACTTTTCTGTCAGATTGGGCATCCCTAGGTTGCCTGATCTCTGGGCTGTCAGTCATGTTGAAGTAATATCCAGTATATTCATGGCTGACACTATATTAATCAGTGCTCATTTCATACATAAAGCCTGAACAAACTAGCTTCTGACACAAATTGGAAGTGCTTTTCAGGTACTTGTCTGGATCATCTGTTGTTAGCCCCTGCAATGTAGTTAGTATTGGAGTGGGTTTGTTTTTGAGTCTGCAGATACTTTCTCCTTCCTTCAGCAATTGTTTTACTTTCTGCGTTGGTATGGAACTGCTGTTGCAACAGCATCTACTTTCTTGCTCATAAGCTTATAGCATGCTAGGATACCAGCATTCTTGGACCTCTAACAAAGGAAAACAGGGAGGGAATTAGAAGTTTCTCAGCTGTCTGTAAGCCCTACACCAGATAAAAATTTGTGTAGTCTGTGTCAATTACTTTTGCAGGTAATTTGAAAATAAGAGCATCTAATCTCATTTTCATCTTGTCTTAACTGGGCATTGTTTTGGGGTAGTGGGGTTTAAAAACATTAAATTGGGATAATCTTTTCAGACAAAGAGCTAGCTATCTTCAGCATATTCTGATTGATGCTGTCCTAGAAAATTGCAGAAACGGTAATTAGGCACTGCTTACTTTCTGAAGCCTTTCTTTCATGTATGTGAGAAGTAGTTTCTTCACTGGTCTAATCTCTCACGGGCAATCCTGTTTTTCAAAAGATGTTTTCTGGCCCAGGCTTTTTGCGTGTTAATGAGTGGTCCATCGAGTTTTATGGGAATCTGCTCTAAAGCCAGAATACGACACAAGAGCCAACATACCTCTGACATTGCAAGCTTTGAACACAGTGCCTTTTGGTAGTGCTGGTAAATGTTTCAGAGCTTGTGGCTGGATCTGACAGTAGCAAAGTGGCATCTTCATCTTGTTTCAGCTTCCGAGTGTGAGGAATACATCACAAATACAAAATCACTATAGAACTTTCTGGAGTTAATTCTTTATGGCTTTGATTTAAAGATCCATTGCAGGTTTTGACAAGTGTCCCTTTTCATTTATTTATGCAGCATTCATCTTTTAAAAATGAGTACTACACTGGTGACTGTTGTAGAGACTAGCAGGAATTAGAGGGATTTGACTGATCAGGAAGCTCTTTGGTAGAGGTGCTGTGCTCTTGGTATTGATTCAATTATTTTTGATCCAGGAGCCTCTGTTCATTTTGTTGTCCAGCTAGAACAGGAGTGCATCAGAATTATCATGCCACTAAAAAACCACCAAAACAAAACACCAAAACCCCCCAAACTGATCTGCTGTAGTGTGGTGGTACCAAGTGCAATGTAACTGATTCTTACTCACCCTTTGTAAGTGATACCCTTTGAAAGAGTTTTGGCAGTTGACTTTTATTACGCATATTTTAAGAGTGTTTTTCGTGAGAAGGCTGTCTTGAAATGTAGTGGTATGGTCTCCAAATGTGGTTATATACTTTTTAATAATGCAAATTTATTTTATTTACATTTTGTGAACAGGATTTTATGATTCAGGCTTTGGCTCTGTTCAAGAGTCATTTGTATTTTGATAAGTTTTTTTTTGTTTTGAACTATACTTCTAGAACACAAACTTTATTTTAATCTGACAGTTTATTAATTCAGAATAATTCCTTTTACCTTTTCCTTCTCTAGCTGCCCCCCCCACATGCTACCAAAATCACAAATGTAAACCCGAAATAAAGCAAGCCTCTGTTCCTTTGGTCTACCTTGACTGTTTCCTTAGTAGCATTTTCCCTGTAGAGACTTTGTGAACAAAAAACACTGTATGAAATAGGCTTTTTGTTAGTGAGTTCTTAATGGACCATGATAGGAGGAAGTGGACAGAGGAAGAGTTGAGAGGATAATAGATAATAAATGCACTTGCATTCCTAGTTAATTATTTTGCTTGGTGATAGAATGCATCACAGTTGCAATCTCTTGAATGTTTTATAGAAAAACAATAACGGACATAAATTATTAGTGAATTTCAACTCTTCAAAGTGAGTGCTTGTTGCACTGCTGTGATATTCTGTAGGAGTGCTAGTTGCTTTGTTGATCCTTAAAATATGATTGATATCGATATGGCTTCTTACCATATGATTGAATTGGATGTGTGTTTAATGGTCAGAATTGGAAAACTTCTATTAACACTTCCAAATACTTACAGAAAAGTTGTCATGCTTTTTACTTAGTTCATGTGTTTTGTTTTAAAAGGCTGTGGACCTTTCTGTTGATGAATCCAGTCTTACGGGCGAGACAGCTCCTTGCTCTAAATCTACAGCTCCTCAGCCAGCAGCAACCAATGGAGACCTTACTTCTAGGAGCAATATTGCTTTCATGGGAACATTGGTCAGATGTGGAAAAGCAAAGGTAAAATAATAGCAGAGAAGTATAGAATAGTAGAGAATACTAGAGAAGAATATTTTCCATGTTTCAACTATTTGAAGCCAGTTCTTATTTTTGAAGTTCAAGTATCAATTTTGAAATGCACATTAATCACTATCTATATTTTGAGTTTTCTGAAATAACAGAAGTGGAATAGAATAGAAATTCTACTGGAAATATGGAAGACTTACTGTGATACACTGCAGAGCTTTTCTCATTGGTGCTTCTTCAGACAATGGTTTAAAACCAAAACTAATCTAGGGCTGGCAGAGCTCAAATTTATAGAAAGCAGATGATGTGTGACTCCTCTGCATAGGATGTGGTATTTTGCTTCTAGAGATACACTAATGTGTTTGAAAATCTGTAAGTGAAAATACAGTTTTGGCTGGCGTTAGGTGGGCATTACCCTATTTGAGTTTTGTTACTGGTAGTTACTAAATGCTTCAGGGGTGCACAGAATAGCAGTTTGCTCCACAGAGGCAAAATGCTTTTAAACAAAAATATTTCCTATTTGTGCCAAGAATGAATTTTATAAACAAAGCTAAAAAAAAAAATCATAGCAGGCTAAATGACATTTGCCCACTGTTTGAGTCAAATCTGCCAAGAGCAACCACTAACATTGAAATTCAACTTCAGATTTGAATTGGCTTTATGTTTGTTTTTTGTTTTTTTTAGGGGATAGTTATTGGGACAGGAGAAAACTCTGAATTTGGGGAGGTTTTCAAAATGATGCAAGCAGAAGAGGTAAGAGTTACTATATTTAGAAGCAAGGACATGTTTTGGAAGTGTGTATTTCATTCATTGAAACTTTGAGTTTATTCGATAGGAGCTAACTTAAATGAATTACATTGTTTTAAATATTTTTCTTTCCTCTAGTGGAACAAATCTTAGCTCTTGAATGTAAAAGTAGCAATTGAATTCAGTGCAGCAAAATATGCATAGCTGACCTGAAAGTATTAACTGTGAAAGTAATATTCTGAACCTGTTCAATGGAACAAATTTTACTGCATTTTGTGGGAGTGTATTTTTTCAAGTGGAATATGTTTGTGCAGAAGGGATTTGTATGACAGATTTGTGCTGCGTGCACAGGACTGTTTTCTCTTGATGAGCAGTGTACTTTGGGGTTATGGATGTGTCTCCTGCTGCTTCATGATCTCCAACTTAACCTTTTGTAAGCTCCCTTTGACTCTTGTCTGCCAGAGTCCCACAGTGATTTTTCTTTATTGCAGTACACTGATCCACATGGGAATTCGGACTCTTGAGTGCTTTGTGTATCTGGGGCCTTCTAGCTGCTTCTTCGGCTGCCTGGCCAGTGTAGGATCATAAGGAAACTGTCTGACTAACTCTGGCTGTGGTGACATGATCAGGCATAGTATAGGCAGCCCTTTTTTTCCCCAGAAATACGAATTTCTGAAATCTGGCAAAAAAAAAAAGAGCAACTAAGGGCATTAAATGCAACAGCCAGGAGTGCATCATGAACCTCATGTTGTTAGCTGCAGTGCCTTTCTGCACCTTTCAAGGGAATAATGCTGTCCAGTCACCAGAGTAGAATCCACTTGAATATCTGTGAGGAAAATATGATCAACTATTCAGTAGTATTTGGTTTGTATTGTATCAAGTGTAATTATAAATGAAAAAAACCACCCTGTGTGAGCATTCTACACTAACAACATTCTGAAGCATTGGAGTACTCTAGGGTTGTTTTTGATGTTTATATTACAGTAATCTCATTTTAAAAGTAAATTTTGAAGGCAAGAGTGAATCATACTTGATACCAGCTTTCTCCTAATGACTACACATACTTTTTTCATAACATGTTGAACAAAGATGATTTTACAGGGACCCTGTCTTCCTTTTTTTGGCCATGCTTTCTGTACTGTAGTCCACCACATATTACTATTAAAAAAAACCCCAAACTTACTGGCATCCATTGTAAAAATCAGTTTTCCTGTTCTTTGGCTTCTGTTTTTATTAAAATTTTTCCTTCATGTCCCCTCTTTCTTTCTGTACCTTTTTTTTTTTTTACACTAGGTTGTGTAAATGTTTCCATAGTTTTCTATTTGGCTAAGCTGAATTTTTTGCAGATGATCAACAAATTCCTTTTCTGATATGATTTGTCTTCCAGGGCTCTACTGCCTCTGTCTTGAAAAGTCAGTTTTATTCTTGTTACCAAGAACTTTTTGGACTTGGAATATGTGCAGTGGCTTTTAGTTGGCATGATTATTATTATTTAAAAAAAAGATAAAAAATCTCTTTGACCTTTTTTTATTAGATGCTGTAGACATCACAAAGCTCCCAAAGAATATCTCTAATGAATTTTTAATTTCATTGAAGTGTTCTTGAGTCTTCTTGAATTCTACACAGGAATAGAAGAGAGTAGTCTGTTTTGAGAAAGTAAACATATGGAGACATAGGGTATAACTGTATCGTAATCACTGGTGGTGTCTTGAAATTTGAACATCTGAAGAAGTACATGATACAGTTAATGTTTTTTAATCTGTGCTGCATGTATACTATTCATCAAGGCTCCAAAGACACCTCTGCAGAAGAGCATGGATCTCTTGGGAAAACAGCTCTCTTTGTATTCCTTTGGTATAATAGGTAAGCGAATTTATGTAAAAGAATTATAAGTTATTATGTAACTGCAACTAACATGTAGGATTGGAGAAACAGAAGGGCTTGAACTCTTTTAAAAATAATTTTGACTTCTCATTTTATTGGTAATGTTGAGTTCCTGCCACTAACCATCTAATGATTACTAATTCAACATAACTTTCATCATAAGGGTGTTTACTTGCTTCTTCCTGCAAGCATACTTTTCTGGCTTACTTTTTGTCCTCTAAATGCTTTCTTTTAAATTGCAGTGTGTCTTAATCTGATTCAAGGTGTGCGTAAGTGAGTATCCCTCTGCTGGTGTGACTGGGCAACTTGACTGGCGAAGCTTTGTTCATCTTTGTCAAAGCATGATTCCATTACGTGGCAGTGAAAGAAATAATAGATTTTTATAGGTAGCACAATGATAAGCTTGGTTTTGGCTATTTGAGTTATTTTTATTTTCCCCGTGAGGCTAAAGTACATATTGGATTTATATTTATCCTGGCGACTATTTTCTTTATAGGAGTTATTATGCTGGTTGGTTGGTTGCAAGGAAAGCATATACTTGATATGTTCACAATTGGTGTAAGGTAAGATTTTTGTTTTTAAATAGCGTAGATGGAGCATTACAGCAACTATCTGCAAGCTAGTGATGTATATCGTAACACACACACATACTCTGCTTTTAAGTTCACATAAGTAGTTCAAAATTAAAATAGACTTTGTGCTGTAAAAATAAGTTCATACTAATTCATAATGATACAGTATGTTCCTGTCAGTCTCTTTAACCTTGCATTTGTATGGTGATTTCTGAGTGTCTTGTGGAACATCTGCAAACAAATGATAGACTTGTACATTTGAACTTCTGTCAGAATAAATTTTAAAAACTTGATTTTATAAGTGGTATCAAGCAAAACTAAGTTGCTGCAGGCCTTGTGTCATGTGGTTCATTACCTCATTTTCTGGCATGTTATGGAAACCTAATCCCAGTGTGTTGCAGTGCAGAAGTGTTTATTTAAATGACAGGATCACACTCTGGAGATTTACGCTTTTGGGGAGGAAAAAAAAAGCAAAAGCACCAGGACCTGCATCTTTGGGTGCTGTGCAATGAGTTATTGTGATCTGGTTTACACTGTTAGCAGGTGCTTTTTTTTGTTTGGTTTGTTGTTCTTTTTTGTTTAATTCGTTGTTTTTTAAAATGACCTGTGCCATTCCTGCCCTTAGCTTGCTGCCACATCATGATCTAGAAGTAACAGCTGTGGATCAGTGGTCACTTGCAGTGGTGGCATTTCCCAGTTCTGTTTAGTGCTGACTACATTTATTCTTCACAATCTGGGCTGCTTTGCACAGTCCTAATTAGAGTTTTTTTGTGGACAAAACAGATGTATAATTGACTTCTCCCTCCCCTCCACTTTTCTTCCTACTTTTGTCTAAGTAGTGTTACTGCGTTTTGTTACTGACTTCAGTGTGTAGCTTATGAATAAAACTGCAGCTGCTTCCTTTCACTTTGAACCTCAGTGAACAGACAGCTACAGACACAATGTTCTGAAGTGTAAATGCATCATTACTATGTATGCATTTGTGGCATTCTAAGACAGGATTTGTGTATTTACTCTCTTTGCAGTTTGGCTGTAGCTGCAATCCCTGAAGGACTTCCAATCGTGGTAACAGTGACACTGGCCCTTGGTGTGATGAGAATGGTGAAGAAACGGGCTATTGTAAAAAAACTGCCTATTGTTGAAACTTTAGGTATGACTGGACTAACTTAGAGATAGTATTTTGATAGAAATGTTAGGAAATCAACACAAATACTGATTACTAATGGTTAGAATAAAGCAGATACTCTTATTTTGCTAGCAGCGTGATGGTATTTACAAAATATTTCTAAATTGCATGTATTTTATACAGTTAGAATTCAGGTATGTGTTCTGGGCTCTCCATTTTTTAAATTTTTATTTAACTGAAATAAACAGTCTGTCAGTTAATAGCATGCCACACTAACAATACTCAAACTGTGTGAGTGGTTGGTCGTATAGAGTATTCTTTATACTTGTTTGCTGTAAGATGTTCTTGTTAAATAAGGGTTGTAGAATGGTTTTTATATTCAGTTTTTGGTGTGAATTTAGGAATTACATTGACAGTTGGAAACAAATCTAAATTTGGATATTAGAAAAAGCTTTGTAATCATTATACACCTTCAGGATGTTATGCTGCTTGTATTATAACTTAAAAAACTTAAAAACATCCTGTTCAGTCATGAAACATGTAAAGCACAGGACATAGAAAATAAATACTAAATTAAAGAATTCTGCTGCATTTGAATTTCTTTCTGCGTTTGAAGATTGGAAGTACTTTTTCTAGTGCCTCTACCAGAGTTTCATTAGCACTGCAATGGTTTTTATTACATTTGCAATTTCTGCTATCATATCCAAAAATGTCAAGATCCTGCAGCACTCTTTCAAAATGCTGTTTTCCTGAGTTAAAAAGGCTAATACAAATTTCACATTTCTGTAATCTTTTCAATCTTACTGCTAAACCTGCAAACGTCAATGTCACACTTGTGTGACAGAACTGTTGTGGCTAGTGTTACCTAGATGTTGCACTTCTTTATCAAGAAGAATGACTACTGTAAAGCAGGCTCTTAGCTTTCCTCTTCATCAGGTGCCACAATTGAGATTTCAGTAATGCAGTTTGAGATGCAGCTGAATAGCATGAAGGAGGCAGTCAATGCAGGCCTTTTAGAAGAGCTGTGAGTTTGGGATTTTCATTAGGTTTTTTTATGTATAGGAAAAACTTGCCAAGGACCTTGTACAGCTATTAATTAATTGTTGAAAATTGACTGTTGTTGTTAAATCTTATTTTGTTTTTTTCACCCACAGCTGCAGTATTTCTAGAAATTTGCTTGTCTTGAATACTTTTGTTCTTGTTAGTTATGTTGTTTTAGACAAGCATTGTCTTATAAATGTTAATTTGTTATTCCAGGTTGTTGCAACGTAATTTGTTCAGATAAAACTGGAACTCTGACAAAGAATGAAATGACTGTTACTCATATTTTTACTTCAGATGGGCAGCATGCTGAGGTAGGTAGTCTGTTAGACTTCAGTTTTCCTTTTTACTTTGTGTGTATCAGTTGAAGGCAACTGGTGACAGGACAAGAGGGCATAGCCTGAAGTTGCTGCAAGGGAGGTTTAGGTCGGATATTAGGAAGCACTTCCTCATGGAGAGGGTGATTAGACATTGGAATAGACTTCCCAGGGAAGTGGTGGAGGCACCATCCCTGGATGTGTTCAAGGCAAGGCTGGATGTGGCACTTAGTGCCATGGTCTAGATGGTGTGGTGGTGTTGGTCATAGGCTGGACTTGATGATCTTAAAGGTCTTTTCCAGCCTTGGTGATTCGGTGATTCTGTGAGTATACTGAAGGTAAAATATCAGTTAAGAAAGCATAAATTTGTTGCACCAAACTCCTGTTCCTCAATTTCTGGCTAATTCTGTTCGTCATTTAGTACTGTAGCCTTTGAGCTGTGTTATGCAAGTCTTCTTTGATTGAAGAAGAATTTTTTGTATGGTAGGTTAAGTTCTTCAACCTTTTGACAGTGTTAGGTCACTATACAAGATGCTGAAATACAGTACAAAGACAAGTTGAGAAATGATGTTTTTTCTTCAGTACAGAAAATTGCGGCTACTTTGCTGTTACAGATGCATAAAAATAAAATCTATGTGTTCCAAACATTTAAAATAGGAATATTCAGCTTTTGGCTAAAAGACCATTGTGTAAACTCTTAAATACTGAGTACTGTACTGTCATTCTTGCTTTTTCATAACGGATAGAGTTGGAAGTAGGAGCAGGACATGCAACAGTGGTTGTTGAGGTTGGGAAGTTGCTACAAAGACTGAAGAAAATGCACAAAAGAGAAGCATAAGCAGTAGGAATAGAAAAGCAGCAGCAAGGTGTGGAACTAGATGTGGTTTCGTGGTAGTGTTTTAAACAAGTTCTTAAATTCTGAAACTCCTTGATCAGGGTTTTTTCTTTTCCACTTTAGAGTTAACAGAGGGTCTTGTCATTGGCTTTTACAAATGGAAATACTGGCATTTTTTCTTCCCGTTATTTACCTCTGTTTGGCTATGTGTCCTGTTAATTATTTTTCTCAGAATCCTACAGGAGTACTGTAATTGCTTTTTTACTACTAGCACAATTTGTTTACATCTAGGTCAAATCAGCTCCTTTTTTCTAATTGAAAGATTACTTGAAATGACTGTAAGATGTATTAGCTGGTAATGCTGTAGACACTACCCTTTTAGGGTTCTAGTGGGATGCCTGGTTTTCGTGCACTAAAAATAAATTGTACTGTTTTTAACACCACTCCAAGGTCTCAGCTGAGAGGCTGTTGAAATATGATTTTACTTTATTTTTTTATTCTTACTTGATGAAAGTAGGGCTCTGTTTGTACTTCCATTCCCCTGCAGGGGCTATGCATTATTAACCAGGATAAAGATGACTAGGAGGAAAAAAATTAGCAAAAGAAAGAGAAGAAAAAAGAAATCATGCCTAATACTGTAAGGAAGCAAAGTACACTACAATTATTTATGCTAAGGAATAAAAGTACCACTTTTTTTTTTAAAAAAAAAAGGTCTCTAATATATTTCATTGAACTCACTTGCCCTCACAGTTTTATTCCTTAATCTAGTGCCTGCTGCATGCAAAGCTGCATAGGAGAACATACTTAAACTGAGTAAGATCTGTCATTATGAATAGCCTTTTAAAATTTTTCTCTAGTTTATAGTAAAAAGCTGAGATTAAAACAGTTTATGAACCTGGTGAACATTATATTGCTTACTGCCTTTGACTGTTTGTCTTGCAGGTTACTGGGGTAGGTTATAACCGGTTTGGAGAAGTGATGCTTGATGGTGAAGTTATTCATGGTTATAACAACCCATCCATTAGCAAGATTGTCGAGGTAAGATGTTGGCACAGAGAGGCGAGTTTTAGTTGCTGAAGTAGCACAACAGCTTTGTATGACACTTTTGTGTTTTGTTTTCTCTCCCCTTTCCTTCCTCATCTTTTAGGCTGGTTGTGTGTGCAATGATGCTTTGATTAGAAACAACACGTTAATGGGGAAGCCAACAGAAGGGGCTTTAATTGCACTTGCTATGAAGGTGCGTATTTGACAGTGCTTTTTGGATTCATGGCAGGTGGGAAGTGTGTAAACGTAAGTTGTGGTTTTGCTTTGTGTTCTCATTTTCTTCTCCTTTGGGTCTCCTAGATTTGTATTGCAACTGCTCATCTCCTGTGTTTCTTATCTGTTGGAAATCTTTGGGCATTCTGAAGGATGAGAGAAAATTATTTAGAACTGAAGTAAAAATCTTTATCTTCATATTTTGTGCTTAATACTGTCTTTACCTGCCACAAGCTAGTTTACCTGTTGAATATTGATTCTGCTGTCTCTTTCCCAGTTCTCAGAAGCAGCAAGAAGTTGATAACTGACTGCAGCATTTATAGTGCCTCAAAAATGCAAGGCTTAGGTGGTTTGAATTGTGGACACTAACTAAATGAGTTGGTATTTTTTTAATGCTGTGACACACCCATTATAGCTACTGAGAAATGTGGCAAAGGAATCTTAGCACTTGATTTTTTTTCTATGATGTTAAATAAACTCAAAAACATGGAGAGATGAATGCATTAGTCTTTCTCTCCCTGTGTAACTGAGGCCCAAGATGTATCTATCTGCTGGCTGAGACTTATTGCAAGTCCCCAGTGTTTAACTAGAAATGACCAGGGTGATGTTATTTTGGCAAGAGCCTGTAGAAACTGGGCAGGAGTCTTCCAGATCTGTTGCTGGAAAGGGAGGTAATGGAGGGGTTGTGAAGCTCTGTGAGTACTAAAAACGGCTCACGGCAGGCAACTGCTTCTGCATCTTCTTTAACTGGCACTTTCTCTTGGACTTGGTTAAGGGAAGAGCATAAAATGCTGTGAGTTGCATCAGGGGTAAGGAGAGAACAGCATTTGAAATGAAATGTGTTTTACCTGGAGTCTTCATGGTTAGTTTCAGTTTAAGTGTTTGGATGATTCTGATCACTAAAAAGAAGTAATTTCAGGTTGGATCATTCAAACTTAGGATCGATGACTTACCTTCTCCGGACTTTGCCGCAGTCTTGTTACAATTTTGTAGGCCCTCCTAGCAGAGAAATTACATGATGATACAATGGAAAAAAAACTGAATGGGGCCATAGAAGTATTCTATCAAACCTTGCTGGCCATTGCAAGACTTGTGTCTCTGGATGATCATAATGTACAAAGTATTTCAAGATCCTTTAATCAAAGCTAATGTATAGTGTTAGGTGGTCTGACTTACGCCTAAGCCTTAAAGAAGCTTCTAGGTTCTCTCAGTACTAGTTTGGTACAAGTTTGTCTAAACTGGAACAGTGTGCTCAAAAGCAACTTTGGAGATGAAAATGGTTTTTAACAAAGTAATGACTGTTAACTAAGATGTCTCAACAAGTCAAAAAACTGCTTAGCTGTTTCAAAAGAAAAGGTCCTGACGTTGTGGTGTCATACCTGTTTTATACAGATGGGTTTAGATGGACTACAGGAAGACTACGTAAGGAAGGCTGAATATCCCTTCAGCTCAGAACAAAAATGGATGGCTGTTAAATGTGTTCACAGAACGCAGCAGGTAAGCTTCAGTCACTGTTGGCTTGTGCATTGGCTCTGTAGAACAGTTATCTGCCTGGGTATTGGTTGATTGCCAGCGGAATATGAGCCAGCAGTGTGCCTTAGTAGCCGAGAAGGCCAACAGCATCCTGGCTTGTATCAGAAATAGTGTGGCCAGCAGGACTAGGGTAGTGATTGTTCCCCTTTACTAGGCGCTGGTGAGGCTGTACCTCAAATACTGTGTTCAGTTTTGGGCCCTTCACTACAAGAAGATCGTTGAGGTGTTGGAGTGTGTCCAAAGGAGGACAGCGAAGCTAGTGAAGAGTCTGGAGATCAAGTCTTTGGAGGAATGGCTAAGGAAACTGGGGTTGTTTAGCCTGGAGAAAAGGAGGCTGAGGGGAAACCTTATCACTGTCTACAACGCCCTGAAAAGAGGTAGCAAGGTGCGTGTTGGTCCCTTCTCCCTCACAACAGAAAAACACAACAGAACAAGAGAAAATGGCCTCAAGTTGTGCCAGAGGAGGTTAGGAAAACTTGTTTAGCTGAAAGGGTTGTAAGGCACTGGAACAGGCTGCCCGGGGAAGTGGTCAAGTTACCATCCTTGGAGGTATTTAAAACCTGTGTAGATGTGGTGCTTAGGAACATGGTTTAGTGCTGGGCTTGACAGTGTTAACGGTTGGACTTGATGATCTTAAAGGTCTTTTTCAGCCAAAATAATTATATGATTCTACCTTGTTTAAAGTCCTCATTTTTCACTTTATGGCAGGCTGGTAGTAGTGCACAGGCCTGGGAATATGGTTTGATAATAAACATGGTTTTAGTTTCAAGCTCTGAAGTGAAGATTAAGAATCACAAGACATTCTTTCCATAAAAGGCAGACTGGGAAAGGATTTTAGGTATTCTGATACCTGAGGCTTTGAGTCCTGGTTATATTTTCTTCCTTTTCCCTCTTCAAACATCTAAAGCAATTCTGCCCATCTTCTACTGTTCCAGTGTTACATAGTTACATAATGAATTAAGAGCAAGATGCATTGATGTTCAGTTGTAAAATTTATTTTTTTGAAAACATAGGCTTTCTGGTTTTGATGCAGGCAGCGTGTTTCCCAGAGTTAATAAATTTTTACTGATGTGAGGATCCTGGATTATCAATACAAACCATTCTTTAACCTCCTTTTATGTTTTCTGATGCTTCCACATGCACATGTTTTTGTTACAAATATTGGCATAGTCACTGCCAGTCTGATAACTGGAGCCTTCTAGATAATATGTGCAACAACAGACCTTATCTTGGATTTATCAAAAATTTCCTAGCACTTCTGACCAAAAAAACCAGCTTGCTGATGATATTCAAGCATTACAGTAAAATTACAAAGCATTTGACTCCGTTTATAGATATGTATAATATGGTTGTATTATCCTTGTGTGTAAAGTGGTGAGCATAAGTTGTGTCCTGGTTTGAGCCAGTGACAAGTTGCCATGTGATTTTCATCCATGTAAGGATTTACCATGTCTGTGTTTTGGTATCAATACTTTTAAAACACTGTTGAAAATTGGTAACAGTTTTGAAGGGTGCATAAATTATTTGAAGGCTAGGAAAATGCAGTGGATTTAGAAACTTAGAGCTCTGTCGGTTAAGCCTATTAGAGAGATTGAGGTAACTTGACTACTGTGCATAAATACCTTCACAGGGAGAAAATAGATACATTAAAAAAAGAGCTTTTTAGTTCAGCAGGAAAGATGATGAGAATCGGTGATTGGAAACTGAGCTGAGGCAGCAATACTTAATGGAGGGGGGCTGAAGTTAAGGGTTGTAGCATTGGACTTAAGTGTTCAAGGTAGATCGTGGATTATCAGTCCTTTGCTGGCATCAAGGCTAGATGGCTATCTGGAAAAATACTGGAGTTGTTAGGCATGGTACAAGGATGCAGGTGATATTCAATGACGTGTGCAGCTGGGCAAATGATGAGTCTTTCAGGTCTAATCTTTTGTGTAGGTTTAATTTCTGTCCTTTGCATGGCCTCTGTAGTCTATAAGGTGTGACAGGCAATGTCTTATGTATATGATGACTACTGAAATGAGATACTGGTTGTTAGCTGGCCTTTTTTGGCATTACCACTCTTGACCATTCACTGTATAGAGATACTCAAAAGAACAGATTTTTAGGTTTAGAAGTGTAACTTCAATTTGCATGCTGTTCTGGAGACTTAACAAAAGTGCAGATGTGCTGTTCTTATGTGTGCATATGTGTGTGCTTGTGTGTGTGTATTTAAATATACATACACATATGTGCACACAACCTTTTTTTTCCCTTTTAGGACAAACCTGAAGTTTGCTTTATGAAAGGTGCTTATGAACAAGTCATTAGGTACTGTACATCATATAACTGTAAGGGACAGACTCTACCTCTTGTTCAGCAACAGAGAGAGCAGTACCAGGAAGAGAAGACATCTATGGGCTCTGCAGGACTTAGGGGTAAGGCAGTGTCTCCAAATAACCATTGTTTTAAAAATGGCTCTAGGAATTTTTTTGTTGTTTAGTAAGTGCCACTGGGTTGTTCAGGTTTTATTTAATATGGGGGAGTGGAAAAACAGGTGCTGTTGCCTAAGGCCTGTATAATAACATGGTTAAATTACAAAGGGTGAAAAAAGGCACTCCTGGTTCCTATCATCTCTTGCATGTGAGCGTAGCTTAACAGTACATTGCTACCTAATAGCTTCCATATCTCTTTATAGAAGTCTGTGGGTTTTTAAAAATGTGAATGTGTGTTTTTCTATTACTTTGGCTCTTGACAACTTAGTGAGTTAGGCTAGCACAACTGGTTGCGGGTCAGAAGTTGCTATCACAATTACCTTTTATGTTAACAAGTGGTGTAGATTTTTAAAAATATTTTTCACAAGTTGATTGATAGGAGGTGATTGTGGGCAAGCATCATAAATGGCTGGTGCTCTTTGGCCTCTGTAAAGAGACCTGTAGGCTGTGAAGTCCATTCACAGCTTTTTTTTTTTTTTTCTTAAAGTAGGGGCACTGTATGGCTCAGGAAATTCCTAGGACGCAGATTATTACAAACTGAGAGGAGATACTAGAAGGTGTATCTCTTTGTGCTGTTTTGTTTGGACCATTGTTCTTTGTCTCTTCTTCAGACCACTGTAAATAATCTAGGATAACGTTTTGAAAAAAGTGAATTTGCTTTTCCCTTACAACTCTAATGTAATTTAAATATATTTGAATTAAGATTCCTACTGTAAAAGACATTCCAGAAAATATTCAGCATGTACTCAGTGAAACCTGCCTCTTTAAAAGAAAAACAAAAAGGCAGAAATTAAAATACATTAACTGATCCTCCCTTTCATCCTCTTGCATAAAAGACCGTGCATGTACAGAAAAACCACAAAGCTAGATGCTGTTCTCTTTCCATGCAATGAAAGTAAAAACGCTTTCATCTCAAAACAAACAGGAAAGTTATCTTTAAAACCTGGAATACGTATGTTTGGTAAAAAGACTACTCTTTGGAAAAAAGGAATATACATCAGTAGGCTCTGAATACTCAAGATAACAGACATTGCTAGCAAGGCTTAAAAAAAAAGAAAACTGCAATTCCTGCCCTTTTGCTTTATGCTGGCCTAGTAATTTAAAACAGTTGTTTTAAATACTGATGTTAATTTCAAATCTTAACCTTTGTTTTTCTTTGTCTCCTGAAAGTTCTGGCCTTAGCTTCTGGTCCTGAATTAGGACAACTGACTTTTTTGGGGCTTGTGGGAATAATCGATCCTCCACGGACTGGTGTAAAAGAAGCTGTTAGTACACTCATCACGTCGGGAGTTGCAATAAAAATGATTACTGGAGATTCACAGGAGACTGCAGTTGCCATCGGTACGAGTAGTGTGTTTCCTTGAATTTTTTACTTGCTTTCTTTTTTGGCACTGCCTGGCTAGCTAGTTGTTGCGAAGTGTGGGCATTAAGTCTTTTCCATTTGTGAAAAGGAATAAAAAACCCTAGCCTGAACTGGTACTTTGGTTTCAGCTTAAACGGTAGTTTTCTAATTTGGTTAATGGATAACTTTTGCCGTTTGAGGCTTTTCTTACTGTATTTTGAAGTTCTGATTCTCATTCTTAGACCCTCAGCTTTGGCTGCCTGTCTTAAGGCAACAGGGGGAAACGAAAATAGCCAGTGACAATGAGTATAATGGCACTTCGATACAGTTTTGTCCTTATAACTAAATTTGAAGTTTAGGTATTATTAATGAATATCTAATTACCTCTTTTTTACAATATGATACGTTAAAGTACTTTAGCCAGAATATGAACTCTTTACATATGGGTTGATGAACAAAGTTGAATGTGTGCATAAAAAGTGCACCCCCAAACTAGCAGTACTTTCTCAAGAGAGTTTTTTCCTTGCCTCCTCCATGTAATTTTTTCATTTTCTGTCTTATTTCTGAACTGCAGTTGCTTTACAGGGGACTGAGTTCTTGTGTTTACCATGGCACCTGAAACAATGAAGTGCATACCTTTACAGCTTAAAAGTCTAGGGAAATAAATACCCAATGAGCTTTGTAGCATGTGTTTGTTACTCAAGAGTTCAGATCATTTACTCCAGTATAATGGCTCAATAAGGTGTTAAGATGTTCTGCTCTAGCCATTTCAAATCTGAAATGCTGCAGAAACTAGTAGGTTTAAAAAAAAAAAAGTTTGGTATCTAATGTTTTAAAAGGGTAAATTATTATTATACCTTTATTTCCAGCTAGTCGACTAGGATTGTATTCCAAAAATTCACAGTCAATCTCTGGAGAAGAAATAGATGATTTGGATATTCAGCAGCTTTCTCAAATAACACCAAAGGTTTGTTTTGATACTACTTATTGAAATGCAGTAAAGCATAGATTTTATGTTGAAATATTGCATTTTTCTGTGGAAAGCTAATATGTAACTTCTGAGATACAAATAACATTTTTCTAATAAAGTGATACAGTAAATTACCAGTCCAGAAACACAGAAGCTTGGCCCAGATCAAACAAGATCATAAGAGAATCTGTCTATTTCAACTCGCGTTATAATTTTAGTGAGTTTATTGCTTTTGTCCCTTTTAATGATTCAGTTTGGTTTTCATCTTTCAGTGCTTGTATTAGAACTTTCATTTTGCCACCTCTGGCTTTCAGTGAGCATTGTCACCTCTTTGGATTGTTAGACCGTTTTATTTCTTTCAGTAGCTCAGCTCATATATATAATCTTACAGTTTGCATGTTCAGACAGTCACTCTTTTTGTCATTAAGAAGAAGAGCTCTCTGTATCTTTCATGATTTTTAACTGATCTGAGCTCACTGAGAATTTTGAAAGGGTCTGTTTATTTAAAGTTACTGCTTAATACTTTTTAGTTATTAAATTACAACTTTGACATTGGCATTTAGTTAACGTGAAGGCATAATCAAATGCAGTTGAGGTTCAGGCTTGGTTACATTGCAAAATGTATCCCATCAAAATGCTGCTCTGCTTGCAAAAGACTGCAAAATTAGCAGCAGGTTTCAATCTGATGTAAACAAGCCAAAAGCCAATCTTTACAGTAATGTGCATGTCATCTTTCTGTCTTTCCTTGGTGACTCACAAGAACAAATTTAGAAAAAAAGAATTGCGTGGCAAATAGTAACTTTGGGTTTCTTTGGTAATACTTGTTCTTAATAGCTGTGCACCTTAAATAACTGAAACAGCTACAAATTTACTATGTTCATGTTTGGCCTAAGACCAAGTTTGTACTCCAGGCATGTATTTAAAATCTTACTAGGAATTAATTAAAATATACCAGTAAGATTGTTACCTGAAATGGCTGTTGACAAACCTAACTTCTCCAGATCCTTAAAAAGGAAAAATAGATGTGAATGCTAGCAGTATGGAGTTCATGGAAAACTAAATTCCACATGCTAAAATTTCAATTTGAAGAGAAGAACAGAGACCCCCCCCAAAAAAATCTGAAAATTAACAATTCCTTCTAAACTGTAATCTTTATTACTTGGATTTAGGTAGATCGGGCTTGAGACCATCTAAGGAACCTGAAGGTGCACAAGTCCATGGGACCTGATGAGATGCATCTGGGGGTCCTGAGGGAACTGGCAGATGAAGTTACTAAGCCGCTGTCCATCATAACTGAGAAGTTGTGGCAGTCTGAAGTTGCCAGTGACTGTAAAAGGGGAAACGTAACCCCCATTTTTAAAAAGGGAATAAAGAATGACCCAGGTGACTACAGGCCAGTCAGCCTCACCTCTGTGCCTTGCAAGATTATGGAGCAGGTCCTCCTGGGAACTCTGCTAAGGCACATGGATAATAAGGTGATTGGTGACAGCCAACATGGCTTCACCAAGCGCAAATCATGCATGACAAATTTCGTGGCCTTCTGCAGCAGGGTCACAGCGTTGGTGGATAAGGGAAGGGCAACTGATGTTCTCTACCTGGACTTGTGCAAAGCATTTGATGCTGTTTTTACACAACATCCTTGTCTCTAAATTACAGCAAGCCATTATAATCCAGTTGCTCCATAATTTCAGAAGGCGTTTAAATTGCATATCCTTTCTTGAAATTAGTAGCACCAACTTAGTTTACCACAACACACTTCAAATCTTCCCTGCAATTAGTGATTTCTATTAAAAACAGCCCCCAGGTGCTTCAGCTTCAGAGCTAACAAAAATACAGCTGGCCTTTGATGGTATTTTTTTTATCCTCTAGCTTTATAGAATCCAGTGCAATTCTTCACGTTTCTCAAATTTTCACTTCTTCTTCATCTTGCTATTAACAGGTTGCAGTATTTTACAGAGCCAGTCCCCGACATAAATTGAAAATTATAAAGGTACGTCTTACTAGAGGCTCAAATGCTGGACTCTTGCTATGGGTGCTGTTTGTTGTGCCTTTACTTAAATTATAATGTGCTACAGTGTGTTGATATGAAATCAGAAGTGCATTTGGTTTGGAAGTGAAGTGTATTTGAAAATATTACCTAGAAAAATAGGTAATGCCCACAAGGGATAGGCAGCTGCTGGTAGGCAATGTTATGCTTTCTTTTATGTAGGGAGCTGGGGGTTGATGGAGATTTTGTGTCACATTGCAGTTGAACTCACTAGGAACTTGAAAGGACCGTATTTCTGATAGATCTCAGAACAAGATAAAAGGGCATGAATTTCAAGCCGTGTCTGAGGTAACGCTTCCATTCATAAGTTAACAAAAGAAGGTAGCGAAGAGGGACATACTCGATGTAACAATTGGAACAATCAGAAAAGCAACAATAAATAGGAGGAAGTCAAACGTTGAGTCAGTTGGAATATACTGAGAAATATGAGGGTGATAATGTAAAACTGTAAAAATAGTGGCTTCTTTCTCTAGATTTTTTTCTACGTTCTCTTAGAGGCATGTTTAACATACCCTAGCTTTAAAATTTCACTAAATCACAAAATGGCTGTCTGAATATAGAACTGAAGATTAACCTAAAATCTGGTATAAAAATTCATTAGAATGCGAACAGCTGCCTTTTTTTTTTTTTTAGGATTTCACAGTGGAATTATAAGAAATTGGGCAGCGGCGATTGACACCAACCTTGTCTCTAGAATAATTTGATAGGATGGGTTATTTCAATCCCTGATTTAAGCTCTTTTCCTTCCTTTAGTCCCTGCAAAATACTGGTGCAGTAGTAGCTATGACAGGAGATGGAGTCAATGATGCTGTTGCTCTGAAGGCTGCAGATATTGGTGTAGCAATGGGACAAACCGGAACAGATGTTTGTAAAGAGGCAGCAGATATGATCCTCGTGGATGATGATTTTCAGACAATAATGTAGGTGGTGTTTATGTATGTACCTTGTGCTTTATCGTTTGTTTAAATGTTGCCTGGGTTAAAAACAAAATAAATTCCCTGAACTTATAAGTGTAGCAGCTGTTAATGAGTTCTACCCTAAGTCAGGAGAATCTTTATGGTGATTACCTATATTATTCTCTTAAGAGCTGGGAATGTAATAGTACAAGAGGCAACTAAGCATTTCTGTCTTTTTATGTATGTTAGTAATAGCATAAGAATATTTTTACATATTTAGACCTTTTGCTACTTTGGTCTTGTGCATAGATCAGATGTAAATAACAAAGACGTTTTGCATGTATGTGCTATAAAAACTAACCTGTATTTCTGTTTCTCCAAGTAGAATTGTACTAGTAGTATATTTGGAAACATAGCTGAGGTGAAATAGTGAGCGTTAGCCATCAATAGGATTCATCTTCATTTAATTTCTTACTTCAGAAGCATAAATCTTCAGTAAAAATGAGAGAGAACATTCCTCTCAAGGTTTCAAAATTTTATACAGGGCTATGTTTCCAACCCTTAAAATGTGGTGGTGTTTCAGAAAAGGAAAGGAATACGAGGTATTCAAATGTTGCAGGTGAAAATATGTTACCAGTTTCTGGTAACCAGCTATTTGTTCCTTGTTCACTTTTATTTGTTTGGTGTACTTCAAGGAGAGCATAGCTAAATTTATCTTACTTTGAACTTAATTAATCTGACTTGTGAAGGTAATGGTTGTTGGAAGAGCTGGACTGCTCTCTAGTGAAATAGCCTTAATTTTGAAACTATGCATCAATCTCAGAATGCTTCAGTTTGTCTGAAAGTATTATCCTTAACCCTTGGGAAGAAGTGAAATGTAGATGTACAATATGAGAAAATCCACCTAGGCAGCAGCATGTCAAAGGATGATCTGAGAGTTAAAAGGCTTGAATGCTAATTCAGCCAACAGCATTGTGCTGTTGTGCAAAAACAAAGGACAGAAGGGAATAATTTTAAGGTACTCAGAAGAGTACATAGGAAGGACATCTGTGCTAAGTACTTGACTTCGTTTGGACAGGACGAGGCTTGTGCTGGAATGCTTACCCAGTTTTGCTCACTTCATCAGGAAAGTTCTCAAAAGGAGTGAAAGACTTGTGAACACTAAGTATGAGCTTCCATAGATTTACATCCTTCCCCCAAACCCTTCAAAATTCTTGACTTAAAAGTTACAAAAGGAATGCTGATTAAGTGTTGTTCTAGCCTACTGAGGGAATGGAAGAAATAAATCAGTTTTATTTGCAGCAGAGTAGACTTAGAAAACACTTTCTCACCGCTATAATTGCAATAATGTGATAGGCAAGTTGCAACACGTAACAAATAACTGTTGTGATTAATATCCTAGTCAAGTTGAAAAACTGCAACTGCCGAAGTTATAAGAACCTCAGCTATGTTTGTTTCTTGACATTTGGTGCTTAAAGTAATGATAGCTTTCTGGTTTGTTTTAAGCTTTATTGGCTGTAGTCTCATTTGTCTAGTGATGTAATCTTTGTTTTTGATTGCAGGTCTGCAATTGAAGAGGGTAAAGGAATTTATAATAACATAAAAAACTTTGTTAGATTTCAGCTGAGCACGTAAGTTTGAAAAGTTGACAATATCAGAAGGTTCTAACTATGTGAATTAATCAGCATCATGAAGCAGATGCTGCACAAATTCCTGTGAACATTGTAAATTTCACGTAGGATACTGATAAGCTGTGCTTCTGAATTTTCAGTATTTTGTATTTGGTGGCTTGTTTGATTTTTGAAGAATCAGAAAATAGGGCAAATAGACATCTAACTGTCACAGTTGTTCCTGTTAAGTAGTATGAAGTCAGTAACTGTAAGGATGGAGAGGAACAGCTTAGCTACCTTTGGGTCTTTCTTTAAAGGAGAAGTTAGCAGTAATTGCCTCCTTAACCACATGTATATTAAATGGAGGAAACCAAGGAGATGGGAGGTTAGTTTTTCTGTCATCCATAGGCTGGTTTGTGAAATGAGTTAGCTCTGAATGAAGCTGACTTCATTTTCTTGCATATAAAGATCCTCTGCTAACAATGCCATGGGTATGTAAGATGAGTTCATTAAGCCTTATTTTTAAAAAATTTGTGAGTTTCTCTTACTGAATCTAGATTCAGGAACATGGTTTTTCTCTTCACCATGTTGTTCAAGTACTTTTTTGAAGTCTTCATGGCATTTGAGAGTAGTTGAATAAAGCTGCAGAAATAAAAACAAAACAAAACAACCCCCCCCCCCCCCCAAACAAAAAAATGACAAAAAACCCAAACAACAAAAAACCAAAACAAATCCCAAAAACAAAATAAACACAAAACCATAAAAAAAAAAAAACCCAAAGCAAAAAGTAAAAAATCCCCACGAGAAAACCCCAACACAACCCAGAAAACACCAACCTCTTAAAACTTGCATTAAAATTGTAAGCAGTGTCATATACTTTCAGTCTTGACTAGTGTCCTGCATTGGTAGAAGACTAGAAATCTGCTGCTGAAAAACAACTAAACATAAGTATTCTAGTATAGTGTGCTTGCCTTGGGAATAGTAGCCTCTGTTTTTTGATGAATGAGTTACCCTTTTTTCTCCTGTCCCTCTTTGCAGGAAGAGCATCACAGGGTCAGTAGAGTACTAAATTTGGAATTACAAGCCTTGCTTTCTTCTTCTTGCTTATGAAACCACTTAATCTTGTACTGAAAGCAATTAGCCCATACTGGTTTAGAGAGGTTTCTAATGCCAAGCTTTCAACCAGCTAATCTGTTTTCAGTCTTTTGCCTAGCCTTCTCATCTTGCTAATAATGAGAGGTGCTGTAGGTATTTTTAGGGAGCTTGGGTAGTGCCTTGCCTTGACTGATTAGTCAAACTAGTGATGGGTGCACAGGGTGGTTGTGTTTACATCGAAACAGTAAAAACAGTTTGTTTTTCAAAACCATGTTTAGAATTTAGAATCAAGGTCTGTGACTAGTGGAGTCCCTCAGGGGTCGGTACTGGGACCAGTACTGTTCAATATTTTCATCAACGACCTGGATGAGGGAACAGAGTGTACCCTCAGCAAGTTCACTGATGACACTAAGCTGGGAGGAGTGGCTGACACCAGAAGGCTGTGCTGCCATTCAGTGAGACCTGGACAGGCTGGAGAGTTGGGCGGGGAGAAACTTGATGAAATTCAACAAGGGGAAGTGTAGAGTCTTGCATCTGGGAAAGAACAACCCAATGTGCCAGTACAGGTTGGGGGCTGACCTGCTGGAGAGCGGTGTAGGAGAAGGGGACCTGGGGGTCCTGGTAGACAGGAGGATGACCATGAGCCAGCAATGTGCCCTTGTGGCCAAGAAGGCCAATGGCATTCTGGGGTGCATTAGAAAGGGTGTGGTTAGTAGGTCAAGAGAGGTTCTCCTCCCCCTCTATTCTGCCTTGGTGAGGCCGCATCTGGAGTATTGTGTCCAGTTCTGGGCCCCTCAGTTCAAGAAGGACAGGGAACTGCTTGAAAGAGTCCAGCGCAGAGCCACAAAGATGATTAAGGGAGTGGAACATCTCCCTTATGAGGAAAGGCTGAGGGAGCTGGGTCTCTTTAGCTTGGAGGAGGCTGAGGGGCGACCTCATCAAAGTTTACAAATATGTTAAGGGGGAGTGTCAGGATGATGGAGCCAGGCTCTTTTCAGTGATGTCCAGTGATAGGACAAGGGGCAGTGGGTGCAAACTGGAGCATAGGAGGTTCAAGGTGAATATCAGAAAAAACTTCTTTACTGTGAGAGTGACAGAGCACTGGAATGGGCTGCCCAGCGAGGTTGTGGTGTCTCCTTCACTGGAGACATTCAAAACCCACCTGGACAAGTTCCTGTGTGATGTGCTCTAGGTGACCCTGCCTGGCAGGGGGGGTTGGACTAGATGATCTTCGACGTCCTTTCCAACCCCTAAGATTCTGTGATTCTGTAATTTCTGCTTCTGGCACAATACAAGTATAGGACCCAGTTCCTCAGTAAAAGCTCAATTAGATGAAGGTGGGTGATAACTCTGAAGTGTTATCTGAAAGTCTGGGAGGTTTTTAAGACACAAGTTTGTTGTCTTTTTATTGCCAAAACAATGCTGTTTTAAATATGGACAGTATCAAGATGTGTATTCTAAAGTAATTCATGCTCAACCTTTAAAGTTAGGCTTACGTCAGTCTTGATTCACACTGTCAAAATCTCTATCTACTCTTAAACAGTTGAAGAGTTGATTACAAAGCAGTTATAAGTGGATCTTCAGAAATGTTCCATGCTGACAGTTATAAAAATGGATTCTTTCAACAGGAGTATAGCAGCACTGACTTTAATCTCATTGGCTACATTAATGAACTTTCCTAATCCTCTCAATGCCATGCAGATCTTATGGATCAATATAATTATGGATGGACCTCCAGCTCAAAGGTAAGGAATTATTTCAAATTCCATTAGAGGTTCGTAGTCCTTTTATTTCAGCAGGGAAAATGGTTGCTCATAAAAGAAACTCTGCAAAGTGTTAAACTTCAGTGACATGTTTCTGGAACAGCAAATTTTTAATTTGAATTGCAGTGTTTGCATTGTAGTCCTATGTTCATTGCTTTTGGCTTGCTTTAATATCTAACAATAATTATAGGGCAGCATGGATACCTAAAGATCCAGGGATATGCCTATGAAACTTGCGTGCAGGATTCTGGCATCCATCTGGGTTCTTGCTTAGACCCTCTTCACTGCAGAGAGGTGATGGAAGGAGGGGTGGAAAGGAACTAGCAGAAAATTCCTTGGCTGGGTTGATGATGGTTACAGAAATGAGGAACATAACTAATATTGAAGCTTCCTTTAAAATTAACATCTGGTAATTTTACCCTGTATTTATGGGCTCTCAAACTGCAGTGTTGGAACATTGCCTGTTACCTAATATGTGTAACTCAGACATCTGAAAGTGAAATTTTAATGTGCTTATTTGAATGAGATTATTCTTAGGTTGTGGAGAGAAGATGAAAATCTTTCTTTCAACTCAGAATATCTAGTCTTTAAGATAGAAGCAGTGAATTATTTTTACAGTTGTAAAAATCCAGGATGTTGTTTTAATTTTAAGTCTTGGGGTGGAGCCTGTGGATAAAGATGTTATTCGGAAGCCTCCAAGAAATTTGAAGGACAGCATTCTGACCAAAAACCTGATTGTTAAAATACTGGTTTCATCAATAATTATCGTATGTGGAACACTGTTCGTCTTCTGGAGAGAGGTACGACAAAAGTACAAAACTTAAAGCAGTAACAAACTCATTTAAAAGAAGTCGTTGTTATTCCAGCAGTTCGAATTCAGAATTTGTATCAGTTAAATTACAAGTTTTGTCCATGTTTACTTAATCTATTTAGATAGCAGATTAGAGAGAGATATTTTGAAGTAATTGTTGAAATGAAGGATAAAGTCTTATTCCTCAGTCTCTATTTTAACAAAGACTTTTCCAGGTCCAAAATCTGCTTGGGAAACCTTGGCCCATACAAAGTAATTGTACAAATCTTCTAGCCCGACTATTACGAAACAGCCATTTGACTTTCTTTTCCCAGTAGAGAAAAACGTTGTTTGAACTTTTGGTAGTGTACCATAGAATTCCTGGTATTCCCTGTGCTTGCAAAAAATGTTTGTCAAGAGGCTTCATTTAATCACAGCTTGCAATTACAAATCATTACAAGTGTAATTTTTGCTGTATGATTTGTTAAATTAGCTTGGGGCAAACAAATTGCTTTTGCTTTTATTTACTAGCTAATAGAACTTGAATTATAGTAATAACTTTTAGTTGTGGAGAGTTTAAAGCATTCTAAAGCCACTTTTCTTTTGTTGGCAGTTAAGAGACAACGTAATAACTCCTCGAGATACAACAATGACTTTCACCTGTTTTGTATTTTTTGATATGTTCAATGCTTTGAGTTCTAGATCTCAGGTAAGTGATTTGTGTTGTCCATTTACACAGTAAACAGAATTTTCTTTGAGAGAGGATCTTTCTGTGTTTCTTTCAAATGTTTTCCTGCAGATTTATTTCACATCTGCTATTAAGCTTCAGAGTTTCTCATTTTTACTAGGTAGGACTTCTTAGATCACATGTAAGTATTAGTTTCCTTCATTTGTTTATGTGATGCTGAGCTTGTAGTAATGCTTCTGTCCTGATAGAAGCAAGGAAGTTTTTATTAAAAGCTGATGTGTGATGGTCCTTTGTATTGCTGTGTACACTTGGTTGGTTTTTACCCTGAAAATTCTGTCAGTTCAGCATCCTTGCCAGAACCTGAAAATTCTTGCAGGCCTTTTTTTATTTTGTAAGCCTAAACCCATAATCCAAGGAAAAATTCTTAAACTGTTCTTTCTGTCTATAATTTTGTTTAAAGGAAGTAAGTCTGTTA
The DNA here is from genome assembly GCA_020745705.1 of Hemiprocne comata. Classification (NCBI taxonomy): domain Eukaryota; kingdom Metazoa; phylum Chordata; class Aves; order Apodiformes; family Apodidae; genus Hemiprocne; species Hemiprocne comata. Next base: position 46,152,167 of record CM036587.1, read on the forward strand.
TTTTGTGCTAGATGGAGAAAAGTACATTGTTAATATCCATTACTACATTTACCCTAATTTACAGTGTATTTTCTGACATGAGTTGTCAGGGTCAACAAAAACACTTCCTTCTAGTGTAGAAGGCACCTTCTAATGCACTGTACCAAGAAATGTGAGCACAATATACAAGTCGTCGGCTGTAAAGACAAGATTTGTACTCCCATTGACCAGAGAGAAAATGCAATTAGCCAGTTCAAGAACTTGTTCTGGATTATCATAAGGTCAACAATAATTTTTAACATTTTTCTTAAAGTCTGGATGAAAAGAAATTGTAGTTTGAATTACTTTCTTGTCTAGGTCCTTAAGATTACATGTACAGTGTAGTATGTGTTTTATTTTACAGGCAAAATCTGTGTTTGAGATTGGACTTTGCAGTAACAAAATGTTCTGCTATGCCGTCCTTGGATCCATAATGGGGCAGTTATTGGTCATCTACTTTCCTCCACTTCAGAAAGTTTTCCAAACAGAGAGCCTCAGTGTCTTGGGTAAATACAGTTCCCTTTTCAAAACTGTACATTAAGGATTAATTTGTAAATGCATTAGCTGATGGTTCTGTAAGAGCAATTTTTGGCTGTCTGTACACAACAGGAATACAAAGCCTGCTAACACTATCTTTTAGGAAAAAAAACAATCCTTTTATATGTTTACTTTGGGAGCCATTATTTTAAGTTCATATGGTGCACAGTGGATAAGTGCATTCTTAAATTTCTTAGATGCTCATATATATTACGCTTTTAATAAAAATTTTGCAGGCAAAAATAGTTTTTTTGAAGTTTTTAAAGCATTGTTAACCTTGCTATATCTCAAGTTTTTTCTCCAAATATAAACACCTTATTTAGGAATCTTGATCCTTTATTAAATAAGCAGCTGCACTGTTGTAGGATAGACATGAGAATTTTAAGAAGCTATAGATACATAGGAGCTGTTTGCCTTATTAACACTTAGGTTAATTACTTCTGCAGTTTTCTGGAGTTCAAGGTAAACGATTGTAATGAAATACATGTTTTTACATAATTATTTTTGTTGTAGTATCATCTCTGATACTAATTTTTTTTAGTATTAATTACACTAATTAGTGTTCTTTGTTTTCATAGGTGTTAATAAAAATAGGTTTATGCAAGTTTAAAATATCATGCCTGTACTTAGAACTTGTGTGTAAACTAAGCATGTTAATCTTCTGGTCCTGCAAAAATCGATTCTTGCTTCATTTCTCCTAACTTACCCAATGATTGAGAGACAATTTGAAAGTCTTGTAAGTCTTGCTCTTTTGTAAGCCTGCCCCTCAGGGGCTTATTACCTTTAAATAGCAACATTTCAAAAAGCTAATTATCTCTTTCCAGATTTACTGTTTCTTCTGGGACTCACTTCTTCTGTGTGCATAGTGACTGAGATCATAAAGAAGTTTGAAAGAAGCAAGGAAAAGATCCAGAAACGTGGAAGTTCTTCTTCATCAACTTCGTCTTTTCTTGATGTATGATGCATATTGCATTCTTTTGTTTGCAAACTTAGGGATTGCTGTCTAAAGATGTAGGAGAAGGCAAAACAATATTTGGAGGATAAATCCCGAGGGCTTTTGACAAGCCCATCGTTTCACTGGCTGATGATGAACGTTCATGTTTCAAGACTGTTTAGAATTTAACTTCCAGCTGTGGAAGTAACAAATGAAATTATGCAACTTTGGTAACATTTTTTCCTCAAACATAAATTTACTTTTGAGATTGACTGGGACCTGAGGGTTGGGGGGGGGGGAATGTTAATTCAAAGAAAGATCTACGCCCAAGTCCCATTTTCTGCACTTAAAAGATATAACTGTGTAAAATCCTTCTCTTAGATAGAAATATTTTAGTTTGTTTTTATTTAAAACATTGTACTATTTTACTTTTACGGTGGTGGGACTTTGCTACTAATACAAGGATAAAACAATATTTCAGAGGCATTCCACTGGGTTTAGAGTCTGTCACAAGAGTGCCATATTCTAGCTACTGTATTTATTTACTTTATCCTGCAATGTGTAAGCGGCTCAAGTACCTTGTGCTACAGTTTTTTTGTATCCCGAGTTGTTTTGTCTTTTTTTTTTTTGCACAGGATGTGACCGCTATTGGATCACTGTTTCTCTTATCTTTTTCTGTGATTGGAAAGCCTATACTGCAATTTGAAGTAAATGTTTGCTTTTCTTAAAGGTGTGTTGTCTCTTTGTTTTGAAACAACCTGGCATTTACACCAGATCAGCGTGCTTGTTTTGATACAATTCTAGATACAAGCTTTGTTCACACCTTGTTCCCTATTTACTTTAGCTTCTGACTGTTACCTCACTTGAGTGATTATTAAGACAGTAATGTTACTGAAATGATTTGTAGTGTATTGAATTAGAGAGTGAATGCACTAATCCTTAGTCCAATGGCAAAAAACTCCACCCGTCATTCAAAGAAGCTTGGTTTTCCTTCCTCTTCCTTCTTCCACCTGGATAATAAACTTTTTACTGGTAGTGCAACTTAAAATTTTTATCCTGCAGAATGACTTTTTGTGGCTAGAAAAGCATTATAATATCATTATAATATAATTGTAATAGCATAATAATACAATTTCAAAATACTAATTAAAATACTTAATATTCTTCTGGAAAGATAGTAAAAACTGACAGTGCATGCAGATGAGGAACCTCTCGAAGGAACTTGGGTTTTGGGAGAGTACAGCAACTCTACCTTTCATACAGTAAGTTTTAACTTATTGATGTTCTTCCATTGGATTTGACTGCTTTGTGCTCTGTACTTGAGCTTGGTGTCTCAGAAATCCAGGTAAGTACTGAAGGGCAGATGAACAACCAGTTTGTCATCTCAGCTTGGAAATATTATTGCCTAGTCTTTATAAACAAATTGATTTAAGTATCCCCTTCCCAGCACAAGTCTCATGTTCTGAACAAGGTTTGTCAGTTTGGGCAAGAAATAAAATTTCAGTCCCTTAAGAACAATTAATTCTGCCTTCTTGCAGAGTGAACTTAATTGAATGTAATTTACCTCAAATCTGCCAAAGTAAATTTTGCTGTTTTCCGATGGAAGATGAAACAGTAACAAGTAACTCATCTATACAGCTCAATCTCATTACTTATGAAAAATGCATGGACTGAATTCCATTGCCAGTTTTTGGCTCCACTTTTAATCATTACCACCTTAGCAGCAAGTTTGAGAGATTTTTCTTGAAAACCATGGAATCAATAGTAGGATTTTTCTGCAAAATTTGAGGCGTTTAATGTGGGGTAAAAATAAACAGCAACCAAGGACTTTATTTGCTCTTACAAAGCAGTTTTTAGTAAGTAAGAGCCCTTTAATGTCTCAAAACAGAAAATGGGAACATTTTATTTAAATCCTGCATAGTAGCCCTAGAATGAGTAATTATTTCCTTCTGCATACAGGATTGGTGTTTGCAATGGGGTGTACTTAATTTTATCAGCAACCAAGAACAGCTGAATTCTACCTTGAGAACACATTTCCAGTAATTCTGAACCGTTGAGTCTGCACTCCCAAAGGTATTCTCACAATGCCATATGATCATAGCAGCATTTTTATCCAGAAGTGGATTACTTGAGTTTATCCTGGTCTTCCAAACTATCTAACTGAAGGTAATGCTTCTGTTCTCCGGCATTTTTCCAATATGGGATTCAGCATGAATTGAGAATGCTCTTCTTAAAGCACTAACAAAGTGGAATCAAATATACATGTATTTTTTTATTTGTGGCTTACTTTAATGTGAATATTTCTGATGATTAAAAGCCATAAGGAACTGCAAGGTTGGTAAAACAAAACACATAGGATCATAATGGATCATGGGATGATTTGTAGAACTAAGGATTTAAGTTTTAGTTGCTTAAATTAAGAACTTTAACCCCTTTCAACTGAAGTCACTGATGGAAATGTGACGTTGTGGACTGTAAATTAAAGTCTGTCTAGAAATGCGTTGTAAAAGGTCTAGTAACTTTCTGAATGGTTGAGCTTCGGTGCCATCTGCTGGTAGTTTAATATGTAGCAGCTTTGTGCTGGGAGACATGTTAACTATTATTACTCAGACTGTCTCAAAAATAGTTTCATTCATTCAATAGATGCTATAAATCTATTCTCTTTTGAATATATTATGGCAGTGTCGAGATTTAGCTGTCTGATATCAGAGACCCTTTCTGTAAGTCACAAGATCTAGCAAGTTATTTCCATGTCAGACCCCAGCTGTCAGACTGGGGACATAACCTGGACTGAAAACTGAGCAGATCATAATGCAGGAATCAAGCTTGAAGTGTGGTAAGTAATGGGCAAAACTTTGATTAAAAGTGGAAATAATTATTTTTCTGAATGTAAGAAAAGGTATATGGATTCTTGAGAAGAAGCAAAAATGTAGTAATTAGATTTCACAGGAGGAAGACACCAGAAAAACAGCAGCTTTATAAGAAAAGCATTTATGTGAAGTGACTGATTTTGCTGGCAAGTTGGCAAGTACAAAGCCCTGAGAAATACTGCTGATGTAGGATTTTTGAAAAAATACAAATATATTTTTCAGTATTACCATGTTGATAGTAAGGGTTTGTCAAGTAACTTAGTGTATACATTGGGGCCAGCTAAACAGGTCTGTTAAATTTTATTGCCACCACAGCACTGGTGAGGCCTCACCTCGAGTACTGTGTACAGTCCTGGGCCCCTCACTTCAAGAAGGACGTTGAGGTGCTGGAGCGGGTCCAGAGGAGAGCAACAAGGCTGGTGAAGGGACTAGAGGGAAAGTCTTATAGGGAGAGGCTGAGGATGTTGGGGTTGCTTAGCCTGAAGAAGAGGAGACTCAGGGGGGACCTCATCACTGTCTTCAGCTACCTGAAGGGAGGTTGTAGTCAGGTGGGGGCTGGGCTCTTCTCCCAGGCAACTGGTGACAGGACAAGAGGGCATAGCCTGAAGTTGCTCCAAGGGAGGTTTAGGTTGGATATTAGGAAGTACTTCCTCATGGAGAGGGTGATTAGACATTGGAATAGACTTCCCAGGGAAGTGGTGGAGGCACCGTCCCTGGATGTGTTCAAGGCAAGGCTGGATGTGGCACTTAGTGCCATGGTCTAGATGGTGTGGTGGTGTTGGTCATAGGCTGGACTTGATGATCTTAAAGGTCTTTTCCAGCCTTGGTGATTTTCTGTGGTGGTTCTGTGGTGGTTCTGTGGTGGTTCTGTGGTGGTTCTGTGGTGGTTCTGTGGTGGTTCTGTGGTGGTTCTGTGGTGGTTCTGTGGTGGTTCTGTGGTGGTTCTGTGGTGGTTCTGTGGTGGTTCTGTGGTGGTTCTGTGGTGGTTCTGTGGTGGTTCTGTGGTGGTTCTGTGATTGAGAAAAGGAGGTTAACTTGAATGACACGAGTTTGTTAATGGCAGAAGAGTGCACAAAATTACTCAGAATTAACAAACCTGCTGAAACTTGCTACTGTGTGATAGCTTTGTGTATGCATGTAAGCATTTAACTTACATACCAAAGTGGGGAGCAAGAGAAGCTGAAGTTTCTCCCCAAGTATAGTTCAGTACCTACAATACTGCAGGCACAACCTAGTTGAAGCCCAGTAAAGGTAGCTCTTCCCTGAAACAAGTACTCTACTTGTAAAGACTGATTCTACACTGTTTTTAAAACTTGTAAATTTCCATTTTAATCTGATCTGTAAGATTGTAGTCACTGTGTTCCTCAAACACAAAAATGGGATTTTTTGGAAATTAGAAGCGTTGAGGAAGATGGAGCAATAGCCAACTCTAAATGTTCAGGAAAATAATTCTTCCAAAATAGTCCACCTCTGAAATGCTGAGCAACTTTATCAGTCTAATAGAAGACTAAAGAAAAACAAAACACCACAACTTTTACAGCACCTTTTTTTAATAAGGATGTTAGTTACCAAAAAAAGTAAATATAAAAATTCCCTGAAGCAAGAATTGTTGAAGATTGAACCAGGAACTCGTGTGAAAACAGCTGAGCAAATTCCAACAGTTGCCTGTTTTTAATACAATTTCTTCCATCTGCATGGCATTAAAAGTTAACTCCAGGAATAATCCTTTCAGTCATCCACTCCAAGTGATGCAAACCTATTAACATGGCATAAATGCTGAGGTTCTGGTACAGCACACCTGATGGTCTTTTTTTTCTTACTAGATGTTTTCTTCTTTTTGCAGGACTCAGATTTGGTCTTGGTCATTTTCTGAAACAAGTCTGGAGATACAGTTGACTCCACTGTATTTAACAAAACCTGATAAAGCCGAGTCATTTTTGGAGAAGAACTAAACAGGGTTTCTACTGAAGGTGTTGCTTGAAGCTCTTGATACAATCTGTGCACAAGGGTCCCACTGTAAAGCCTGGTCAAAGGAAGGAGAGAATCCTCATTTAGGATCACACCTCATCAGGACAGGTACACACACATGCTGCTTAGTGAAAAAACTGAATGAAACTACACAGAGGATGCAATAGTGCGCTCCTATTCTACTCAGTATTTTTCTCCATATTAGTATCTTTAAAGAAGGGAGTTCAAATGTAGTAAAACTGGCCAAATCAGTTTGACACAGAAAATAAAACAATGTGTGAACACATTTCATTAAGGGCTTGTGTGGAAAGCAGGCCTCTGAAACATTCTTACCTACTTAGGTCTGGCTCAGAGAGAGGGGTGCAGAGCAGCTGGTTGAGATACAATCCCATCTGAAGACAGCACTGCCACTGGCAAAAACTGTGTGCAGCATCTACATCAAAGTCTTTATTTTCCAATTTCTTTTCCTTCCACTTTAGGACTTCATTATATGCAATACTGTCATCTTCAGCACGTACAACTGCGGGATCTAAGTTATAAATTTAAAATGACATGCAAGTTAAGTGTTCTGCTGTGAACAGGAGGGAAGGTACCTGCAACATTTACAGGGTCCTTCAGTACCTCAGTACAGGTACCTTCAGAACCTCCAGTTCCATTTCAGGAAGCATTAGTAATGCTTTCAAGTGTCTCAAACTGAACTTTAAGACATAAAATTGAGTAAAAAATTCAAGGGTGAGTATCCATGAAATTGCAAATTCAGGAATTCTGTTAGGTAATTTGCCACACTGTTCTATGACTTGATCCATTCCACACAAGATTTTCCATCTCACTCCCACCCACTTGGGAAGCAGGAGGCAACAACGTGAGTCCCATTTCTATAAACTAACACCTAAAGAAACTGTATAACCCTGGCAACTTCTTTGCCATCAAATGAAGGACTCCTAGAGGAAATACCACCGTAACTCCTAACAGGTATAAATGTTACTGAAACAATTTCTCTCATAATTTACTACTTGCAAATTCTCTCAATGCACAGCGCCTGTGCAATTCAGTATTTTTAATACAGATGATTTTAGAAACTCCTGAGGAAAAAAATAAATAATGTATTTGAATGCATCAATAGTGGTTATCTTTTGATACATGAGTAGGTTAAGTCTTTTTTTGTAACTCACACCCAAAATTGATATTTGATTCCTAAAGAAAGCATTTATAAATGCAAATGAATGTTTTACAAGATGGCAAAGCACTGTTATACCTATATAAAACATTAAATTGGCGTCTAACGGTTTCTCTGCTCTGCATCAAAGCAACAATGTGACACCAAGCTACAGTGTAGATCAATGCTAATTCATCTGAATTTGAACAACTCACTATAAAAGAGGAAAAAATAATTATGGTGCAGATTTTCATAGCAGCTGAACATCTAAAATTGTATTATTTGGAGACATACCTGGATCATTTGTTATCCTGTGCAGTTCTCCAAATACTATCATTAGAAGTAAAGCCTTTAATTGATGCAACTTCACTTTTGGTTCTGAACAACATATCCAGTAACATGTTACAGCGATAGGGAGTTGTAAGTGGCTGGGGATGGATTCCAGGAAGCTCATTTTCACTCTTAGAGTCTCCAGCAAAAGCATCTGACGGCGTGACCTGGGCACCTGAAAATAAATGAAAAAACTGGAGTGGAAAAATAAAGGTAAGAGTGTTTATTTGCTGCAAGCAACTTCCAAAAGACAAATAAGCTTGTTTAAACCAGCTAATACTTCATGTTTTTGACAAAAAATTCTGTAAGTTTCACAGATATTTTGAAGGGGAAGTATTTTTAAAATACTACTCAAGGATTAAAAACTACAGTTAAATGTTAAGTAGAAGGATAAAAGGTTTTACAATTGCCTAAGGTTAGATTTTAAGAGGTTTCAGAGTCGTCTTCAAATCAGATAACTTAAACTCCTATGTAGAAGTTGACTTGCTCAGAAAAGCTTGTAACCATAGTGCTTTAAAATTACTTTGGTATGGCAAAATTTATACTGTATATAGCTATAAACTTCACTTTGTGCTTCTTAGAAGTTACCCTTGCTTTGTGAGATGCAATGGTGATGTCTGTTCTTGGTATATTGAAAACACACTTACCTGTAATCACAATGAAATCTTAAATGTGAAGCTTGCATTTTCCACCTGCAACGTATCAATTCCTAGCATGTTCCCTCTTTGTTGTGCTTGTTAACTTATAAAAAGTGGTCTTATAAATTGTCCATATCTTAATGTATGCAGCAGAATCACAAAAGGCTGTTCAGTTGTAATTGGAGAGCTTTATGAACCCTGATTAGGATAGTTTTACCTCTTCTTAGGTAGGCATCTCCACAGTAGAAGACAAACAGAAATCAGTTGCCTAGAGCACTTTAAATGCAGATTAACCTTTCTTCTAAACTTCTGTTGAACTGATAATTCCCATATATTTAGTAAAGAGAGTTGCTAAAATAGCGGAAGTTCAAATTAATTAAACAGCATACATACCAAGACCAAACTGAGGTGTCATCAATGTCTCTTTAAATCCCAAAATACAAATTTTTTTCAAACTCTAAGTGTCTGCATATTGGTCATTTAAAAAGCCTGTAACAATAACCTGTACCAAAATTAGGCCTTTGGAACCATAGCTCTCTGTAGCATTTCATGGTCATAGATAGACTGATAGACTTGGTTCTTAAACGAAATAGCCACCATCAAGTGATAAAAACATATAGCACAGCCCACACACAGATGTTGATCTAAATGCCAGAATGCATAGAGTACATGGCTTAAATGTCCAGTATTAAGAGACCCATTGTATTTCCAGATATTTCAGAAATTACTGCATACAAAACCTCAGTTATGCAAGTTCGGGGAGATTACTTGCCATTCACAGAAATTTACAGTCTTAATCATTAGAATTTAAATATACAGAATTGCTAATGGTGACTGGCCCAAACCTACAATAACTTTCCTTCCAAGCTTTTTTTCAGGTGCAGTTCTGTCTGGCAAGCAGCAGGGGTCCACGGTAGCAGGATGCATGCTTGCGGCAGGTAAAGTTGCTGGGCAGCTGCAAGATTCATGTGTGAAATAATGGTGGTTTTTCGTAAAAAAAGTATGGGTCAGATTTTGTTTCAGAGCATTGCTCTGAAACATCTGTAGTCTGATCAAATATAAATTAAGTTTTGTAGTTTTCTAAATTTCATGAAATTGAGTTACTTGCTGTAATTATAAAAGCAAGCGCAACAGAATATAGGCTGAAAGAAGGGCTTAGAATGGAAAATTTAGACAGTACTATATGTACACACAACCAACTTTTAATGTAACTTCTCTTGGCAATCTTGGGGTGGGGCAGGAAGATAAGGGCCATCAATATCACTGGCCAAGTTCAGAGGCCTGTAGGTGTATGTGTATTAAGAAGTTACTTACTGAGGTGACTTAGTTTAGACATCACATTTAGTGACCAGCGGGCACATACAAGTCCCAATTATTTTTTGTCAGTTGTTATATACGTGCTCTGTTGTGACAACCATTTACCTCCATTAACTTGTCCAAAGAAAAATGATCATCACAAAAATCTGTGGGTAGGCTTGCTGCTTGAACAAATGTTTTTTTAAGTGTCTTTTGGAGTCTGTCAAATTCACATACAACTGGCAGTTCCTTGGTCTGCTTACTTGGAGAAGCAGCTTCAGTACTTGGTGGTGCTTTCAGAAGCAGTCCATAGATAACTTGTCGAATGGGCAAAGCTGTGCTATGTGCGCTAGGTCTCTGCATGTTCTCCACCTGAACGTGAAGGAAGGTACTTCTTAGTATCAGGGCATCACTGATGAACGGGGCCAGCTTACCTTTTGCCAGAGCATCAAGTACCCACTGTGGTAAGTCTGCGTTCCAGGCAGCCTCACATTCATACTTTCCATTCTGAAAAAAGTCCTCAAGATTCACGTCAGATGGAGCATAATCCTCCACTGAAGCGCAGAGAAGCTCCCTTATTTCTTCTCTCTGGTGTTTCTTGAGGTATTTCAGCACATTGTCGACAGCCTCGCTGGGCTCAGCAAACTGTGACAGCCAGCTCAGGAGACCCTGGAGGCGGGCGTGCTTCCCCCACTTCCCGGCCACGCACCCCCTGGCCAAACGCACCTTGCTGAAAAACCCCTCCAGCGCCGCCAGATCGATATAGTCGTTCCCGTTCATGACGGCAAAGAGCGGGAGCAGGCTTTTCTTCAGCGGACTGAAGTGCCCGCAGAACTTCTGTAGGGAGAAGCAGCGAGCGGGCACATAGCAGCCCCGCGACCCCTCTCCCGCGCAGACTTTCTGCCACTGGAAGTGGTTCAGCGGGCAGTAGCCCCCCGCCAGGTCGAAGACAAAGAAGTCGCTATCGAGGGAGAGGACGGGGCAGCCCCAGCGGTTGGCCAGCCCGGCGATCTCCCGGTCGGCCTCGGCGAAGCACTGCACGAAGGGCACGCCCAGCCGGCCCAGCACCTGCACGAAGGCCTCGCGGGTCAGCAGCGGCACCAGGCAGCCACCCTCGCCCCGGGAGAGCCCGTGGGCCGCTCGCAGCCGCTCGGCGGCCCGTCCCCGCAACGTTGGCAGCTTCCTGTCGTCGGCGCCGCGCCCGCCGTCCAGCACCACGAAGGGGGAGACGCAACAGGCGCGCAGGCTGCCGAAAAAGTCGCCTACGGCAGCCGCGAAGGGGCCGTAGTCGCCGCCGCGGCGGAAGTCGGTAGCGGAGGCGAAGCACAGGCGGTGGTAGAGGCTGCTCCCGTCGATGACCAGCTTGGTGTCCCTCACTCGCAGCTCGGTGAAGAACGCTCCGCGTTCCTCCACGAAGCCCGTCAGCCCCTGGATACCCATGGCGGCTGCGGCGCCACTCCTCCCTCCGGCCACGCCGGAAGTAGCGCTAGAAGTGACAGGCTGAGTCCTCCAATCAGAACTCCTCTTCTTCTTCCCGCCCACTGGCGCTCTGTGCGCGTGCGCGGTGTCTCCTAGCGACGGAGCCGCACACCAGGGCCTGGCGGAGCGGTCGGGAGGCCTCCCCGCACGGCCCGGTTTGGCTCCGAGGCCTGGCGAGGTAGGAGGCTGTGGCCGCTTCCTCTTCGGCCCGCGGCTGGCAGCGCCCTGCCTCAGGCCATCCCGAGGGCAGTCGGGGGATCCGGAGGGAAGGTAGTTCCCTCTATTAGGCGGCCCTCTCTCCCTACTGGCTCTACGGGGCTGGGTGCTGGAGGGGCAGAAACCTGTGTGTGGATCGCGTACCGCGAAGCATACCTGCCAGAGGGGTCCTGGACAGTATCGCCTCTCTGTGTGAGGGTAGCTGGGTGGAAAAGCAGGAACATTTCATACCTATGTGTGTGTCCCCAGGCCCTCAGAGCGTGAATTTTGAGTCTTACACACTTGGTTAACAAGGTAATAACATCTCTGAGGTTATTCTAGGGGATCTCGACTTCCTGAATGTACATCAGGGAGATATTAATTAGTCTCTTTTGTGTTTGAGTACAGCTGACCTTGTTCTACCATCACCTGCAAGCTCCTTTGCTACTGACACTACTAATAAAATCTTTCTTAGTTATACTTTCTCTGGGAGCAGTAAAAAACTAAGCCAACTGAGGTGATCCTACTTTAGGCTTGGATAGGTTTATAAAGATGTTACACAAAACAACAATTGAGCCAGTGTTCAGAGTTATTTTAAATGAAGGAAACAAACAGGAATGCCTCATTTTTTTATTTTCAAAAAATTTAAAGGAACAGGCCAGTGAAGTTGTTGGCAGGACACAATTCAAGGTAGTAAATGCTGAGAACATTTGGAGTTTAATTGTGAAAACTCCAGAATTTGTACTGCAAGGAGTAGTGGGACAGCAAATGATGGAGTGCTGGGGTTCTTAAGGAAAAAAAAGAAGACCTGATAGAATTGGGAAATGGCCTTGATTGGTAAAGAAGGGTTTATCTTGGAGGCAGAAAATGTCAGAGAATGTTAGCCATTGGTAGAGAAACCTGAAGGTTACGTAAAGGAAATTAAAAACAGTGTCTTACTTGCTTAATCAAAGGAAGGTAACGGCAAGAAGTGGAGGTGCTGTGTGTTTAGCATGTGTAGCTGGAGCTGTGAAACTCTAAATAAAATCTTTTAGTTTAGCTTGCAACAAAAAAGACAAAGGAAATTTAACTCTAGCCAAGGGAGAAGGATTTTTTTTTTTTTAAAGTGATCCAGAAAATGTAATTGCATTAGTTTTGCATCAGCAGTCTGACAGGCTCTGGAGTGGGGCTTGGGCCCACAGGGAGGAAGATCATTAAGAACATAAGCTGTTTACCAAGTTGTTATTGGAGAGGGTATACTGGGATTTTTGAGAAAAAGGCGGCTGGAGAGTTGATTTCTTTGAGTTATCTCCAGTTGTTCTGAACTTCAATGAAGCAATTGTTGTACTGCTGCTTGGGAAAATTTCTGCTCAGTGGCAGAAAATGGACAATGGTAAAAAATACAGGGAAGTTAGGCTAAAGGTTTGAGTGAGATGAGAGAGGCTGTCAGTTCACGTACTTCTCAAAGAATCAGTCTTAAGGTTGAATCAGGCTCTCGAGTCTATTGACTCTTACAGGGTATTTCTTTCAAATGCAGTGGCTCAGCAATCCATCTGTTCTGTGCCATTAAAATATGCCTGTGGCACCACAGTGGCATTCTCAGGCCCCTGCCTTATAACACTATTCAGCAGTAAATATCAAAACATTTCACAAAGTTGTATGCTAGTTATTACTATTATTAAATACGGAGAGAAACTGAAGCATTGAGAGTAGCAGGTAAGAGGCAGGGTAGAAAATAAAGCACAACAATTAGATTCAGTGGGCTACTTGATCTCAAGTGTGATACTGTGGTGTAAAGGATTATGATATATTCCAAGTAAGTATGAAAATTTGAAGATGAGCAGTGTTAAGTGACTCTTCTCCAGAAAAAAAGGAGTAGATAGCTCAGCAATGCTTGTAAGTGTAGTTATTTCTAAAGGTTATGTATTTCAAAGCTATTCTATTTGGAATTTATGAAAGCACCCATAAAACAGCAACTTCCTAGGAGAATAGAATAGTAAATGAAAAATACGTGAACTTCCCATAACTGGCAGTGTTGTATTTTGTGGAGTTCATCTTCCTGCCCTCTCCTCCCCCACACCTCAACACAATCTATTTATGCTGCTTCAGACAATCCTGGAGTTACAGAACAAGTAATTTTCTAGCTGACATTCTTTGCTTAGCATTTGCATTTCAAAATTTTTGTCACTGCTCCTATCTGAAAGAGAATGCAGAAACAGAATCTCAGGAGTGCTTTTGTTTAAAATAACACATAGGATTTGTATCCTTGTTAAGATGACTTGTAGTAATTGAAATTTGGCTGTGTTTCATAATATAATGACACTGCAACGTCAGGCTCTTTGAGACAGCGTGACAGCACCTCAGCAGATGGGTATTAAAGTAGGTTCTTGTGCAAGCCAGAAAAACATAAACACTGTTGTTGTAAGGTACAAATTTGTAATCTTCATTTAGGCTCTGCATTTGTTAGGAAGTGAAGACAGTGACTTGGAACCAGCAGTTATACAGCTTTTAAAATTAAGCATTTTGTCTTTTCTCATGCAAAACAAAAGTATTTTGATGTCTTTGCATTGATGTTAAAATGCCATGTTGAACAAATCCAGTGTGAACACGCTGCTGTTAGTATGAGTTGCACTGATGGTAGGGTCTTGCAACATCTTTATTTGTTCCAAAGGATCCTCAAGTACAGATTGTGGAGGTAGCATTATATAAAGGCAAGGTAGTGAAAGCAATATTGTTTTCAGTTGTGCACCGAAACACCTACCCTTTGTAATTTGGAACGAGGAATGCTGAGTAAACAAAGTTATTCTAAACTCATGCTCAGGTACCGAAAACCATGGAAACACTAGAGGTTTGCCTTTGTAGTCCCTGTCTTTGCAGAATTAAGACCTCAATTAGATAAAAATTCAGAATCAAAGCTAAATTACTAGAAAGGTGGGTCAAGAAAGAACTATTACAGCTAACAAGAGATGGACTTTTGGAAAAACTGGGTTTTATTGAAAGTTTTGCAAGGTTGTGGGTAGCCATGAAGCTCTAATTTGCAGATGATATTAGTACTGAATCACACAGAAGCTGTGAAGTCATCACTGAAGAAGGTGGTGAAATCTGAGAGGCAAATGAATGAGCAGAGAAAACAGCTTTGTAGTTCTTGACGGGAGTGAACTGAAATGATGGGTGGAGATTATGCTTCAGAATATACAGAACATCATGAAACTTGTATCCTGAAACACAGATATTTTTGGTGTCAGGTACTGTGGTGGTATAGGGACAGGTGGTGAGGAAGAGTGCCACCTCTAGAGGAACTATCAGGTGACATACAAGTGTAGTTGTACTTGCAAAAAGCAGTTGAACTTTTAAATAAATTAATATATTAGCACCTGCATTTCATTTCCCTTGTGTTATCAGTTCAGTTAATTCATTTAAGGTTGATGTAGAAGAAGGCTGACTACGTCACATCTACACTATCTGGAATTTCTTTATCAAGTCTGCTATACAAATTAGCAACTAATGATTCCACTTAATTTGTGCTTTGCTGCAAGCTGAGTGCTGCTGTAGAATTAAATGAAGATTTTAATACAATTTAATACAATAATACATTGACAAATCAACCTTTTTTTTCTGTTTCAAGTGTTTTCCGTGAACATCCATGGAAGAGTAAAAGGATTTGAAACCAACATTCTAGAGAAACTTGTGTAGTTTCTGTTACACAGAGCAATGCTGAAATTTCAAGAAACTGCTAAGCATATCACTATTGCCAGATTTAATTCTGCTTGCTCAGATGGTATGATTGCAAGAAGATACACTATTCAGAGGAAACTTGGCAATGGAAGCTTTGGAAGTGTGTATCTGGTTTCTGATAGAAAAGCCAAACAAGGAGAAGAATTGTAAGTAAACCCTTCACATACTTTAAATAAAAATGTTTGGAACATATTTCTTGTGTTGTAGATATTTTCTTTGTGTTGTGTCTCATCTCCCATCTGGGCATTAAATTGTTGCCTTAACTTTAACTTCTTGAGGACATAAGACAGCAGCAGACTTTAAGCTGACTTGGCATTCCAGTGGAATCTGGTTTTGTTTAAATAGTTCATCAGATACATATATCGTGCTTTTATGTAAGTCCTTTTTAGTTTACTTGTGCAAGACAGAGTTGAGGTAGATAGCAAATCTCAGACCCTCATCTGCATACTTACGTACACCTCTGAAGCTTTGTAACAAATAATAAAAGCAGTAAAAATGTAACTTACTGATTCCCCGGTGTCATACTTTGGGCAAGTTGCTAATGTAAGAGAAATGCTGTGGAAAAGGCCCTTGTATTTATTCAGAACCAAGGTAATTTTTATCATTGTCCTGACAAGAAGCAGGGCAAAGGTGTATGTTTCACAAATTTGCGCTTCTTTGTAACAAAATCATTAAAGGCTTAAAGCTTTATAATCTATAACCTAGCATTTCATAATTATGTTTATATATGTGTGTATAATATAATTTTATTTTTGAGGCCTTTGTATTTTATAAATAAACTCAGTTCTTGAAGTTTTTTCTTCAGAATACTTACTAAAGTGCTTGGCAGCTGCCTTCCATCCCATGCTTACCCATCTTCATGAACATGATGGTTTTGTTTTAAAAAAAGTGGAAAAAACAGAATCCTTAGCCTAATCAGGTTCAGCTACTGCAATATCTCACTCTAAAATGCTCCATTGAGTTACACATGCCAATTAAAGCAGGGAACATTTAAAGGGAGCATGAATATGTCAGAATTTCTGAATACATTTTAATGGACTTCTCTCTTAATTTCTGATTATTTCTTATTGATTTACTGTAGGCAAGTTTTTTGATAACACTTTAAGGAATTGATTCAGTGTCATTGTAAGGACTCAGATTGTTGGAGAGGTCTCAAAAGAAACTGTATTGATGTCCTATTTTTTTATAATTGAGTTGTGTATATGAAACCTGAGAAGGAAGAGTTAAGAAATTCCAGTAAAAACCTTTCCATTTGCTGTGTACCTAAATGATAGCACTTTTTATTTTATTTTTTTTAAATTGCCAGCAAATCTTGACTTTATTTGCCTACATTTGAACAGGTCTTGTCCATTTGTTTGATAAACCCTTTAGGATTGTGAAGCCACAAAGACAAAGAACATTTTCAGAGTGTTCACATTTCTGTATGTGAGTTGGAAGTTGGGTGCTTGGAAATACTTTACTGGTTGGTCTTCCTATTGTGTAGAACTATGTTTATCAGTTTGATACTTACACCAAGTGAAATTTAAATGTGAATATTTTTTGTTTTATCCTATAAAATTTGTGAGGCTTTTTGTTTAAAGTCTGAAGCATCTAGTCAATGTGCTTTTCAGCCAGAAATAGATTCTTCTTTTAAATATGGGGGATCTATCAATCCTTATTGATGGACACATTAATGAAAAATTGAATTATAAAAGAGCTGCTTCTGATTCATTTGTGCTTTACTTTTGCTATTTATGACAATAGATTCTTGGCAATATTGCTTTAATAAATGTGAAGCCAAGACACAATTTTCCCTTTGTTTTCCTTCTACATCAATTTGCAGCTTCTCAGCTCCTTGGATTAAGTTTAGAGGCTACTAAGCTCTTAGCTTTTTCCAGCTGGTTTATAAGACTTTTGATTCTCTCTTTGCCTTACCTATGGTTTTCTACAAAAACGTTCTGTAATGAAAACTTTCATTAAGAACAATAGAAAATATTTTACATTTTCTTTTTCTGTTAAAATAATTTATCATGGAAATAGGGTGACAGGAACTACCTGAGGTTATAAGACCCTTCAGAATTCAGCTAGTATTGAACTCATTTTAAGAATATTATCACAGTAGTGTAATAAGTGTCTTCATACATTTGCTGCTGTAGCACAAGCTGCCAAACCTCAAAAACAAGGAACGTGTTCTTGGCCTTTAAGCAGTTATCATCTCTATTTTTATCCTTAAGAATTTTTCTTGAGAACTTAAATTCTCAGCGATTGTGTTTTGAACGAGCATTCTCTGCCTGCAGCATTTGATGCCTGTGTTTTGTTAGGGGTGAGGCTGAGGGTGTCCTCTGCCATCCTCAGGATCAGAGACTGAATATCAAATGGCATATTCTTATTTTGTTTTAGCAGTCTCTTTTTGTGGCAAGAATATGTAACAAGCCAAAGTGCTAGTGTAGTACTGTAGTCCATCGTTTCATCACTAGGGGGTACTTGTGCATCACAGTTACTCTTCATTCCTACTGAGTCTCAAACGTAGCTCAAAGAGCAGATTCCACCAGCTTGCTGTCACTTATATGCTAATAGATGACAAAAATACTGGCCCAGGTGAACATGAAACTCAGCATAATGAGACGGAGTGTAGACACTTTCTTCTATTTAAAAATACTGGTTTCTGAAGGTGGTGATATATACTAGAAATCATGTTCTCAATAGTACTTTAAAACCAGAAAATAATCTCTTATGGAACTGTCCTGGTTACTGTTTCTGTTATGTTTTCCATTGGAAAGTGTGTATATATATGTATACTTGCAAATTAAAAATTAGGTGGTTATGTTTCTTAATCTTTAAAAAAAAAATTACAGCTCTGAGAGCACTTGGCAGAAAAAAAAAGGAATTGAGATAAGGCCCAAATGACCTTAGCTGAATTAGAAGTCTATTTTTATTGTTTCAGAGATGATATAGAAATTGCTGAGACAGGTGTTTTATACAGTGCAAACTCAGTCAAAGATAGTTTCTTGAAGATTGCTACAGTCTAAAGCACTGTGAAAGAGCATAGGAATAAATCATAAGCATACAAATTCCCAAGAAGGACATTTTGGATATTGGTACAGAAGCTGTTCAGGGGTGTCTCTTTCAATTATCCATTACTGCAATGTCTACAGAAAGAGTTAATACAAAGACTAACAATGTTTATCATGTAATTTCATGGATGCTCAGCAAAGGTTTCACATTGTTTTAGAAATAGTGTTTGGGTATGCCTTGTGCTTTGCTACCCCTAAAGGAAATCAGCTGTGGTGAGTAAAGTACTATGCATACAGTTGCATCAGCTGAGAGGGAGAGAGAGTTGGTTATTTGGGGCATACCTCAAGTTAACACCCTTATTTCACATAAAACTCTCCACACAGAGCTGCTCAGGCCAGCAATACCTGCCTCTTGTAGAAATACCTGCTAGCTTCATGCTGATCTTCAGTTCTGTGTATGGATGGGATCCTTATTACTGACTTTCTGAGGTCATACTAGATCAAAGACACCCAGTGTAATATAGCTGAGTTGCATACTATATCAATAATAAGGTTATGACATAACCAGTTAATAGTCCTGTGAGATTTCTATAGTTTTGCCTTCTTTTTATTAGGTAACTCTGAAAATATTTTTCATTTTAATTTTACCTTCCACCCTGTTTTAACTAGAAAATGATATACAGCTGTAAGCAGCTGTCAGCTGGAGACACAGCTAAACACCTGAATGTCTAAGCTGGGAAAATGCCTAGTCATACAGTACACCATGTTGATGAACTCCGTTTTCTTTTAGAAAATCATAGTTGCAAGTCATCATATATTCTTAAATACACTTCCAGAGGTTCTGTTCACACTTGATTTTATTGAACAATAGCTTCTCTACTTGTACTGCTTGTGTTTTATGTTTTTCAAAGGTACATTATCCACAATGGAGAGGGAGGAAAACCAAACCACTGATTAGTATTCTGGAGTAAGATGGTGCCACCATGGAGTTATTTCAGACTGACTGTTAGACTTAAGGTCACACTTATCTCCTTCTGAGATATCTGCTTTGGGCAGACTTGTGATAAATTACTTTTTTGAGTTTCATGGTAATTTCCTAAAAGGAAAAATGCACGTTCTTGATTTTAGATTTATGGCTAGGAAAAGTGACTTTTTTTCTTCCATGTTTGTGTGTAGAAAGTTATGCCATCCGCTGTACATCTTCTACAGTAGCTTTTGATCCTGTTGAATGATTCTCATCGAGCATGACAGAGGGTTAAACATCTCAAAGACAGAAGTTCCTGCAACTGATGTGAAAACGGACAGCAGAGTAGAGAACAAAATGAATGCCTTCATAGAGAGGCCAGAATCTGGGAGATTCTTCAGTATGAAAGAAGTGTCTCATGTACGACACAATCCACAGAGGAGAGAGATCATAAATTTCCCCCATTTTTGGAAGAAACTATGGTCAGAGTTTATATCATTTAGACCCTAAAATCAGTTAAACACAAGAGACATGTTTGCTTGAAAGCAAGCTTCTTAGTTCCAGTTTACACAGGATGGCTTGGTTTGTCTATTGTTTGATATTTCCCCCGTTAGATATTTGCAGATCTTCTGGTTTTGAGCCAGGTACTCTAAATTCATTAAAAATGAGGTTGAAATGCTTAATGTTGACACTGTTTTTACAATCTAGTGGTCTCTACAATGAGCTCTGACAAATCTTTACTTCAAGTTGCAAACTGATTTAACTAATATGTAACTGGAGTTCAGACAAGGACTGGATGTATCTACAAATATTTGTAGTAGTTTTTAATTTTAGTTTTTTAATTTTATTTTTAGTTTTCCAGGGTTTGAACTGAATTTAGGCTCAAATGCAATATCTAATGATGAAGAGAAGGAAGGCATTTCAATATTGTGTCTAGGAAACAGTTTATATGAAATTTTGTGAATGAAGGGTTGGTATAGCTTTTTATTTGTTGTTACATTCAGATAAAATTTACTTAAGTTTATGAATCACCTTCAAAATGCAGAACATCTGCAGGTGTTTGCTTTGGTTTGTGGGGTGGTTTTTTTGTGTTTAGTTTTTTTTTTCCCCCAAATTCTTGACTTGCATATGATTTTGCAAAGGTCTGTCTCAATTTTTTAGGAGTTTGCTTTTGTTTCTGGACATCGTGACCAAAATAATTATATAACGTGTTTTGTATAAAGAAAGTAGCAGGATTGTGCTAGTCTTTTGTTTCATTAAACTGTTAATATCCCTGCAGTCACTTCTATCCCAGTCTCCCTGAGAGTGTTATCAGTTAATTGTAACAGGTAATTAGGGTTAAGGACAAAGTGTTTTATAGCAGAGATTTATGTTTATAAGTAATATTGAAGTACAGTGCTATCGCTTACAGATATTGGATGTCCTAATCAATTGTGCCAAGTGAAGCTCTGGGTTAAGCTTCACTAATTCATAACCATGCATAGGCAAGCAGCTGCAGTACCCAGTAGGCAATAGGGACTTCTAGTTCATAAATATTCACAAGGTACTTACACATCCTTGTGGTGGAAAGCACATGCTGAGAAGCGCCAGACTCCCTGGACTGCTCCTGCGTGTGGTAATTGTGGGGTGTCAGCTCAGCTTCTGCATCTGACTTCCTTTATACCATTAATCCAGACCCATGCTATGATTCCTTGGAAACTGTGCACTTAGCTGAATAATTTATCACATGACTTTCAATTATTTATGACTTCTTATAACAAATGAAATAAAATTGAAAGGTGAAAGAGTTTTGTAACTTAGGAATATCCAAGTGGCAAGCGACACATTGCTGTGTTGTCAAATCCCCATGTTTGCTGCCTGTTTGCTTCTCTGAAGGTATTCCAAGGGAATGGTCATTTGATACTGAGTAGATTAAAACAGTAACAAATTGCTCTCTGCCAGTTGTCATGTGCATATTCATCCAGTTGTGCTGCTTTCCTTTTTTCTTCTTCCTCATTTAATAATAAAAACTAGAAATTAAAACTAGAATCCATCAGGCCATTTTAGATTTATGAACAGATATTTATGATCTTGGAAACTGAACAGAAGTGCGTTTCCTATAGGACCTTCCTGATTGCTTGTTGTTTTTAAATTAACCTTTTCTTAGTGAACCATCTTTTGCTTGGTTCATTCAGGTGTGCATCTGCTTCTTCATTTAAGCCTCTGGCTACTGTGTATCAACTAAGCTGCCATCACTGCTAAGATGTACCAAATAAGAGATGAGAAGAATATTGACAGAGAGGTCTTGCTGATTTAGCTAGAGCAGTTTAAGAAGTTAGCCTTCACCAGCTTTCCACCGGAGTGGTTGAGCATGACTTTCATATTCTGTGAACGATGCTGTGGTAGTCAACACCTAGCTGAGTGTCCAAGTCCTTGGTGAAACCTTTGTAACACTGATGCTCTTGTGCCTCAGTTTAAGAGTACACCTGCAAATGGAGGCTGCCAGAGTGTGAAACTGTAAAGGTTTTCTTCCCATTTTGGCAGGCAGTTGCAGCCATAGCCATGGTTGTTTCAGAGCATTTCCAGTGCAGGCCAATACTGGTTCAGAGACCAGTTTGATGACCCCGGATTCATTCAAAGCAGTTCTCACTGGAAGCAATGTGGAAAGGTGCTTTCGTCCCTCCTGCATCCCCGTCAGTGCCCAGCTTTTTCTGCAGCCCAGCATCGCACTGTAGGGCTCCTCCTGGCTTTTGGCACATGAAGTCAAGGACTACCCTTGCAATGGGAATGTGACAGTGCTGAAGTAGAACACAGGTACAGAAGGCAGGGGCTACCATTAGAGTGACACTTTTACACAGCTACCGCAAAGCTATGGAAACTGACACACATGCATTTTTCATGGAGGGATGCTCTGCTAAAATTGGTTGAACAACAGACTTGATCATTACAACACAGAGGAATCTGAGAATTGGACCATCTCACACTGGAAAAATTTATTTGGAGCTCAGTGTAAGAAAGTTTGGAAAGTCCCTGTGCTGGATAAATCTCTTATGCTACAGGCCATTGCACAAGCAATTCCTTTATTAAAATTTCTCATTTCCTTATTTTCAAAAAATGTAAAGTCTGGTATCTGTGGGCTCTTTGAAATCAAAGGGTGAGGGCTCAGAACATCGCAGGATCTTTTGTTCAGCTGTTGTTACATAGATGCCTGTGAAAATCCTCTGTAGCCATGTCTGAGACAACTTTTCCATCTGCTCAGTAATCTTTTTGAGCTTTGGTAGTATTGTTATGGGGGAGTTGTTGGGTGGTTTTTTTTTTTTACCTCTCTCCTTTTTGTATACCTTTCTTTGATTAAGTAGCCTCCTTTTTCATTTTCAGTGGGATTTGTCCATTTGACTGGAGAGTATTCTAACTAGGTCTTTAATTTGTGTGAGTGGGAGGCAGAATTCCTTAAAGAAAATATTATTTGGGTTTACTCTCAATCTTATCCGCCCCCAGAGCTGAGCTCCTGGGAGCTCAGTGCTGTCTCACCCACCGTGTTGTGATCCTGCGTGCAGGCAGTGAGTGGTGCTGATGGTTAAGTTCATCGCTTTTCCAAATGTTTACAAGCATTATTTTCAACATTGAGTAGAGAAATACACTTAAGGCATTGTTGGTAAATCACTAGTTCTTTGAGGTGCATGGCAGAGACAGAATTTAATGATCTTGTAATTAAGCAAAGGCCTTGCCATCAGTTCTGTGTCATTCATTTTGTTTAAAATGATTTTTAGTTTTTATGTATTTGTAAGCTAGCTTTAGTAAGAAAATGGAGAGGTACAGCATGATTACTTTAGGTCAAACTGTGACCACCTGCCTCAAAGACAGAGTATGTTTTTGCAATATTTGAATATGCCTGCATATTGTATCTTGTTGCAGTTTGCCCTTGTTGGCAAGGTGCTTTGTCTGAAGTCTGCATCAAAGATATCATCGTTTTTTCCACGCGGAACAAGCCTTCTGGCTCTTTGTTGCATTCAGTAAATGGCAGTGAGAAAACTGCTGCAGTGAGTGGATTTGCTGGACAGTCAGTATTGCCAGTATTTTTCCTTTTTTTTTTTTTTGTCTCCTTGTGCTTATGTGACATATTAGTAAATGTAATTCCTGGTTCACTGTCTCTCTTACATGCAAGGTGTGCCCTTCATGTGAACTAAAATAACTTTTCAGTGTTGCTCAGTATTTGTTTCATTTTTGTTTTGCACGTTTCACTGATTTCTAAGACCACATTATCATACTCGACAGGGCTAGAAAGTATTACAAAATTTTTATCTAACAATAGGTTATATACTATTAATTTCTCAGCATTCCTTGATTCCCTTTGCCTTGGTATTTAGTAACAACGTTTTTTAAAGCTATAAACTGCCCTTTATCTCTTTCTCCAACCCCCCACTCCCTTTTTTTTTTTTTTTTCTGTACCATAGATCATTCAATGCATATCAGAAATAAGCATTGAAGGAGATGCCTGCTGGAAAGAGACATGTAGGGAGAGTGAGTCTTCTCATTAAATCTGCAGCAATTAGTATTTAAATTACTTATGGGAATTTGTTCTACTGAAGGGACAATACCGTTGACATAAATATCCTTGCAGCATTGAAAGGAACATAATTCTGCTTACAAATATATTTGCATTCAGGAAAGAACCTATTAAATTTTACATGAGGAAATGTTGTAGTTGAATTTCTGTGAAATGCGTTCTTATAGCCATTATTAGTGTGTCTGATTTCACTTTGCAACTCCTGTTCTTCAAAATTCTCTGTTTTCTGTAAACTGATTTATATAGATCAGGTGATATGAGGGTTTTTCTTCAAAATTTCTAATTTAAACTGATTTCAAAATTTAAACTAATTCCTATACAAACACAATTCTTTTTGGCAGATGCTGTAGTGCAAGGCTGGAAGTTGAAGAAATGTAACATGGCAATTGTGAGATATTTAATTGTTTTATAATACTTGAAAACAAAATGCTGCATTCAACCTTCAGTTCTCTAACAGTATCTCCTTATTCTGAAAGGGAACATTAATTAGCAGAGAGTGGTTAATAGTGAAAAGTATCAAGTATGTGTAATGAAATGAAAACGGAGAAATGCCTGGTTTAGATAATTTGATTTTTGATGGAATTAAGTCTTCAAAGATACAGAGAATAAATAAATTATTTGGTCTTTGTCACTTTTTTCTCTCAAGTTCCGTTTAGGTTAGCGGCAGCACGATATTTAATTACATTCTTAAACAAGACTAGGCTGTAGAAAAAGGATGGATGAACAGTAGATGGCGATAATGCAACACGTAGAGAGAAAGTATTCCGAAAAAAAAAAAAAAGTACTTTCACAGCTATTTAGTTTATACCTCATAATTATTTTAAATAGTTTTCCTGAGTAGGCACAAATTTCTTCATTTCACTCACAGTCGATTAGTATTTGATTTAGTGCTGAAACGTATGAATAGGCTATAAATGTAATTACATTTTATTTTTTCATTGCAGTCGAGGAAATAATTACAGGTTTCAAAAACATGGCTTTAGAGGAAAATTCCTCCTTTATTAATCAGTGTCCTCTTTATTTTGTAGTTTTAATCAGCGTAGATGATCAGCCAAAATATCCCAAAAGAAATACATTTGAATATCTAAATAAATAATGGTAAGAGATACTTTTGTGCACTGGTAATATGGCTTGTTCTGTGGAGGATAACACAAGTATTTGGCTTTGCTTTATAATGCTTTTTTTTTTTTTTCTCCAATGTTGCCGCATATGGTTGACCAAAAATAATTTGAAACATGCCCTTTTGTATAGATGAGATTTTGCTCAGTGCAGAGGAGAACAATATAAACTGTATTCCATGAAGCTAATATATTTCAACTGTATTATCTTTCATGATCTTGTCCCAGAAAATATATTCTTATTTCTTTGGGATACTAATTAGGATCTGTTAATTTTCGAATAACCAGAAACTGTTTACATTGTGGGCTGAACGGTTCAGTGTTAGTGCATTTGCTAGTGTGTTTGAAAATTAGGCATGGAAAAAAATGTTTGTAGATGCTATAATTGTGACATACTGATGGAAATGAAGTGAATCATCCATTTCAATTTTAAATTTATGAAATCTTATCACCTAAAAGTGTTATATTTCTTTAATTCATTTTCAGGAAGCAAATGTACCTAGCTAATTGTCGATGTTGCAGTTTACTCAGTAAACTGAGTGCATTTTGAGAAAGGCTATCTTCTTTTAAGGATTGCATCTGATCCAATAAACCAAATTATATAATAATAAAGTATGTAATCAATGTAAACAAATACCAGATGGGTTGTAAAACATTTAATTTTAGCTCAGTAGACTGAGATAAACACTGCTGTGGCAAACTGTCAGTCACTAGTAAAGCTCAAAAAAGGGATTCCCACTGGGTGTCCGCATCCTGGAGGATTCCACTTTCGTGCTTGTTTTAAGTCTTGCTCTATTTGTCCCCATTTGCTTCACATTACTGCACTTTCAGACACGGTGTGCTGGCCTGGCTGCGTTTCAAGGCATGATAATGCAAGCCGGCAAGGTTTGGCTGGTGAAAGGCAGAAGGTGTTCCCGGGGAAGGTCTGTGAGCCTGCCGAGGCACGGGCCCTGTGCAGGCAGGGCAGCTGCTTTCTGACTGTGGGGAATGGGCTTGTAGCTCATCTCATTTTCCCACCCCGGGGGGATAGATGCTGTTACCTCACCCAGCTTCCTCCAGCATGGATGTAAATAGTGATGGCCAGTGTATTTTACTCTTAAGATGTGAATACTTTCACTACAGGACATTTTCAGTTGTGGTCAGTTCAAGTTCCAGGTGTGTTTGAGCTATTAAATTGCAAGGCTAGGTGGTGTTTCTTTTTTCCACAAAGTTGAAATTTTTGTCCTGTATTTAAGATATCTGCTAGCACTTCTGTAACAATATGTTATAGTTGTGTGTTCAGTGACATCTTACCTTATCTGTAGGGACATGGTGTAGTGGTTTGCCATTGGACTCGATCTTAAAAGTCTTTTCCAACCTAAGTGATTCTATGATCGGCTTATGTGTCTGTATTCTAAATTAAGTGGAATTTATAGTAACAAATTTAAATTAGCACATAACTTTTAGCATTATATTGAAAAAAGTAGTTTTAAGTATTGCATTTGAAGAGGATCTCCATGCTAGTAATTTTACTTGTTTTTCTGTATTTGCCACCTAAATCTGATTTCTTAGTTCATGCAAATAGTTTTGAACAGTTTAAATCCTGCTTGATACTTAAGCCTAAGTGGCAGAAAATACAGGGGCAGTTTATTTTTTTTAAACAACTTTCAGATGGACCTATATACTGCAGATGGATTCTTGACAAAATCTTAACAGTATAGTCTATTCCTAATATCCATAATAGACATTCATGTCACATGCTTCTAAAGTTTTGTTTAAAATCTTTTTGTGTTCCCTAACTACATGTTTCTAAACTGTTCAATGCATGCAGATTTTCAGCAGATGATACACAAGTACAATGGCTGCATTATGAGCAGTGATTATTTGCTCTGTATTATAAGCCAACTTTAAAATGCAGGTTGCATCATATAAACAGAAACACTTTGTTGCTTTTGAAGTGTAGCGCTGGATTCTCTTGGTAGAGGGGAAATGTGGAGAGGATTGTTCAGCTAAGAGAAGTTGTTTTCATATGATTACTGACCTTTTTTGATAGAAAGACTGTCAGCTTATTGATCTATCAGCATATTTGACATCACCAGGGATCCCAAATTTAAGTTATCTTAGGAGTCCTGTAAATCACAGAAAGTGCCCATTTTATCCGCCTCTTAGGGTAGAAGTTACTTGTGTAATACTGACATGGGGTAGAATAAATTTAAGTGCTTTATATATTGAAAATTATAGTTGATTTACATAGATGAAATTCTGACTGAAGACTTTTGGCTTCATTGTTTTTCTTCTAAAGTTATCAGACAAGAGCCACTTTAGATCTGAAGACTATTCTTCATGTACTCTGTGAGAGTTCTGCAACCCTGACATAACTTCTTTGACAATACTTAATCAATGTAAAAATTTGTAGTTTTAGTTTTTAGCACATTTATTACAGTAGGTGCCAAAAGCTTTGCAAAAAGTATGAAGTTCGCTTGTCATCTTAAACTCAGTAAAATCAAATCTTACCTACATACAGAAACAGTACACACATGTACTAGTGGCATGCAGATATGCTTAATCTTGATTGCCTTGCAGAAGTTTTCTTTACAGATGCAACTGACTTCCAGTTCTGGATATGAATTAGCATTGTGTTACAGAAAGCCAATACCTTACTTACAGAAGTACATTTTCCTGATTTGTTTTTCTGGGAATGAATTTACATTAGAAAAACACCTGTCTTGTTGCCTGACAGCTGATGACAGCATCAAAATCACTGAGTGACTAAGATGACAAGCTATCCCGACACATCAATACATCAGGCTTTTATTACTGTCGTGGGTATACAAGAAACTTGTTTTAAGTGGTGTTTAACAAGGATTTGTTCTATTTGTCAGTTCTGTGACATGATCTATATGAAGGAAGGAATAATGTTCCCATGTCAACCGAGGATGAGAAGATTGCAGTAGGTCTTCATAGCATGGAGCTTCTCTGTAGAGACACAGACAAATCAAAATGGTGTGTTATTTTCATCACTCTGTCAAATGAGGATTAGGTACATCTATGTAAACATTCATGCATTGTTAGTCAGAAACTGATGGTTGAGCCTTAGGAAGAAATTTTCTTAAGAAGAAATAGTTTTTTTTTCCTTAGATCAATTGAATTACTGTGGTAATTACTGTGGCTTTATCGCTGTCATGTTTAACTACTATGACTTTGCAACCATGCAGTATTGAATGGGAAATTAATAAAAGAACTGAGAAGACATCCCTTCAGTGTGCAACTTACCTCCCATGTATTCAAAAGTTGTTGGAAATTCATCACTGTTTCAGTAAAATACCATGATATTCTCTAATAGCCTCAGGCTGCTCCTTCAGACATAGACCAATGATCCATTCTTCAGCAGCTGGTAAAGTAGATGGAAATGACATTCCTTTGTGTGATATATGCCTTTTGGAAACATTTTGTCAGGAAGATCCCAGCAAAGTATCCTTCCTCATAGTGCCCTGCTCTAAGTGTTTTTTTCCAGGACAAGTTGACTCTAAGTTCCCCAGCTGCAAGTACCATGTAGAGCTAAGTCTGAACCACAAATTCTGCTATGGCACATTTGCATGTTCATGTTCAAGAATATGCAAAATGCCTTTAATTTTTCAGCGTTAGGGGGTTTACGACCTCCCAAAACAAATTTGGAGTTCTTTGAAACAGTAGAATTTGGTTTCAGCCACAAATTCAGATTTGCACTCTCCACCTAGATGTTCAGGTGAAAGGAGGCTGATCTTTAGAAGAAAAATTAGCCCATCTCTAGAAAAAAATTGTCACAGAAATACTGTAGTTTGTGTGATTCTTCTCATGCCTCCATGGGTAGACTTTGGCAGAAGCAGCAAAACCAGTTTCTTGGTGCTCCACATTTTGTGTATGAATCTTGAGCATATGCTCTGAGTGGGTTTGAAATAACTTAGATTTGATTTTTTAATTTATGTTTATTATTATTATGCACTAATCTGTAGCACTGAAAACATGTCATGAAGAAAACAGTGCAGTAGGGAGTTAGTGGGAAAAATACTTCAAAATAATATTTTAAAAATGTTGCTTAATTGCTATGGTAACTGGCATATTTATTTGCACTTTAATGCACTCCGTTTGTTTACCCATATTTGCCTAATCATTTCATGTTGCCAAATACTTGGTTAATATTATTATTTTGCATTTAAAAAATTATGATGGGTTTTTAAACATTATGTGACTTTCTGTTTTTATTGATAGAAAGATTTATTGTTTTCCTCTAGAAAGGTTCTAAAGCAAATCTCTGTTGGAGATCTAAAGCCTAATGAAACAGTTGAAGCAAATCTGGAAGCACAGCTACTCTCCAAATTAGACCATCCAGCCATTGTCAAATTTTATGCAAGCTTTGTGGAGCGCGATAGTTTCTGCATTATCACTGAATACTGCGAGGTGAGATTGTAGATTACTTTTTGAAGAAACTTGACAGAATTTGTGTGTTAAAATAGGGTCTTAAAAGAAAGCTAGTCCAGTTTTATTTAATGTTTTATTTTGAAGTTTGCTCTTACTTGTGGTAACACCTGCTATTTATTAGGCAGATTTCAAATAAGCAGCGTTACCTGCTCATGTGACACTTATAGCTTATACACAAACTAACCAAAGAGGAAATTTTAAACACAGGTTCATTGCATTCACTATGATCAGTATCGCAAGAAAGATATAGACACATCACCAGATCTGTGGGTGAACTCAGAAAGGTTTTACTACATATGTACTACTGATGGGGAAGAGAGGATGAAATGGAGTACATGGTCACAGTATGAAATCTGATTTAAATGAGGAGGGGAAAACTCTCTTGTGATTTGGAGGTGATTACAAGAAGCTTGAACCTGATCATATGGATGATGAGTTTGGTGGCAGCACTGGCTTTATGAAGTGGAGAACAGTGTGAGTCGAAGACCAGAGTGTAGAGGATACAAAAACTATTAAAGCAGGATATACTGAAGTATAGCTACCATTTATTTTTACTCCAACATTTAGTTTAAATACATATTGATGAAATCTGTTTTAAAGATTTAAAATAAGAATTTATACATATTTAAGCCAGCTTTTTAAGAGTTTACATAAAACAAGTGCCCACTTTGTATCAAATATAGATGTGCTATTTTAAAAAATATTATCTTCTCATGAAGCTGTGAAGCAGACTTTTCAGTTGTGCTCTGCTAGACATTTGAAATGTTTTGGAATCTAATGACCCTGGACTATTGGGTTACCTGTCCACCAGTCAGACTTGTATTAACTAATGACATTTCTTCAAGCATTCAGCTTTGGTGTGTTTAAGAAGTACTATTCCTGTCAGTCATTGCCTCCTTAGAAGCTTTCATTGATGACAGCTAAATGTCTATTTGTTGCTGGGATGTTTTGAAATTAAATCTGCAATATTCAATTCCATTATACAATCTGAATATTTATTCACATGTTATTTTAACACCCATGCAGAAGCTCTTTGCATCATTCCCTGAATGTCTGACAGCTGACGCTTGATGGAAATTTGGTGTTGCCAACTCTCTGTGGAAATCCAGAGCTCAGAACTGAAGGATTATTCTAACCACCCAGATATTCCTGTGCACTAAGATTAATTTTCTCTCTACCAGTGGTAGAAAGTGGCCCAATGACATATCAGTGATACCAGTATCAAGAGTAAAGGAGCTTCTTTCAGCAGCATCATAGAGTGGGACTAGTGTCTTTGGTCCACTGCTTTTTTTTTTTTTCTCTTTTTGTTTTCCTTAATCTGGAATAAACTTATGGGTGAATAAAAAAGAGCATGATAGCAATCGCCCTAGTAATCACATGCTGCTGCAGCACCCCTTGGAAATTTTTTTGTTCAGAGAATGTAAACTACCCTGCATGAAAATGTTTCATTGCAGAGTTACCCTAGGATCCAAAAGCCATGTGTCAAACACATGGTAATGTATTACAGCAAGGCAAATGAAGGAGGAAATGGATGCTTTGGTTATGCAGCTGAATCTTTTCAGTTTTGAGTCTGTTGGGTCATGCTAGAATGACAGTGAGTCCACTAGAATGTGCTTTTGACTCTTTCCAAAAAAGATATACTGTGTAGTATCATTGCATTTAAGCAATTCCAATGTGTTTAATCAAATGTTCAAACAAGGAAAGTATACAGCAAGGTTTCACATAGTGCTATAAAAATGCTTTTCTATTTTAGTGGGAGGATTTCCAGAAGGTATACTTTCGTATTTACTTATCTATAATGAGCATTTGTATGTGGTGGGATTTGGATCTTTTTACCTAAAAGATGCCTGTTTAAATTGCACATAAATTGAGAATGAGAAAAATGTATTGCTACCTGATGCATGTTTGGAAGTCTAGTACATTCAGTTTCTCATGGATAGAATAATTATCAGATTTGCAGTAATTGGTGCTCTTGGGCAGACTCAAAACAAAGAATAAACATTAAGTTGGCATGGAAACAGAGCTACTCTCTGAGCCTTATTCTGTTTTCTCCAAAGTGCTGTGACTTATTCATTAGCCACAGTACTTTGTTCGTTTTTGCATGAGGAGTGTAGAGTGAGCCTCCAATGCAGCTGCCTTGTGCTACACCTGTCCTGGAACAAAAGAGAACATTGGTCTCCATTGCTCAGCTCAGTGTTTTTATTATAACTGAATTAACTCAAAATTATAGAAGTGTGTGTGTTCTGTTTTGATCTTCTTGCTGAGCTTCTCTGGCAATTTTCCTCAATCAGAGTCTTGCAGGCAATAGAAACACTGTCAGGTAAGTCAGATTTCAAACAAAAATGCGTTTATGAACCTTGGATTTAATTTTGTAACATAAATTGGACTTCAATAAAATACAGCTTTTACAAGTAGTTACTTTAAAAGTTGCATCATAAACCAGACCTAATTGTACTTCTCCCCAAACGATTATTTCTGTCTCTCCCCTGTGGTCTCAGCTGTGATGTGAGTATACATACGCTAAGGAAATCTAAGTAAAAGGAATAACTAAAGAAATGAGTGCCTGTTCACATTATCAGCTCTAGATGCTAAGCTGTTTTAAATAAGTTACTGGTGTATTTGATACTCTTGACATTTAAACAGGAATTACAGCTTGGAAACTCCCTATGTACTTAATTTGTTAAATTCCTTATGAACTTCATTATACTGACCTTCCAAAATGCAAAATTGGGTTACCAAACTTCTTCAGAGTTTCATGGCAGCTGTATTTCAGCAAATCTTTTATGATGCATTTTTGTTTTCTTTTTATAGACAAAAAAATCAAGGTTAAATTAATTGTAGGACATTGAGACCAGTCTTACCTGCTTGGAGTTAACAATCCATAGTTACTTGAGGGCACATATAGTACTTTATTCAGATGGTTTTGTTCTCCTTAGACCTTTTGAAAGAAATGTCCCCCATCTTAAGAGAGTACCCACCAGCCTAAGTCTTCAGGTCCTACACTTATTTACTTTGTATTTTTCATGGCAATGTGTGATTCTAATAGAGGACACATTGGGACAGGAAGAAACAGCAATTGGAGCCTGCTGTGATTTGACTATCCTCACCTGGATAGTACATAGTCCCTTGCGGCCAGTAGCTAATTGACAAGTGTTGAAACAGCCCCTGAGTCTTGGGTTACTATTACGGTTGGCTCTGGATGGACTGGGGCAGCTGTCTGGCACAGGTGAATCATTATTTTCAAGGTGTGTGTGTAGGGTCAAACGCAGCCCATGTGGTTGCCAATGCAGAAGAGTACCCAGCAACACTTTTTCTTTCCTTCCTCTGCTCTGCTGCAAGCAACCAAGGGGAAGCTGTTGAACATTTGGAATTGCAAAGGGGAAGAGCAGCTGCTGAGAGCTCCAAGTTCCCAGAAGAGCATCTCTCAGCTGCAGCAGGGAGGCAGATGGAGAGTTGAAGCCATATTCCCTTCCCTAGTGAACGAGATGATGCAGACATTTCAATTAAAAATTGCGGGACATTGTCAAGGAACACTTTCATATATGACAAAACATGCTTTGTTTTTTTTAACACACTCACTTTTGAATGTTGTAACTTAAAACCTCAGGAACCGCAGAAAAAACTGAATTCATGTCAAAGGACAGGGCAAAAAACATACAGATTTTAAAGGACAGAACCTGCTTATTTTGTAGCAGCAGTATGAAGCACTGTGGTGTTTGGAACAGAAAAACAAGAAGTGCTGAAGAGATCACAATGTTGAGAGTCAACAGTGCAGAGAATGGAAGGCTTGATGATGGGAAATGGTGTTACAGGTGCATTTGTATAGGTTAAAATATTTTCTTGTATATGGCACATGAAACTTCTGATTTTATGCAGAGTGTGTAATGTGAAAGTAATGTTTTTTTGAGAATAAGCTGTCCTGATGTAAGTTACTTAGTCACTAGAGCACCATGAGACAGTCCCTTCGCTCTGGGGTTAGTTACCTCAACACAGTGCTTGCCACTGATGTGTGTTCTTGTAGACAAAACCAATGTATTTATAAACTGGAAAAACAAATAGCTGACAAACATCTGTCTATTTTTTTAGCAAAATGAACAGTTTTCATGTAAGTCTCCTCAGAAACCTCTTCCATCATGTTGTTGTTCAACCGATTTTTCCGAATGTCTGGCTTACAGTTTTCAAGTAGTGTTTTTCTGTATATGTTTTCTGGTTCACTTTCACTGCATACTGTGGGCCATATTACTCCGTTTCTAGTGTGTTACTTCAAGATCAATTGTAGTTTTAATGAAGCATTTACAGTAACACATGCTACAGATTCTTGAAGCTTGAATTCTACTTTGTTTCTGGAAAAAATGAGTTTGGAAGAGGGACAAAGTATCATAATTAGACTGTATTTTAATTCTGAAGAGAGCAGTGTGGTTTCTTTGATGCTGAAATGCTTATTTCAGCATAATAAATGAGTGTCTCTTGACTGTGAAATGTTTTACTCAAGTGGAAATGCTTTTCCCAAATTTGTAAACTTATTTGGACCTATCAAGCATTTTACTCGATTTAGGTGTCTACATACTAGCCAGTCAAAGTAGGCCCTCATCATAAACATTTTCAGAGAAGCAGCATTTCTACATGATCCATACCTTCCTAAGGCAGACCGCTAGATGGCAGAGGTAATGGCACAATACAGGTGCCTGTTCTTCTGTGTTAATTATAGAGGGAGTTTGAGGTGACCGGCTCAGATGCACATGGCCAAAGTTGGGTGACATGAAGTGAGAAAAGTTGAAAACTTTGATATTGTGTAACACTAAGAGAAAACTGACCTACTTTCCCCATGCAGCAAGACTTCTTGGTCTCATTTTGATCCTCAGCTGTGTGTGCTTTTGGTGCTGGGGGAGTTCAGAATTCATTTGCTAGCATTAATTTTACAGACTATGTGGTAGGAAGCCTGAAGGTCTGAGAAAGTGGACTCCTGTACTTTGATGAAGGAGATGAACTTACTCTAAATGTACAAATATGTTGTGATTTTTTTCAGGGTGGAGATCTAGACTTCAAAATTCAAGAATACAAAGAATCTGGGAAGATATTCACTCAAAGACAAATAATAGACTGGTTTATACAGTTGTTACTTGGAGTCAGCTATATGCATGAAAGGTACAGTAATTTAATATTAGATAGAACACTTAGCTGGGGAGAAGAAAGAGTAGATTTACTGACTAGTTGCAGATATTCAAACAGAAACAAAATCACATGGATTGTCTTGTATTGGTGTGAAGTCCTGTTCTCTAAACTGCTGTAGTATATGTTGCATACCCTAAAGTGTAATTAATTATTTATCCTGCAAGAACATCGTGTATTGTACCTTTTAGCAGTGCAGTGGTAGATGTCTTTCAGCATTAGACATACTTTTCTAAGAGCCAAGTGAAAAATTTAGTACAACAGATATAGTTCAATATTGTTAAGTTAACCCAGCTTCCAGCATCTTCTTTCCTCTCTCTCCTCCCTGTTCCTTTTGCCTATTGGCAGCTCTGAAATGTCATCTTAATGAACAAGACTGAGAATCCTTTCTAAACAGCATTGTAGCACAAAAGTCCAAGATTTTTCATCCTGCCAAGCTGAACTATTTGGACTATTATTCCTCTTGAACTTTTAGAAGTAAGAATGTCATTGCTGCAAGGACTGCTTTAGCAGAGGCTAAGGATGTTTGTAATCACCTGCATGTTTTGGGGAGACAACCTAATCTGCCTAAAATAATGGCTTAAATTATTACTAAAGACGGGGGGGAGATGATGTTTGTGTTTGAGGAGTACATTACACCCAGAATCTAGAGAGGAGAATTCAGGTTTTTTCAAGCTGAATGTAAACTAGAATTCATAGTCTTCTATCCTGCGTGAGTATTCAGAAGAAAAGGTTATTATGCACTGAGTTGAAGGTGCAAGCACCAAATTAATGTAGCTGTTTCATATATCTTTTGCAGCAGGGCTTCAGCCAAATTTGGTTGCCTGAACCTGAGTTGTAACAGAGCAGCAGGCAGAGATAATCACCTGTCAACAAGAACAACTATTTCTGAGTTGAGCTGAAGTAAAGTGTGGGATACATTTGACCTAAACTGATAGATGCCTAATGAGTTTTTACACCTACAGTGTCAGACTTCAGAGAGAAAAGGACAGAATGAATTGCTGTCCAGTATGCAAGAGCATTTTGGTTGATTAATGCCAGTTTTTCTGGGGCTTGTACATGAAGTGCCACCCCCACAAACTGCAGTGATGGGAGCTCTCTTGGGATGCTCTGTTCCTCAGCATTCACCTCAGGTCAAAAAGACAGAAGGAAATGGAAATAAAAATCTTGACTGTTTCACTAAGCTAGCAGTATGGTGTTTTTTTCCCCTTCTTGAACTCCAATTTAGCAATGTATGATTAGAAGTTTTGGTAATCTGGGAAGTCCACTTTAGGTGAAATCCTTTCTTTCATGTATGTATTTAGATGATGCATGATGCAGAGTAATAACATTGCAGTTGGACTACATAATCATTGTACATCCCTTCCAACTGAACTGTTATATTCTCTTGTGTAAGTTACTCTTTTTGTCTTTCATTTTCTGTATTTCCTCACACCTCTTTATCTCCTCTTTTCCCACATGTCCCTTCTGTCCACTCTTCTTTTCTCTCTGTTTTTCTCATCTTCTGCTTGTTCTCAAATAAATGTTAAAAAATCTCAATCTTATAAATAAGCTTTCTTTGGTAAATATATACATTAAATTACTGGGTTTCCTAAAAAGTACAGTTTAGTTTTCCAGTGAAAGCAGCAATTTGATTTTCCAAATAACAATTAATTTTCTCTCTTTGAATCATAGCTATTTCATAGCACCTCTCCACACACATACAAATGACTCGACAGTTTTATTTTTATTTCTATTTCCTGGGTTGTGTTATGTGTTATTTGACTGCATGCACATTAGAAAGTTTAATCTCCATCTTAAGGAAAAGGTTAGGCTGACAAGAATTTAAACTACTTACAGAAATTTGTTTGAATTTCTGAAACATAATAACAGTCCTCTGCTAATATATGGAGGAGTCATACATGATTTCTTCTCTACTGATATGGAAAACAGCAGTAATACGTTTGAACTATGTACTAAGGCAAATAAAACCTTGTTATAGAATGAAAAGCTTGAAGTGTTTATTATCTGTGGGTTGAATGTCCTTGTGGCATTCCTTAGAAAATCCAGATGCCGTGAATGGGAATTTTTATTCCAGAGCAGCAAAAATTATTATTTCTGGTATTAGATATGGACTATTCGCTTGGTTGTCCTTTTTGCACTCTTATGCTGAAAACGTATTTTAAACAGAACTTTTTTGCTGCCTCACATTTTTTCTTTTCCTGTGATAGTAAGGATTATATAGATTCCTGTCTTTTACTTATGCTTCATAAATCCCAAAGGGGGCATGAATATCTTGAGGTCCTTATGCTACCTACTGGCTATTTTGCATAATTGGAAGGTTTTTTTTAATTTTAAACTTGAAAGCTAAATTATCTAGAATTAAATAGATTCAATCCTCATCTGTTATTGATACAACCAGATAGAGAAGTAAAGGAGAGCCAATATAGTGGTCTTACCTAGATGGAGACAGTTAACATGAAACCATCATCTAGCCTCTCTGGCATGTAGCCCATCACAAAATTGATCCCACAGCAATCAGGCCGTGAGGCCATTGATTCATTTAACCTCAATTTGAATAAAGCTGACCATTATGTTATCCGTCACTTTGATGATCTTTATGAGCAATATGCAAACAAATCTGTTGCTTTCCATCTACAGGATAGCAGGCTTTCCTTGAGTACTTTATCTGGATTTCATGTTGTCTTCCCTAGTACAGGATGCAGACTTACCCAGAACCCCTCATTCTTCAGATAGAGGAAAGATGAAATAATTGCTAAATATTTCACAGCAGTAAACTACTTCTGCCTCAATCAGCTTCATGTTCTTGTACGTTGCAGAGGAAGCTTTATTCAAGGAGGCTGCCTACTGCTCAGTGCTTCATGCTGCTTTTTTATGACTATGAGGCAGCAAGTGGGTACTCTATAGAACATATATAGGGGTATCTTTATAGCCCAAATTTGAAACTATCCATAAGTGTTAATGTCTATCCAAAATATCAACAACCACTTCACTGACTGTCAAGTTAGATTATGTTTTGCTGGAGCCCAGTTAATGAATGTTACCTCTATAGGTCTGTTTCTTGCTCCAACAAAAAGTCACACTTTCTTAAACTGGATTTACAGTGCAGGCTCAATATTTATTTCTTACTAGAATAAAAGTATTTTTTTTCATTTAAGGTTTCAGCCTGTAACTTGTTTATCTTCTGACATATCTTGGCAAAATGAGGTGGCTTGCATCGAGAGATATCATAATATGAAGTTTTAAAGAATCACCCCAAGTGTTTCTTATATTAGCATTACATTCTAATTCAAACTAAGTCGATGCAAACATCTCTTCATCTCCTTTTCAAACAATACTGAAAGCTTTCTGGATAGTACCTATACTTCAAGAAACCAGTTATTCCAATCACAGATATCCAGGAAACTTTTAGGTTTGAAGACTCCATGGTTATATTTTTACAAAGTACTACTACTAGTAAAAGGTTAAAACCCACCAATGCTTACCAACAATGTGCAAGAAAGATCTAACTTGGTGAAGTCAAGTTCTTTCAGAGGCTCTGTGTTATCTATGATGAGGAAAGACTTTATAAATCTAAATTAACAGAGCAAGATTTATATAAAACTATATGTATATATAGCTTATGCAATAATAATGAATGTCACCTTAGCTTAATATCCTTACTGATGTAATGTATAATGAGTGTACATGAATTGCTCAAGAAAGTTGCCAAATAGAGAACAAATTAAGTATAAACATCAATGGAGGCACGCTGAATAAAACTTTCATTTTTCCCAATGTGCAAACCTTTCTCTACAAGCATTACTTTCAGGACAAAAACTGGAAAGACTGCCATAAGAACCATAAAGAACTCTCTTCTTTATGTCCCCTGAAAATAGAAATGCTTCCTTTTCATGCTTAGTCTATGGGCATACTAAAATATCTTCTAGTAGTTATTTTTCCCATTTTTTTTCCCATTTGTGAATGTAACAATTTTTTTATCTTATTGCAAAAAAATTTTCAAATGAGTGGTGGACTAAATTGCTTATTTAAGTTGTGCTGTAGAATATGTATTTTCTAGTCTTAATATGGAAACTATTTTGGAAATAATTACAGTATCTCAATGCATAAGATTTTAATAATTCAATAAAATTTCAGATAATCCTTGAGAATTGCTCAAGAATAATTAAAATCTATTACTATATTTGCTTTGCTTGCCCACATCTTAAGAATCTTAGAATGTTTTTCTTTACCTGTTCTAAATGGCTGAGTGCCTAATGTATTTGAATTAGCAAATGCAGTTTCTGTAGCCAGTCTGTACCAACTGCTACTCTAGTCTCCCCCTGAGCAGAACTGATAACTAATATTGTGTGTTACTGGGCTATTTTAAAGTGAATGAGTGCTAGTTTAGTTGAGGTTGTAGGGAACCCTTTTGGAAGCTCTATTAACAAGAATTAATTAAGAACATGTTTTGTATACTGTAGGCATATTTCATTTTCTTAAGGGGCTGGAGAATCATTGTCTCACATTAGGGTTTCAAGAAATTGAGTAGATGCTGTTTGTCCCCACATGGTGTGCTTGTGGCCTATGATGTCGTTTCAGTCTTTGATGGAAAAATAAGTCTGTAAAAGCTAGTTGTTCCTTTCCTTTTTGATCTCTGTCTTTGTAAAGTTATTTTATCTTCCACACCATTACTGTGAAATTTCGAACTACTAGCCTAGTCTACATACATATTTGCCTTCCAAGTAAGACATTTTCTCTGAAGGGAAGTTACCTGAGCTCTGAGAATCTCATACTGTTGTTCTTCTCATCCCTTATTCTATTGCTAGACACCTCATTCTCCTAGCAGAAAATAACATGTAATGCTTTTAAGTAGAGCCAGATGGGAATTCTTGCCTTTCTCCCTCTGCAGCTCATGTTAAGCCTGTGTCTGCTTTCTCAAGCTGAGATCCCTGGGTGCATTTTTATTATCCTGGCTGCTTGGGCTCTCATGCTGCATGTGGGTGTCTGTGAATGTACCTCTGTGTTTATATGAAGCTCTTTCAAGCATCGTCTGTGCATTGTCACTTACAGGGTTAGATTGTAGCAGGGGTGGGCTGGTCTTCCTAACAAGTTAGGAGGATAAATACTTGAAATATTTGATACGTGACTGTGAATGTTTCAAGTTGGATCAAGTTGAATTTCCTTTTATATTCCAGGCGGATACTTCACAGAGATTTGAAAGCCAAGAATATATTTTTGAAAAATAATCTTCTTAAAATTGGTGAGATTTCCATACTTTTAAAGATATATTTTAGTATGATAAAGCAGTCCAGCAGACATTTTGACAATAAGGAGATTTAAATACAGTCATGTCTGATATAGCATTTTGGTTTGTGGCCAAACATTTACTTGACAGTCAGACACGGGAACGAGGGCCTGGAGAGGAAGTGAAATCTCCAGCCTTCAGAGTACTTCAAGCTTGGCTGGACCTGGACCCAGACCCAGACCTGAGCAGACTCATGTAACTTTCAAGTTGACCTTGCTTTGAGCTAGGAGTTTGAGTCAAATGACCTTGTAAGGCCTCTGCAAACCTACATAATTCTATGATTCTAAGATTTTGTGGTGGTTTTATTTTGAAGAATTACAGAAAATTGTTTTTTTTCATATTTTAAAATACTGCCAGTTTTTGGTTTTTTTTTTGGATGTACCATCATTGTATCAAGTCTAACAACTAACAAATAATTTATATGAATAGAGATAGATATGAATATATTCTTGTTTCTGCTCTTACTTTTAGGGGACTTTGGAG
Organism: Hemiprocne comata; assembly: GCA_020745705.1. Lineage (NCBI taxonomy): Eukaryota > Metazoa > Chordata > Aves > Apodiformes > Apodidae > Hemiprocne > Hemiprocne comata. The sequence continues at coordinate 46,192,299 of CM036587.1, forward strand.
TTTCTTGTCTTTTGATGGGTTCATGTGATTTGGCAACTACATTTACTGGGACACCATACTACATGAGTCCAGAAGCACTGAAGCACCAGGGATATAACACAAAATCTGACATTTGGTGAGTAGTCAGCACACTATGTCAGTTGGATTAGGCATTTATTTTCTAGGTCAGCATTTGATGTTATTTAGCAACTACTTTTTGTTTTGTTCAGGTTCTTTAAATGGATCACTCTGTTGGGTACTACATTACTTAAACTGTTCCAGGACACCTGTATCTTATGTTGCAATTTGAAGGTTTACTCTTTGTGTTAAGAGCCACGTAGTTTGCTACTATTTTGGTTTATCTGGGAGTAAGTTTCAGCTCCAGTATCTGCCATGGCACAGGATAATTGTAGACCAAGTTCAGATTTTACTAGGGAGGGAGAAATCTTTTTCTTTCTTATATAGAGATAGATGAATGGAAAGAAGCAACTTTCTGTGAAACTTCCAAGTGGATGAGGAAAGAGTGATTCCTGGCTAGAGAGGAAGCAGAAGGACCTTCTTAGGAACTGAATTGAAAAACATTGGCAAATGTGAAAAGGAAGAGGTTACTTGGAAAGGGAGCTGAAAATGAGAGTCTTAGTGTTAGAGCAGAAGCAAAAAGGCACTCTGTTTTAGAAAAGGCTCAAAAACAGAAAGAAAAGTGTCAGTTCTGCACTTGGATGGCACAAATTCTTGAGATCAGTACTTCTGACATGATGATTGGAGGATCAAGCTGAGAAGATGAGAACTTTCAGAAACCTTTAGGTGTGCAGGTTTTCTTGCAAGCTAAGATGAATAATGATTTTTTGGAATGGGGAAAATATGTGAGTTGTTTATATATGTATCCTAAAACATCTTGTGTTTTAAGATGATACTTTAAAGTATTGTGTTTTTTAATCCTGTCATAGTATTTTTATATCAAATGGGCTTTGTTTCTGTTTTTTTTTTTTTTTTTTTTTTTTTTCTGTATGTGTGCCTATCTGAAGGTTCCTTTCTTATGAATATTTCAGATTGGGAAATTTCCTTCATAAAAAATTTGCCACTGGAATGTAGTTTGTTTACTCGATCAATCCAGTCAATGGATGTGTCAGGAATCTCATCTCATGGTCTGTGCAGCTGAACTGAGATGGATTTGATGTCAGATTCTCTCTGGTTCATCTGTATCAAAACAAATATCAGTTAATAAATGTAGTCAATAAAAATATATTGAGAGAAGATTTCAAAAGATGTCAAAACAAATGAATAGACAGGGAAGCCTGCCTTTTGTACTCTTTTAATACAAAGAATAATTCTTTTATTGCAGTTGAAATGTAATGTAAAATACACGTCTAAGTTCTATTTGTGGTTAACATTGTCAATCCATATAAATCATTGAAGTCGTACAGAGTAAATGAAGGCAGTGTTTGGTCCAATATTTTATAGATAATGTGTTGTTCACCCTTTTAAAAATTTACAAAACAGCAGGACACCCTCCCTGCCCTGCCCCTCCCAGCTCACTAGCTACAAGCTTTCTGCTATACTTTATGCATTTTCTAATTTTTCCAAAGCAGTACCAAGAGCACTTATCTGAGGATGGAATTGCCTTCAGTAGGAGTTTCTTAGTCCTCACTGTAGAGGCACTAAGGAGGAGGTATACCCTGACTCATTAGACCCCCAGCCCACAAAGCCCTTCTCTTTCTGGGCCAAGAAACTCTCTTTTGTTTAGGACTTGTCAAGTACTCTCAATCGTATGTTTCATTGATACCTTTGTAATTTCATATCTTCATTTACTCTTTTAATAATTATTCTGTTTAATTTTTTTACATTTGCCCCACTTAATAGGGGCCAAAAGACAAGAAGTTCCTGTGCACCCAGGGGAGCCCACCCTGGAGTCTCCAGGTGAGGAGAAATCCTTGTGCCACTTTGCAGGAAGTTCAGTTGCTCATCAGGAAGTTGCCCAGGTCTTTCATGTGTACCTGAAGTGACAGCATCTCTTCAGACTTGTCCTTCTGGTATCTAGCAGGACTCAAAATAATACACACAAAAAATACAGGATTACAAGTGTTCCCATGTTAAATGTAAGGAAATGTAAAATATTTTCTGGGAGAGGCAGTTATTGCTATCTCACTATGTTGTCATGGTCGTGTCACTGTTCAGTCCAGTTAATAATTTTTCACTGGAAAGACCCTAATTTGTGCTGCATTAATGATGTGCTCTAAAGAGAGAGTGTACTTTTCAGGTTCACTGAAATGCTCAAAACTGGCTTGAATATTCACAGTGCAGCAGCTGGTGCCAGAAGTATTGTCGTTTATAACGCAAGGTCTATAGACGTCAAAGCTTCATGTTTTACATACAGAAGAAGTTCTGCAGTTAGGCTCATAGAAGCTGCAGGGTTTGTGTTTGTCCTCAGTTAAAATTTCAAGGCTGGAGTTCTTTGCTATTCCATGTTTTATGCCAAATCTTAATTCACAGGAGGCATATTAAAATGGGCACACACATTTTCCTTACCATCTCCGAGCCTGGAATGCCAGGCAGTAAGTGAAAGCCTTTGCAGATGACACAGTCTGTGGTTTCCTCCTTTCCAGACGAGGAGCTTCCCTGGGGAGCTGGTCTCAGCTCAGCAGTTCACCAGCCCCCCTGTCCTTCAGTGCTTCGCCCCCAGGAGGCAGCAGCCGAGCTGAGACAGTGCCTGGTGTGAGAGGCCAGGATGGGACGGGATTAGCCAGCGATGTGTGTGCAGACTGGGCAGTTGGGGCTCACTTCTACACGGGCACAGTGTGACCCAGAGGCACCGCTGTGCTGGGGTCCTGGTGACCCTTCCTGGCCTTATGCACCATGTGGTGGGACCGGCACTGGTTGTGGGGGTTGGCTGAGGTCCCCACACCACCAACCCCGTGGCTCTGCATTCATGTGTCAAGCAAACTGAAGACTCTGTGTCATTTTAAGACGTTTCTTAGGGTGAGGAAAGGTGAAGTCATGTGGTGGGACATGGTTGCAACCTGCTTCTCTGGGACAGTGAGTATCTTAAAATTTATAGAAAACAGAATGTAGAGGGAGCTGTGTGAAATGGCCAGTAGCCTGGTGGCTAAGATGGTCCCTGGCGGTGTGAAGGACCAAAGTTAGCACTTCTGGTCTGAATCAGACAGAGGAGCAGCTGGGTTATTTTCAAACCCTTCCAGGCAAAAGTTTCATCAAACCTCTGTGGCTGACAAAGCCTCCAAAATCCTTGTTTAACTTAAGTTCTTGTCCCAGTGACACGCTCTTTCCTTGGAAAATGAATGCCCATCTCTGTACCCAGAGGGACACAACAACTAGGACTCATCTCCTGTGTTAAACCACATGTGCTTTGTGTATATTAGTTGCTTTGGCCTTAGGCTGGTTTAACTTACTAGATCTTTTGTTTTATAAGGCATGTGTGGGTTTTATTTTGTTATTTGGGACGGGTTTTAAAAAATATTTTTGGTAGGAAATAGCACGTCAGAATCTACTGAGATTGCATCAATGTCATCCAACGCTAAGGCTGTTGAAGAATCATGGCAGAACAGGCATGGCAGCACCAACAAATGCAGATGGAGTCCCATCAACAATGTTATTAAGAAAGCAATCAAAGGTCCAGCAAAATTACATGAAAGTCTACCAACAAAGTAATAATTTTAATCAGCTTTCATTTCAGTCCATGCAGTGACTGAAAATCATCACTCCAGCTCAAACAGACTTGGGCTGTGTGACATGAGGCTGAGAAGAATCAGCATCCTTTAACTCCCAGAACTATTAAAACAAAATTAAAGTATTTCTTTCCAGGGAAGAGTAGAAGCAGGTATTAGTGCATTTAGGACAGTTGTGACTACTCAATAATGCATTAGTTGAGTGCTAGCTTTTTGTCTGAGGTTTTCTGAACAACAGGGATACCTTTGTACTTTCCATGATCTTCATGCAACCTAGAAAGCCCAGACTTACCGAACAGGTCAATGATGACTCCTGCAAATGGTTCTGAAGCTAAAGAGAGCTGTTGTATCTTCCCAAGAAATGTCTTTCATCCCAGAAAACTGGGATTCCTCCCAACAAGTTTAGGTGTTGTTTTTTTCATACTGGAGACTGAGCATCACTCTTGCTCATTCCAGCGGAAGCAATCTCCCTGTTCAGCTCCTGAATAATGTTACCAAGATTAGCCTGCCATTAGTAGGCAGCCTGTATTGCACCCACAGTTTTTTGCGGGTTTTCTAACTGCGAGAGCTGGGAGTCTGCCAAGGATCAGTACAAGCCCTCAAGTGCAAATTTTGAGTGCCTGTTTGTGCAGTGGCTATTCTAACTATATTCTATTTTGTTTCTGAGTGGATGAGATAAAGTGCACGCAAACAGTTATAAGCAACAACATTTCTTCTATTCAAAGCTGTGAACATATAAGGTGAACTCTATCCAGGAACGTCTCAAATTATTTTTGCATAATATATGTTATAAATTACCTCAGAGGCAGAAATGGCAACAGAAATAATTTAGTTGAAAAGCAAATGCTTTTTTTCACTTAAAGACTGCAAATTCTTTATAAGAGAGGTATAAATAATTTCCTTTTTGTCGTCCCATGACAAAGCAATGTCACAGCCACATGTAAATCCATTGTACTCTATGTCTTCCATCAAGAACTGTCAGATTTTGACAGATGGTTGTCCATAGGGTTTGGGTAAATTGCGCTCCCTATACCACAGATCTTGGGACTTTCATTTTAATTGTGCTTGCTTGTCTCTTCTTTTCCCCCAATTTGTCTTTTTCTTTAATATTAACAATCAAAAAATCGATTTTTTAATTCTTTTTACTGCCAAATTTTATGTAGAACAGTTACCAAAAATAGCAGTAAAAATAGTGAAGATCTGAAAAGCAGTGGCTGAGAGTGTTGTGATGATATGTATGTACATATTCTTCCTACACTCTGGAGTCACCAAATTCTTATGACCTTATGAGCCACAAAGTTCTATGCATTTATGTTATCTAGCTTTTGGAGTTTAATTTAAAAGCTAACTTGGATCTTAGAGCCTTTGAAGAACTATAGCACAGTTTGGAAATATCTACAGAAGATCAGGTGATGTTAAGAGGACAGCAATATTTATATACACAATTAGCACCAAAAACCTCAGGGTGGTTTCTCCTGAGAAGGCGAAGTCAGAGGTCTATCAGTTGATATTATGGAGAGTACACTGAAGCCTGTCCAGACACTCTGTTCTGTGATGTAATTGAGCAGAAGTAGCTTCAACATGAAATGGTCCTACATCAATTTTGCTGAAATGAAATGCTGTTTAGGACCTTTATCAACCCTATTCATGAATATAGGGAGCCATCAAACCAAATGGACTGGCTGGATGCTTATGACACTGGCAGTTACACAAGGTAAATTATAAAAGTAAATAAAATGCTTGGGTCATGTGCAGATTGCTTATGGGAATCAGAAAGCAATTTTCTCTTGCTGAATATGCTCTTTACAAGATGCTTAGACCAGAGCTGTGTCCAGTTCTGGAGCCCTCAACACAGGAATGATGCAGAGCTCTTGGAGCAAGTCCAGAGAAGGGCCATAAAGACGATCGAAGGGCTGAAGCACCTCTCCTATGACGACAGACTGAAAGAGCTGGGGTTGTTCAGCCTGGTTTAGAGAAGGCTCCACGGAGACCTTATAGCGGCCTTCCAGAATCTGAAGGGGGCCTACAGGAAAGCTGGGGAGGGAATTTTTATAAGGGCATGAAGATAGGACAAGGGGTAATAGCTTTAAACTGGAAGAGGAGAGATTTAGGTTAGAGATCAGGGGGAAATTCTTTCGTGTGAGGGTGGTGAGACACTAGAACAGGTTTCCTAGGGAAGTTGTGGATGCCCCCTCCCTGGAAGTGTTCAAGGCCAGGTTGGATGGGGCTCTGAGCAACCTGGTCTAGTGGGAGATGTCCCTGCCCATGGCAGGGGTTTGGAACTCAATGATCTTTAAGGTCCCTTCCAACCCAAACCATTCTATAATTCTACGAAAAACACCTGAGAAATGCAGTCTCGAGACAAAAGCCTGGGGGCAGCTCACTTAGGCAGTTGCAGTTCAGCAGCTGTCCTGGGAAGAAACAGTCTCGCTCTGAGACCTAGGGCAGCATTTCTCACCTTAGGAGGTATTTATTTAATTTCAAAGAACTGTATCCTGCAGTAAAAACTTTATTCTTTTTCTCTCATTTTTCCTATATTTTTTCCCCTTTATTTTTCTTTAATGGGACAGATGGGGTTTTCCCTGGGTAGCCTGTTCATGGCCCTGGCTGCAGGAGAATGCCCTGGGTGTTCTTTTCATCTGTCTCCAAAGCCTCAGGTGTAGTTGGAGTACTAAACTAGATGAATAAATGGGTTTCCCTGATGTGGCAAATCCTGTGCTGATAATGGCTCATTAAGCAATTTCTATCTGCCAGAATCAAGCAGCCTCCAAAACAGATTATTTCTGCAAAAAGCAGTTATTGTGCAGTCTGTCAGATTAGGATTTTGCTTTCTTTTTAATTCCCTCTGGCTGGTTTCCATTTTTGTTTGACGCTTTCAGATGCCATGTGTGCAGGGTTTTTTTGTTGCTCATTTTGTTTTTAAGTATTTTCTTATACAGTAATTACCTTGTTTCAGAGTTTCAACATACTTTGTAAATATAGATCATTATTTCTGTTTACTGATTTTTGAAGTTTGAAACTGGTTGACAGTTAAATCTTAAAAAACCTAGGCAATTATTTATGTACCTCAGTAGTTTGTCTTTATGCGGTGGTCAGCAAAAGTGTTCTGCTAATTGTTTTCACATACTGCTTGAAAAGTACCAGTGAGTGAGCCCCCCTATTCTCTCTCCTCTTCCTTTGTTGCACTGTATGTAGAACTTGGGCTTCATCTTTAAAAATATTTGCTCTTGTTCTTTTATTGCCAGATGGATGAAATGAATTAACTCAAATAAATAATTGAAACTTTATTCATTATTTGCTTTCAAAGGTAGTGTTTATATTCTTTTAATCAAAGCCATTCACCTATACATACTTCTTACTTTATATCACTAGGCTTTATTTTCATACTGCTTCTGTAAATTTGAAATACCACAATCAAATATTACATGAATGGTAAAGTCTCTCTGATATTTAAGTTGGCTAATTAGATGAGTTTGGTCCTGTAGCTGGCTCTCACCAGCATTTTCTATGACCTTGATCATAGACCTTATCAGTGCCTCAGTTCTCCTGACTGTAAGCTGGAGGTAATGCTGAACATCCTTCAAAGCCTGGAAAGCTCAACTCCCCAATTTTTTAAATAAACATATGTCAGGCAGAACCCAGTTGAAGACCAAATTGTTTTGAATAGTCGTCATATACGTTATTATGAGAGTGTTTATGTTAAAGTGTTCAACTTGGCGATCTTTTATGATCTCCATTAGGACTGGTGAATAAAAGCCTGGTAAGTAAGGTGATGATAAGCCAGAGGCCCCTTTGAAATGGTTTGTAATAACTACTTCTGGCATTTAATAATCTAAAATTCACTCTGGTTCTTAGCTGTGTCTCCAGGCCTACATGTTCAGATTTCGTCTTTTCTTCTCCAAAGAGTATTTCCAGAAAAATTAGTTTTATATGTTGCAGTTTCAATATGATGCTCTCATCTAAAATTTTGTATTTCCTTCAGTACAAACTGGTTTTATAATCTATTTTGAGTATGTGGCCAACCAAGTGAGATCCTACCAGAAGACAGTTCTGCTATTTGAAACTGGCATTATTCAATTTGAACTTGAATTTTAACCTGTTTGTTGTCAGAAATCAAGTCACAAAAACAATTTAAACAAACCTGTGTCCAAACACTACTAACCTATTTTCTCCATCAGTCACTGATTAAAAAACCTCATTATTAACATACTGAGTAACGCTTACGTAGTAGAGTCTTACTTTGTTTTTACATACATGTATATGAATATGGGTATTTATAGACAGGATTGAAGTTTGTTCCTGCACTTATGGAAATAGAATGATGATTTCTCCTGTTTATGAAGTTACTTATTTGTGATCTGAATAAAAATATTTCAAATGAAAGGGATAGTGTGATAATGAAATATCCTATTCCCTGGAGAAAAGGGCTTTAGATCATCATTTTACCTACTATAATATCACTGTGCATGCTACTTTCAAAAACATTTTTTATACTTTTCCTATTATTTTATTCTTCAAGGTCTCTGGGATGCATTTTATATAAGATGTGCTGTATGAGCCATGCATTTACTGGACACAATTTTTTGTCTGTTGTATTAAAAATTGTAGAAGGAGATACACCTTCTCTTCCTGATAGATATCCAAGCAAACTGAATGCTGTGCTGTGCAGGTATGTTATTTTCTTCTTTAGCAGGTTTTTAAGTTAATTTGGAAAACTACTTAATTATGACTTTTGGTATTTATTGTTTCAGCATGTTAAATAAGAATCCTTCATTGAGACCAGCAGCAGCAGAGATCCTAAAAATCCCTTATATTGATGAACAACTAAAGGTATATAAGAAAAAGTGAAAGCTGCACACTTACTGTTTGAGCATGTATTTTGCAAAAGCAGACTGGGGGCAGAGAGAATGTGTTGAGAAAAAATAATTAGATAGCAGCTAATGGGAACACTAATCCAAGGGACTTTCAGAGCTAAATTACAAATATGACTGAGGTAGCGAGGCAGTGAGAAATGAAGTCCTTGTCACTTTACATGCTGAATGTATCCACTTTAAAATATTATGAGCAATAAAAGAAGAATGGGCATTTATGTGTAACAAGTGCAGATCATTTGGCCCTGGGTGTATAAAATTGCTTAGCTGTTCTGAGTAGTCATATTTTTAATGAAAAAGACTACATCTTGCTCTTTTGGTGCCTGTTTCAGTGTATATATTATTTGGCTTTCTAAGAAGATGGGGAAGGGAACTGCTACTGCTCAGTCAGTTTTTGCATTAGGATTTGTATTGGGTCATAGCTGAAGAGTTTGGATTGCCTTAGCCTCAAGTGTTCGTACCACTTGTACTTTATTTCCTTGCAGCACATACAGTACAAGTTCACAAACATGACTGTGAAAGGCAAGGCACTTAACAGGCAGAAAGAAGCTGCTCCCATTTTTGATGCTGTGTAAGTATTTTTAAGTGGTTTATGGGTGGCAGTATATGAAATTACAGTGTTGCCAAATAATGTCATGTTGTAAACATATGTGTTAATCTCATAGTTCTTTATATTTAGAGGGACCCAAGCCACAGAAATACAGAAGAGCAACCACATTAGTGAGATGCACAATTAAAATTTAGGGCAAAAACCTAAGGATTTACAGATTAAATATTTTTATTGTATAACTGTGTAAACGGGCATGCATATGTTAGCTTAGTACCAATTAGTGTGTAAATTATGACTATAGACTTTACATTTTGAAGATTTACATAATGCTTTTCATTATGTCATGATCATTTATAGTGCTGTTGTTTGTGTACCTACTTGTTATTGAATGTGAAAGCTGTTTCCTAATTGACACTAAACTGAAAGCATATATGCTTAAACTAACATTCAGCTAATATGTCTGTAGGATACTCTTATATCTGTCTTGTAACTATAGCGAGAAATTGAGGCAAGCATTGTTTCTTGGCTCTTACATCAATAGTAACTTCGTGTATGAGCTCCCATTTAGGCACTGAATATATATTAAATTAATTAATTAATTGCTTTAAATTACAGTTCTGCAATGATTAAAGCAAATGTCAACATATGCGATTTCATCTTGACTTTGTAAATGAGCCCTGCTCTATTGATGGCACCTGGCCCTCCCCTTTGCTTCCTATCCCTGGGTTTTCTGTATGCAGTTTAGCTCTGTCAGGAGCTAGCACACTCAAGATCAGGAGTTTGTGATCCTGTGTGGGCATGATGGGCATCCCTGCTTCATATGGGAGGACCTCATAGCGGCCTTCCAGTACCTGAAGGGGGGCCTGCAGGAAAGCTGGGGAGGGACTCTTTACAAGGGCTTGTAGTGAGAAGACAAGGAGTAATGGTTTTAAACTGAAAGAGGAGAAATTTAGCTTAGAGATCAGGAGGAAATTCTTTAGTGTGAGGGTGGTGAGACACTGGAACAGGCTACCCAGACAAGTGGTGGAAGCTCCATCCCTGGAAGTGTTTGAGGCCAGGTTGGATGAGCAACCTGATCTAGTGGGAGGTGTCTCTGCCCATGGCAGGGGAGTTGGAACTCAATGATCATTAAGGTCCCTTCCAACTCTAACCATTCTATTACTCTGTTTCCTCTAAATAACTGTCAAGACTTTAACAGCCATCTGAAATATCTTTCGAATTGCTAGGTGACATCAATGAAAGATCGCCATGCTTCAGTCCAGAATTAGCAGTGTCTTTGGGGAAATAGGCCTTTCCCCTTGTTTTTTTGTGACCTCTGGTCTCAGAGAGGACCTGCAGTTTTGGCCACTTTGCAGATGCTGCCAATTCTGCTGCTTGGAATCATCTCTTTGGGAGAGGTAAACACCTTCAGCTTTTCCAAAGAAAGTGTTATTTAGTATCATCTGTAGGAAGAAAGTGAAGCAAAGACAGTGGATTTCAAGATAATAAAAATATTCTGTACATTGTTTTAACCTAGTTTATTTACTGGGAGTGTATCTGTAAAGCTCTGATTTCTAGAAATTGTGGTTTGGGTTTCCACCCTGTCACTTCTGTTCTTGCTGTTTCTAATGAACAGATGAGTCTGTCTTATTATCAGACTAAGGGTCTCTGGGTATAAATAGGTACCTTTAGTATAAATAGATTGTTGAACTTGGTAAGGGTAGATGTAAAATACAACAATAAATGATACCCAGTAACAACTATATCATAAAACACAGCAGATGGAGCTGGCTGAGGCTGCTGTCAAGTTTTTGGCCTTCTTGCTATTCTACATGATTGCTTCTGCTAGCAATAACCCTTTACTAGTATGCTGGAAATACAAGAGTCAGAGAGGTAGATATGCAATAGCTGGGAAATATTAGATGTATCTTTTGTCTGTGGCTGCTCTGTTCAAGTCGATTCAATTAACTCCGAGCAGATTCCTGCCTCTCCAAATGAAATGTAGTTAACTGCAGAGATGTTCCTCAGAGGTACACATTAAATAGTTTTGGGGCACTGACATCTTACCCAGATATTATGCCAACTCTGTCTGAATTATATTGAGAGCTTAATGCTTATTAAAATATGGAGTATGAGAATCTTGCAGAAACTCTTAATCCATGCCTTTATTTTTGTGGGTACAGGATTTTGAATTATCTATATGTACCAAAAGATTGTAGATGCTTTGAGGAAGCTGTATTTTTACCTGCAAAATATATGCCTAGACTTCAAACATCCCCATGCTTCCAGAACAGACTGATAAAACCACTGTTTGTAACATACATGATGTTCCATACCCAATTCATTATTGTAGGTTTGAATGTATTGAGTCTCATCACCTTTCAAATGGACATCACATATTGACAGAGCTAGCATATAGGGAGGACATTCATGTCTATCCCAGAGTTTGCAACTATTCTTGTTCAAAAGCAAGTCTGTAGTCTCTAAGATGAAGAGCAAATTCTGTCTACAAATACCACATCCTTCTACTTTTGTCAAAAGGGAACAGAAAGTCAGCTTCTTCTGTGCAGTGGTCCAGAGTTCCTAAAAACTGTGGAGTACTGGATGGCAGCAGGTTTTTTTTGAGCATGGAAATTTACCTTGAAGTTTTCAAATTCAAGGCATCATGAGAATATAATACTGGGAGAAGCTTAGCTTATAAATTATCTTCAAATGTGCTGCAATCTGATTCTTTTTTTTTGGCTAAATGTTTGGAATATGCATAAAATCATAATCTTATTGTGGCTTTCCTTGTATTTATGAGGATGTTAGCTGTCTGTATTACTACTGGTAAGCAAAATTCCAAATAATTTATGTGATCCTGGATCTAAAGAGGTAGGTAAAATAAAATAAAAATACCTGAAAAATGGTAGAGAACAGAAAAGTGGAGGAGAAATAATTTAAACATAGTGGATTTCCCAAATCTGCTGTAATGAAGCAATACTGTAGTCTGAGTGAGTGTACAAGGAGCTGCTTGTTATGGTGTCCTCCCCAATCATTGCTACTTTATATTTATAATGTTTTTCTTCTCACCAGGAATTATTTTTGCTGTGTATGGTTGAGTCTAGTTTCTTCTAGTAAAGGCCTCTAGTGGCTTCCTTTATTCCAGTCCCATGCAAGTAATAAATTTTAAATATTTAATAAGCATAAAGCTGTACAAGTTCAGTTTCAACTTGGATGAAAAAAGCATTTTTTTTCCTCCCCCCCAGAGGTTCCTATAATTTAAATTAGAATTTTTTACAGAGGACAAGAAATATGTCTACATTATTCATACTTGAAGAGTTAGTTCCATTCTTATGAATAATTGAGCTCTTCTTGTCTTTGTCCTTAGGTTTTTATATTTTGCACTAATATTCGTATCTTTACACTATTTCCCTCTATAGTCAACATTTGAAAAGCATAATGAAAACTTCTCTGTTCATTTATTAAAATCCTGATTTCAAAATGAGAGTCCAGAGGGATTGTTGCAATTTATATGGTTACAAAACTTGGCTTTTAGATTATCATAAGTGAATTTCTCTCATAAGAGTAAAAATAGTAATTTGAAATGATTACTTGGTATCACAGAACCATAGAATGGTTTGGATTGGAAGGGACCTTAAAGATCATCTAGTTCCAACCCCCCTGCCATGGGCAGGAACACCTCCCACTAGACTAGGTTGCTCAGAGCCCCATCCAACCTGGCCTCAAATACTTTGGGGCATCCACAACTTCCCTGGGAAACCTGTTCCAGTGTCTCACCACCCTCACCCTGAGGAAATTCTTCCTAATGTCTAACCTAAATCTCCCCTGTTCCAGTTGAAAGCTGTTACCCCTTGTCCTTTCACTACAAGTCCTTGTAAAAGTCCCTCCCCAGTTTTCCTGTAGGCCCCCTTCAGGTACTGGAAGGCCGCTGTAAGGTCTCCGTGGAGCCTTCTCTAAACCAGGCGGAACAACCCCAGCTCTTTCAGTCTGTCTTCATAGGAGAGGTGCTTCAGCCCTCTGATCATCTTCATAGCCCTATCATAAATATAAATACGACCTTATCATAAATATAAACAGTACAAAAAGTCATGGAAGTGAAGTATAACTGCCAAGGCATTGTGAATTCTGGTTTAATTTTTGTAATTACTATATAGGTCATGAGATAAAAATCTGTGTTGATAAATACAGCTGAGATACATATGTCAATAATTCATGCTCAGCTTTCAGAGATGGTCTGTGGAGACAATTTTATCAGTGAATTATTATTATTGATTAGGACTAGAAGCTCAGGAGGACAGCATGATAATTATGTCTGCCATTAAAAACACATTAGTATTCCAACTCAAGCCATTCTATGATTCTCTTTTATTCTAGACAGCTTGTAACAATCAGTGTAAAATGCATGGGTGATGCTGTTTTTTTTCTGTGGTTCTCATTTAAAGACTGCCTTTGTACTTGGATTATGCTCAATAATGAAGCCTGACAGGGTAAATATTGCACTGTGCTTCAAAATGTATTTTTTTAATGAGCTGAGTTTACCTTTTTCCATTATCATCTGAAATGTTTCATGTTCTTCATGAATCTAAGTCTAAGTTGAAATACTTCAATTTAAAGGAGGTATTTACTTTCCAAGTTAAAGTCTATTTTTTTTCTGTTATAACACCACGTGTGACTTTCTAATCATTCCATTTGAAATGTCACAATATTTCAATATCAAATAAAAATGCTGATATTTACACTTTTATATGAAGATAGGTTTGCATTCATTCAATTTCAGGCAGAGGAAAGTTCATTTGCAAACTCTGCAGGAACTGTCTGAAGTACAGAAAATGACACCACGGGAACGAATGAGGCTGAGAAAGTTAAATGCTGCAGATGAGAAAGCAAAGAAGTTGAAGTAAGTTGAGCAGAACATAAACATCATGCCCTAACTGTGCAGTTTTCCCCATCCAACAGTGTAATGAGAGAGTTAGAACTGTCAAGGTAAAAATAAAAAAGGTCTTTCGCTACTCAAACTGAAAGGGGTTTTTGGATGAGTTAAATCACAGTAATTATTTATATAGGGGAAAAAAAAGTCAAAACACTAGCCCAAAACTAGTATTTTGAGCACTGTGTTTCTGGTTAAACAAGTCTATGAGAGATTTTCAGATGAATTACAATAGGATATTTTTTTAAAATGACTTGTCATTTTAAGGATTGCACAGTCAGAGGAGTTGGACATTTAGTTACAACCCAGCTTTTGTCAGTTGTTTTGACCTAAGAGATTTGCCAACAGAAGTTAATAGCTCAGAGGATGGTCTTAGCAAATTATCAGACAGGGGGAATAGACACGTTAGAAAGGCTTTATCATTTATCATTTTTTTATTAAGTGAGTGAGACATAATAAAATGGGAAATTTGAAACAGAGAAAGTACCATTTCTGAGTGGATATGAGAAACAGCTGGAAAACTATGTGTGTATGCATAAATTACTTTTGAAAATAAAATGAAGAACGTGCTGTTTTGATGACACATCTGAGTTTTTCCCAGTTAAAAATATTAAATGTTTTGTTTGGTATGAATGAAAACTGGAAAAGCATCACATTAATTTTTAATTCATTTTTAACATTCTCTTCAAAAGCATTTTGCAAAGTGCAATGTAAATTAACAAATGTTTACTCTGTTAGATGTAGAGGATAATAGAGGGAATAATTATTTTTTGATCGTGAAAATTGGCATCTGAGCCCTGTTGTGCCAAAGCAAGTTAGCAATTTGGTAGGACAATGACATGCTAGAATGTAAAAATATGACAAGGTGGTGTGAAGTCTGAATTTATGGCCTCAAAGACTCTGCAGCTATGTATGACTGCAAATCAAAGGCACTGGCAGTTGAGTGAAAATGCTCTGTAAAATCACATCCTGGCCTTATTTGTGGCTACTTGTGATGCCTCCATACAAAGGCTACATACAAAAACGGAAAGCCTTCATCTCCTTTTGGAAAATGTGTCTTATTGGCACGTGTATCTGTCTGGCAGTTACCATTGCAATTGATACTGGAGATGGTATACAAATTTATTCTCATTTTAAAAAATCTTGTTGAATTGAAACTGCTGTATAAGTTTAACACCTCTTCGGCATGGTGTTTTCAATAATATGGTAGGCTACTTTTTGTGCTTACATGAAATCTACAAATAGAAAGTCTGTCCCTTCCACTTTTGAAAAATGGATGGGGATTAGGAAATAATACTAATTGTAGATAGTCCTAGTTTGCTTTTCATTTTCTGTACTTCCTTGCACTTTAATGTTTCCTTTTTAGATTTTCATGTTTTTTTCCCCAGCAACAAAATTACATAGACTTGTTTTGTAGTACAAAGGCAACATACTAGTCTTCAAATCTTGTTCTCAGTCATGAATCTTTAAAACCAATCTGTATTCATCTCTGGGTAACTTCCAGCTCACTCTTGCTGAAAGTATTTGAAACAGTGCAAACCCAGTGCCTTCTCAGACTTGAGATCTGCTTTCAGCAGTGCAAATCTAGAGATGGATGGGAAGGGAATAGAGTAATGGAAACTGGAAGAGCTGCTTAATGTAGTACCTGGTTTAAGCAAAAATGCAGTTACTAGCTCTCCCCCAGGTTAAGTGTTCATGGCACACAAATGTTGTGTGCCCATCTTCAGCTGAAAGGTCCTTGGACTAAATGGTGGAATAAAGTCCAAAATATTTAAGATATTTGGAAGAAACAAAAAAGATTGGGCTAATAAATTACTATTTCTCAATTATATTATGCAAGCTGTGAACAAAAAATATAATATTGTTTGGAAATAAGCCTGAAATCTGTTTGTGAGTTCACGAAAACTAACCTCACCTTCAGTAGTTGCCATGAACTTTTGGCACTATGGGAGTTTAATGCTGGAATTTGTCTTTCCCTATCTACTTTTAGAAGTTCCCCTTTTGCAGTCCCTGATATCACATCCTAAACACAAGTATTCTGTATTTACAGACAGCTGGCAGAAGAAAAATATCAAGAAAATGTCAAAAGGATGCAAGAATTTAGGTCCCATAATTTTCAGCAGCTGAGTGTCGATGTCCTACATGTAAGTACAGGCTGTTGTTTCAGAGGTCTCATTTTTGCACATTCAGTGTACACCCACCTTCTGTTTTCCACGTGTTTCTTTAGCACAGTCCTGTTCCAATAATTTGGAAGTGCATCAAAGTCTGGACTGCTTAGCCCGACTTGTCAGTCTGTGATGAGGGAAAGCACATTCAGTTATTCAGATATGGTTCAACAAACTCTCTATTCATTGCACAGTTTTCTTTTGTTAAGTCACCCTTAGATCTAAATCCATCCTCTGGAATGTACTTCCTGACAGTCTATGTGACATCAGAGCTCAAAATACATTCATTTTTAAGATAAGTTTAGAATTATAATCCTTTAAACACTCTAATTTGGTTTGTCTGGGGGTTCTTTTCATTTGATTAGTTAAGAATATTAACATTTCAACTGGCTTTTTAGTAAGAATGAAGTCTTGGAATGACTCCCAGTGTAAGCTCTCCTTTGCTTTTAAGCTATGTGCAACAGAAGATAGGCCTGCTGAGTTCTAGCACTTTGTCTTATCATAGAGGGAACAGTGTCTGTTTGGAAATAGTCAGTGAAAGCATCTCAGAAATAATGAGGTTTTGATTAGTGCTTTGTCTTCAACCTTTTCTTTTGCATGCAATCTAGTTTCTATTTCCCATTGTGTCTGGAAAGAAAAACAACCTTCTAACTCTGTCTCTGCTCATGTCTCAGTCACTACCGATCATTTACAAAATGTTAGGATTTTTTTTTTTGTGTTTGCCTAATACAAGTCCCAGTAGTTGTGTGGATCAGGGCAGCCACTGTATTGTGATCCTGCTGAAGCTCTAACTGTACCTGTTCCTCCAACTAAGGAATCTGATGAGCAGACTTCAAAACCTCTAATTCAGTCTCAGCCAGTCAATACATGTGACTGTGTGTCCATCAGACATCATGAACCAAGTGGAAATGAGGCATTGAGTCAGCTCTGCATGTCTGAACCTACAGACCATGGTAAGAATTCCAAGTATGATCTTGAAATGAAACTTCCTATAAACAAAGCAAGATTTGATTTTGTCTCTGGTAGTTAATTCATGGTGATGAAACTGTGGGATAAAATGTGGTCAGAATTGTAAAGCTGTTAAAAAAAATTACAAAGAGAGAAGGAAAATAATCTAGGTGGGTGGATGTATGTACAGCAAGGTTATGTGGCAGGAGGTCTGTGTTCCCAGAGTTTGAGTGACCTCTGACTAGTGATGAAGTTGAATGCACCTTCTCCAAAAGACATGCTGAGTTAAAAGGAAATAGCTTTTACCTTTGCACATATCACAGAATCATTCTTGTTGGAAAGGGCGTCTGAGATCACCAAGTCAAACCATTAACACCCCCGCAAAAACAAAACAAAACCCAACCAACATAAACACAACCCAAATAATACACATCCACACGCACCCCACCAAAAAGCACCCACAAAAACCCCCCACAACCTTGGCCACTAGAGCATGCCCTGAAGCATTTCTTAGCTTTTCTACAGAAACATGCTTTTCTGTAGATAGATGAACAAATAATCAAGCTTTTCAAAAAGGGTCAGGCAGTAGAAATGTGCTTAATGAGAAAAATATTTTTAAGTGCAGATTAATATGTTTTGTTTCTACAGTGTTCTGGAATAGTGTCATACACTTAAATATTTAAGAGAGTCACTGTGTAAACACTATTGCAGTGAAAGATTTTTAATCAGATTAGAATCTTGCAAGTATGCATTAATATACTTTTAAATGTGCAAACAACTTTTCTGTAATAGCTCTGCCTTTTAGTGTTGGTTTATGTATATCTGTGAAGATATATGCCATTAAATGAAAGGCATCAAAATCAGTTGGAGATGGAGGTGGGTTTTTTTTTATATCAAATGGCTTTTTTCTTTCAGTGTAGCCTCATTTATGTCTGTGTGGTTGGCTTGCTATTGCATAGTATAAGGAGAGGTGATCTGTGTAGGAGAGAACCCAGCTGCTAGAAATGCATCCTGGGTGGAGGGGAGGGAAGCTTGCAAATAGAGGACTGAAAGAAAGCACTAAATGTGGGTGACGGATGTACCAGGGGAAGCACACAAAGATGCTTATATAGAAACAGAACAACATGCATGAAAGGAAAGAAACTGATGTTTCTGCCTTTAGAGGTCATTAGGCTGTTAAACTATAATGACAGAAACTAGATGCATTTATATCTCTGATGCAAAAGTTGAGTCAATCCATTGTACAAAACTGAATGCATGTTTAAGTGCTTCTGCCAGAGTCTCTGACATTGAAGTGGTGGGTTCATGAGAAAAAGGAGTTATGGATAGGCAAGAGAAATTACATGGCTTCTCGTCTTTTCTTTGTGAATACCCTTTTATTCCTGAAGCTGATGTCAAAGCTGTTACTCCATCTTTTCAGTATTCATACTCTTTTCTTTAGACATTTCAGTGCAACCATGCATGTCCTACGTATCTAGTTATGAATTAAGTTGTTAATGGCACCTTTGTAGTGGACGATGCAGAACAATTCTGGGTATTGATTTTTCAACAGAATTTGGGTTTCAATCCATGAGCTATACAACAGAAAAAACCAAGAAAACTAGAGGCAAGGCTATCGAATTTTTTATTAAGTTTTCTTACATGTTAATAAATCTTGCTAACCCATGCTAGGCTAGCAGAAGAAATTAGACTGTGAATGCCAGACTGACAAGGACCCTAGTTATAACTAATAACTAAAAACAGTTGAGGAAGGGAAGAGGAGGCAGGAGAAAGGCAGGAGAGTCTGTCCATGAACACCAAGAAGGCATAGCAGCAGCAGCCTTAAAGTTACTTCAGGGCAGACCTGAAAAATCCACTAAGAATGGGAAAAGCTGGGGGGGAACAGCTAGGGATAGTACCCTAATCCCATCAGGTAGGGAGGAAAGTTCCAACTATGTTTGGCTTAAATCCTGCAGTCGTTAAAAAAAATTTGCAACATGAGCAGAAGAGAAGAGCAAGGCTTGGAGGATTCAGGGATCAGGCTTTTAAAGGGTTAGGGGGAGACAGAGAGAGTAAAATACCTTAAACTCTGCTTTCACTGGAAATTATCTAAAGC
Organism: Hemiprocne comata; assembly: GCA_020745705.1. Classification (NCBI taxonomy): domain Eukaryota; kingdom Metazoa; phylum Chordata; class Aves; order Apodiformes; family Apodidae; genus Hemiprocne; species Hemiprocne comata. Next base: position 46,211,499 of record CM036587.1, read on the forward strand.
ATTATGAAACCCAGTTGTATGTCACTAAGGAAGGTGTCAAATACAAAGCTCAAGGTTTAGCTTTAGTAAATAGATTTAAAAAACATGGTATCTTGATCAAATTTTAGCAGTGGTAGTTACATTTACTGGAAGCTGGAAAAAACAAGGCAGTGTTGTTAGATAAATGAAAATCATTATGACAGTTTGGGGTTTTGGACTTCATGATGGATGAGTTTCAGCAATATCAAAACTACTGTAGACTTTCCTGGGAAATTTAAGTTTCTCTCCATGTTTGTTTTATGTAATCTGCAATGATGATCTTAATATTTTTCCTTCTAGTTATCATCCCTGTGTACTTGAGGAACATTTAAAAGGGTTGTCTGGAATCACAAGTTGCTGACCAATTTGTTAGTCTTCAAGCTGGTTTTATATTTTGAAGTATGAAAGAGATCTGAGTGGACCTTGTGCTTTTGGTGTTGAGATGAGTTCAAGCTATTGCAGAAAACATTCACCCAGATTGTTGACAATTGGTACCACAGTTTCTTCAGATATGTAAAGAAATAATCTGATTCTCATTCTTACAGAGAAATACTGCAGGCAATATAAATACTATTTTTTAATTGTAAAATTCAGTTAGTTCTTTAACATCCTACTCCTTACCATAACATCCAACTATACTATGCAGATTTATTCTTTTCTTATGGAGACTGGGAACACTGCTGAGTTCTGTGGGACTGAGAGTGTGGTTTTTAAATCTCACTGTTCAGATGTCACTTGCTGAGTCAGACCAGCTTGCGAAGGCTGGTGCACCTTGGCACGCTGTCAACTTTCTCACTGTTTGCTTCTGGGGTTCTAGGCACAGGTTTGGCAGCATCCTCCATGCCTCACCAGAAAATGAAGAACTTGGGGTGGGGGGGGAGATCAAAGAACCATGAGCTCTTGTGGACAGAAAACACTTGCTCGCATTACTTGAGCTCAAGAAGAAAGGGATCCGGTTTTAACCTGAGAGTGGGCAGCAGTGAAAAATTATGTGAATAACAAGTTATGCTATTTTTGTTTTAATGAGCCAAGAGAGGAAGCTGTGCATTAAACAGACATATTCCAGAGCTATTATCTTGGCTTTTGGTGCTCTGTTAGGAAGTCTTGTACCCCAGTCCCACCACTTTCCCACCATTTGCTTCTGTTCCATGGAAAGAGTACAAGAGTCAATTTGACTACTAAGTCCAGACAGTGGCTACCATAAGCCTTTACTTTCACTGCTCCTTTTCCTAAAGAATTTGATCTGGTTTATACACTCTAGAAACTTCCCCCTGCTTCTCTGCATAGCAAGTTGTTCAAGGGCCAAAATACCGCAGTACTTGTGAACCTTCTTATTTCTGGCTTAGATTTACTTCTGGCTGTTTCATGCCAACATCTTTAAGATGCATTGCCTCATTGCCTTGCAGCTTAAGTAGTTGTTTTCTTTCCCTTGCTTATTCTCCTCACGTTTTGTAGGCAGCAGTAATCTCTATAATACCTCTGTACAATATTTCTGTATTATTCAGATGTTTTAACACTGGTCACTTCTAGCATACCTGAACCTTCCTTCCTTATTCCTTCCTTAAGATGCTTCCATGCTGTTATTGCCCAATTTGTAATAGAGTATTTTGGGTTTAATGCTTCAACTCATGACTCTTGACTTTGAATTTTTTCTCCATCATTCCAGTTCTCAGGTCACCTAGTGTATGTTGTTTTACTGTCCTGGTCCTGCTTTGTATTGGTGACGCACTCCATCTTAGCTCCTGGAAAGCAGTGCTGTGCAAGCTAACTCCAGCAGAGTGGACCTCTCCCGGCTGGCTGTGCAGTGCTGGTCCTGGTTACCCAGCAACATGTTGCTTCTGCACCTTCCTACCCTCCTCGTAGTCAGCAAAGCCCGCTTGCAGTGATGGGAAGCATTTGAAGAGCTGCTCTGCAGTGATGGATGAGCTTGAAGGGAAATCAAGTGTCTTTTCCTATAACATCCGTCTAGATGTTTAGGAGTACTCGTAATCACACAGGCATGGGATGTCCCCTTGGCATGCAGTGTCATCAGGAAAAATAGGCAGCCACACTGGGCTAGTAAGGAGTATTTCTGTAAATCTTCAGGTTCTGGGGCTTTGTCTCTCTAGTTCCTTAATTTAGTTACATTTTACATGCATGCTAGAACAAAGGATTCTTTGGGTTTGGCTATTAATTCTCTCCACACTGCAAATCTTCAGAGGGTCATGTCAGATGGGTAGGTAACATTCCTTGCACTGGTTAAGCTTTTAATGTGCTTTAAATTCCAGTTTATCTTAAGTTAATATAATAACTGTCTTAACAGTTTTGCATCTTCGCTCATAGAATCTGGAGTAAAAATGTTCCCTTTATTTGTAAAAAGACAGGCAACAGAGTGGCTAAGAAAGAGCTAGAAAAGTTACTTTTGTAATGATTACAAACCATATTAAGGAAATGGCTGGAGTGCAATGTTCAGTGTATCATTACAATTATATATACTCTTACTGTATTATTTCAGCTAATTAGACCACCAATGCTTCCTTGGAAATGTGAACCCTTGTAAATACAAACCAGTGAAAAATGGCTTTATGCATTTGCAACTATTTTATGTAATAGGCTTAAACAGCATTTTTTTTTTTTATGTGTTAATTGGAGACAAAAAAGAAAGTGTATTTTGATAATGACATATTTATGGAAAGATATTTTATAGTTGTGTTTAATATTCACTGAAAAACGTTGATGTCTCCATCTCATGTGTCCATGAATTTATGGAACTGTCACCACACAAATAATTTAAAACTAGGGTGGACAGAGCAGTTAAAAATATATTGTACTACTGTGAACAGTTTTGCTTTACTGTTGATATCTTCATGTCTTTTCCATCTCCAGTTTCTCCAAGTACAAGTACAAGGCAAAAGGGCTGAAGTTTCATGCTGAGACTCTACTCAGAGCCACTGAGCCACTGTCAGTGTTAAATACAAGTATCTTTAAACTCCATTTATTTTCAAGGAATAGCATAAAATTGCTAATGATTAATAACTAAATTCCCTTTGTATTTTGATTTGTATTTTTTCTTTTCTGCTACGTTTGTCCAGCTCATTTTATTGAGTAATTATTTCTGAATACTGAAAAACACATTTTGCAAATCATGGCAATGAAGCAGGAATGGGCAGTGCAAAACATGTCAGGATAAAACTGTACCTTTATTTCTTATTTTTGCTTGATACATACCTAAGAAATAAGTCATTCATCCTCTCTGATAATCATCAAAAAGAAAGCCACCTTTCAATGTTGGTTTTGATGTTGGTTAACATCACTTCCTCCTGCCCCACCTCTTGACCCATTTCTTCATATAAATTTTCTCCATTTGGACAGGATAGGTATGGCAGTGTACATTTTTCTGGAGAGCACTGTATGTTCAGTGCATATATTAGCTTTCAATAATGGTTTTGTGAAAATAATGGTGAGGCACCTTACATTGTAGTTCTGGCAACTAGAGGTCAGCTTATCTATAAGGAAAAAAGGCTGTAAAAAAGAACTGCCTGTATTTAACTGATCATTTTCATGAATGATAATGAGGGCAGCTGCAATAAAATATTTTATTTTCTAATACATGAGCAAAAATTACCAAACAAAATATTATCCATGAGCTACACCCAGCCTTGATGTTATGGATTATGATGATCAGTGGCTTCCTGTGCCAGCTAGAACAAGGCTGTCCCAGCTAGGCAGGCTCATTAGTTGTGTAATGCTTACTGATGTGGCCTCCTTCTAAAAGAGCTACTGGAACCCTCATGTAACTAATGATTGCTTTCTAATATAGCAGTATAGTTCACCTTCATCTGCTAAGTAACTTTATTGAGCTCACAGTCTACTCTTCTGATTGTAAAAAATTAGCTAGAAGAGCAGATGCCCAGTTTTCCAGAGTACTGAGATAACTCTCAGATGCTGAGGGTCACCTTTTACATGGATTTTGTAGTACTGGTAGACCTCTGTAGCTTTTCTGTGTGGGCTACCACATACTGGGCTAGGTAGGATGAAAATTGCAGCTGTCACTACATCACATGAATTATTTGAGTGTAGGTCCTTTTGCTTTGGTTACAGTGTCTTCTAATGAAGCCAGATTTTACAGCAAAACTCCTCTCAACTCCATATACAGTTTGATTCCTGTTGACTGGCTCTAAGTTTGCAGAGTTATTTAATAAATAGGGAGCACTAGTTTTAGGGACTTACTTGTAAAGAATCCAGAGAAACCTTTATCAGAGCATGCATTGTACTTATCCATGTGGCAAATTACTGCAGAATATCTGAAGTTTCTCAGTTTGCTACCTAGAAAATCCTCTAGGTAGAGAACATCAGTCTTTGCAGTTGAAAAAAAGCATGAAGAGCGGGGCATAATCCTGTTATACAACTGTAATAGCTAAATGCCCAAGGTTTCCAATCCAATTTCTACAGTAGAATTTGCCTTGAAATTGGCTACAAAATCATAAATTGTATCTAAAAGTGCTTCCAGATAGTTCAGTGCAATTACAGATGCAACAAAAACTACCATTTCCTTACCATCATCTTTGATTCTTCTGATTTGGATTAGTTTTTACAGTTGAAAAATACTGGGTTGAAAGCTACCACCATTACCAAAACCCCACACTTTATTTAGAGGAGCCAGAAGGAGCATTAAATTAAACCAGCTACAGTCTAACAGGCATGAAGACTAAAAACCATGAACTTGCATTTGTGGCTAAAAGAGCCACTTTATATTCATATAAATTTCACAGCTGATAAGACAGGTAAACAAGAGTGGGGGAGATTTTTTATTTATTTATTTATTTATTTATTTAAATTCAAGAAATCATAGATGCAAATGTATCCATATTTCTAAGGGCTTGTTCCCATTGCAGCATTTCAGTGCCTGGAATGAAAAAGGCAACGCAGCAAAACAACACTGGACATAATTAAAATATTGTATCTTGCATTTTTGAAGTGCCAGTACATTACTAGTTGGAGCTTCACCTGCATTCACCTCTGTGTCTGTAAGAGCATAAGCTACTACTGCTCTTAATAGACATGTTGTTTGTATGTGGGAAGGGATCAAGGAGCAAAATAGCTTAACCTAACTACTTGTGGTATTCAAAACTTTGTGCAGAAAAATAATATAAAAAATTTAAAGGCATATAAATTAAATACACATACTATATGATCTCTCTGATCTTTATTATATTCCTTTTTATTTCTTTATACTGCAAAGATTATAATGTTAAATTCCTTAGCTTAATATTTTGCAATAAGCTACATCTGGCAAACCCCTGATTTCATTACAATTCCAAAATAGCTAAATACATCACTGTAATTGCATATGTTACTTCTGTATTTCCATTGCTAATTGTAAGTTATGGGTATATTGCTTTGAATTTCAAGTGGGTAAAGTTCAGTTGACTCTCAAATAGGAAACATTCACTCATTATAAAAGATTGTGAGGGTTTTTTTCTACTCTGTTAGTTTTACAGGCTTTGTTGAAGGATTTTTAAGGTATTTTTTTAAAGCTTGGAAGGTTGAAAGCCTCTAATATTTCTGAGCACATCTTCAAGCATCTCTGCATGTGCACATTTGGCGTAGTGCCTGTAAAATGGTATTTATGGATACTGACTGGGGACCTGAGTAACACTGCAAAATATGAACACACAAGCAATCACATTGCTCAAAGGCTTTTTAGGAAAACCACGTTTTGTTTTTCAGTCTGTCAAGTCAAAATAGAACAGAATAATATTTCTAATAAGTGCTATTAAGCACCGTTCTGCATTATTATTGTTAGACTATCTTTGGAACGAGGAAGACTTGTCGCAGTTGAGAAGATGGTGTTGCAGTGACTCCTACTAGAGGTTACCCATTGGTCTCCTCTTTCATATGGTTGCTCTGCTCCCAGGACTGTAAGGCATATTTCCCAACTTCCTTGCTGAAATGCTATTGTGGGATGCCTGCTGAGAGAAACTTGCCTGTTTAGTTCTGGCATTTACAGTTACCAGTCCTTTGCTTGTCCTTGGCACATGGAATGACGGAACTCCCTAGACTCTGGCAGGGTTTGAAGACGTAGGCATGCTGGGAGCGTGCCCCTCTGATCTGCTCATCTGTCTCTTCTTTTCATGCCTTAGTTTCACACTGAGATCCCACCTTTCCTCAGATTCAATTAAAGGAATACTAAATCTGATTTATTCTGGCAAAAGCAAGGTTTAACAGAGTTTGCAGGTTTTATCCACAAAGAGGAAAATTAATCAGTGGTGTGGTTTTTATTTTTCTTTATTTTTTCTTTTTTTGGGGCGGTGCGTGGTTTTTTTGGTGTTTTGTTTTTTAATTGACTGAAGTGTTACTCTTCTTGTTTAAGGAGTTCTTCCCTGGAAGTATTGCCTTTGGAGAGCCAATTTCTTGTTTTGGTTATAGCTCCCCATGTAAATGCTTCTGCTATGAGGGCAACCATAGAATTAAAGAGGTTCTTGGGAATTTCATGACATTTCAGAGTCTAGTGTTTACAGTAATTTAAAAGCCTATATGTAGGGTTTTCTATGCATTGTCCATGACCTTTGAGTTTTTACTCAAATCCTCTAGCTCACTTGAGGGCCATCAGGAATCGAACTCTACTCAAAACCTCCTCAGGAAGACTTTTCCAAAGCTCTGCACTGTTTGGTATGCCTAGCTACTTAAATAATTTCATAGCTTCACAAAAATTCACAGCTTCTTACAAGAAGTCTTGCTTTTAGAGTTTACCAGAGGGAAGTATGCAGAATGAAGTCTTTGCACAGCAGTTATTTAAAAACCCCAACACTTCAACACTTTTAAAGGACGAGGAGAGAGCAAATTATGTTATGCTACATCTCCTACTTTTTTTCTGGTCAATTTTTCATACTGATTTACTTTTGCATTGCTAAATAGAGCCTACCTCAAAATTCACCTTGGCCAGTGACTACAGTTAAAATTATTCTGGCCAAGTCCTTTCAAAACATTCATGGAAAGTCCCTTCACTCCTTCCAAAGAATTATGTTAAAAACATTTACAAAACACTGTGTAAATTTAGGAAGCAATAGAAGCAAATGCACCAAATTATATATGTACAAAAATTATTATATACTGGATTCTGTAGCAGATACTTTCAGATAATTTCATGTTCTCATATTAGTTTTTCTTCCAGGTGATCCTACTTACAGAACAATATAGGTCTCCACTGCACTTTACACTCAAGGTTAAACTGATGTAAATAGAGACTCAGTAGGCATTTACTTGCAAATAAAGCATCTGTGAACAGGGTGGTGGTGAAAAACATTCAATAAGGAATCCCAGTCCAACCCCCCCGGTCGCAGCTTTCTGGCTCACTTACCAAACTGAACAGTGTTTCTGGGCCAGATTCTAAGGTGACATAAGAAGCTGGAGCCAGTTCTAAATGAGGGAGAATTTTCTCAGAAAGTAGCTGTAAATACTGAATTACTTTGCAGTTTCGACCAGAGTTGTTTTCAGTGCATGTGACTGTCAGACAACTAACAGGAGGAAATAAGAAGGTGACAGCAACAAAAGAGCTTTGGTTTACATTCTCCTGCTATTTTATCTGCTCCATGGAGCAAAGTGTGCTCTTGTGATCTAGTAAATATGTTGACTTTCACTAGCTAATTTCATTTGGATGTTTAAGGTCTCAATAACTTTTTTCCTAGATTTGCTTGGTTGCAATCATTTACTTGTTTTTGTATTTGTCCAACACATAACTTATATTACTGCTTGTATCCAAATTAAATGTATTTTGCATCTCTGCCATCTCTTTGCATCTACATCTCTGACTGTCATGCACACAGCTGCTTACACCAAGTATGAATGTGAACTGTTCCCATTTGTTTTCTGTTTTTTCAGTAAGTTCTGGTTGTGAAAACATCCCAAATTTATGGATTAAAAATGGTATTCTTGAACTGAATTGGAGGGAGGAAGAAGTGACTGTCTTAAGGGACAGCTTTTAGTATGAACACATGGACTCTTTCCTTCCCAACACTGTCATCAGACTGAAAGGGAAAGCATCAGGCCATCTCTGCCAGATTCAGCAGGAAAACTAAGTTTTTATTTGAAAGTATGCTTTGACTGATCAAAAAAGATTAAAATAGCTCAAGGACTAAGGTAGTTTTAAATTCATGTATAAAGTAGCTTCATGGTCATTTTTCCTTTAATTTACAGCTCCTGCTCTGTTCCTCCTGGAAACCATACAAATAATAGGGCAACATTTACAATAATAGGGCTTCTCTGGGCATAAAGGAAATGGCTTCCAAGAGTCACTAAGTGCTCCCTGTTATTGACTAGATTGCTGTATTATTCTTTCTCTTCATTCACCCATCAATACTAAAAGGTTTTCTGAATATTCAGAAATTTTTTAGATTTGCTGAACTTTAAACCGTGCTTGAAAGGCAGCATGGCTCCATCTTCATTGTCACTGCCTACCAGAGCTCCTATTTCTGTATACATTATAATTAGAAAATGAGAAGAAAAAAACCAACACACACACTCAGAAAATTAGGGAATAAATGTGACAAAAGTGTTCCTTCTTGCTGTTCATTTTTGTTAAAAACTCCTTTCTTCCTCTGAGGCTTTGTCTCTGTATATACTGGTGAAATACTGGGGAAAAGGTTTGGGGAAAAGAACATGTTTCTTGGAAATTTCATTTTGGTTAAAAAAAAGGTAATTTTTACTTGGAAAAACATTTTGAAACTAGCTACTTCCTTTCTAACATCAAGTGGTAAAAGATCCCTATAAGGCTATTCTGATTCACATCCTTTTTATCTCTGTTTTTCCTAGACATTTCACAATAGGTAAATCATCACTCAGTGAAGCTCACAAATGTGTTGAAGCTTTTTTTCCTTTTTAAAATGCTAAAAGGAGAATTAGAAAATATTAATGTTTAACTTTGGTTATATTTCTGGTTCTTCTTTAGAACAACCCATTTTACTTTGCATCTATGCTGTACACTGCCATGTCAGAAGGTAATTCTTCTAATGATTTCATAATCCTTTTGTGCTTAGCCAAAAGGATCATACGAGACTTTCATGAGGATAAAGGTCCTGTTATATCCCTTAGTTCATTTCTTAAACAAAGCATTTTTCAAGAGTCTTTTCCAGCCTAGTTTAGAAGAGATGGACAAAAGCTTGCACTGACTTTCTGAACAATGAAGCTCCAATGCTTAATAATGTGTATCTTGTCTATAGTTGACCAAAGGATGGCAATTTTCTATAATGGAAACTATCAAAGTTTAAGTTTTTTGTCTTGCATTGAAAAAAATCACAAACCCAAACCAATCTGAGTGAGCTTAAATTATAATAATGGAGTTATCCTATTTTTCCTAATCGTCTGAGTATTGACCTGAACTGCAGAGGGGTGCAGAGCCCTTGCTCTCCTTTGCAGTAGAATTCCTCATTCAGGAGTATGTAGGTGAGGGAAACATCTCTCTCCATTTCAAACTCTCTCCCAGTGACAGTGCTTCAGCTCTTCCTGTTTTCTCCCTTGAAGGGAGAACTGCCTTTCTGCTTTCTGCCTCTGTGATAACTGATGCACTGTTCTGAAAAGTGCTGCCCAGCCCTGGTCACCATTTCCTTTTGCTGGTGATTTTGTGAGAATGTGTACGCGTTGCAGGGGCATAGAGAAATGGGCAAGTTCCTGCTTAGCTTCTGAGTATGTATGTTAAATATGGGCACACACAGAAATAGATCTTGGGTAATTCTAAAGAGTTTGTTTGTGGAGCATCATGTAACCATGGAATAATAAAATAATTTAGGTCAGGAGGGACCTTTGGCAGTCTATAGTCCAATCCGCTGCTCCAAGCAGGTCTGATCAACTCAGGTTGCTCATGGTTGTGTCTGGTCAAGTCTTGAACACCTCCAAGGACTGAGCTCTCTCAGCTTCTTTAAGCATTGTTCCAGTATTTGATCACTTGCATTGTAAAAGTTTTTTTGTCCTGATGTTTCAGCTGGTTTTTGTTGCCTCTTGTCTGTGCACCTCTGAGAAGAGTTGGGCTGCACCTTCCATTTAGTGTCTGAGCAGGTATTCATAGACAGCAACAAGGTTTCCCCTTTACCTTCTCATCTTAGGGCTGAAGGGACTCCGCTCTCTCAGCCCCTCCTTGCTCGCTAGGTGCTCCAGCCCCCTGCCCAACTTGGGGGCTGCTGCCACGTTTGCTCCAGTAGGTAACATCAGCTTGGATGGGATCAAACTGGAGTTGGCTAACGCATTTCCACAGAAAGGAAAAGACCAGGGGCAGGGCACCTCTGCATTATTGGTGAGGTCCTGCCGGTCAGCTGTCTGGCAGCCCAGCACAATGCAGAAGCAGAAGGAGGAGGAATGCTTTTCTCTGCTCTTGCCTCAGTCTCCAGCATGGCTCATGTACAAAGTCTTGCATGGAGGGCAGTGAAAATGCCTGTGCCCTGGCGCCCCCTCTTAGTTTTTTGAGCTGTAGCAGAGATGCGGTAGCCTGTAACAGCCGTGGTGCAGCACTGCTTTTCAGTGTGTTGGTTCCTGTCACCGTAGCACTAAGAGAGCTTTATGTCTCATGACAGTACATGCTTGTCAGAGCAGTCAAATGCTTTCCTCCTCGCTTTGCTGTCTGTAGGACTGCACAGACCGAGGAGTGTTGCTATGTGGAACAGTAACAACTCTTTTCCTTACAATGGGAAAGGGACACCTGAGAAAATCTGCCTTTTTTCCAGAGATGTGTTGAAGCCTTGGGAATAAAACCAGTACAATAGTCCTCAAGAGCTTAGTGTGACTTCGTTACTGCAAATACAAGTGGTGAAACTGAACATATGTTATGCTGTTCTGTTTTCTTTTTTCTTCTCTCTTTTCTAAATAAAAGGGGTCTTACTGTCTTCTGAGAACGCTGCGTCAATGAACCAATTATAAGTATGACTTCAAGGCAAGAGAAAATTAAAGTTATTTATCAAAGTATTTTCATCTCTTTGGAGAAAACAGTTGTTGTTGCCAAGTTACCATGCTACCTGAAACAAGCTCTTGGTGGATTTAAGCAAAATATTACAAGTATCACATTCCTTTGTTTTCCGCATAACTTGTATTCTTGGGAAATAACTGTGCTTTTATGATATTTTTAGAGAATGGGTTTTTACCCTTCCTTCCACTATTAGCATCATATTACTATATAGAAATAAATCTACAGAGGAATGTTATTATTCAGAGCACGTTTTCTTTTGAAGATCTAATAACAAATATGACGTGTATTAATGCTATTCCTAAGCAGCCTAGCAAGGTGGAAGCAATAGCTGAGTTTGTTCTGAATTAAGTGCTTTGTAAACAAAGAAAGGTACCATAACTGGCCTTGGGTCAATATGCACAGCTAGATAAAAAACAGCGTATTTCCAGAGATCAGCTGAAAGATGGTGGGCTATGAGGTAGCAGGAGCAGCCTTTTTGCTCCACGTGGACCATATAAGGATGCTGCTGTATCAGAGGGAGAACAGGCATCTAAGGGACAAGCGTATTACAGTGGTGTGGCAACCATCAATGTTGTGCCTTTTACCAGCTGGCACAGGATTAGAAAACTTTCTATCAGATGTTACTATTACCTTTCTTTTTCAAGGGCCTGCAAGGAAAGCAGAGTCCCTGCTACCACATGTGTGCTGCACAGAGTGGCTTTGTCACATGCAGGGAATGGGGTGATTTGGACTCCGTGCTCAGGCAGGCCAGGAGTGTTGTGAGAGTAAGGGGGTCGGATGGGCTGCAGAGGGTGTCAGGACCTTCTTAAATGTGATGCTGTTCTGCAAGTCCAGCTGTCGAAACAAAGAAGCAGGGTATCCTGGGATCTGCAGCAGCAGTTTTGTTTACTCTTTCAATATGAATGACTTGATGTCCACCTCAACAGCATCACTTCTTTACCAAGGTACCTTCCAGGCACAAATAGGCTTAATTTCTATATTATGTCAGAACAAAGGACAAGATCAAGGTCCTGGCTTCAGAGTCCATGCTAGGCTCTGCAAAGGTGTGTAAACAAAAGTTAATCAGACCCAGGCCAAAGATCCAAATTTTTATTAAAACGACTCCTCTGAAATCATAAACCGAGGAGTTTTATTCTGCGCTGAGGTGTGCAGCTGCACCAATGATGTTCAGGGATGGTGTCAGTAACCAGCCTTTTGCTACCTGGTTAGTAGAAATTGGGGATGTGTATAAAATATCCAGGATCGTGAGAAAAGTCAGGTAGGAAATATTTTGGAGGATGGACTGCAGGCATGGAAATGGAAGTATATGGGGCCCAACCCTCCCTGACAGTGCCTGCCCTGAGCTGAAAATACCAGCTCACTCAGTTTATCTGAATTTAAAACTTTACTAGGTCAGCGTGGGTACAGGAGTACAGCTCACTGTGTTGGTTTCTGGTATCTGCTTTGTTAAAGCCAGCTTGAAATTTTGCTGATCCTGGATTTCAACTAAATAAACCGTTCTGTACTCAGATTACTTTTGCAGAGAACCAGAGATGTGTCTGCATCTGTAGCATGTAGGGGGCAGGGAGCTGGGTCTACTTAGTAGGACTTAAGGAACTGTTATATGGAACCACATAGTCTAAATGAATATGTTGATGTTTTGAAGGAGCCTTCTTAAAGATGGGTGTCATGAAAACAAGGAGTTTTAAGGACTTGTATTAGCTAAATCCCAAGTTCCCATCCACTTGACATGCTGTCTTCTTGCAGAAATGTCACTTGGCATAGTTTCTGAATTGGGCCAGTAAACTTGTGAACCTGGAATATCTCTAGTGTCTGAAGTAGCATTTAAAATTGTATTATTGTGCTGGGATTAACTGGCCGTGTATGAACAGCTGTCAAAAAAATTTCACAAATGGTGAATTGAGCGTTTCTGACAAGGATGCAAAAGCTGGTGTGGAAGTGGGATACAGCCACTGCCAGCCTCTCCACATAGTTTGAAGGCACCAGCAATTTTGGATAGTCATGGACTACTTACAAAATACAGGGCTTGACTGTAGCCACAGCAGACATTTTGAAGTTACAATTATGAGGAAAATTACTGATTTTGAGATGCTGTTTGGCTGGGAAGGGGAAGATAGCATTTTTTAATACAACAGTAAACACATGCCAAATGTGGGAGAAGATGACTCAGAAAACACTAGTGCAATCTAATGTTGCAATCATAACATAATAAACCAGCTGTTTTATATGTATTTGAATGCATATATACACATAGAATGCAGATGAACCTAATAAAATTATAGTAATAGCAGAAATAACAGCCTCTCTGCAAGAAAGAAAAACTAATGTTCACTCCGTCTGTTAAAAGGGATCTAACTTCATTTTGTAGTGTTCTTCTCATGTAAAAAAGCAATTCTATTTAAGATTTCTTCTGTTGTTTGGGGGTTGTTTTGGTTTGTTTTGTTTTGTGTTTTTTTTTAAAAAAACATTTTTGGGCTGGGCAGGATTCCTCTCCTGGAAGCCTACTGATTTTTTAATATTTTTTTTCCCCTGCACGCTAGGGAGGGTGAAAAATAGAAACAGGAAGGATTAGAAATTGTGGCAGTGAAGAATGGTGGAGTTATGCAGCTTCCTTAAATATCTTAAACCAGATAAACCTGAGTGAAAAGGTGTCAGCATTTTGGAAGTAAATCAAGTTTATAAAGAAGGAAATATTTTAAAAAATATTTTGGAGACAGTAGATAGTAGAGATCGTATCTCAACAAAATAGTTTCATCTACCTAGTGCTGCAGATAAATACCTTTTCACTTTTTTCCTGAGTTCTCTTTTTTATGCCTTAAAGATTAGAATTATTCCTTCTGACCAGACTCTTGTCTTTTAATGGATTTTAATTGTATCACCCTTTTAAAATCCCTTTGCTTTTTTAATCCATGTGAAAAAAGTAAAAAACCCCAACTATTAAGCTTTTTTTGTCATATTGTTTGAATTTAATATCTTTCAATACAGTAATAGGTAAGATAAGTTGGTTTATATTTCTTCAAAGTGACAGATTTAATTGGGGAGAGTGGTGGTAATCATAATTAGCTAAAGTTAGGACTGTGGTGATTTATGACAGCTGAATATTAAGCATTTTTTATCTCCAACTAACATTTATTGCAATAATACCAGGCAAAGATGGATACCAAATATTTTCTTTTTGAAATCTGTTAGCATGAAAATATTGTTCCTGCGCTTGGATGTAACTTATCTTGATAAGTCAGTAAGGGCCTGCCTAAAATCAGAGCATGAGGGTTAGGTCTCCTGGTGCATCTCTCTCTGGGAATGCTCAGGGCTACTGATGGGACAGTTGACAAGCCAGGCTTCTTGGTCTTCTGATCTTGTCCCTTGCCACTGAGTCGTGTCTCCTTTGGACAACTTTTTGTCTTGCAGCTTTCTGTCTAGAAAAATGGGAATTCTACTTTTTATTCAAATAGTCACCACAGTCCAGCCTCTGCTTAAAATTCAACATGTGCTTAAGTGCTTCTGCTGAGGGAGGATAGCTCGATGAAGCAGGTGTGATCAGGCCTCAAGCCATTTCATTAAGTCCTTACTGAGGGACTCTGAGATGCTGAAGTATTTCACCCAGAGGAGAGCAGTTGGGGTGTCTTTCATGCTGTGATGAATATGTTGAGAGTTAATAACAATTATTGTACTTCATATATTAATAATGTACTTCATTGTACTTCATATATTAATATTGCACTCACTGCTATTACTAAAACTCCTGATAGTAGTAAATTCAGAGTGTGTGACACTAAAATATGCGTAGCTTGATTTTACACCAGTTTCTTTTATTTTGTTATGCTTTTGCTTCTGGAAAGTTTGGAAAAAGATACAGTTTTTGTATCTTATATCTTTTCAACATGTGCCCGGTGCATATTATTTTCCAATTTGGCTTAGCACTTGTATTCACCACAGGTTATGTGTGTTAGAGAAAACCAAACTGGGGCATAATTTCAGCTCAAAAAAGCTGGATCCAATTCAGTGCAGACCCTGCTTTGACTAGGTGATCCCATGAGGTCCCTTCCAGCCTGGATGATTCTATAGTTTAGTGATTTCAGCCCAGAATCAATATAGCTCTTTTAAGGTCATTAATTTACTTGGGATGAGAATCTGACCTTTTGCCAGAGACATCTTTAACACAGTTTATCGTGTCATCAAAGATTAATATTTTAATCTGCAAACCTATCCCTTGATCTCATTACAGAATGCTTTGTTAGTGACATGAGTGCTATAAAATCTGTTTTATCTTTTTGAGATCACACATTTTTTCTGTCTAAATGCTATAAACTCATAATTGCCTTTAGAGATCCCTGAAGACCCAGAAATTGCAGAAGAATATTATAATGATGAGTTCGAATCCTATTCAGAAGGCAGTGAAGAGGAGGAGGATGCAAAAACGTTGCAGACTATCTCTAAGACAAATCACCAGGTATATGTGACCTTTGGAAAATAATGTACACTTGATGCTCATTTTCCATGGGAATATTAAGCTCCTTCCAAGATTCTGTCCTACTGACATTACTGAAATTTGTTTTTCTTCGGAATGTGTGTGTATATCAATACCATGAGTTAAATATATGGGTATGCATATTTAATTCTTCTGAGAGATTGATGAGAAAGATTCTTGCATTGCTTCAAGATTAAGTGTAACACTCCCATGAATGCCTGAAGGTGGATGGTTGCCAGCAAACTTCCTTGTGACTTTAAAATGCTCAGAGAGGGGTTCTTTCACATGTTAGATATGGGCAAATTAAGTTAAAGAGGAAAGTATACTTCAAATACAAGATCTGAGTTCCAGCTCTAATTCCCAGGCAAAGATAGGCACCTCTAGTTGCCACTTCTTCCTCCCTATACTAGACATATTTTCTAGGACAGTTTGATGAACTATGAGCCTTAACAACTCCAAGACTTGACCAGCAAACCTGTAGACTTTCCCAAGAATCTCAGAAAGTGTCAGTGAAGAGAAAACTTATTACTGAAAGGCTTAAAGTAGCCTTATCAGGTGAGGCTGCCACAAGAAAGTCTTAGGGATTGCAGTGTGAAGAATGTTGAAGATGATTGGGAAAAGCGCCTAATTTAGATCTGATCAGAATGAATTGAGATTAATCTTGTCTCCAGTGATCAAGTCTCAGTGAAATCAATGAACTTACATGCCCAAGTCAGTTCTAAAAATGGATCTTCCTAAGGCATTCAGGAACAATTCTTTTCTTCCCTGGGCCACCAGCTTAAACCATAGTGTACAGTGCCTCTGAATGGCATCATCATATATATACTGAGTTCATGGGCAAATTTGGCAGAACAGAGTGTGATGTCTTCTGCATTTCAGGGAACCAACCAAGTGTACTAACACTCTTCACTAAATTGTAAGTAACTTGTATTGATTTTTGAAAAATTTGAATTAATAACTTCTTTACAACATAGTTTTTAAGGCAAAAATAAAATGTTTGCGTGAGAAATCAGAAGTTTACTTCTACCACAGTAGCAGGGAGTCCTGAAGTTCTCTCACCGGTTAAATTTGAAGTTTACTTAGCAGCAGCTTCATTCAATCTAGAAATGCAGACATGCAAACACTCTGTTCCCCAGAAAGTCTATGACAAGATACTCTTGAAAACAATTATTGCTCTAAGACATATTTTTTTTCATAATGCCATTTCAAATTTTCATTCAACTTTCATTGACGGTATCATTAAGTGTCAATCTGCAGTGTTTTTGAAACAGACAGATGGCTGCTTAGAATTAATGAAGGGCAGAAGATAAAAATAGATTTCTCAATAATGCAGAATAAATTAGGTGTTGGCGGTCAGATCTGAGCAGCAACATCCCTCATTTTGCAGTGACTCAGACTTAGGTGATGACAAGAACTGGCACCAGTAGCTGGAAGAGCTGTCCCTGTGGTCCCTCTGTATCAAGCCCTGAAGGCCTGTGGTTTTGCTCTACCAAGAGCCTGTGTGCACACAGAGCATTAACCCTCTGTGGACTGGCCTGTATAAACTGACTGGGAGCTACCCCCTGTGAGAGTTTGCCTTTTGGGACTTCCTTTATGAAAGAAAGTAATTGTCTTTGTTTTTTTTCATGTGTTGACCTCAGGATCTTAGATTAAGCAGAAATATGTTTCTGGGATTCTTTTTCTTGGGAAGTGAGCATAATTTTCAATTTTCCCTTTCTCAGGTGAAAAATTTTGCAGTAAGTCCAAGGTCAAAGCAGACTGAACTTAGCTGTGCAAATCTGATGACCTGTGTCTGAATTAACTGAGTGGAAAGTCTGTACAGTAAGGGGAAGTAAACAAGCATTTTTAGGGAATAATGTTATCTTGGTGTAAACATCAATGTAGGTGAAACAGAATATGCTGAGAGATATCTCTGGTGATTATAAAGGGATCTACAATTATTAGCATGCATGATACATCTTCATTCTGAATGTCAACAATTATGTGAGATTAATCCCACTCAAATGTAGGTGAGATCATGCTCAGTATTAATAATAAGCCTCAAATCCTACCAGGATAGATTTCATCATGCTATTATATAGAAGGGGTTTGCTTCTGCAGTTATTTACTTAAAGCCAAAACTCCTACTCAATTTCTATGATGGGATTAATTTCTTCAAAAATACCTTGATAAATTAAGCTTTTGGAGGTGTGTGCTAATAAATAAGTCATTCCACTGCAACACAGGATAAGGAATTGTAAGACATTTACTTTTCTAATCTGTTTGAATCTCTCAATTTTCCAGTGCCAAGATTGCTTTACTAGTTGCCTCTGTGCAGACAGTGCAGAAATGCTGCAGCTGCCAGTGCTCCCTGGTGACCCCATTACTTCAAACAATGATTAAAAAATTTCTGATGTTCATGCAGTAGCATGGGGTCACAAAAGTCGTCTAATTGAACAACACCTTCGGGTGCCTGATGTAGAAAGATATCTGAGCTATTTATTCAAGCTGTATTAGGCTCCCACAAATGTCAAGACAGACTGAGAAGTGGTGGCCTCATGTGGGATGCAACACCTCTTCAGTTAAGAAGGTTAAGTTAGGTACTGGACTGGTATCATTTCAGAAGTTTAGGACGGGAGCTGAGGCAGCTATTTTTCCCTTGTTGATATCTTTCAATACAGCCTGTGTGTTTTCATCTACATTGTCCAGTTGCAGATGTGGAGTTACGACCACTTTTGGACCCTAAACATAGCTGGATCTCTCCTCTTGGTTGTAGCATTGGAGTTTAGTGTCCTTTGTCCCTCTCTTTCAGACCAGAAATGCAGATTGCCAGATTTCAAGCAGCAGCTTGCCAATTGCTTTTCCAGACCTCTACTTTTCAAGCCAATAGCTCTTTTCCATATGCTTTTTTTTTCTAGGAACACTGGTTTATAATTAGGGGGAAAACATGAAAGAGAATGAGAAACTGTTTCTAAAAAAAAATTTCAAGTATGAGGTTTTGTCTTGAAAAGTTAGTGCACGGTGAAGCTTTCATTGGCTTTGTTTTACCTGAGAAGCTAATGGATGCTTTTTACTGCAGTTTATCAGCTTGTTCCTTGTGTTTTCTTTTAGTGACATTAATAGCAAATTCGCCCTCTTCATTCTAAGTCTGCTAATGTGGTACATTAGCTTCCTATTTTCAATTTCCAGGATGCTTCTGAGATTGTCAAACCAGATAATCAGCTGGCATAAAGTATCATAGCTCCAGTGGCTGTGGGTGGTCTACGTACTGTTACCCAAAGAATGCCCCATTGGATTCCTAAGCTGTGCCTTGGCATGGCCTGCTGCTGGTAGAAAGGGGTTCGTTTGCTCTGGATTTGAAATGTGCAGGAAGTCATCTGCTCTGGCTCTTACACCTGAGAATGCCCCTCTGCTGCGTGTCTGCCAGAGCCCCTTGCCTATTCTGGAGGGCTTTGCTTTCTCTGCAGAAACAGAGAAACATCCAAGAGAGATATAAAACAGAGAAACATATTAAATAAAACAGCACAAATCCTCTTGTATTGCTAAACCCAAGTGGAGGAATGGCATAGATAGTCTCTACCTCAGTGTAAGTTGATTAACCACTTAGCAACTATTTCCTGCTGTGTGAAAACCACATTCTCTTCCTCATTGAAATCTTGTTTCAAGATAGCCAAGTTAAGCCAGGTAGTGTCCTCAAAAACCAGTGGCAACGAACGTGGTGAAAGCATATATTTTGCCTTATGGCATAATGAGAAAACATTAGCTCTATTGTGATATTTTGAGTAAATATGATGTTCTGTTGTGAGAAGTCCAAAGTTTGGGTGTTGCAATCCCATTAAAAATAAAAAAACGTTTTATTGAAACAACAGTCTTAATATTGTGTATGGCTGTTTTCCATGTTTTTGTGTCTATACATTTGCAGTTAACTGTTAGTAATAATGAAAATAAAATAATTAAAATTTATATTAGCAGAATATTAGAATCCAATTTTAGTCTTGAATAAAAATGTTCAGTAACTTTTTCATTAAGTCTTTAAGGTTAATTTAATTTAATTTCTTTTTTTTACAAAAACATAGAAATTTTATCTGTAAGATTAAGTCTGTCTTAATTCAATATATTATTTGGGCATCTGAGGTAACTTGGATGCTTTGGATGGGCTGCAGAACTGGAAACCCTTGTGCTGACTTTATCCAGCCAGAATCCCACAGTCCGCTCCAAAGGGCAAAGAGGCTTCTTCAAACCTACAAGCTTTTGTGTTATTTGTTGAAATGGCCAACTAAGAAGCTGGTTCCCATCTCGCAAACCTCAGCTAAAGTAACAGAGCCTGTTTCAAATACAAGCCCATGAAATGACTTGGGGTGATAAGAGGTTAGATCGTGCTCAGCCATAACAGCTCTCACTTGCACCGAAAGGTCATTAACCAGCAGTCGTTACCAACAATTATTGTTATCCTATTAAGGCATACTGGCAGTTCCTCAGTCTGAGAAACTTAGAATGAGAGTGTGGAGGAAGATCAGAGGAGAAGTATAAAGCAGATTGTCCATTGTAGAAGCTGAGGTCAGTAGTGTTTCTTTTTATTCCAGTGTTTTAAATTTTCAACCATGGGCTGCTCAATATTTTTTAAAAAAATACAGATTTTTGGCAGATTTTTCAGCAAGGTCAAGATTCTGACTTTCAGTTTTAAATAGTCAAGAAATGCCATGTTGTCAAATGTGATATGGCAGCAGCTTAAGAAACTCAGAGTCCAAGTTTCTCTTGGACTTCAAAAAAATTGTTATCTACTTCCTGGAGCACAGTCATTGCTTAATGGCCAGATCCATAAATTTGATCTGTGTATACAAAGAAAATTACACGTGAAAGATAATAATACTAAAATTCTTGGTCGTATGTCTGGTAACAGAATACTTGAAATAGAAAAGTACTAAAATATCTTCTTATTTTTTTTTCAATTAGTCATTCTTACTAGCTATGCAAGTAGATGCAATTAAATGAAACATAAGTATTAATTTGCAGTAGGAAGCTATGATAAGCATAAGAAATTTTGACATAGTTAAGTAGTACATACTTGCCTTTTTCAACATAAAATTATTTTAGATATTCCAGGATTATCTGAAGTTAAAAAGCTGGTGTATTTTCAGAGATAGCACACCACCCTCCACAGTAAACATATCTTCTTTAGAATCCATGCACAGTTATTTTATGCACTTGTGTTCCACGAGGAATCTGATGTAAATAATTGTTTGTACATAGCATTATGTCCAAGCCTGGTGTTTTAGGAGAAGAAAACACAGAAAAAGTTCTGAGCAATGTTGACTCTTTGTAGTTTAGTGTTGACACTCATTGGTGTGGGATCACACCTCTGGTACACAGTGTTTATGTTTAAGTTTGTGCTCATGCCAGTGCTATTCCTTGTCTCATTTATCCACAGGACAGTGATATCGAGGCAATGGTCAAGCATTTGGAGAGTGTGCTGAATAATAGCTCATTGGGTAAGATAATACCTCTTCTTTAAATGTAATAGCAGAAGTGATTAGTAGTCTGTATTCACCACAGTCCCCACTATTTCCATTTTGCAACAAAAGAACTCAGAAAATGTGATCTTCTTGAAAGTGGCTTCCGTAATCTACTGCAGAGAAGTACAAATATGCCAAAAGAAAAGGCATGCACAGTTAAGTGCTTTTTGTTGAAAATAATAAAGCCATAAAGCATTATGGTTAGAAGTGTGGAATGTTATAACAAAGCCTTTTAAAAACTTCGCTTCTGCTGTGTTTTCTCCAGAGGAAAATATTTAAGGATATGTAGGTTTTATATAATGTTGTTTTATAGTTTTTAGTGCTGGTAACAAGAAAAGAAAATAAATAAAAAGATTTAAAAAAATTAATTATGATCCGGGTTTAGATAATGTTTATTTTATTTTACAGTATCTCATTACAGGCACAGAAAAATCACAGAGAATTTAAGTTTGCCATTTAATCCTAAAATCTCCTGCAAATTCTGTCTATAAATTTAGGGTTTGAAAGCTGGTTTCTCATGTTCTATTTAAAAGCTAAAAAAAAAAAAAATCTTACATGAAAGAAGGCTCTTCAATGAGGTTGACATAGTCACTGTCCTTGAAGACCACTGGGTTGAACTGTGCCAGCAGCAGCCTGCATGTGGGTTCCAGGAAAGCTCAGATGAGTTCCATGGGAACTGCAGTCTTGCTTAGTTGCCTCATTTACCCTCATTCATTTGGGATAAACCTGACTCAGTATTATCTTGTGGCTCTGACATGAGACTGTAGGGGAAGCCTGGGAAATCCTCCTTGTAGAGGTTCCTCCAGTGCTGAGCTCTCTTTCACCCCTACCCATGAGCGTGGGCTGATGGGAAGAGAAAGCCAGACAGGAAAAAGGATGAAAGGGAGAATCATGTCTGATGGCCTTCTGGGTCCCACACCAGGGAGTTCGTTAGGACTGAAGAAAGGCACATTTGTGTCCGGTTTCTTCCACTAGTGGAGATCCCATGGTCTTCAAATTCTGCACTCCTGTATGCATTTGCAGTATCATTGTTTGCAGTGGGATAGCAGAAGTGGAAATACAGACAATATTCGATATTTTGTTATTTTAATGAAAGAGCAGAATTGCCTTGAGGGCTTCTGGGAATAACCCAGAGTATTAGCCAAAGACAAACAGTGGTATTTCAAAAGAATCTTAGTATGAAAGAGACTTTTGTCTTCCTCTTTTTTCTTTCAGTATCAAGAGCAAGACAATGCTTTTTACAATTATAATATTAAAGAATTAAATTGTGCTTTATTCATTAAAAAAAATCTGACCAGTCTGTGCTGAAACTTCAAGCCTTTCTTCAAGTTGAGTTAGTAATTAGTTTTGTATGATCTGTTCCAGACAAATATATGTGATGATAATAAGAGAGAGATCTGGTAGGGTCCCTTCTATTTTTCTATGCTCAGTATCACCGAGGAAGTTGAAACATTTACTTTTCTAAGTTCTTCCAATGTCAAGCTACAAAGCTGGTGTTGGAGCAATTTTTCTGTTTGCTAACATTTGTTTGTATCTTGCTTTTTTCTTCACTGAGCTGCAAATTCAGGTTACATCAACATTTTCTGTATATGGTGCATTTTACAGAGGTTAGATACTTGTTCCTTTTGTTCATCCTAAAGATAGTTACGTCCACTTTCAGCTCTGCATTTCTTAAAATGATCACTAGCACATTGGTTATAACCATGGGATTGCCAGTGCCAGACAGTGCCCCACCTCTTGTCATCCCATGCTTCTAGTCCTTAACACCTCATCCTTTGTCCCCACTTTTCAAAGCATCTGCTGTTGCACCAGGCCTGTATTTCTCTAAATTAATTGAACTATTAGTTGTAACCATGTCATGCCACACAAAATACGACTATCCATCTGAAAATGTGGGTTGTATGATACAAAATCAAGTGGAAATAAAACAGAATAGCCACAAGTAACTGGTCATTAAAAGAACTGCTATTACAGCTTAAGCAATTAAATCAAAGTTCCTGGCAGGTCAAGAGAAGTTCAGACAAAGCCTGAGCATTGCAAACTCAGGTCCAAGCATGTGACCTGATACTAGAAGTGGCAATACCACTATCACTGGGCCACAGAGCTACAACATCATTATAATGGCTACTCCTGAAAAGAGTATGGATTTCATGCCAATAATAGGGCAGATGCAGGAATCTGGCCTGGCTAGAATTTCTTGTAGTGTCTTTCATTGTTAAAGGTATTGTGAAAAAATTATATGCCATTTCCAAGACATGTTAGAGAACGTCTGAGTAGAACAAAACTGGAACTTATTTTATGTCAGCAAGGGCTGTGAAATGGAAATAGGAGGCAATAAGTATGCAATTTTTTTTCTCAGGTGGAGTTTCTTTAGTATAGACCTCGGTGTCGAAGGATAAAAGGACTTTTGAAGTAATTGAGTTTTCTCCTCAAGAGTTCCCACTAAGTCACTGTGAATACCAGTGCCTTAGTGTGGTCCAGGGTTCATCTTGGGTTGGCTACACAGTTCCATGTGTAGCATATTTGAAATAAGATAGTCTGTGCTGATAAAGTTTGAAAAATTGGGAAGATCCCAGAACAGAACTGCAAAATGAAAGAAAGTTTGAAAACATGGTTTTCCAGTTTCCTAAATCTGTGTAACTTAAAAGAGGAAAAGGTTGGAGGCAGTTGGGTCGCTTTGTATTTTTTATAAACTCAGGAAAATACATCAGATTCTAAGGAACTTTTTAATCTTGTAGAAAAAGGCATTGTAGCATCTCATATGTAGCATTGAAAGCTGAAGAAAGAAATAAAACATCCAAACAGAAGTCTGTGATTTAGAGGAGTTAATAGCTTCACAACACATATCGGCTTACCAAGAGATGCAGTAGGTGTCTGTCACAAATTATTTAGTTTTTAGAAGAAATGTTGGTAGGAATGCCTTTGAGCCATAATGTATGAAAAGTCTCACCAGATAATCATAACTGCCAGTTTTAAATGTGTCTGGGAATAAATGTCAGCCAGAGGATTTGTTTCCCTACAGATCCTTTCAACTTCCCTTTGAAAGAGTAGGAAGGATGTAGGGAGAACATCAGACTGGTGCTCCATGACATGAGAGGAAGAGGATCTTTTACCCTTCTGCCCTATGTAGTTCTCTGTAGTACTGGACTAGATGCTGGGAGAGTATTTGTCTTTGAAACACGTTTAGAAAGCCACAATACTTGCTTTTGAAAAGTTGGTGCTCTTGTTTCATTTGATTTTGCTTAAGGAATCAAGAATTTTATTGCATAAAAATTCCAATAATTATCTGGCCGCTTTTTGAAGAAGCATAGTTCCTTGTTCTGTGTTGATGTATGGGTAGGCAAACTGCTCAATGCTGGATTAATATATTATTAATCAAGTAACTGCTTTTAAGAAAATACCTTTGATACAGAAGTTGGTGTAGGTTACGAATTGCCTCAGGGAATATTTTTGAGGCTTGTTGTAGCAACAATGTGAAAAGCTCTTAGCCGTTTTCACTGAGAACTCATTTTTTTTTGTGACTAACCACAAATTTGCAGCATCTGACAATCTGTGTTCCTTGCAGCTCCCTCATAGTACCCAGAAAATCATATTAAATGGAGAGGAAGATAGATACTAGTTTGCATATAGAGAATAAGTTTTACTTGGCCAGCTGCCAATGTGGAGAGTAGACAAAGTACAAATTATTTAGCCTGGAATCCCAGAAAAAACCAAGAAGAATGTCCTTAATAATGAAATGTCGGAGGACAAGAAGATATTGTAGCAATAAACAGATTGAACCCAGTAAGCAAGAAGAGTATGCTGAGCTCTTACAATGGTGATATATCCTGTAATAATACTAATACCAGAATTTAGCTGGGGCCTGTGGTTAAATGTACTTTTTCTTATGAGAATTTCCTTAGGCCACTGGTGCTCAGGGCATCAATTTTCTGTTGCTTTCAAAGACCCTGTCGTGTTTTGAGCCTAACCTGACAGCAAAGGACCAGCCACATGGCCACTCACTGTGGTCTGGGGAGGACAAAGGCCAACTAGAAACTCGTGGGTAGAGACAAAGAGCAAGGAAGGTTCTTCACTGAGTAAAGTCATGGGCAAAACAGACTCAGCTTGGGAAAAAATAATAATTTAGTTTATCAGCAATCAAATGCACACAGGACACAGACAACACAAAGAGCAGTGCTTACATACCTTACCCCCACCCCTCCCTTCTTCCCAGGCCCAAACTACTTTGTTCCCAGTTTCTCTACCTCCTTCCCCCCAGTGGCACAGGGGGACAGGGGGTGGGGTTTAGAGTAAGTTCACAGTCTGGTGGTTCCTGCCGCTCCTTCCTCCTCAGAAAGAAGGATTCCTTACAGTCCTCTCCTGTTTCCCCACGGGGTCCCTCCCATGAGAGAGATTCCTTCACGAATCTCTCCGAAATGAGTCCTTTCCATGAGGTACAGTCCCTCAGGAGCAAGCTGCTCCAGCGCGGGCTTCCCACAGAGTCATGGGCTGCTTTGGGAACAGTCACTTCCCCTGGCACAGGGTCCTCCATGGCTGCAGATCCAAGTCCAATGGCTGCAGGTCCACATTCATCCCTGCTGGCATCTTCAGGGGATGCTCCACTGTGTTTCTCCTCCATGGGATACAGGGGGACAGCCTGCCATCTTGCTGTGGGCTGCAGGGGAACAAACTTCTGCTCGGGCACCTCCTTCCCCTTCTTCCTCACCAACATCATGATCTCTGCTCTGGCACTGCTTTCACCTCTCCAGCTCAGCTCTTCATCTTTGCTCTCTCTGCTCTCAGGTCTTATATCAGTTCTTTCATATGTTAATCACAGGGGTGCATGTATTGTCTCTCTAATGGCTTGGCGTTGGCCACCTGAGCCAGGGGAGCTTTTAGTAGCTTCTTACAGGAGCCACCCCCTGGGGCCCCTGCCCCCCTACAGACACCATGCCAGAACCAAACCAGCACAGATCCCAAACCCCACATCTGGGTGTTAATTCTATGCCAACTCAGAGGAGCGTGCCGCCCAGTCAGCCATGAGGATTGCTTTGTGCAGCCTTGGGGTTTCCTCAGGGCCACTCCGAGAATAGCTGAGTTTTCCATTGCTGCTGAAGTAATTGAATGCTTACGGATCTTGTGCAAAAATGTATGGATATCCATGTGTACTATTACAGTAACTGATCAGGAAATGTTTTTTGCATCAATGGGTGAAGTTATTCGTTGCTAGTAAGAACTGAGCTTATAAATTTTAACCTTTTAAAACTACGATAACTATGCCTCAGTTGTAATACTTAGGCACCAGACAACTGTTAGCCATTAGGTGTAAAAGGAAGTTAGGAAAATACTTTAAAAAGTCAAATAATTTGTCCATAGCCAGACAACAGAGGCAGGAATCCATTTCTTCTGTGTTCTCTCTCCACGCCTGCTTCCTGTCTTCTGAATCCAGCAGAGCTCTGAGTCCAGCAGACACTGTGAGGGATTCAGTAAAAGTTGCCTCACGATAGAAAGTTTTCATCTCAATTTTAATGATCTAGAATCATGCAAGACATAGGAGTTTAACTCCTGGGAAAGACATGGTTACCCATTCTAGGGAAGCATTCAGGACTCTCTGGGCATGTCTGCACTGCTCATAGCAGGAACGTAGCTGCAAGCTCCTGCTGGCTCATGTGATCCAATGTTAATCCAATCCAAACTAAATCACAGCTGAGTCCAAGCTAAAAACCCCTGCTAGGAAGGGAGTGTATGTTCGTTTAGGCAAGGCATTGTGGTAATGTGTTTGTGTGACTTTTGGCTTGTTCATATCCTATGCAGAGCCCTCCCGTGTTCGTTCAGAACTTGCGTGCTGTGTGCCACAGCCCACGCATTTAGGCAGGATGTATTTCCACCATCATACGTATTCTTCTCTTTTGGGAGGTGAAATCCTAATGCCAAACATTTTGCAAGAAGAAACTAAAATAGCTGCTTTGTTTAGCTTAGCAAATTGAGAGCTGAAGTAGGATCTCTTTTTCCAATTGCAAAGAAAGGAAAGGAGCACATCGGGAAGGGAAGAGCACATTAAGCTGAAAAAAAGGGCTGGCACAGGAGAAGAATGAGCATCAACTGGCCAATAAAGAAGTTTTGTCTAGAAAATAAGGGAAAGATTTTAGCCACCAGGTCACAGAGAGGTTCTGGAATCATCTTCTGAAGGGAGCAGTAGGGGCAACAAACAAGTAAATAAATAAATAAATTCCTTAAGCTAAGCAGGGACTTGTGTGATGGAATGGCAACATGAAATTGCAGGTTATTTGAGCTGACAACCTTGACAGTCCTCTGTGATTCAGCACTTCTGTGTTCCTGTGGATGAATACTGCAGCAGCCTGTGAGCTCTAGGTCCTTAAATACTGCAACAGCTCACAAGGCCTGTAAGCAGAAAGAGTGTGCATGTGTTGTATATGTATGTTTCTCACACATATATATATATTTACATATATATATTTATATTTACATATACAGGTAGGTTTGCATGTATAAAATGAGTATGTATGTATTAAATATACAATAATAATTAATACAATATATATGTATTAAATATACAAGTATGGTTTATATATATATATTTGTATATATGCATATATATACAAATGAAGGGGAAGGTGATAACAGAAGTTAAATACTTTCATTTTACAGTAATAATCAAGCTAATAATAAAACAGATACTTGCCTGTTAAGAAGAAGGTTCTTGCTCTTATAAATAAGTTCAAGAATAAAGAAGGAAAACTTATATTGTCTAAGCAAAGATAGTTTTGCTGAACATTTGTCTGTCCCAGCACTTTCTCAAGTGACTGTTCTTTCTGTGGTAATGTAATTCTCTGTACACTATACAGGAGGAAAGCTGTTGTTACAATTTTTGTGCCTTTAAGCTATAAATCTACTTGTCCCTCAGCAAGGAGTTGCCCTTAATGTGGATTTAATAATCTAATTCATTTTTAATTAATGTGGCACTATCTTGTGAGAAACAGGAATAGTCTTCCTCCTTCTGACTGCCCTTGACTCTGCAATAGAGCTCAGGGAATGAAGGTGAATGAGGTTATGTGTCTGTGCATTGATTTGCAGGCTCAGGGACTGTCACCAGAGTGTCTCCAGGGGTGCCCCAGGGATTCAGAGCTCTCAACAGCACGATGGCTGAGACCAAACTGAAACGCATGAGGGAGTAAGTAGCATATTTATGTGTTACCAATATACAGACAAAGGGGATGGATTTGAAAAACTGCAAAACACAGGAAAGAAAAATGTGTGTGGTTTTCCCACCCAAAAAAATACCCTCAAGAAACAGAAGTGGATGGTAAGTTATTCTTTACAGACTGGATTCTTACTTGCCTCCACAGAGGGTGAAGGTTGACTTTCACTTCTGATTGTTTTCTCATAATCTGCACAATCACTAGCATCCTTCCAGGATCTAGTCTGCCTTCTCTGCTGTTGGTGTTGTTATGAACTTTGGTTTCTTTATTAGCTTAGCACATGCCCATACATCATCATGCATATGTTACAATACATATATCCATGCTCCCACCATGTTTGCTCCTTTAGCCACACTTCCTTCTTGCCTGGAATGAAAGACTAATGGATTTGTTTCCCATGATGATATGATGATTTAAACCAAACATGATTGCTGTTGGCTGAGATTTTCCAATGAGACAGAGGAATTTACATGTGCAGCTCCCTTTGAAACTCATGGTCTAATTGCTTTCAGCATCATTGAAACCCCAGCTTTATTAATGAAGATATCAGTATCCTAATAAAACAAGGATCTGTGCTTCCTTTCTAGAATCTGTTGTTTAATAAATCTTGAGGTTTTGTCTTGGATCAGTCAATTCTGGCCATCTGAGCTTTAGTGCACCTCATTTAGTTTCTGATCTTATAACCATAATGCCATCTATTTTTTCTCAACTCAAATTTTCTTTGCAGTGGTGCAGCACTCAACTGATCTCAGATTGTAAACTCTTCAAAAAAGGACAGTTTTCTCTTTGTGTGGGTGGACAGTAACAACAATATGGTAGACGTTATTGGAATACAAATGAGCTGAAACAGTTAATTCTAGTAGTTATTTAAGAGAATCCCTAAAGAAAACAAATGCAACCACTATAGCCTTGATGCCAATCACTGTTTAAGACAAATTACAGTATCAAATGCACTGTGAATTAAAGGGAAATACCAGTTAGATTTACTCCAGATACAAGTTGTTCAGTTTTATGATATATCAAGATGCAGCAGCTCCTAGGGTTTCACTTCATGGATTAGCCTCTGTTGTGCAACCAATCAGCAGGTCTCACAGCCTGCCACTTGGATTACTCTTCATGCCCTTTCCATGGAAAGTACTTCTAAAAAGAAAAAAAAGCCTCATGTTGTGCCAGATAGTTGCAAGGTGAGGTTCTGTAGTCAAAATGCCCACTAATCTTACAGCCTTCACCTAGTGTTTTCATGGTTACAGGATTAACTATTTGACTTCATGGTCATTGCCTTTAGGGCTGAGGTACAATTAAATCACTTGCTTTCTTTCTTCCAGTGCTGTTTCATGGCTTTCAGTTTGTTGGTTCTGATAAGATGAGCGCATAGTGGAGGTTAAATGCTGAAAAATTTGGAAGTGCTGTTATATGATCCTTTGGAAACATCACATTTCAGACTAGTTTGTAAACTAGCCATATGCTCTCTACAACCTTAAAGGAGGTTGTGAAGAGTTGGGGATCGATCTGTTCCATGAAGTTATAAGTGATAGGACAAGAAGTAATGGCCTTAAGCTGGTTACCAGGGGAGGTTTAGGTTGGATGTTAGGAAGAATTGCTTCACTGAAAGGGTTATCAGGCATTGGAACAGACTGCCCAGGGCAGTGGTGGAGTCACCATCCCTGGAGGTATTTAAGAGTCGTGTAGATGTAGTACTTAGGGATATGGTTTAGTTAAAGACCGGTCAGTGTTGGGTTAACAATTGGTCTCCATGATCTTGAAGGTCTTTTCCAACCAAGGTAATTCTGTGATTCTGTGAAAAGCCTGATTAACTGCAGTAATTCACATGTAATGCATTGGAGTTCCTGGTCTTTCCTAGTAATTTCATTCCTGAATGAGAACAGGCAGCTGGGTCTGTAAGCCAAAAGACCCACCCACCCAGCATCCTGAGAACTTCCAGCAGATCATACTCATGAATGATTTTCACATAACGTTGATTAAGAGAACAAACTAAGGAGGGAGGGGTATGTTTTAGTTTTGTTTGGGGGCTTTCGGTAAATAAAGGTAAGGATCTCCTTTTGTGCACTGTAATAGTTACTTTAAAGAGGTCTATAAAAACATTTACTCAAGTTACTGCCCTTTCCACTGAACATACTATGACTCTGTCATTTCCTGAATATGTAAAGGTGAGTGAGTATGTTAATTGTTTGGAAGTTAAGGTGTGAAGAAGTGAGTGGGTGAGCACAGTTCCCAGAACACACACACAAGGAGATCCCTGCAAAGTCTTGCACTCGGCCAGTCAGTACACAAGGCACAGTGGGGGAGTTTTGAGTGGTGAGAAGGAAGTACACCTTGATGCAGAATGATGCATGAAGCCTCACGCATCTTCATGGGGTGTGTTGTACTTTGTCCACACAGCAGCACTGCTTAGGTAAGACTGATATAATTTAAACTTGTGCTATTCAGTTTTACTCAGGAAACCACAGAGAATGCAGGGGTTTTGCCTTAAAGGAACTGAGTAGCTGGAGTTCTTATGGGGAAACAGAAAAGAGCAGTGGAGACAATGTGGAAATGCAGTGAAATCTGTCTAGGTGGCAAGTCACTATAGAAGCAGAAGTATGAAGGTTTGGGATTGGTGTCATTTTCAGATGCTAACAGCAGTAGATTCTGATGAGGGAGACTGTCTTTCATGTCACAAATTGCTCAAAGTAAGCACTGTGCCTACACATTACAAATAACATTAATCAAAGAAACTCATTAGTTCTGAAAAAAATGACAGATTGGTGTAAAATAACACAGAGTCTAACAGCAAAAAGGCCCTTTAGCCATTTTTAATTGACACGTGAGTGATATGGGCTTGCAAACAACTGCAGCAGGACAGGCACTTGACAGGATGTGATGTGGCTGTTGCTTGAGTCATCACAGTGTGCTGCACTGAATGCATTCTTTATCAGGAGAGAAACTTGCTGTTAGTCAGAGTGCCAATTTAGGTAGCTTCTACTGTGTGCGTGTGCAGGACTTTATACCTATATTAATGCAAGAGGGAAATTGTGCTAAAAGTCCTTACAGGAGCAGAGAAGGAAGCCTCCAATGTCCTTGAATATGGCAGGTAGGAGTCCTTTGTCTTCTCCTGTTTTGAGTTTAAAAAAAGGCTGAGGGCTTAGCCTATTGACAGCCTGATAGTGCTTGTGATTCAGTCACCAGCTTGCTTCACTACAGCCCCTGAATATTTTCCCTGGCATCTTCTTTCTGATTCCCATTGTGCTCTGTTTCAGCGTTTTGAATTGCTGTCCTCTCAGTAAAAGCAGTGGTAAAATCGCCTACTCCAGTGACAACCATTTCTACTTTGTTATACTTGGTATCAGTATCTATTATAAAGTTCATAGCAGCAGAGATTTAACTTTACCTTTCAGGTTGAGTTAATTTTCTCCATAAAATCCTCTACTTCAGTGCTAAGCAGTTCAATATTGGGATCTTCTGCAAGGTTGGTAAGAAATCTCTGTTTCTTGAACTTGCTCCCTCAAAGGCTGTCTGAGCTTTTTCTAATTATGCTCCTTCCCAGCCTTACATACTAACAATGAGAAGTCAAGCAAATACATAAATCAGAGTTGTGTGACTCATATCCCTCCCACTGGGACTTTAGGCTGAGGAATGAGGTTAGATGCAGGGAAAAGGAGGAACCATTTATTGGTATTTTCTGTCAAGGCCACCGTATAATTCTCATGGTGGTTCCCATCAATAGTACTGGATAACCTGGTCATTGCCTCAGTCTGAGAAGCTCTACTCCCACATGCTATCCAGAGCCAAATTATCTTCTCCAGAGAAATCCATGAGGAAAAACTGTAATTTCCACCAATGCTCCCATATAGAGACTTTCCAACTATGCATCTCAGAAAAGAACCATGCTGTTCAGAAACAAATCCTCAAGCCAAAGCTTTTTTTACCCCCACTATCAGATCAAATTGTTATACTACCTATTCCTTTTTTTTCCCCTGAGGTCCATACAGCTCATCAAAGTCATCTTTCCAAGATGTCAGAAGCTTTGGCAGTGCATATTGCCTGAAAGATTGGCTTTGTCCCTAAGGAAAGGCTTTAAAAGACTCATTGTAGCAAACACTGAGCTTGTTTTCTGCCAGCTTTTTAAAAACTTGGTAGACAAACCCAAAGCTTTCTTCAGGCTTGGACTAACAGCACTGATAGCATGTAAGAGGCTAAAGATGTGAAAATCTACATTAAAGGATACAGATCCCACTTGTTTAGACCTCTAGCTGAAAAAAAATTTCTCCTTCTTTTAGTTTATCTTATTCTGAGGCCCTTCTTTCCAAGTTTTTGACAACCTCAGCCACAATTTTACCACAATGAAGGGCCTGTCAGAAGCAGAGAAACCTGTGGAAAGTCTTACCATAAGTGCTTGATATCTCAAGTCTGTGCAGGGTTCCATGATCTAAAATGGAAAAGTGAAGGTGAGAAATAGGTGTGCAAAGATCTGTGGCAAAGAACAAGCCTTACTAGGGATTTTAGTGCAGTTGTCCATACTCACAATTGCACCTCCCTATATTATGTAGTATTCATACCCCAGGTGTCCAGTAAGTGGAGGCTTCCCCCTGAAGCCTCCTCAGCACTGTATGTAAAATTCATTTCTTGGCTTTGTATAATCAGGATTTGTGTTTTACAGAGTAAGGCTAGCTTTTCAATAATTAAATAGCTATGGACTAGGACATATATCTTTTTCTCTCTTTCCTGAAAATATAAAGAGAAATAAAAATGTAGAAAATGAAACAAAAAAACTTATTACAGAGTGTTTTGTGTTCCTTTGTGGAGGTATCCGAGTATGTACACAATGAGTCATTTTAATAGCCATGAACTTTAATACGCAGTTTAGAATTCAATAAAATGTATGTTGGTAAAAGGGAAAGGCTTTTATGCCCCAAATTTTAAGTAAATTAAAATTCTGTAGCACAGCAGTAAGCACCTCTTAGTCAGTCCCTGAAGTCTTGCACACAGCAGTGCACCACGATCAGACAAAAGACTTCATCATCATCTGCTGAGTGTAAGTAAAGCCATCTTTCAGAAGTCATGGTGAAAAGGCACTTGGTGATATTTTATTCTGTTCCTATGAATGCTCATAACACTATTGGTTTATACTCATGAACATATTGTCTTCTTGTGCTTGTGACATTGGCATCAAATGTATTGTTTATCTTAAAAATTCAGACAGAAAGGTCATACTGAAGTCATTGAATAGGCACTGGATATTCTTTAAAATAAGTAGTCCTAAAAATGCCTGAAGTATAGAAGACTTTTTGTGCATTTATTTCTGCACATTTTTGAACTACTGCAGTAAAGAAAACTGATTATTTGAGAAAGAGAAAGTGAGGATGAGTGAAGGTTGGGCTCTTCCTGCCTGAGAAGAAATTAAGGTGAGTGAGGCAGTGACTACTGCTTAGGAGTGTATGAGTCCTCTGCAGAAGACATAGTAGTTCCCCTTCAAGGCTGAAGCTGGAACTGGTGGTCTAATTCCCCAGGAATTTTCTGTGGGTCTTTGTTCACTTTCTTCCCATTTTCCATGCTGCTCCCCTTGCCACAGGAAGAGTTGGCTGCCTCTTGTTGTCTTGACTCTTTGTCCCTCCATTTCTCAGCTATGTGGTTCGGACTGTTAACCATCCAGGAAGGGAAAACGAGGCAACATCTCACAGCTCCACTCACTTCCAAAAGGACTGAGATGCCCTGGAGATGGTTATCCTGTGAATATCTTCCTGCTGATAGTTTAACAGCTACTGCTCAATTCCTGGTGGGGACCTAATCTCCTGGACTCTTCTGCAGTACTATCCTGGTTCTCATTTGTTGAATCATAGAATTGTTTTGGTTAGAAAATACCTGTAAGATCATCAAGTCCAACCATTAATTCAGACTGCATGCACAAGCATTTCATCTTTACATCAGGAGCAGTGGTATAGAGATGCATCAAATTGCATCTTCAAGATTAGAGTAGTATGTGAGGAGAGGAGAGAAAATGTGCAAATTTTTGAAAATCCATTGTATTAATTTTGACCTTACCTAGCTTCCATACAGAAATAACCTAAAATACTTGGAGATCTGCTTTTCTCCAGAAACAGTTTGTTGCTAGTGGTTTCTCCTTTTCTTGGGTTTTCAACCAGTCTGTAATATAGAACATGGGTTGGCTTCTGCAAAGTAGTCTCCAGTATGAAGCCTCCACTATGAAGCCTCCAGCTATGTAGCCTAAACTGGATCAATACGAGGTGTTTTGCTCTATCCCAGTGTAAAACAGGCCACAGATGTTGATGTTTAGTTGCCAAAGTACTTCAGCATGTAGCTAAATGTTAAACACAAGTGGTCTTTGTCTTCAGAAAGACAGCAGATGCCCAAGGTTATGCAAACAATCAACTGCCTGCCTTGATCAGGCACTGAATGGAGTAGTCATACAGGAGGATATTCACACAGCCCAATTCTATCAACCTTTCCTGAAAACCTGTGAACTTCTCTGGGCCCTCTTTGTGGAAAGACACAGGATAGTTCAGAGCATATATTTTAGGCTCCTACTAATTTACCTGTAGGAGTTTTGTTTCTCTCATACCAGAACCAAAGGTGGTAGGCAGCTAGAGCAGGTGTATGAGGTTAGGCTGGCTGACCATTCCCTTTGCTTTTGCCTGAACTCCTATTTCTTGCAAGTTGTAGGTTGTTCTTTAAGAAGCTTGTACTGTTCCTCTCTGTCCTGCATCTGGGGGTGGGAAGAGCATACATGCAGAGCTAATGTACAAAAGGGTGTGATTAAACTTCGATGTGTTTTTTTGGGGATGCTTATCTTGGTGCTCATTTTGCATGTTACTAAAAGCTCAGGTCCAACCCTTAAAGTCTAAGATTTAGTTAATTTACTTAGATATGTGAAGAAAACTCAAGAGTTTTTCAGCTTCTCTCCTGAGCTGCATGTCATAGATCCAGGAGCCATTCTATTATCCTGAATTTTTAAGGATTTTTTTTTAGAATGGACCATGATGTCATAATTGCCTTAGCACTTGAGAGTATTTATCCAGTAAAAAACCACTATTGTAAGTATAGACTCAATCATTTTAAAATGTCAAGTAACCCCAAACACTCAAAACATTAGGAGAATTAGATGAATACATCTTTTTGTTTTGCACAAAAAGCACAGTTTCTCTAGTTTCTCATGCTGTGCATACATCATACATAGATTGAGCTGTTCAGTTTTCTAGTGCCTTGGTTTTGTCAATAGTTTGCAAATGTGAGAATGCTTTCACACAGCACTAATTATATAGTCTGTTTTCAAGACAGAACCACTTGAACTATCTTGACAGTGTTTACCAGATGCAGCTTTGCAACTTTGGGAAATTTAGAGAGACACTTGGGAGAAATATAGGTAGGGAACATGCAAAGGGCATTCACCAAAGCCTTACTAGGCCTACTGGTGTTTACTGTTTCCCATATTGCTTCTGTCCTCATCTTCTTGCTACTCTAGTACTGTACTTGTCTGTAAGAAAAATCTGTCCTTCTTTCCTTCACCATGTTTTTTCCCACTCATTGCACATTCTTTTGTATATGGAAGTCATACATCTCATATTCCCCATGTGGAAGGAAGTGAAGACCCGGGCAACATGCAAAGGATCTTGCATGAAGGAGAAGCTAGCAGACCCAAAACTTCATAGCAGAACCCATCACTTCAAAGGGAGCAGCCACCACTTCTGAGGGTGTGGCAGTGTTGGAGGTGGCTCTGTCACAGGTCTGTTTCCTCCTGCAGTAAAGCAAATTGCTGAGAAGCTTGTTCTCCTGCATTGTTAGGCTTCAGAGTTGGGAGACAGCAAACCAACTGCACTACATTTACAGTAATACACATGCTATGTTTACATAAACCAGACATGGCCAAAGACTAGGACATAACCAGAGGATAGTACTACTTGTAAGGCCCAACCTTGCTCTTAATTTTAAGGTAACACCTTAGACATGTATCTCCATTAACTTTTTTCTGCAGAAAATAATTTTGATCCCAAAGAGAAGAGCTGAGTGTTGCAAAAATACATTTAGCTTAATGGTAACTTTTCTGATTCAGTCATGTTTCAAAGCAAGCTTGGGTTTTATATTTATGAATCTAATAGTTGAAACAAATTATTTAGATACTATATTGTGATTGTTATGTGCCTATAAATCTTAAAAGAAATCTTAATTGATCTTTTATATGCCATATTTTTAGGCAACTAGATATATAATTATTTGATTTTCCAAGAGATTTGAGACAGAGGAATGACCAGGGTCCTATTTTGAAAAGTGGTTGGGTATTAAATTTTTGTTACTTGGGAAAAAAAACCCAAAAGGAATAGAACTCTTATCTGCCTTGTTAAATGCCTATAAAACTTGTCTTGTTTTGATGAAAAGCCAGAAGAAACTGAATGCATAAACCTTTCCAGGCCTTTCTGAAAATCGTAGATCTACTGTCCATAGCTGGTAATTGCTTTTCTTTCTTCCTCTGCAGTATAGTGTAGTCAGTGTGTGGCTCTGCCAGAACATGAAGTGGTCTCAATCCTGTTTTCTGCTATGAACTTTTTCCAGGGCTACAGATGTGGAGACGGACCTGAAAGAAGTTGTGGACTTAATCCACCTACCATCAGGCCCCTTCCAGTGGATATAGATGTGAACTAAGCCCAAATGTTCGATGTACAAAAACTTTACACAAACAGCATCTGTGTTAATATAGATCTCTGTGCATATACATACATGCATATGTACTTGTCATAGCTGGGAATCTCAGGATCCACAGCAGTTGTTTTTATTTTTAACTTTTAAAGTGTCTTTTTTATGGAATTACTTAAAAGTATTACTGCTTTTATGATAACCTCCTATGGTTGTTTAGCAAAGTTCAGTGCTTGGGTGCTGCTTCATCTCCCTCTGTTGCTATTATTTTATTAGTATTAGTAAAGTACTGTAGGGCTTGGGATGTTTCTATGCAGAATTGTCCTGCTCCATACCAGATGATTACATTAATCCCTCCAGTGATGTGTTGACAGTCTTTTGATGGGAGTTGCTTAGTAGTAACTCAGAAATGCATTGTTTTACATCCAGTATTAATATTTAATACAATATGGCTAAATACAATGCTCAAGTTGACCAAAAATATATGTAGTAATAATAGGTAATATTATGATTGCTTTATTGAAAGACATAAGTCTGAGTCTTTTCCTTTCTCTGATGGGAAAATTGTTAGTTTTGTAACTGTAATTTTG
Organism: Hemiprocne comata; assembly: GCA_020745705.1. Taxonomy (NCBI): domain Eukaryota; kingdom Metazoa; phylum Chordata; class Aves; order Apodiformes; family Apodidae; genus Hemiprocne; species Hemiprocne comata. Next base: position 46,248,839 of record CM036587.1, read on the forward strand.
GTGCAAGGCCCTCAATCAGGAGACAACCTCCCCAAATTCAAGCCATGTAAAAGGAAATCAGCATTAACTCTGAATTACCACACAGCTGAAGAAAAGAGGTTGCAGTTATATTCCTACTCTTGAACTCTTATGAGAACTGTATATAATTATTGACTTTTTAGGGAGAACTGCTGTATCCTTGCATGCCCACCTTCAAGAAGCAGCAGCATTTTGTGCTGCTCTTCAGACACATCTGTCTAAAACAAATGCATTGATAAGCAAAGTAGATGGCATCAGGTGCATGTTAAATGTGCCTTGAATTTTTGCTTGCTCTTGATCAGTGATGCTGAATGACCTAAACTGATGACTTTAAAAAAACTCTTTGTATGCCATGACATGGTTAAAAACCAGGATGGTGTTGAAAATAATTTTACCAAGGCTAGGAAATCTCAGAAGGTGTATAAAGATACTGCAGCCCAGGCAAGTGTGTATCAGATAATTCTTCATGGGCACTAAACAGTATCATTTTCACCTGTCTTACCTCCTGAAGAGTAGCTCTATATAAGCAAACTTGGTTCCCTCTCATTTTTGCTATTGGCAGGGAACTTTTTAATATAGGAGGACTTTAAAATTGCAATATTCAGGTTTGATTTAAATGACCATATTTTGTTTGTGACCTGTTTGTAGTTGTTTCTGTGGGAAAAACTGAAAAAAATCTCCTTTTATGACAAACTATATTTTAAATTCTAAATACTAGTAGCTAGTATTCAACTAGCAGCTCTAAATTCTAATTCACGCTTCTTCCAAGAGCAGATGTCAGCTTCAATTACTCTTTTGCAAATTCACTTATCTCAGAAAATGAGATACATGGCAAATGTTGTTGTTAATATTTCTTCAGCTGTGTGTCTACAGCTTTTAATAATAAAATCCTGCTTAGCTCATGGGAAAACATGTCCTAAATATGCTTTAGATTTTGCTGGTCTTTGAAGAAGAACATCAGAGAGTTTTGTTTGCAAGCAAATTAAGGAGCTTTAATTCAGGAATTATAAAGTAATGAAGAATGAATTATGAAAATCATTATTGTGTCTTCACTTGAAGAAATTTTCATTCAGCAGTAATATGGTGGAAGTCAAGGTCCACTGAGGCTTGAAGGTGAAGGTAGAGGCTAACATTAACAATTCAGATTTTCTTTTACTAGCTTTTATATAATAATTATTTCAATTTCCTTTTTTTTTTTTTTTTTTTTTTTTTTTTGTCAAAGCACCTTTCTGTTAGACATTGCCATACTTTTCACATTCACAAGATTGAAGAGCTGTCAGAACTAGAAGGGTATTGCCCTGCCTTTAGAAATAATTTCCTAAAAAATAAATCATGGAACTTATAATACACTTCTCCTGGCAGATCTCAAAGGGTCTTTGAAGAGCAACAATCACGCTTTGCTGCAAATGCAGTTTTGAACCCAGAGCAGTTTCTGTCAAGTTACAGAGAAGTTTTAATCATTCATAGTTAGTAATGCCAACACACTGAATGACAGAAAGATAGCTTGAGATGAAAGGGACCTTTTGTGTTGTAACTGAGATAAACCTGTTTGTTTACTGAAGCATGAGATGCTGTAGCAGATATCCCAAGATTTTCTGGTACAGGTATATTTTGTATGAGATCAAAGATATGTAATTTCTTGACTCTTGCAGAGTCATTTCTGGAGATAAACATAACTATCTTTTTCACCAAGATTCATGTCACTACTTGTTAACTGCAAAGTAGCATGATTGTATTCAGTTTTAAAGATAACTATAAGGTTAATAAGTAAATGCTTAGAAGTCTTCAGGGACAAATCAAAGTTGGATGTGTTGATGGGAATCCTAAAGCAATACTGCTGGACTCCATAGGGATACATTTGAGTTTTAGAGAACAGTATTTAGTGAAATCTGCTGAAATCATTCTTTTGAAGATCCCTGCACTTGCTTTCATGCCCAGTGAGCCCTAATCATGACAGATTTGGCTCCTATGCTCGTTGGTGTAGGATGCAGGTGTCCCGGCTGCATCTGAAAGGATAAAGAAATGCCCACTGGAATGGCTAGTCCATGTACAGAAAGCTTCTTTTTCAAGGTTTACACTGAGGGAGATGAGAATAACATGAGTACTTCAAAATAACTGAATTTTCTGTGGTTGGCTTAGGAGCTGTGTATTTATTGCCTGCTATGGCAGAAATGAGATGTTACTGCTGATGCAAAGAGGGACTTTCATGGTGTTGTTCTGATGTGCTCAGCAGCGACTTGTGCTGACTGTGGTGACTTGGCAGCTGTGGAGCCTCCCCCTCGCTCCTGAGCACAGACCACACCGCAGCTCTCTGGAGACACTAGTGAAAACTAGGTGTTTGCCAGCAAAAAGTGTGCCTTCACTTTGGGGGTGGATGAGGGGGAGAGGAATGGTTTTAGATGATAGTCGCTATCATGCTGAATGACATTCAAAAGTGAGAAGCTGAAAACCCCCTTAGCCGCTGATTTGTGTCATAGTTATCATTCAAGGCAGGTGATGGCAAGCTGTACAGAGGTATTAACCCAGCTGCTAATGCCCACAGAGGAGCACAAACTTAAGCATTAATCTTGTTTTGTGGGTTTTGTCAGTGCTGCATAAAGATAGGTGTATTGTAATTGATCTCCAGACCAGAAAGGAAATGTTAGTATGTAGCTAGTAGCAGAACAGTCAAAATAAAGACCCGCAGGACAATAGAAAATTCTTTGTTCACCCAGGGAAAGATTTACAACTTCCTCAACCAGTTGAGAACACAACATTATTATATTGTCAAATTTTAGTCATTTTGCACTCATGCGTAGGAAATCAACTGCAAATCACCAGATAGCCTGATAAATTCGTTTGGGCCCAGATCCACTACATGACTTGGAACATTTTTAGGCACCCTGAGTATAAAATTGCCATTCTCAAGGCTTCTGTTTAGCTCCCCTCTAAGGCTGGCAGTGAGTCAAAGTGGTAAGTGCCTATGATTTTGCTGATATTGATACTGCTTCTCACACGCTCAGAAGCACCTTACCCTTGACAGAACCAAGTCCCTGTCTCATGCCCAAACCCCATCATTATCCACAAATCAGATAGATATCTTGTCTGCCTCTGCAGCCTTTGGGGCTTGTTCCAGTTAATTTTCTCTGGGCGTGGGTTGTGTGTTGCACAAAAGCTGGCAGCAAGAAGCGTTTTATTTCAAACCGCAGCTTCTCTGGATGACGGTGTGGGGACTGACCATATCTGCTGTCCAGCAAATTGTGGGGTGGTCAGAGCATAGCTATGGAAGTCCCCAGGTCTGTGCCCTCTGCTTGGAGCAGTGGGACTGCCCTCTGTGGTCAGGAGAAGTGAAGGAAGTTGGGCTTGCTGTTGAATCTCTTGTAGTTTTCAGTGAGGCCACTGACTTGTGGTAACCAGGATTTCAGTCCCAAGGACTGAAGGACTCCAACGACTGCTCATACTGTTTTATCCAGGGACTGTTTCATAAAAATGTTTGCATGTACCACTTGTGTTGTCCTTGGTCCTCAAACTATCCAGAGCTGGCCTCCATCATTGCTTGTTGTCGTCTGGCCTGATTACATCTGCTTTCATACAAATGAGAATGAAGGTGAAGGAGAGTCCTTTGTCCCCCAGCCTGACAGGTGATTATGGTGCTGCTCTGGGGCATGTGGGTTTGAATCTTTTTCTGCCCCCAGATTTACAGCTCTCTGGGTGAATGCTCTAACCGTGGACTCTAAGATTAAAGGGAACAACTGGGTACCCATGTGGTCATGCTGAATTGCTGTGAATCCTGGGTGGAAAAAGGTGATTCCTGACTTTACTAAAGCCAAACAAGTGTCAGGTTTAGAGTATGCCTTTCTTCAGTTGTTGTGGGCTGTTGCTTTGGGTGGATGCCTTTTTTTTTGGTGACTGCATTGTGCAGGGAGAATAGGGTTCAACCACAGAGCTGTAAACTTCAATGTATGACCATGATGCTGGAAAGTTAGGAAACACCGTGCTCAAATGCCAGCAATGAATCCCTCCGTATATCTAAACCTTTGTAACACAGAGGAATGAAAGAAGGAACCATCTGAGATACCACGTTTAAACATGTTAGTGTGTATCATCCTGGGTCAGACCCTTGGCTGCTAGGGACTGATGTAACTCCTTTGATTTCACCATAGTGAAAAACAATTTAGGGCAGTGGGGGATGAGGTTCTGGCCCACAAAGCCTATCAGAGTGATGAAAGCCCAGATGTCAGGTATTGCTTTTGCTTGTATAGTCCTGGCTGAGAAAGAGATGATGGCTCATTTCTGGGGGAAAATAGTGAGTCTGTAGGTGAGTGAGTTATAAGATAGCACAAAGAGAATAAATGCCAGTAAATCAGAGAACATGGCCAAATGGGAGCTCTGTACTTGTTCTGAGAGCACATTTGGTGGTAAGGCTTTTAACCATTTCAAAACCATAAATGCAGGTGTCCCAGGTTTCATGTGAAATAGAAGTAACTATAAACAGAGATATAATTTTGTGAATAAATGTACATTATTTGCCAAACCCCTGTGTATCTTTCTGTGCTAATCTAATCCCTGCCTTTCCAGTGTCTGAGAATTAATCACTTCTAACAGTTTTAGTTTTCCCTAAAGGGCACTGTAGGTAGAAAAAAAAGGTCAGTTTCTAGTTACAGGAAGCAGGACTGAGTCAGGTCTGGCCCTGCAGAGTTTCCAGCTTGGTCTCATGGCTTCTGGTCCCAGGTCTTGACTTTCTCTGCCCCAAATTCCCAATTCACCTCTGTCAGGAGCCAGCAGGAGAGGTAACTTATAGCTGAAGGGGGATCACAGCTGGGCACGACTGAGCTGCAGAAAAGCAGAGAGCAAGCGAGATGTGAGAAGTGTTTCCACTTTGTGAGATCAGAGCAGTCAGATAGGATATTGCTCAGGCAAAACCCCCCCTATTTTAGATGTATTGTCTGTTTTTACTCGCAGTAGGTCCTACTATATATAACAATAGGATTTTTTGGAAGTCCCTTATACCCTAGTAAAGTGGTTATGTATTACTGAGGAAACAATACTTTCATAACAAATTAAGTGTGAGAAGCAATAAAGTAAAATTCTTCACAACGGTTCTCTAAGAATGGAAGAATTTACATAATGTGGAAACTTTGCTGGCTGCAGTCTTGCTATAACAGAGACTTAACAGAAAGGGAACACAAGTGCAGAACTCAAGCTGAAATTTTGGAATACTATATGGTTCCCTTCCCAGCACCTCATTGTCTAAAAGGATTTCTACCAAGCTAAGTGTTAAGACATCAAATGTTTTAACATGGTAAAGACACAATATGTGTAATGCTTGAGAAATAAGTGAGAGCATTAGAATCTCAGATACCATTGGTTTATTTTAGTGTGTAAGAATAATTTGTCAGAGAAACCTTGTTCAGATATGCTGAGGTTTATTGATGAGGTCTTCATGCCACAATGGATTTTCTGAAGAAAACCCAAAACAAACAAAACTACTCCAAGACTCCAAATCCCTTTGAAATCCTACCAAAATGCTAGTGGGAGGACAGGCTGCTGGCCACAACTTTATCTATCCAAAATAAGACATTTTTAAATGTAAATTTCTGATGTTTCTGCAAAGTGATCCCAAGTAGTCCAGCTCAGTTTCTGACTGAGGGAAGGGCACAATTTCCCCTGAAATGTGGAAGTCTAAAGTTAACAGAAATAAAATCTCAACTGCTCTAACATATAAAATCTTGGTGAAAGAAAAGAAGGAAGAGGGTGCACAGCCAGCCATGCTTTTTTGTGTGTCAGCATTGCCCTGGGAATTGGTACCAGCACATTTGTCAGCTCCACTAATCCATCTGTATCCTCAAATTTCCTTGATAAATGGCACTCAAGGAGGTGTGTTTGAACCCGATTCAGCCCCAAATCCTCTCACCCACTGCTTCAATTTCTTCTAGATGAGCACCCTGCCAGGACTGAACAGCAGTACACAGCACATGTGCCAGCAAACCCTCTTGCTTGGTGCCACTCAGTGGTCCCAGTCCTGCCATAGATGTTGTATGGATGGACCCCATTGGGTTCCATCAGGAAGCTGGAGGAGACTGGACTTCCTGTGTGCGTGATGAAGCAATTTTGTTTAAAAACCATGGTAAACACAGTTCCTGTGGCAGACGTGTGCAGAGCTGGCAGATAGTTTTTTGATATGCTGAAAGGAAATTACTCCAGTATTTTCATCAATATATTATGGAACAATAAACTCGTGGAAAATTTTATGTTACCTGTGGCTCGTGAGACGTGAATTTAAACCTTTGCCTTTAGAAAAAGAAATTCTTATTAATTGTCTTGCAGTTTGCAAATGTATTGTCTTTATAAATCAACGTTAAGATCCTGAGAGTGTATTCCTTGTCACTGAATTACAGATCTGTCTTCTGATAAAAGGAGAGTGCTGTAGGTAAAGCAAAAAATTGTCAGCTCATGTTGAGCTTGCACAACGGTTCCTTTGTTATTTGGGAGAAGCTAAAATAAAGCAACAAATCCTGAAATGTATTTGCTCACATAAAATGCCACTGGTGTACAGTTGACTGGCATTGCTCCTTTTGGTTTTAACGAGAGCCAAAGGCAATAATACATGTGTGTATAGTGGGCTGGCTGTAGATAAAATGGTACATCAGATTTGGCATGAAAATGAGTCTTAGTAACAGCAACAATGGCCATGGTTCCCATTATTTTACTATGGCCAGGTTTTTACTCCCAACCTCTTTGTATAATGAACAACCATAGAGAAATTCCCTAGGAAATTTTAGTTACTTGTACTGTCTGACAAAGAAAGCACATCGTTATACAGTTTTGATCAAAAGGTAGCTACAAAATTCAAAGTACTAGCTATTGCTTGTATTAAGAGATAATGCAAATTATCTTTTACTTGAGCTTTATGTAATATTTATCCCCAGGTCTGCCATTGGGAAGCTGGGAGCAGAGGTATTTGAGGCAGTGTACAGCTATCTCAAGCAAGCAAGACAGCAGAATGCCAGTGAGGAGGAGATCAGGAGAGACCTGGAGAAACTGGTTTCTAGAGCAAGCAATTGCTTTGAAGTGGATCAGCTTCTGTACTTTGAGGAGCAGCTACAGGCTTCAGAAGCCCATCTTCAGCTGTAAAGACTGTGTGAGTAACAGGGCTGGAAGCGGCAAGGAGGAGTGAAGGGGCTGGAGCTGACTTCTTCAAGCCAGCAAGCAAGTATGGGAGGTATTTGAGGGAGCCTACTGAAGGTAACGTAGTACGTCAGCATGTGCCTAAACTGCATTTGAGATTCCAGACTGCAGGGAGAAGTGTGTAAATATGGTATAGATTACAGGCGCAGGAAGAGCAACAAATGTTTATAGCACTGGAGGGGAGGATTCGCTGTTACCAGTGTCCCTTTTTCACAGCTTAGGAAATAAATTAAAGTATTCTCCTGGAGTGCGGCCAGGCAGCAGTCCTGCACCCAGAGGATCACTGGCAAAGCTGCCTCTGATGGAAATGGTGCAGGATTAGACTCTAGCTGGTGTTGATTCCTGTGCTAACTGGTCCTCACAACATCCAAATACATGTGTGTTTGTACTATGGCAGACTTACCCTTGAACTTATGTGTATATGTATGGTACTCGGGCACTAATTGCCTTGTTGTTATTCATTGTTCGAAAGAACTGCATTTAATCTACGTGACTTTCAAAGGAACTGTGAAAAAAGTGCATACATGCACACTTGTGTACAGATATGCATACTCATAGAGATAGGTTTGTATATCTATAGAGGCAGAAAGATGTCTGACCATACACCATATCCGTGTGCATGTATAGAACATGAGGCCAGAGCTGTAGCTGGCTGTGGTAGCCAGGAATCCCTGCTGCGACTTGTGAGTTATAGATCAAATTCATTGTACACAAATGGAACAATAAACTGAGTGTTTTGACTTGCACGTGGTTACTGTTAATGTTGGTTTTTTTTGTGTTCATGCTCACTTCTTCATATGCATCATACTTTTGCTGATTTCAACTGTATATCGCGCTCTGATTATATACTTGATGTTTTCCTTTTATCTCTTCATTCTTTATTCTCCATTCTGGGCTCCTTCATCCATCTGTGCAAAACACAAAGGATAACAATCTATAGAGGAATCTCAAATTAATTGTGGACCAGATTAATTTTAGGCATCGAGCTGTTATCATAATCCTTATGTTTCCTGCTTTTGTGCCACAACTCTTAAATAACTCAGGGACTGAATTAAATAAATGAAATTAATAATACTGATATCAAAAAATATTGCTATTTGACCTGAGATGAGTTATTTACAGCTAAGGATACCGGTATTGATAGTAAATTAAGCAGTGATTCTGATCCATCTTTGTGACATGCTTCAAGAGAGTCACAGAGAAATGTAAGCCAAGTCATCTTCATCTATCTCAGCAGCAACACAAACTGCGGAAGCAAAGGCCATGCCCAGCTGAGGAAGATGTGGCATTGTACTTGCAACTCAAAGTAACAGCCAATTCTGGCATGTCTGATTTAGGTTTTTATTCAGAATTCACACTATTTCAAACCAGAGACTAAAATCCACTGTGGTGTTCACTGAGGCAGGGAAACTTTTTTTTCTTCCCTTCTTTGTGGTGGTTCATATCCCATAGGTGGAGAGGCAGTCTGAAGCACAGATTCTCAGTCAGGTTTCAGTCTCTTTTCTGTTATTTCTTCTTGTATTTATGCTCCCCATCCTTCTCAATGTTGTGTCTGTGTATTTGCTTCCATATTTTTTGCACACAACTTCATGTAAGACCAGTTAAAAACAGATGTGCCAAAGTGCAAGATAAAGGAGGAGTTATTGGATGTTGCAGGGACTAAGACATTGACAAAGCAAACAATAAGTTATTAGCCCATGGTGAGAGTAATGTCAGAGGAAGATAATCTTGACTACCATGCTTACCTCTGGCAGTGATTCAGAGTAATTTGTCACAAAAACTTCAAAAACAGCCTCTGTAAGCAATCAATTCCTTTTTCTTAATGCGGAACACCTCATCAGACAATTTTTTCCTGCAGCATGCAAGAAAAAAAAAGCTTCAAAGGAATGGGTCAAGCTCTCTAAGGCCTTCAGGCTGTAGGGAGATCCTTAAAGGGCAACCTTTAAAGCCTGGAAATCATAGTGCAGCCATGCAGATTACCCTCAGGTAAGTGGTTGCTCTCTGGTGAACAGCACTTTTGCTTGTTGCACACGAAAAAGAAATCACAGTGTTTTTACAGTTACTTCAGTCGCTTTTTTCTCTCTGCTGGGTATGACCTTTGAGTCATGTGAGGATCTGGAGGTTGCTGCCTTATTAGTTACAATTTTTTTAAAATTTTTTTTTTTTAATAAGGTTTTGTGTTTTTTCTGTCAGTCATACCACAATTAGGCAATGTGGTATACATATTTAACTCAGCAGGAAACTTTTTGGCTTTGAACTGTAGTAAAATCACAGAGATAAATCCCATGGATTTGACTGAAATTCTTATGTGACTGTTCATCTTGAGGGTGACTTCAGAAAAAGCATTAGGTTGCATTATGTGCCTTTGTTGCTACTCTCATTTTCCAATAAAACCCTACCTTTTTCAGATGTTGTCCCTTTCAAAATTCTCAGCAAATTATTCGGTTTGAAATTGCATCATCCAGACCCAGACTGGCTCTTATTTTAGAGATGAGATCTGTCCCCAGCAGAACCAGATAAAACCCAATGAATTTTTCTTCTGTCGCTCTGCCTTCCAGAGGGGGAGGATATGCATCAAGAATTCAACTCAGTTCTGCAGCTTATTAAAACCTGTTTCATAGGTTCCAAAAAGCTGGCTTTTGATTTCTTTTTACAGGTATTTACAGGGCTATTGTCCTGCATATCTGCAGCTGCACAGTAAGTAGCCTTTGGTAAGGATTTTGTGTGCTAACCCCAGGCTTGCCAAGATGGGCCTGTGGGTATATAGAAAAAATTGGCAAGGTCTTTTTCCAGACAATTGCCTTTTTTTTTTTTTCTGTTTGCCAATATAACAACTATTCTCATCATGTTAGTATTATCTTATATGTAGCACATTGATCTCTTTGTGTGTGTGTGATATTGCTATCATAGACCTTTGTTGCATTATGCACATGTGCACAAACACACACACCTCCTCTCAAATTTTCTCTTAAGGTCACCACCAGCTAAAAATTTTAAGAGCCTCCACTGATCCTGAATATTTCAGGCTAAACAGATTAATGTAAATTTTATAAACATGTATATAGGCATGGGAATGAAAAATTGTGACAGGGAACAGCTTACACACCCTGGGGTGTGTACACACTAGGCTGGTGCCATAGTGCTGGATAGACTGTCTCCACTGAGCTTAGGGAAGCTGCATTTAGTGCAGTGTTGGAAGTATTAAAGTTTAAACAATGTTTATTGAGATGCCATACTGATAATCTGTATATATGATTATCACATTAATTACTGTTCTGTAATCAAGTTTAGTACAAAGAGAAAGGAGTAATTTTTTTAAATTAAAAGTATGGTGCTGAATCCTTAGAGATCAGCAGTAGGTCCTTAGAAATTAAAAAAAGTCTCAAGAAAGCAGGAGATGACAAAAGAGTCATTGTATCATAAAGTCCATTAAGCAATGGTCGACCCCAGTCAGGCTTTTAACAGGCCTTATTCTACCACAAACATGTCAATCTAATCTACAGAGAGAAGTGCAAAGTCCTTTTCCAACCTAATACAACATTGATGGGAGGAAAGGAACAGATCAAATTCATTACATTATCTATTAGACAAATGCAATGAATCACCATAAAAGAAAAAAAAATCTTCTTAAAAGATCAGATCTTGTGTATAATACGTTTTGGTTTTCAGTACTATTATGCTTGCTGGGGAAAGAGGGCTTAAGAGAAGACTGAGTCCCTGTCTTATATAAGAAAAGCATTTTGGATGTGAAAACATATGATATACAAGCAAGTTCATTTTCAGCAAAATTGCATTGCTGGTGGTCATCAGTAGAAATCTAAAAGGAAGGAGAAGGCTTTTTAGTATCGTGGATCTGCAGTAATAAAAAAGCAACAGAGCTGCTGGAAGTGAATGTGAGGAAATAAATGTAACGATATGAGATTGCTGTGGGTAAGGCTTCATAAAAGAGCCCATTGGGCTTACATACTTGTACCAAAAAGCTTCACAAGCATCAGGCAACCTCACTGCTTTTTTATTGATACTCCTAAAAGTGCTAGAAGCTGTACAATTTGATGCAGAGACATTGCAAACAAAGAAAATGAGGTGAGTAATTATTTAACGCTTTGGGGCCTTGAACCTGGTAAAAAGGTGCTCGAACTATAAAGGGAAAAAGAACATTTGGGCTTCTTGATAAGAAGCAGAGCTGCATTAGGAGGCAGAGCAATTATATTTGTCACAGCAAACAATAAATAAATCCTTTCTTAGAAGAGACAGGCCTGACAGATAATCCCTAGAAGGCATTAGTGTCCTCTCTTTATAAGATGAATTATTAGAGTTTTACAGTGTCTGAAAATCCTGCCTGCAGGAAAGGACCATCCTTCCTGCAGGACCTGGCTCTGTGGGTGCTGCCTTGTGATGACCAGCTCTGAGATGTCCTCGGGGTCAGACCACAAAACTGCAGTGGGCACGGCCAGAGCTCACCCCTGACCACTGCTGGCTCTCCAGGTCCACACCTAACTGGGATGATGGAGCATCGAGCAGATACAGAGGTGAAGAAAAGGTAGGAGACAACAAAGTAGGCTCACAGATAACTCTAAGACTTGACCTTTCAGTGTGCTATAGGTGCAACCAGTGGTATCTGAAGAAATTTACTGGGCAAGAGAAGAAAGGCTCAAATAGGAGATGCATTTGGACACAGGAGCAACGGGCATGTAGGCATACTTTATTTCTTATTTTGTTTGTAAAATGTGTTTACAACATGTCATAAGCTGAAAACTCTTTACCCTGTCCCTTCTGAAAACCCATGTTTTCCAGCCAGAGGTCCAGCAGAAAGTTTTCTGCATATGATTATCTGTAGTAAGTAGAATTCTCATGAAAATACAGTCCCCAGATGCTGATTTGGCTGATGATCATTACTGCTCAGGAATGTGACTGCCTTGATAACTTAACCCAGAGGTGCTGGGTCACACATAAGAAGAGCTGGGAACAGGAAAGACAAATGTATTTATGTACAAACTTGTCAGGGGTGGGGAGGGGAAGGGCCAGAATGGGAAGAAAACGTTGTAGTTTCTTCTCTCTTTACACCTTCTACTCTTAATTATTTTTGTAACTTTGTTTTATGTTTGGAGGAATTAAGAGAGAGTGAGTGACTTTCTGAAGGCCACTGAAGGATCTGGAGTGAGACTACAAGTGAAATCCTAGAAGGAAACCTTGACCTCAAGTCCAGTGGTCAGAGCAAGAGAAGGCATGAAAAGGTTTCTAGTTTCCTACAACTATGGATCCAGTTTTCTTTTTTTTTTGTAACATGGCTATCGTGGAAAGACACATAGTATTTACAGATAGTTTGTCGTGTTAGCTGGGCAGATAGGTTTCAGCCTTGACTTGTTCACAAATGGTTAACTACAGCCACCTGATTTTCAGTGTTTCAGTACTGTATAGCTGGTCACCACCCCATCAGGTCAGGAAGCAGAGATCGGATCATAGGAATACATTTCCCAGTAGAAAAATCAGTTGAGGAAAACAGACCTTTAGCCAGCTGGTTTAATAGCACACCTCTTGGGTGAGTATTTATCCATTCCATTTGATGACACCTGGCCAGGCATTCCCAATGTTTTTGAATGTGCCAGAAATACACACACTGCAACTATCATCCTACAGATAAAATGGGATTGACTTGGTTGTCTACATTAATACATGGCTAGCTGTTATCAGTGTACAAAAGCAGTGGTGTGCAAACAACAAGTAATACTTCCAAGTAAAAATGGCAAGTGGAAGGGTAGAAGGGTACTCTTTTCTACTAATTAACTGTCCTGTGTATTGATATATTTTGCATTTAGAATCTGCAGCCTGTCTTAGGGAGCCTGAGATTGTTTTATCTCTATAAGTTTTCAGACAGAAACCCATTATTTCATGAAATATGACTCTGTGGCTGTGCAAGCCAGTGTGCAGGTGATGGACTGAAGATGAAGTGATTCTATGCCAGAGGTTTATGCCCCAGAGGTAACTGAGTGCTACAGACAAGCTGGGAGTCTATTAATTGCTCTGCTCTCTCCTTTGGTATCTGCTGACTCTTCAGGGACTGCTTTATTGTACCACAGTATGTGGATATTCCCCTGACTTATATTATTCCCCTCAGCATCTCCAGTATGAATTTTTTTTTTTTTTTAATTGAAGCCTCCTTTTTGTGGTAGAGGACACTATATTGATCTGCATCTGTAAAGGGTCAGTAGTGTGAGGGGAGTCTTAAATAATGCATCAAGGTTTGCTTCCTCTGCTCTTGGTGACGTCCAATGAACTGGTCCTTAAAGCTGCTTTGGAGCCTTCCTAGCTTGAACTGTCTCTGTTGTCTTGTCCTCTCTCCTCCCTGCCTCCTTAATGACAGAAAGCAAAGCAAACTCAAGATTCTCAGAGTTTGGAGAACAGATGCTGTTATTTATTGTCCAGAGGCAATCCTTATAATCAAGAGAGGCTGCTTCTCTTGTTTTGTAGGACAATTTTTGTGTGTGAGCATTATTTGATTTATGCCTCTCTGCATCTGACAATCAGTGGCATACTCTTGCCATCCTATCTCTGCCAGTGAGTTGTTTTTCCCACCTTCAAATGAAGCTTCCTTGTTTTGAATGCTCTTTTGGCAGGAGCTTGTCTCCTGGTGCTGACAGCAAATGTTCCTGACTCCCTAGGGACCTGATTTTTGCCAATTACTCATGCAGAGAAACATGTCCTTCCACAAGGTGTCTTGACAACTGGGAACTGTGTTTCAGGGAGGGGGTGCTATTCAAGCCAACAGAAGCGAGGATGTTGAAGTGGTCTTTATATCACCTGAGGAGTACAGGAACCACTGCCAGGGTGCATCAGTCCCAGCCAGGGAGCAGGACAGGACCCAGGGCATCTCCCTGGTGCTGCTGGAGGAGCCCCAGGGGTTTGCTGCATCCAAGGTGGTGGGTGTCCAGGAGGCAGTGGAGCACTTGTGGCTGGACTGGGAGGCTCACAAACCCATCTGGTTTCATACTCACATCGTGCTTGCTGTTCTGAGCTAATGCTGTGGTGAGGAGATTCACAGAGAGCAAGGAAACGAACTCTCATGAAGACAATGAGTCTCCAGACTACCTAATGACTACTTAATGAGTGTCTAAGCGCAGCACCATTATTGAATTTTAATTGCCTTCTTTCGGGCTTTGTGCTATAAAATGAAAAAAAGGAGCAAACGCTACACATAATGAGGGTGGATGATTAAAAAGTAATACCTAAGAGGCACCCAGGCATTTGTGGAAAAGACCACAAGAATAATGTAAAATGAGAGAAAGCACTGCTGCTGTGTGCCTGCCAGCTCTTCAGATAAAAAGTACATTTTTGCAATTGTTAAAAATAGAAGTTGTTTTCAGCATGATCTGGCGGAAAAATAGATTATTGTGTATCAGTGAGGTAATTAAAGTTATACTGAATGAAACACTGGTTAATTACCAATGTATGGAAAATCCAATCCACATCACTGGATGAGTGCAGATAGGCTTTCCAGAGGTTGCTCTTTAGCGTTGTGCCCGTAGTGATGTCTGCTTAGATTATTTTCCACTATATTGAATGAACATGCATAACTTTGAGTAGTACACAGCAGGAAGGCCCAAATGAAAGGAGACAAAAGGAACCCAAATCCAGCATGCATTTAAACATGTGCTTAGCTTTGAGTGCCAACTCCAGTGCTGTACAATTGACAGGGGACCAGGCAACACTGGTGTGTAGCACTGGGAAAAACAGAAATGCTTGACAGTGCCGTAGCCTGGTGGTCCAGCCAGTTGAACTAAATTAATCCAGGTTTATAGAATCACAAGATAAATCAAATGGAATTTAAATGTGCATAGATTATAGTCCTATAAACAGAGATTGACCTCCTCTTTTCAATTTGTTTTCTATGTTCATAATGTGACTAAATGTAAAATGCAGCCAAGTCCTGGAGAGCAGGCTACCCTTCTCAGGTGGGTTAGCTCCCTTTGGCTGGCTCACCTGGCTGGGCTGCAGAGCTGTGCATTGCAGGCTGATTTTTTTCCTCTCAGCTCTAACAAGCTGAAGTGTTTGATGGTGTGACAGTGGGGACTGCCCCATGAGCAGTTTTGGTGGGAGGAGGAGCATAATTAGTTTCTTCTCAAAGCCAGAAAATTACCTAAAGCAGCACTTGCCCATAAATCAAAAGAAGCCCCCGTAAAGATAGATGGCAGACAGTGTGGGGTTTTTTGGGGACATGTAGTTTGCAGGCACTCCCTTAATGTCACTCTTTTCAGCTTTGAATGGTGAGCATTTGTGGGTTATTCTAACCTGAACCACCAATGGAAAACTCTGGCCTGGTGTTGATGTCTGTGATTATATGTTTGTTTTGATCAGCTCTTTTTCTTTCCATGTTGTACATTTTGTCACCAGGCATCAATCTGACAGGTCTCTGCTGGTACAGCTTCTCTTTCAACTTCTCCTCTGCTGGAGTTTATGGTAACACTTAATGAAATATTTTGGGCTCCAATGTTTTCATAAAGAAAATTAACAATTTATTTTTTTCTTTTTCTCTCTCTTTTCCTGTCTACATTTGTTTGGCTCTAAGAAGCTTTCTCATGAGTGGGCTTGGTGTACTGGGTGCCCATGCCCCCGTAACAATTCAGAAAATTCTCCATCCACATTCCTGCCAGGAATAAGGCTTATAGGTACATTTTTTTCAGAAACTTTGGATCAATTGTTACGTTTTCTATTTATTTATTAACAGCTACCTCTTAAATGGCACCATAACGATATTTCTATCACATCCCTCCTTCTTCCTTTCCTTTTTTAAGGTCTGAATTTTTCCTTTACACTTTTGAAGTGTCCCCTACATTTTAAATTAGTTTTGAACTTTTGAAAAAAATTACAAACAAGAATTCTTCCTAGGGTTGAAAGGTGAGCATCAAACAATACTACACAGCAAGACAAAAACACCATTCCAGCTAAAGAGACACTGCAGAACACCAGAGAAACAAGTCAGAAAAAGCACTAGGTTTTCAGCTACCCAAAAAAGGAATAGGTTTTCAGAATTCTTGCTATGTAATGAAATACTTGAGAGGTTATAAGAAAAATGGGAAGCATGATTTAGGCATTATTCTTACAAAATAAACCTACAGTATTTTAGTATTATCAGCACCTGAATCTAATTCTTTACCATCAAGCCACTTTTTTTATTACTGCGTTTATAGTCAGAAGAGACAGGAAAGGTCATCCCCTTATTGTAATCTAAGAAAATACACAATTTTTCATCTTATTAATCAGAAATTTGGCAGCAAAAAAATGTAAGAGACTAAAACCCTGGACAGATGACTTTGGAGAAAGATACTATCCTTCATGATTTATCTCTTTTTTCTAGAAAAGTAAAAAGATTCGAAAATGTCTAACGTGTGAGCTGCATCAGTTGATTGTGTGAAAATGAGCTTCAATCAAACAGGCTTTGATTTCTCAGAGAGAACAGGCACACTTTCAATGTATTCATTTGCAATCAAAAAGACTAGACAGATTTGACTTTTTTTTTTTTTTTTTTGCAGCAACAGATTCAGGGATTTGCAGAACCTGAGGATGTGTTGATTTAATGACAATTCCCATGAATTATAATGAGCGGTGTTCCAACACCTATCAACATTTCCATTTCTTTACAGTAGGAGCACCAGCTCACTTAAAGCTGCCCAAGAGCAGGGAAAAATAATTCCCCATGCAGTCACTATCAGGAAGAGCCACAAATGTCCTTGTGTGGACAAAGTCTCAGGCCCGTGGTGACGGAACCAGGTAGGGATGAGTAACAACAGGGTCTTAGGCCAAAAGAAGAGTCTCAGTCCTATCTCTGCCTGTAAAAACTGGAGGTGCTATGGTAATATGAATGTGGGACCTTGCATGGTCAATGCAACCACGGGCAAAACACCAAAGGCAGAACATGATCCTGTGTCTGCATGGAAGTCTTATTGCAGAGTCAGTGAAGGGAAATGATCATGGCAAATGTGCTCCCAAGGATGGAGGTGGTGTGATTTCGTTGGATTACAGAGCAAGCAGACTCAAGCACCTGGTTCAGATGGTGAGGATGGGGTGAACCTGCTGCCTGACAGCCCTGAGCCAGGCTGAGCAGGTCTGTGCAGCCCAGCACCCGGGTCCAGGGCAAGCCCAGCAGTTTTCAGGCTTTTTTTCTAAGGACCCAAAGGGTAAAACTTTAACATTGATGCTACTTGCATAAAAGAAGCCTGCTGGACCACTGTGTGGTGCCTGCCTTTGCCAGCTGCTAACATCTGTCTGTAATTCCAGCGAGGCAACAGAGACTCACACAAAGGCAGAGCTAATGCTGAGATGCAAAGGGTTATTGTTGCTGTTCAGTGCTAATGGCTTTCTGCATTACTGTAGCCATTTATCCCTATTCCTTGTGCTTTTGTCATATTCTTCTCACAGATACGAGTTACTGCCACCAAAGACTGGAAGCAATTTACCGGTGCCACCACCCCAGCACAAGTTGCTAATTATAGACTGGGAGCAGGCAGAAGGAGCCAGGTATGTTTTAAATCTGTTTTGATTAATGAGTGAGCAGCTCGGCTGAGGGTTTCCAATTATGCTCTGTATGTCGGCAGTGGATTTGCTTGTATCCTGGCTTCTGTTTCGGGAAGCAGTACAGCAGTCCTGCCGGGTAGATGTGTGCTCCCAGTGGGAACTGGACTTGCATTGATTAGCCTGCAGGTACGGAGTCCTGAGAGCAGTACAGCGTGTGCTCAAATGCTGTGTGCCAATGCCCCCCCATTATGGCCTTTCAATAAGTATTAAAACCCACTAGCTTCTACACCCATTGCAGAAGCGAGACGAAAACTCATTTAGTGCTGCAGTGAGCTTTAGGCATTTATTCTCTAAAAGAGCTCTCGCTCTTGGATTTATGATGTGCTACTTTTCTTTCCCTGTGTAAGCTCTGCAGAAGTTGCTGGCTGTCCAGGCAGAGCAGTGACTGCTGCTGCTGGTCTTGACACCACTGTGTCTGTTGTGGGATGACTGGGAAGGATTATTGCACTTGGGCCATGCAGTTCCCCCTGGACTCAGTAGATTGTAGAATCATAGAATGGTTTGGGTTGGAAGGGACCTTAAAGATCATCTAGTTCCAAACCCTCTGCCATGGGCAGGAACACCTCCCACTAGATCAGGTTGCTCAAAGCCCCATCCAACCTGTCCTTGAACACTTCCAGGGATGGGCCTTCTATAATTTCCCTAGGCAACCTATTCTAGTGTCTCACCACCCCCCACAGTAAATAATTTCTTCCTAGTATCTAATCTAAATCTACCCTCTTTCAGTTTGAAACCCTCCCCCCTCATCCTGTTATGCCATGCCCTTGTGAAAGCTTTCCTGTTGGCCCTTTCAGGTCCTCAAAGACCGCTATAAGGTCTGCCCAGAGCCTCCTCCAGGCTGAACAACCCCAACATAACCATAGATGGTTATATTTCTAAGAATTATGTATGAGAAAATTGTTTCTGGGAATGGGATGCATGAAGAGAGATGCAGAAACTCCAGATGAGCAGAAGATAAAGAGGGGAAGAGGCAGAATGCCTTGAAGACAGTTGTAGACCTCAAGCCCAGCCTAGTAAATAAGCACAAACACCCCACCTCAGCAGATAGGAAGAGACACAGAGCCATCAGACCTGATAAAGCTGACTGCCTGAATTCTGACTGATGAGGCCATGCCTCAAATACTGTGTTCAGTTTTAGGTCCCTCACTGCAAGAAGGACATTGAGGTCTTGAAGAGAGTCCAAAGAAGGGCAACAAAGCTGGTGAAGAGTCTAGAGCACAAGTCTTTAAAGGAGAGTCTGAGGGAACTGGAGAAAAGGAGGCTGAGAGGAGACCATATCTCTCTCTACAGCTACCTGAAAGGAGGTTGTAGTGAGGTGGGTGTTGGGCTCTCCTGCCAAGTCCAAGCAATAGGACAAGAGGAAATGGCATCAAGTTGTGCCAGGGAGGTTTCGATTGGATAGTAGGAAAAAGGGCTTCACAGAAAAGGCTGTCAAGCGTTGCAACCCACAGCCCAGGAAAGTGGTTGATTCACCATCCCTGGAGGCACTTTAAAGATCTGTAGATGTGGTGCTTAGAGACATGGCTTAGTGATGGATTTGGCAGTGTTAGGTTAATGGTTGGACTCAATGATCTTAAATGTCTTTTCCAACCAAAATGATTCTGTCATTCTCAGAAGTGTGCTGGGCTGAGGGGTGGCAAGGGGGGCCCAGTCGCATGCGTGTCATAGTGCCACCACCTGGCAACGCAGCAGTCACAATGCTCTGGGGCAGTATATAGGAGGCATCCTCCTATGTCAGCTGCCACAGCTGGCCTGGCAGGCAGCCTGAAGACACCTGAGAGCAAGTCCTTGAGGAGCCAGTGGAATTACTTGGAAGGAGGAAGACTGGAGGCTGGAGGAGGCTGCTGGAGGTTCTTCGCTGCAAGGCGACCTCCTGACGGGGCCACATTCAAATGCCATCTGATGGATGGGAATGCTGCTTCAGCCCTCAGGGAACAGATGGCAGCTCCTCGGGAGATGAGAAGAACCACCAAGGCCAGTAGCAAGACCAAGGGAATGATTGAGGTAGACATGGGCTTGAGAAAGAATAGGGCTTGGGCATCTCCTGGGAGGCATGACCAGCCAGTGGAAGGAGGATGCAGGTCGTGCTCACATGCTCAGGGAGTAGCCGATCGCCAGCTCTGCTGGGGTCAGGAAGGAATTTTCCCCCAGGGCAGATTGGCCCTGGTCCCCGGGGGTTTTTTGCCTTCCTCTGCAGCACTGAGCATGACCCCTTGTCATGGCTCCTCTGGCCCACTGTGGCTGGGTCACTGCCTGCTGCTCATGCACCATGAAGATGGCCCCTCATGCCCTGCAGCTGGGGGGGAGGAAGGCTTTTTTCCCCCCACAGTGGGCTAGTAAGTGTCCCTGGGGTTTTTTGCCTTCCTCTGCAGCACTGAGCACAGCCCCTTGCCAGGGCTCCTTTGGGCCCTTTTGGCCAGGTGCTGCTGCTCCTGCTCCATGAAGGTGGCCCTCGTGCCCCACATCCGGGGGGAGGAAGCTTTCTTAGACTCCCAGGGTGGGCCCCAAAGGTGGCCCCTGGGGGTTGCTTCTTGTCCTCTGTAGCATTGAGCAGCTCCCCCTGTCAGGGCTTCTCTGGGCCCTTTTGGCTCAGTTGTCTCCTGCTGCTCTGTCACCTTGGAAGCAGGACTTGTGCTCTGGCTCTCTCAGGCTGTCCTTTCCTTGCTGGCCAAGAAGCCCAGAGGAGCAATGTTGGAAAGGCAAAAAAGGATGATTGGCATAAAGAAGTGGATTACTCTGGAAAATACCACGCATCTCCTTCTCCTCTTCCATGAGTGATGGGCCCTTGTGAAATTGTTCAATTTCTCAGTCTTCAGGAAATAGGGACTGCTCTGCCACTGGATCACCAGCAATGTACCATTTTGGTAGCAGAACCATCTCAGAGGGTGTAGAGGTGAGAGAATAAGTTATGACAGGTGGTCAGAACAAATGAGTGAGAAGTGAGGTGGCAAGAGAGCAAACCAGCAGGCCCCACACATACCACTCATCTCCTAGAGAAGCATTGACTTATTGTCACATGAGAGCATTTAGTGCACAAGGATGAAGCTGAGGGGAGCCAGGAAAGGGATGTTTGCAATAGAGAAAGTCAAAGGTGCTGGCTGGAGAAACAGACAACTGTGACTGCACTCATCAATGGAGAGAGAAGGCAAGAAAATGAGGTGGTAATTAAGGAACTGAGCTAAACTCAGGAGTGCTGGAAGATGAGGTTGGAGTCAGATGTACTTTGGAGGCTTGATAGGCTAAGAGATAGTCTTCAATCACTGTGTGTGGGTGTACATCATAGCAAATCACAGCCATGGCTTGACTCGGAGAGACTGACACCGAGTGTGTCTTTGCCTACTGACCTGTGGGTACCACTGTTCTGTGCCCATGCAGCTCATTTATTCCATGAGAAATTCTGTTCACCACTTTAAACTGCATGTCAAGACCCTGTATGTTGGTTGTGTTGGGCTACTGGAAGTTAGCCACTGTCATGGCATGGCTCAGTGGTGACTGAGCTGGCCGGGCACTCTTAATGCCATGTCACAGTCTGTGGGTTTAGCACAGTGACCACCCAGTGGTCACTGTGCAGCAGCTCTCAAAATGGGGAGCAGAGGGAGTTTTATTTCTAAGTCTGGTCTGGAGAGGGAAGGAAAGTGCAAGCTGTGACGCTGTGGGTGAAACAGCTTTTTGGTGTGGCCAGAGAATATGACAGGGCAGAGACAGGACTGGCTAAGGAAGCCATATGAGGATAGGGTGGGCAGTGTCTGGGGACAGAGATTTCAATGCTGAACCTGAAATTACTCTGTAGTCCTCCCCGCACTCCCACCACCACCTGTCTCAAAACCACAAGTTTAATTTCCGTTCCCACCGAGTTGACCCCACATTATTGATTTTCTGAAATTCTACAGAAATCACAAGGGATGATACTGAGCAACGCAAAGAAATGAGCAGTTTGCAGTGTCACCAAAGCACCTGTTAAGGGGCTTACAGACTGCTTAACTGACAGCTCAAAAACTACCTGTCAGTGAGGAATTATCATCCAACTGCACGTTTTCTTCTTCTAGTGAGGTTTGCAAGGGTTGGTATGAGGCCAACACCACTCTGTGTTTCCATCAGTAGTCTGAAATTGAGTATAATTGCTCTGCTGACAAAACGTGATGGCACAACAATTTGTAATTGGTCATGGTGGGAACCAAAAAAATGCTTGACAGGGCCAGTTCCTCAGCTACAGTCAATGGCTGCAGAATCACATCACCCCTGGAAAGGTTCTTAGGCCTCTACTGACCCAGCAACTGAACAAGTGTTTTTAATGTAGTGATGTGATAAAACCTTTGCTAACTGAATTTTTTAAGGTACAAGTGAAGGTGGGAGATTCTGACTGACTGACTGTCTTTTGGGTACTGCATACCATTTTGTTGGTCTTACTTTGAAAAAGTCTTATAAGAAAATGGAGAGGGACAGAAAAGATCCATGAAGGTTATTCAGTCACATATACTGAGACTATAGCTCAGACAGGTGATGTTAACAAAGATGGAAGGTTAAAAGATTTTTTGATTTCTCATGTTGGAGAAAACACCAAGTACCAAAAGCTCTCTTTTATCTTGAGACCAAACAAGTACCAAAACCTGGCAAGGATTCCAACCATGTTCAGGTTGGCACTTTTAACGACAAGGACCAGGGAAGAGGTTGATTCTCAGCATCTCGTGGTCTGAAAATCAAAAACTAAAAACAGACTCTGGCCCTGTGATGGTAGGGGTATGAAGAGTGGCAGCTACAAGGTTCAAGTCACTTGACTCAATGCAGAGTTCAGTAAGTGAAATCAAGGACCTATACAGGGGGTAGCCTGTATATCACAGTGGTAGCTTGTAGTAGCCTTTCTGGCTTCCTGGGCAGCTCTACAGGTCTTTTTTTTTTTTGATGAAGCACTACAAGCAAGAGTTATTTTCCTAAGCAGGGTCTTTCTTCGGTTTGAAACTGCTTGGGCAAGCACAAGCTGTTTGGAGAGATGTAATCTGAAGGAACGTCATACTGAGAGTGTCAACCATGTCTGTTTTTCTTTTCCAAGGAAAAAGATGCAGACTTATGGTATCTTTCTGAGTTCTGCTACAGTGTCTCAGGTAATCAGGGGAGAAAAAAAACAACAAACAGGTCAGAGGTGTTGCCACATCTGATTGCAAAAGTAGAAATCAGAGTCTTCTCTAGCTTCAGTGTATTTGCTTCTGAAAAAATGCTTGCCTCTTAATGACAGTGCACCAGAGTAAGAAACGCTGCAGTTATTCAGTTAGAAACAAGCTGCTGCTGCTCCTGTCTGTTTAGTCTTTTCCAACTCAGCTCATGTCACTCAGAGAAGGACTTCCATTGAAAGGAAGGATGTCTCATGGGCTTGCCAGATTGCAGTTTAATTGGCATCATTCCCTAGGGTCTAAGACTCAGAAGAAGTTTTCAAAGTTGAAATGACAGTGGTGCAAGAAATGGATTCCTCCTTCTCCTTCATGCTAGCATCCATGCATTGAAGTCCCCTCCCTACAGAGCTGGCCAGTGGATTTGCTCGAGAATACCACACGCTGAGGAGCGTTCATGCCTTAACTCCAGCGGCATGAAGGGAAGGAAAGGCATGCAGAAGTGACATCACGTGACAAGGTGCTTCCAGAGAGATGCACATGCTCTGGAGAGGAGTGATTCCCATCTGGGGTAGGAAGATGTTTGTCTGAGCTTGCCCAGAACTGAGGAGAGAGACAGGCGGGTCTCAGCAGGGTGCCTGCAAAAAGACCTCTGAGTAGCTGGCCACTGACAAGCTGTCAGAGACAGTGACCCCTTGCTAACTACAGTATCTCTAGTATCTGCATGCTGTGCATGACTCAGACTTTGAAAAGCAATTCAAAGGCACTAATTGGATTCGGATAGGAAGTTCCTATTACTTTCTCATTACTTGTTTGAATTATAAGCTTAAATTAATTGATATTAATTTATTAGATTGAGACTATTCAGATTGAGACAGTGTTTCTTCTGATGGCTTAGTCCCTGACTCTGTGCAGAAACAATGGAGAATGGATGGAGCATCCACTGTGAAGGCCAAAACAGTTATTTATAATAGCTTGCCAGAATAGGCCCACTGCTCACAGGCAGGCTGAGAAACTGTGATTAAATCCACAATGCCTGGCTTTTCCTTGAGACAAGGTCTTGACCATATATCTGGGAGCTGAAGTTGTTGATAACCCCCAGCACAGGTCAAGCATCTCCTGCAGCCATGGGTAAAGAGTAGCGGATCAGACAGGTAGGACATAGGGATGTGTGAGAAGCGAGCAGTGCCTGGAAGTTATACCTTAGGCACTGCAAGTGTTTGCTGGCTGTATTCTACATATACATCATGCTACTGGAGGCAGCCCAGAGCAGGCTATTTATCTGCTACCTGTCCTGTCTTGAACCATGGCCATTCCAAACCCTTCTCAGCTCCATGGCTCTAGTCTGGAGAAAGGCAATAGGCACCCTCTCCTGCAAGCAAGGAGGCACTTTGTGGTTTAAACCCCACAAGCACTCCTCCCCACATTGTTATCTGGGTTTGAAGCAAAATGTTTATAGTTTCCTCTGAGAGTAGCTAAATGACTCAAGAAACCCATCAGATTATCTACTGCCCCTCATTTCAGACTGCAGAATTGGAAAGTGCTAATTCTTGTTGCTTGTCCTTCTTCATTGTCATGGAAAGTATAAGCCACTGTTGGAAAGACATGTAGTTATAGGTTGTAGTTATGGGTGATACCATGGACTAGGTAGGAATGGAAAGCTGGAAGCACTGCAGCACTGGCACTGCTTGAGTGCCACACTGCTCATAGACCTTGGGAAGGATGTGTTGAGGTCTTGACATTGTAGATATCTATATTGTAGATGCACCAGCTTTTTACCACAGGTATATAGGACCAACTCTATAAATTGCTACACCTCTCTGCTACTATGTTCAATTGGTCACACAGATGTGGTACTCAGAGTAGAACGTCTTCCAAAATCTATCTAGATTATCCAGAATTAGCAAAACTACAGCTATTTCAGGATATCTAGTGCTCTCTGAACAGTTTGCCTTGGGATGACAGCACACACCTTGGTTCTCATGGTCTTATTACCCATAGATAGACATTGCTGAGCACTCCCAGCAAGCAGAAGCTCTGCTTTTGATAGCTGTCCTGCTGGGCTCTGTGCAACTTTTTCTTCTAGCTGAATAATGGGCAAAAGGGCAGCTGATAAGCAGCTACATAAAAGCCTGGTCAACAATCTGAGCTTTAAAAAGCCTATAGGACCTTCCGCTTTGGGCCAGTCAGGCAGGGGACCTGCTGCGTGTGTCTGGTCTCCAGGAAACAGCATCAAGCTTGCAGCTTCTCACACTGCTCCAGTAAAGAAACAGGGCAACATCTTCCGAACATTTTAGTGCCTTATTCCAAATCTCAGCTGCTGCTTAGTCCTGGAAACCTCAGTTTCCAAGTGTAACCCATCTGCCAGATCTCAACTGGCAGCAACAAGGGCTGCACTCGAGCTTAACAATGTGAGCCAGAAACAAGGAAAATATCTAAATTTTGTTGTTCTTAGTGAGTTTATGTTCCCAACTTGCAAAGAGAAATCAGATGGCTTAATGAGCATGATTTTTGTTAAAGCAGACAACAGTGCTCTAGCAAGGTAGGTAAGCAGTAACCGTTGCAACTGTTTTCTTAAGTAGAGCTAGAACTTCAACAGTTTTTATTGTGTTTTCTTCTGGAAAGGCAGCTGCTAGGCCAGATGATTGCTTCCTCCTGCTTTCTTGCACTAAATGAAGAAACTAAGATTCACT
The DNA here is from genome assembly GCA_020745705.1 of Hemiprocne comata. Lineage (NCBI taxonomy): Eukaryota > Metazoa > Chordata > Aves > Apodiformes > Apodidae > Hemiprocne > Hemiprocne comata. The sequence goes on from CM036587.1 coordinate 46,274,388, forward strand.
GTGTCATCTGCAATGACCTGTGCAACTTGACTCTGCCAGCTTCTCCTTGCTTTGCCAGCATCCGTCTGTCTGGTCAGTCTACCCTGACACCTGTGCAAAACAAGTATGTCCCAAGGTCTTTTGCTGGTCCTTCTCACCCAGCACTCTCTAATGGAGCAGATGTCAACAGACACCTTCTCTGAGGCTTTGGAGGGACTGGTAATGCCAGGCTGGAGCTGGTGTGGAAAGCTGAAGGGATCTCACTGAGTCATGCTGGTGTGAAGCATCCAATCTGTGTGTTGCAGCCATGTGAGGAGATTGGTACGTGGTCAGCACAAAGCTTCCTCCCTAATCCAGAGGGACAGATAAGCACTGGGTTCCCATCTGAAGATAAAAACAGTCCTGTAATTAAGGATGAAGTGCTTGGGCAGAATGGCGCATACAGTTATTTGGATGTATTAGCTCTCTTGGATTTATTGGAGCTATTTGCCACTTTCCAAGGAACTGTTTGGCAAATTCCCTTTGTCTTTCAACCCTTTCCCCCCACCCCATTTATTTCCCATAGCAGCAGTCAGATATATCAACTATTACTAGCATTGTTACTCTCCATCTGTTCCCAAAAATAGAGAAAAAATTGTGGGGCTACAAAAATAAGCAGAGACCTAAGACGTTTAGTTTGATTTCAGAGGAGAAATGGCTTGCCCCTTAAGCTGCATCACCAGAATCTCAGCTTTCAGCACTGGAAGAGCATCAGCCTTTGCTGAAGTCTTTGCTATTGACTTTGCCTAGGTGAAATCATACTGTTCTTGCTCTTATTGCTCTTACTCACTGTAATCCTCATATTGGTTTATCCAAAATCTTTAGCTGGATTCCTCCTTGCAATAATGAGACTACTATCTGTGTTGCCCAGCTCCGCATCTGCCTTTCTTGGGCTGCTACCCCAAGACTCCCCCAGAAATTAAGGATGCCTCTTCCAAGGAAGGATTTGGAGAGACCTTTGCAAGAGCAGCATTTTTTTCTCTGTGATCAGGAAGGAACTCACTCAATGATAGTACCAAAACAGAGTACCAGCCTTCTCCAGCAACACTGCTGGTTAAATAATGCCTGCTGGGGAGAAGAAAAAAAAGGGGGAAATAAGATAATGAAAACAATAAGTGCCATGCTAAACCATATCAGTCCTGTTACACCGGTAAAGGAGGATGGATGACTGAAGGACTGTGGTGATCAGGATGTCCTTGGATGTAACCAATAGCTTTTGTATCTGCCTTCCAATGAATATATCTTTCACTGCCAGGAGTATAATAAACTGAGTTCATGTGGGCTGTAAGCTATGCCAGTGTAAATCAGTGCAAATCGACCGCCTTCACTGAAGTTTTACTGCTTTATGGCAGCTGAGGATCTGGCTCCACCACTTACTGACTACAGACAAATCTAAGAATTTGCTTGAGATGATTCCTGAGTCTGCAGCTACTTGCAGATGAGCCTCAAAACGAAACCAGAGGTCTGCACCTGTACAAATGATCTTCTCCCAAGTTTCAGAGCTAAGTCTGGAGCACAAGTCAGGGTATCACAAGCCATCTTTTGTTCCTCCAAGGCTTCATGTCTCCTCATGTAATTTGAGCTGGAAAATTCAATCTTTCAAGTGCCGAAACAAAACTATTTCCCTGCATCTCTCAGACTTCCTGGGGGTCAGAAATGTCTACAGAACTGCAGGCTCTGGGACACAGGGATGTGGAGGTGTGTCAAGCAGTACTGATCAGGGCCACAGGTGGACACAGCTTTCCATCTCGAAGCTGGGTTGAGTCTGAGACCAAAATAACAGCGCTATTTATGCCGGCAGATGTAAGCTTTGTCTTTCTCTTGATGCACCTTCTCTGCACAAGGCCAGCTGTATGTGTATCCCAGCAGCAGAAAAGCTGAGCTCTCCTCCAAAGTTACACAAGCAAAACTTCTTTCCATGCACTGAGCCTCACTTGTAGCTGACCTTAATTTCCCAGTCCTCAGCACCCAGCTGCATCATAGACAACAATGAGGCTTGTGGCAGGGAGCTCTGAGACCAGAAAGCCATATCTGAAAGGGCCACCAGGTCACCACTACAGCCAGGGATCTATACAGGAGAGCATAGAAGAGCAAAGAAGAAAACAATAACAAAAACAGCTGGAAAAAATTAGGCCAAAATTACACAGGAAGTAGCAGCAAAGAAGAAAAGGTGTTTGGAATAGAGTTGCTGCAAAAGGTCATTGCAAAGGTTAGGGCAGACTCAGGGAGATGGCAATGACAGAAGCAGTAAGCATGTCAGGACATGTAAATATGTTCTTTTTCTACCGTTCACAGAGGGATAATGAAAGCAATGCCAGGGGCAGCCATACACTTTCAAGGGAAGTAAAAGAAATAATGAAGGGATGCCAGGAAAGCCAGAGCGAGTGATAAAGGACTTGCTCTTGTAGGTTGTTACACTTTCAAGGGAAGTAAAAGAAATAATGAAGGGATGCCAGGAAAGCCAGAGCGAGTGATAAAGGACTTGCTCTTGTAGGTTGTTAAAGTTTCATGGCAAGGATTCAGCTCCTGAGGAGCTCAGCAGTGAACTGGGAGAAGCCAAGGCCATGCTAGACAGATGGACTTCCCTCATTATGCTGCCATTGTGGTCTTGTGGCAAGGTCAACCAAATGACACAGTAGTAATGAATTAGGATCCTGGAATTAAGCAGCTAGCAGGTCCAGCTGGATGGTAGAAAACACCTAGTGAGGTGTAATTTGATTTAAAATAGTCTGCAAGGTCTAACAAAAGAAAATCATGCTTAACAAATTATATGGAAACTTATTGTTCCTGAAGTGGATGACATTAAGAGCTGACAGGCAGATGCCGTGGGTGTAATTTACCTGGCCTTCAGTACAACCTTCGGTATAGAATAAATGAATAAGTTAAATTTGCATTTATATAGCTCCTTTTCATCCACACACCCAGCAATGCACTTTGCAAACATCACATGGGCCATTCAAAAGATGCATCCATGACAAGTCTGGACAAAGAGATTATTGGGAAAGTGGGTCCTGAAGAGGCTGTGGATTGAAAGCAAGGATGTCTTCTGTTGGAGGTGCATGGTCCACATGCGGGTGCACATAATCTGCCTACAGAGAACCACTTAATGATGGGAACATTAGATTGCAAGTCACTTGGAAAACTATAGAAGTGAATTCCTGCTGGCCAACTGGCACCAACTCTCCCTCTCTTCAAGGGAATTCCCAACGAAGGGGTATCTGGGCTGTCCCTTGCCCTCTTTTGGCTTTTAGGGTGCAGGTGAGTCTGAAGCCACCTCACACCTTCCAGGTCCTGCAGCAGCAGGTGGAGCTGCATTACTCAGTACACCCTGCTCTTGCTGAGGAGGGCCCAGACCTTTACCAAAATGCATGTAACAGCTTCTTTACTCTTAAGTGGCCTCTGCTATAGCAATAAGCTAATATATTGTACTTTACAGAAGCACCTAAAAACCTCATTTAGAATTGGTCTTAATATTTTAATAGGTGATGAGAGATTTTTTTCAGAGAAAAACAGCAGAGTTGTTTCTAGGTTCCTGGAAACTGCTAGCAGTTGTACCCTGGTAGCAAACACTTCAAAGCTATGCAAGTCAGGAGGATGGATTTTTTTTCACACTAAAACTTTCAAAATCATGACTAATGTGGAAGAGTTAACGATTACTTTTGTGGCTCACTGCTGAAATTACCTTGGAATTTCAAACTACCATCTCAGAAAAATCACTACTAACTGCTTCTCTAGGCCTGGCACCACACAAGAGAAGCTGGGGGCCTTTCCAGGCACCGCATTTTCACTAATGAGGAGACAGACTCTGGCATCCATCTTTCAAACTTCATGGCCAAAAAAATGAGTAGAAGTTTGTGGCATGTACAAGAAATGGACACTGTGGATTCGTAAAGGTTTTCCAGCTTCAGTTCAGCTCCACTTTGAAAACTCAACTGTCACTGAACTCTTGTTTTACTGAGGAGAGGTTGTGAAAAAAAAATGGGAGGAAGGATGAAATGGGGGGTGGTCTTTCCCCTCCAAGCTGTTTCCTGAATCCTGGGAACCCAAAGATAGGCATCAGGGAGGTGCTACCACCTGTGGGTTCAGGATGTGGCCCAAGGACTGCAGCACCATGACCCCAGTTCTGGCAGAGAGGGACATAACTTTGTCTCCCTGCACTGGGACCCAGGACACTACTGTGTACAGGCAGCCCCAGCCAGACCACTCACTCCTTTGCTCTCTTTTGCACAATGCAGCCTTTGCTGCCTCAGGTAACTAACTCCACAGCAAGCGTGTCACCAAGGAATCTAGCACGAGGTCTGCACTGTGCTTTGCAGTTCCTAGTTATCCATTTATCCTATGGGCTGACAAGCATTTCATTAGCTCCAGCACTTCATAGTTCCATGCGTGCACAAGGCGACATCCCTCCACAGCTGTATGGTACTGCAAACTTGTACATGGAGGAGATATCCATCAGCAAATTGAGTGGCTCTAACTAGCTGTTTGCAATTTGCTAAAATAAAAAGATATTCCCCTGTTCCTTCATAAATTGTAACCATTTTTTTTTCTGGTTCAAAGCTGTGTAAACGTGCTTTGCCAGTATAAATAACAATAACGTAAAAATCCGTCTCAAAGTTGTCTCTTCTTCAAGCAATCCCTGACTTATTCCAAAAGCATTTTCTATGTGAAACTATGATAGAAATTGCACTGGCAGCCAAAGACAAGCTGTCTCCAGAGTCTGATTTTAACAGATTATTTTTATTAGAAAACACCAGGGAGAGTTAGTGAATGACAACTTGGAGAACTGGTTTATGGCAGTCTTTTCAACAGCTATCTCTCTGCACTTACTCCACATCAATCTTAAATGAGTATCTCCTTCAAGGCTTATCTCATCTGCTCCCATTTTAGAAACAACTTAATATAGTGCATTTATCACCTCTTCTCCACAAAGAAGCTTGGCTAGTTCTGCCTTTACATGGCTCTTATGTGCCACTCAACCTTCAGCTCCTTTTCCTAAAAAATATGCTTGTGAGCCTTTTGATGAAGGGCATTTCCTCCTTTTTCACTCCTTGAGGCTAACGTATTTGGCTGTGCTCACATTGTGGTGCTAAACTGTTCATTTTTTTGTAGTTCAGCTGTTAATGAGGGTCAGTAAAGGTAGTAGCAGGGTGTTTGTGATCCCATTGCCTTCATGGTTCAGCACCTTAAGGCATGGGGCACGGTCAGCAGTGCTGTTTTGCAGCAGAGCAATGTGCTTTTCTTCCAGGCTTCCAGTGCCAGTCTATGTATGGGCACAGTGGCTTCTGGGAAAGCTCCTGAGCTGGAGCTACAGTCTGCCTAAAATCCCAGGTGCCACAAATGTATTCATTAACATCAATGGTGTGTAATGGTACCCAGTGTGCATTTTAATGAGACTTGCCCCTTAACATGTGCCAGGGCTAGGCCAGGCTGTGCTGTCATCTGAAACTCCACTGGAAAGATAAGCATAACTTTAGGATGGAAGAAAAATCTGTTTTGGCACAATCCAGTGATCCATTAGTGTCTCCCTTCTGCTTTTCATTCTTTTTCAGTGGAAATTCTGATATTTGTTATAAAGCAGGAGGAATGTGGGGTGTAATTGAGACTGACTGAGATTCCAGGAGCTTTTTGTACAGCCTATGGGTAATTCTATGTTATGGGCTGGCCCTGGAGCCTTTTGTACCCAGCTCTGCTCTCAAGAATGGTTGCATTTCTCTTGTACATGGTGTAAATATTGCTTGGTTTGCATTCAGTTTGCTGTTGAAAGCTACCACTGCATTTGTGTGGATTTGTGTGGACTTGATGGTATCCCTAGCATTCATGTTTTTATGCACTGGAATAATTTCTGGAGTCACCTACTATTAGCCCACGTATTGACCACTTTCAAAAGATGAATCAATTCTTCTTGATCCACCAAAACAGAGCAGAGCATGGGCTGTCTGGTGGTGTTAGCAAGATGGTTGAACACAAGATGATTGTTACAGCAATGGAAAGGAGGACTGAGCAAGAGGAAATGGGTAAATTAGCTCTTTTCATGTTGGAGCACATAATAAAAAAGAACTAATTCAGAAATAAATGACTGTGTTGTTTTTTTAACATCTATTCTCACACAAAACCCTGTAAGAATTATTTGGCAGAGAGGGGACTCGTCTTGTCCCCTGACTACCACTGGGAGCCATTATTTGTCTTTGCTTTGTTCTGACCACAAAGATGCAAATGGAGGGTGAGAAATGCTTCGGCAGGAATATCTAAGCTCATGACAAACACGAGAGTAAATATTGGGCTGCTCTATAAATGCAGTTCAGCTTCATCACTGTTCCTGCACAATAATACTCTGCACTATATGCTCAGGCTCTCCCTCACAGGCTGCCTTTTGGGCATGGAGCATGGGCTGGGAAAGTGTTTTCAGAGCACATCCATGGTGATCTCCTGACTCTTCAAGAAAGATCTTCAAACCTTTCCCAGGCAACTCAAGGCTGCTGGGAATATTAAAGCCTGTCTTTGGTTCTTTCCAGGGAGTCAGTTGTATGTGTCCACAGAAATTCCCTCACAACTGGAAGAGCAGAAATACACTGTTTTAACCAGAGTCCAGGTTGCAGCTTGTACCTATGGGGCCACACTGACCTATGCTGATGGACCCACCCAGTCAAGCCTGTCCAAGGCTAACACAACATATTTGGAGTTCTCAGCAGTGATATACATCCTTTTTTTCAACTCTACTCCCCCCTGGTCAGCACTGCTTTGAAATGCGATTTAATTTAAATGTTTACATTTAAAAAAAAGAAAGCATAGCTGCTCAGGGTTTTTTTTTTTCCCACATTTGGTATCATCCCTCCCTACAGAGAAATGGAAATAGTTAAGTGCTTGGAGTATCCTTCAGTTTCTACTAGTGAAACACCTACTTAAACCAGATGAGGCAAGCAGTGTCATGAAAATCACATAACTGAAGCAGTGATGCTGGTGTCCAAGGCTTGGGAAGAAAATGTCTCTCCCTCCACCTCCCTTTGCTTTTCTCACTTGTAGTGGCAGACCCCAAAAGCCAGGTGTCTGGGGCAATTTTTTTTTCTTTAGATCTTTCCAAATTGCTGAGATTACAAACTCAGCAGGTGTCAGTGGTACGACAAGTCCTCAGAAAGCACGTTGCGAGTCTGCGAAGTCGGTGGTACTGTATGTACCTTAGTCCTGAGGAAAAATTTATTTGATGTCTCAAAAAGCACAAGAAGAGCCTACACTTGTGTCTGAAAATATCCTGGTCTTATCATTGACCTGTATACCTGAATATCTTCATTCCATTTCTAAGCCTATTGTTCTATCAACATATTGGGCATCCTGAGAGCAGGGAGGTAAAAGTTTATACAAAATCTTTCACCTTTACTATTTGAGTAAGAGAACTGTGAAGGCTCTGCTGTGCAAAAGGAGCCAAAAGGAGAAAGCTGGTGGAGAAAAGGCTGGGTCTACAATAAGAAGTAGTGCAGTGCAATAGGAGTAGATCTGTAGATCCACTTGTACCAAGAACCAAAACACTAGTCAGGAGACTTTGGAAGAGCTCCAGTCCGGTCCTGTCAAGGCCATTAGAACCTGGAAGTCATTAGGGATGTCCCACATCTTCCAGTTCAGTTTCAGCTGGGAAAAAACTCCAGTTTGTGCACTCTGTAATCATGCTATCTTGCAAACCAATGTGCGGGATGATCAGAAATTTGCTTTGAAAGTGATCCCCTGATTTGGATGAGAATTTGAACCAAATCAGGAAAACCCCCACACTGGTAGAAGAAGCACATTGCATATTTCCAGTCCATACCCAGTTCTCACATCCAGCAACTAAAAGTGAGGAGAGAGAAAATTCACAAGTTTGTGAAGCAGCTGTTGCACCATCTTCTGTGTTTTCTGCTACATAAATGAAGTTGGAAGCCTTCACTTGAGGAGGTCTTGGGGAGTTGTGCATGTGTAAAGCTGCATGCTGAAGTCCAGAAGCTTGTTGTGACATTGCACAAGCAGGGATATTCTGTGACAGTGGCTTTTTAGCTTAAAGGTATGACTAATTAGTAAACACTAAGAAGATCTTACTCTATGATACGAAAAGTGCAATTTAGGTTCAGGTTCAACATTTGTGTTACAGTTTTTCTCCTCACTTTAAGTTCCCATTCCTGATACCATCCATCTGATCTCCAAACTGAACATGTGAAGGGGCATTCCGACTTAAGGAGACTAAAGCAACACATATTGCACTGGTGAGCATTAAATAGCGATCTTTACATGTCCTTGAAGAAACCTGGAAAACCTCTGCCTGTAAAGACATGAAAAAATGTTAAAAGAGAGAAGATAAATTGCGGCTGACAAGGGATGATAGGATGAGGCCCCTCTTTGAGGAAAGACCTAATAAATTTAAGGTGACTTACAAAAGCTTTCCTTTCGAAAGGAGATAAATTCAGAGATCTGTCTCACCAGAAGTATGAGTACCAGGGAACACAAAGAGCCTGCCTGCTTATGAGAGCAGAGGCAACCTGTCTCCACCTTCTTGCACTGCAACTTCTTGCAACAAACTTAGGCTCATGCCTGGATGAATTTGCCTTGCTTCCTCACCTGTCATGCAACAAAAAAACCCTGGAGGACTTGGCTGTTGCTCCAATGTGGCTTGTGCTGTAGCAACAGCTCCTGGAAACTAGGTGCTGCCTGGTGCTCAGGCAGCCCTCGTGTGCAGTGGGGACAGCAAAGCCAGCCCAAACAGCTGGGTCATTGCTGTGGGGGGTCAGTGTGTACTAAGCACCATGGGGCTAAAAGCAGTTGAATTTTAAGATGGGCCAACTAGGATACCACTTTGTGTCCTCAGACATCAGAGGGTAGGTGTATATTTTGGTCAAAACCTGGCTAATGCATTTAAGATAAAGCTTGACTCCCAGCACAGCTTGGCAGAGAGAGAAGAAGGAACTCCAGGGCTGAGCTTGGCTGCAGGTTGGCCGAGTGTCAGGGTCTACATCAGTGCATGCAAGTACTTTCAAAACAATCCTGCAGCAAACAACAGAAAAATTCAGACCCTGCACACATTTCATGGATCACAGAATAACAGAAGTCAGAAAGCAGCAGTCAGAAAGCAGCTTGGGATCATCTGGTCCCACTCCAATCCACAGCAGGGATAACCCCCAAATCAGAGCTGGTCACTCAGGGCTTCATCCAGCCAGGTAGTGAAAATTTTCAAAGGATGGAAACTCCAGCACTTAACCTCTCACATGGTGATTATTATTTTTTTATTCTTTTGTCCAAACTTCTTGCTGCAGCCTGTGCCTGTTGATCTTAAACTTTGCAACGATGCAGTGATGCCTCACATTCAGCTGCTCCTTCACCACACAGCCCCAGCCCCCAAGACTGTCCCAAGTTGAGGATTTTGAATTTGTTTTTGCTGAACTTCAGGATGTTACGGCCAGGATGTGGTCCCATGGTTCTCCAGTCAGCTTTTTTTAGAGAAGCTCTCAGCTAGTGTTGTTAATGAAGGCATACCACAATCAGCAGCAAAACCATTAGAACCTGTCTCTGAATTTAGGGAAAAGTACTAAAGGCAAGGCAGTCCTCTAGAGGATGACAAGACAAAGGACATAAAAAACCCCACAAAACCCACACTGTACCAGTCCCTGCAGTCTTTTCTTGGATGATGAGACCTCAGGACTACGTGGAGCTTATCCACTGGGTACCACTTTCTAACTAACAGTGGCTGCACACAAATACACACTACACTTCAGCAGGGTCTGAAGCTGTGACCCCTGAAGCAGAGACCTCTGAAGCAGAGACCTCTAACACTTGTGCTAAGAGCAAACCACTTGTGCCTTGAAACTTGAGGAAAGCTGTCCACTCTCTGGGACCAGCCGCTTGAGGGAGCCAAGATGACATCCACTAAGAGCCAGCAACTTATATACACGTTTTCGGAGCATTTCAGTCTTTTTCTGTAATGCTAAATCTACTGGGTCAGCAAGCTCTGAGAGCTTCTGTCTCAGATTGAAACGTTTTTTAATTTGGATTCCAAATAAAGTCTTGCACAGTTGTGCTGTGGTTGTGTTTTTCTGTACTCTTTGGTAACTTTTGATGGTGTGTGTGTCTCAGTTCCCAACTGTTTTGATAGCTGTTCAGTAGTCTTAACATTAACTTTCTACAAGTTGCTGCATGAAAACAGACAGAAAATAATCATGAAGATCGGTAAAGTGAGGTCCTTTTATGAAGTCAGCTATTGTAGTTGGAAAAAACACACAACTTTTTGGCCTGCAAGATTTCCTTCAGGACCAAGCCTACTGTCTCCATCTTAAACATTATAGACTGCACCAAGGAGAAAGGAATAGGAAAGTTATAGGAAAGAAGTTAAATGCTGTAGGAAATCAGGATCCAGTGGTCAAGCAGACACTCATTTACATATAACCCGGTGACTTTTTCAATATGGATCCCTTTCCCTGCCATTCCTCCCTCCCCCATCTCGCTCTCCTCAAAACCCAGGTACTATTTTCTCCCCTTTCATGAAATCCCTCTGCTACCTTAATGCTAAGTCAGCATTTTCAGGAACACTATGACTCCAAGAAGAAAGCTCAGAGGCTTAATGTGTCCTAGCTTTTTGGCCCATGGGGCTTACCATACAGTGAAGATTCCTCCAAGGAGTCAAGGGGCTTCTCCAATTCTTTTGAATCGCATGAGAAATCTTGCCTCTCCTAATAGGACTTTGTCTCTTGCTTTGACTCTCAGTTTTCCTTCTTCATGCCATTCCTAGGAGACCGTAGGCCTTCAGAAACAAGATCACCATGGCTAAAAGGTCCCACCACCCTCACACAGGATCAGTGAGATGGTTGGCATGCAGATATCCTCAGACTGAAACTGTTGAATCTGGTAGTACAAAGGGAGACAGAGCAACCTAAAATAAATGTTTAAATGCAACATTCACCTAGCATTTACAAGGACCACCAAACCCCTCCCTCTACAGTTTTGCTAAGCTGTAATCTTCTGTGAGTATATTAGGGAAAATACAGGTTTTTTGCAAAGGAAAATGGTAAAACATTGTTCAATTTTTGTAAGCCATTGTTCAAGTTTCCTTTAAAATGCTGTTCAAGTTTCAAAAATGATTGCTACAAGCCTACGGAAAGTGACAACACAACCCTTTGATTTTACTTGTAATTCATCTCCATGCATACTGGGGAATACCGTTAGCATTTTGGCAGCAGTGTTACATTATGAGCTCTCATTTCTGTTTCTTCTATTCCCTCAGGTGGATTTGTTTCTTGTCCACATCAAAACGCAGAGACTGCTCCATCCATCAGGTCCATGGCAAGCATAGGAGATGTTATAAAATGTGTCTTATATCCTGGCAAGGAAAACTCAGTGTCAGCAGAGGCATTCAGCAAGTGGACAGAAACAGATGCCTGAAATAAAGTTTTCATATTAGCAGATACTGTATCAAATAAGTCAGCAAATTGAAAATTGATAAAAATTACAGCAATCACATTATTGCTATACATTGAAGTACAACAGCAGCAATTCCAGCCTATAATACCACTTGACTGTAAGCCACCTGGGCTAGGAATAGGATTAGCACGTGACAGAAGGATGATAATGAACCTCATGCCCCTTGCCCAGAACAAACTTATCTTCTGAACAGACAGAAGGTATCAATTCAAGAATGTTAAATCCATGTGCTTTTAAAAAAGACCTAATTTTGTAGGCCATGTCTGCATGTGTCTCTTTCTCTCTCTCTCTTCATAGGCCTATATATGTAAACACACACACACACATATTTCTTTCCTCAGCGTCATGAAGGATGGAATGGCCTATAGGTAAAATGCCTATACATGGAGCTTCATGGTATAAAAAGCTGTGTCCTACCAGCAGTCCCAATGATGTATTGCAGAAGCTGTTGTGAAGGAGTAAAAGCAAGCATCAGTACCCTTCACCTTCTGTTGTCTTGTCCTCGTAGTCAGGAAAAAAATGTCCCTATATTTAGAAAGTAGAATTAGCACTGAAGCAATTTTCACATCACTGGTCCTTCAGCTTCCTCAAATATTGTTTGTGGTATCTTCTTTCATGCAAGGGGATGGGGCCACATAAAAGCAATCAGAAGGATGAAAATGTTCTCAGCAGGAGAAAACGGGATTATCAAAAAACAGAGGAATGAGACTTCCAAATGTTTTGTAGTCCTAGGCATCCATATGCCATTTGAGCTATATAGAGTGTTAACATAGATCTAAAAATAAAGATGCATTATTATTACCTTATTAAGCTTCAAAAAGGGAGCTGAATATGTTTGGCTAATAAACAACATCAGAACTCATCCATGGGAAGACACAAGGTCTGAAGTGAACACTTACAGGTCTTCATGAAACCATTCAGGAACTTAGAGATAAAGTTACTGTTCTTCTAGGGAAAATACATAGAACAGTGTCATTTTTTCAGAGTTTGATGGCATCTATGTGCCATCCAATAGCTGCCCATGCCCAGCTTCCCCTAGGTAGATAGGCATAATTCAAGATTTCTTTCAGAACAAGATTTCTCCAAAGGAAAATATGACACAAGGGAAATATGATACCAGAGAACAAATTAAATGGAGGCAACAATCCACTGATAATGAAGCATAAAAGCTGTTTGGTGGAATCTCATGACCTTCCAGCCCTTTAAGATGAGCAAAACAAAATGCTCAGTGCACAAGGATGTAAAGTTAATTTACAAGCAGGGCAGCCTGGATCAGCTTTCTCAGGCCAATTTCTCTCAAAACCTGCATCTGTAGTTGCACCCTTGCTTAGCTATGCTGAATGGAGAGAGATTAGCAGGAGAAGGTGGAGTGATGGTGACTTGTTTTGCAGTCTGATGCCTTTTTACCATCTGAGGAAGATGATCAGAGGGCTGGAGCACCTCTCCTATGAAGACAGGCTGAAGGAGTTAGGGTTGTTCAGCCTGGAGAAGAGAAGGCTCTGGGGAGACCTTATAGCCACCTTTCAGTACCTGAAGGGGCTACAGGAAGGCTGGGGAGGGACTTTTTACAAGGGCTTGTAGTGACAGGATGAGGGGGGGAACAGTTTCAAACTGAAAGAGGGTAGATTTAGATATTGGATATTAGGAAGAAACTCTTTACTGTGAGGGTGGTGAGACACTGGAATGTGTTGCCCGGGGAAGTTGTGGATAGCCCATCCCTGGAAGTGTTCAAGGCCAGGTTGGATGGGGCTTTGAGCAACCTGGTCTAGTGGGAAATGTCCCTGCCCATGGCAGGGGTTTGGAAGTAGCTGATGTTTAAGGTCCCTTTCAACCCAAACCATTCTGTGATGATTTTATAATTCTATGATAAAGGTGCAACAGTACCTGGAGAGGTCCAGTCTCTCTCCATGCTGCTCTGTATGACATAGACCAGGTTCAAGGCAAGGCATGGGTCATTAACATTGTCATGATTTTGGTGGGAATTAGACTTAAATTATGACTGCTCACTGTCATCATTTAAGCACTTAAGTGATAATTGCTTGTTGCAACCATACACAGGGATGTTGTATAAAAAACATCAAGAGTTGAGGTCTTCAAAGGCTGTGGTACTCTCCCCAGGCTGTTGGGATGGAAAGGTATGGAAATGGCTCTCCATTGGTCCAGTTCGAAGTCAGAGTGGTGTTATGGTCTTTTGTGGGTATAAAGTAAGGCTCCATTCTCACTCTTCCCCCAGATAGGCATCTCCCTGTCCCCATGCTAACCATCCCTTCCCCACATAATAAGCCCAACTCAGGACAGCCTGGTTGTACACCAGCCCCGCCAGACACCAAGAGAATGAAGGCCAGAAAGGGAGAGAGCACAAAAGCATGTATCAGAATCATGGCTAAATCTTTTGCTAAGGGAAAAGCCCTGATGGAGAAGGAAACTCCCAGAACATGTCACACTTTGTTGGCTGATGAAGTAGGAAGGGGAAAAAAACTATTCTCCTCAGCCCTTTATTTCAAGACATGCATTATATATTGGTTTTTTACATATTTATCCCCCACCTTCTGCCACAGCCTTTCTTGCAACCTCACCTTTAAAACTACACTGTGGATCAGCCCAAGAACCTAGTTTGAATGCAATAGTGCTGTCTGGGTGCCTACTGATAACTTCTGAAGCCACCAGGCCATTTAATTGTACTTGGCAGGCTGAAGTTTCAGAGAGGAAGTTTCCACTAGTTATATTAGAGAAAAAAACAGGGGGGGAAAGTGGAAAGGAATGCCAGTGGGTGTTCCAGGCTGCAAGCTGAACTCAGCTCATTCTCGAGAAAAGAGAACTTCACCTTAAAGCACAAGGTCTTGGAACCATAACATTGTTTTTGTTGGAAAGGACCTTTAAGATCATCAAGTCCAACCATTAATGTAGCAGTGCCAAGTCCACTGCTACACCATGTACCTAAACAGCTCATCTACACGTCTCCAGGGAAGGTGAGTCAACCGCTTCCCTGGGCAGCCTGACAACCCTTTCAGAAAAGAATTTTTTCCTAATATTCAATCTAACCCTTCCCTGGCACAACTGGAGGCCATTTCCTCTTGTTCTTTCACTTGTTACTTGGGAGAAGGGACCAACCCCCACCTCACTACAACAGCCTTAGTACAGGCTTCATACTTTGCTCATGGGATTATTTACTTGTTTTATGATTTCATTTTATTGGCCAGAAGCTGGTGTGAGATGAAATGGAAAGAAGAACCATTGTCTGTGTTTTAAAAGGAGATCCTACCAAAAAAGGAATGGGTTCTGTTTTGAACTCATGGGTTTTAACTTTTATAATCGAAGAGAAAAAGATAAACTTTTTTCTGTTCTACCAGTAAAATTTATATTACTTTGGGTTTTGAAAAGGTCACATCACCTGATGTAATAATTGCATGCAGCTGTTACATAATTGTTCCTCATATTTCTATAAAAAAGCTGTAACTGGAAGAGTTTCTTGGATGTTATTATGCAGCAGGTACCTCCTGGGGACAACAACAATAACTATTCATCTGCAGGCAACAGTCCCCCATAGGGAGCTCAGAGCTGCCTGCAGAAGCTGGTGTGGACCTGGGGAAGTTATGTGCTCCAGCTCTTCGCCGTGGAAGACAACGGCGGAGCGTGGGCAGGTGAACTTTGTTGGCTCCATCTGTCTCACCAGCTCAGTGAGTCAGCTTGGAAAGCAGCACACACGTCCAAGCACCATTCCCCTCCCCAGAACCAGGGGCCAAAAATCTCCACCTGCAAGGGCCAAACACTGCCCACAGCAAAGCAACCGCAGCGTGGCATCTTGGCTGGCTGCCTGGTGATGCAGGTTTGCAGAAAAAAAGGTTTGCAGATCTGAATCCCAGTTTACTGGAAAGCCCATGTTGGGTCTGAATGTCAATGTATGAAAGGAAACAAAAGGAACCCCCCCCTCTGTGTTCCCTGTGGCTGGCTGCAAAGCCCTCCTTTGGATAATGGTATGGCCCAGCCTTCCCAAGCCTACAAAACTGGTTTTAAGTCTTCTCTCCCCAGCTTTACCTGGATGAGTAAAAGTCACACAGTAATAGACAGTATTTACATATTATATTTATATTAGAAAGCTGACTTCAAATGGAGCCTCATACTTTATAACTCAGTGCTTACAAGTTTCTATTCACAGGGGTTATAGTAAAGCAGCACATTTTTTTCCCTCAGTTGACTGAATTGGGTGTCACTAATTTCCACCTCCTGAAGGCTGGCAAGAACAAAGTGACTGATATATACAGGTCCTCCCCCAAGGGAGCAAGTGCCAAAATAACTCCTCGGAGGAGCTCCCGCACACTGGAGTGGCACCTAATGCTAACTGTGAGACCAGAGTTAATTGCAGCAGTCAGCTGTTACATTTCATTTATGAGTCCCACTCAGTTTAATTAACCTTTTGGGAATTAGCATTTTGTTGACTTACAGTACCTGCTTTGAATTTCTGGCAGCGTTATAGTAGCACTGTCTTGATTGCAGAGTGACTTCTTCCACTCAGAGGCAGGTGATGTGCAAAGGCAATGATTTAAAGAACGGTCCCTGAGCAGCAGTAAGTTGATCCTGGGTTGGAAGAACCTGGAAAGAAACAGCCTATACCTCTACTGAAACCTGGCTCATGCCCCACCGTGCTGGAATTGCTCATTCACCCTCCCCATGGGGTTAGGTGCAGGTTCCATGGTTCTTTCAAAATCTCCTGAGGACATTTCATACCTGTTCATCAGTTTGTGTTCACAGCCATTTCCAAACACTTTCTCCCTGTTGGCAGCTGCTCTGCCTGCATTTACCAAATAACATTAAAGTTCTGCCTCCGGAAAAGTCACCAGGTGACACCTGCTGGTTGCAAGAAATGGTGCCCATCGCAAGCAAGTGCAAATCACTGCCGTTACCTGGGATGGACTTCTTCCATCCATGTGCTCTGTCTCCTGGTGCAGTGAGCTGTTGATAAGTCCAAGGAAGCATCTGGCCAGGAATCAGACAAGTTTGGCTGAGCAACATGAGTCTTGGGGCTTGCAGCTATCCAAGAGCCTGCCTGGCCTTGGAATACTGTTTAGTTCAGGTTTCTTAAATCAAGCTGGCAGGAATATGTCCATCAAGGGAAATGTTTCCTGTCTCTCTGAAGAGGGCTGTACTGGCACCTTCTCCCATGCCTCACCTTTTAATGCACATCTGATCTGTGGCTTTTTCCCTCTTTGCTCATTTCTGAGTGACATCTGAGGAACCACTGTGAAGGGCATGAGATGAGATTATTGCAGGTGGCCAAAGGGAACGAGAGTCACAGGACCTGTGGCAAGCCAGACTGGTGCTTGGGCTGGAAAGGGCTGCGGCAGCACTGGGGTGCAGGAAAGTGAGGTAGCATGGATGTGCACTGGCTGGTGGCAGGCTGGGGATACCAGACACAAGAGGGCTGCCAAGGTTGCAAAGAAGGGGACATGCTAGTCACTGATGAGTGGTGTCCATGCTGACATGACCACTCCCGTTTCTTGCTTGAATGCATCTCTGGCAAAGGTAGCTGGCTTGGCCTCACCAGAAGAGGACTGTTTCTCCCAGGGCTGACTTAACCAACCTCATACCATGAACTAACCTCCTATCCTTCTCCATGCCAAATGAATCCCAAGCTGCTGGCTTGGGGATTAAACATCACCTGTTTGGACCTCTCTTCTTCTGACAAAGCATCTGGGAGGGCATCTTCAGTGTGTCAGCACCCAATGCACCCTCAGCAACTCCCTCTGCAGCAAGTTGACCTGGTCTCCTACCATCTGCTCTGTGGTTGACTTTCTCCCCTGCCTTTGAAGAGTGCTGAGGACCGAGGAAGATCAATGTGGCTTTGTCAGATGATTGTGGATTGTGTTCTGGGGAGAGAATTGAAAAAGCACATTCAAGATATCCTGGATCAATAGGATTCATGCAACATTTGAGCTCCTGTTAGCTTTCATACTAATGCACTTTCATCTCTACATCTGGTTTGGGGGACTTTAATGGGTTCTACTTCAAAAACAGGTGTCTATGGAAAAGATAAGAAGGGTATAACCTGTGAAAAAACAAGAGGAAATACCAGTTTTCCCATAATCACACATAATTACCAAAAAAAAAAAAGGCACCACTTTCCCTTCCCTGCTAGAGATCTATAAACTTCTTACTCTGAAGTCTGACTGTAATTTAAGAGTATAAATAAGAAACACAGAAGACAAACTATAAAAAAGATTAATTTAGGTAATTTAGAAAGTTAATGCACAGACATTCAGCCATTTTCCTGGCAATTTAGCATTCACTTCAGAAGATAACATTTACACCCTTCACAGCAGAAAAAAAGCAAAGTAGTCTGCTATCAAATGAGTTGTTTCTTGCACATTTTCTGATTGAGGTTTGGTGAGGATTTTTTATCCCCTCTCCAGGTGTATCAGTCTTGGCATGCAACAGAATAATTACTGCTGGTTTGTAAGGAAAGGTGATAATTTGAAGCACATTCGGGGCTCTTATTTCTTGTGGGAATGTAGTTGAAAACTCTTCTACTGCAGTTTTCAATATTGCTGAACTACTGTACCATTCAGTGTAGGAGTGACTGATTTGCTGCCATGTTGTTTGAGACAACATTTAGCTGACCACTTGTGTGTTTCCACTTCTTGGAAAATTCTTTGGAAGAAAATGGTATCATTAATTTCATGCCAATTTGTTATTTTATGAGAAAGTGAATAAGGCTGAGTTGGACTGCTTCTCTTCAGCATTTAAGGGCATGAGGGTTCAAAAGGGCCCCTGCTTCGCCTAGCTGATACGTTTCCTATAAACAGAGCTAGTCACTATTTCAGAGACTGAATTTGCAGTGGTTATTATTCCAGGGAAAACATTTTATTGTTAGGTTGTTTTTATAAATAAATACCACATTCTATTCATCAGTCCACCCACACTCTGTTTTGTCAATGGAGTTACAACAGAACAGCACGGGTTTTATAAAGGAAGACTCATGCTTGTTATAGTCTATTACTAAGTAACACATTTTTTCCAGTCCTTCTACCTAATAAAATTATTTATTTTAGTGTATTATTCATTCCTCCCCACCCTCCTCCAGTCCAGGATATTCACCCTATTAATGTGGTTAAGAGTAGTGGTTTGCACTAATAAAAGCAGTGGGCCACTTCTCTTCCAAAATCTACTGAAAGAGGTAAGACAGCCCACCCCATCCCATTTTTCTCAGTAAGAAGCATCTGGCTGGGCTGTGCAGGCTTTAGTTTTTCACCTAAAGATGCAAGGAAATTCCCAGCTGAGATTATAGTGCCATCTACATTAATTATGTACCTAATTCTCATTGCTCTGGAAGGAGTCAAACCCCTGAGCTCCCTGGCGTTCAGTCCTGTTTGATGTTTGAATGCACTGGCTCCTTCTGCTCAGCTCTCTGTGAATCTCACCCTTTACAAACCCCTCCAGCCCCTTGGGAGGGACCAGGCATTCAGGAAATCCTCTCTGAACATCAGCTGTAATTAAAACCAAACCAAAACAAAGCAAACCCCAATCATTAGCATCACCCTTGGTTGTGCCTGCTTGGGTCAAAACTCTACCTTCCTTTTATTTATGACCTTTTGCATTTTCTTTTACCTTGTCCTTCAGTTAAACAACAGCAAAGAGTATATGAAAGTGAAGGCTGCTCTGGAGATGCTGGATGAGGCTTCCCACCCTTCCCACCGTTTGCATCCCATGAGTCATTTGCTAATTTCCTCAGCTAAAACTGACAGACGATTTCCAGACATCTCACCACAGCCAAACAGATATTTATTTCAGTGCTCTCTATGTTTTGATAGCAATGACTGCAAAAACTGCTGCCTACAACATTTTCTCTCAAAGTTTTAATATTTTATTGCTGTTGCTTTGACATCTTGCTCTCTTTCCTCTGCTAGAGTGAAGACAATTTAAATATAATATTGCACAATATGGTGTGTCTTGCATCTTTGCTGCTCCAGATCTTTTTTCTGTAGCTATTTCTTTACAGGACATTATAGTTTAGTGCAATAACTAACAAAAATCACAAAGCTCCCCCTCCTGCCCCAAACCCTTTGGCTGGACTCTCAGCTACACTAGACAGAGCATCACACGGCAGATCCTGCTGGCCTGTCCCTGAGACCACCTGCTCCTCAGGGCTCGGGGACTGGAGTTGTTCTCCACTGGTCACAAGGTGACCAAGTATGTGGCTGGGATCAGCTTCAGAGATCCCCAGCTGAGGAGCCTGTATAAGCAGTGCCCTGACTGTGAAGAAAGGACCCTGTGTTCAACCAGTAGCTGATACAGGGAAAGTTTTTAGGGATGTTCAGACTAATAGTGGAGGATAACTGCTCTGTGATCTATTGTAATGAAGACCATAGGATGGTCAATGCTCAGTCAGAAAGTCTTCAGTCTCCCAGTCCTTGCCAGGGCTTTTAAGAGATTTTATAATGGTCCTAAAACTGGAACATCAAAGCCAAGAGGTCCTGTCTGATGTGCAGTCTTTTCAAACTGATTAAATGCCCCAGTTTAAAATGCACGGTCTTCCCTTGCAGAGGATGCTCCAGCTTTAGAGAAATTATGTACCTCACCATTTTAAAAGACATCTACTTTTGCAGGGTAAATGATGCACATCTGTGCAGCCAGTCAAAACTAAAATGATCTCAGGAGCTGGTGATACTTTCCATTCTCAGGAGAGCTCTGGGAGTACCAAGTTCTGCTTGATTACATCACATTTTCTGTATGCTGCCATCTCCCTCTCAGTTTTTTAAGATACTAAATCCCTATTATTTGTACAGAAGTAGCGGTGGTTACCTGTGAACACAGTTTGGGAAGGGACTGCATAGACCTGGTAGCCATTGCACATGGCCAGGGGGGCTTCCTAAGCTGGAAAAGTTGCATGCTCAAACAGACCAGCACTTCAGTGTCTACTGCTCAAGGCTACTTCAGGCTAAACTTTATCCCTAAGCATCTTTAAACCGTTTTTCTTACCTGGTGTTTATTTCCCCACCTTCTGGCATAATTGCTAGAGAGCAAGCATACTTCCTTGGTAAAAGGGCCTTTCTTCTCCTCCTCGATGGCAACATCCCCATCCCTCTGCCTGTCCTTGCCGCTCCATTTGCATCTGCATCCACTGAATTCCATCTTCAACACTGGCAATCAGAGCTGCAGAAAATACTCCAGTCTTCGCTCTCCCTACTGAAAACACCTGGAAGTTAATCTTACTGTAAGGCATAAAATATAGAGGAGTACAAAAAATTAAGCAAAATCAGGCATAACTTGGGATTAAAAAGATGGCGTTAACTAATCTAGTTTCAAAACCTACTCACACCTCTTGCTCTTGGCTAGATCTTAAAAACTGGCAAAAACTCAGATGCTAGAAAATGTTTCCTGTTCTTATTTACTCAACTAAAAATTGCTGTCAGGGCTAAGGCATCCTAGCACTTCAGCCTATCAGGTTTGCATTCTGTGTGTGCACATATATTTATATAATATATACACACATGCAGATGCTCACATACATAAAATGCATTGAAAATATGTGCAGATAAATGTGTGTGCATACATACATATACAGACTTACACAAATGAATAACCACACGTCAGTGCTTCACGGTGCTATTTTACATGAAGTAGAAGGTGCAACCAAAAGCAGCCACACAACAAATGAACATATAATGCATCTTATATTGGGAAACTACCTTGCAGAAGTAATGGCTTATCTGCATGGTGTTCACTCGCTCCAACCTCTGTAACTTTATGAAACTTGAGCTTTCACTTAAGCTGTCTTAAACTAAGATGATTAAGTCCTTTCCCTCCATCTGCAATTCCAAAGCAGTACTTGGTAATCACGCGTGGTTCGTTCTCATAAAGGATTGATGTCACAAGCATTTATTGCTAGGGTAATCAGAGGAGGAAAGGTTACTGCCTATGTATGTGCACATCCATATGTATGACTTCTTCCTATTCTTTTTGTCTCCTTGGTCCCCCAACACATCAAAAGGCTTGCGGAGGACCCAGCTGAGCAGCCACCTGCAGCGAGGAGGAGCTCCGAGATAGTTTGCCATCTTATCACAATGGCCTAGAGAAGGCAGGTGGTCTTCCCAGTTGGGCTTTATGAAAAGAATTGCCTAAAAATGACTGTTTAAATTTCAGTGCTTCCTCGGAAAATGCTGAGCCCTTCCTTTAATGTGTCTAGTTTTGTTAACATGCTATCCCAGGCTGGTGAGCAGTGCCAATCCTCTATTATTTCATACAGGCTTGGTGCTCTTGTACACCCACCAAGTGCAAGGGGTGGCTGAGGGTGGTGGAGAGGGAACTGGATGCATCCTCCTGGTTCTGTGGGAGCCAAGCCCAGCTATGGTTTGGAGCTGCCACAGGAGCTGCACCAGCCACAGCCCTGGCAGAGCATCTCACTGGATTTATTCCCACTTTGCTTTCATTTGTCCCATATGTTTCTGGCCTTTGAGACACACGCTGCTGAGAATATCCTTGCCTCTTCTGACTGGAATTGGGCCACTTTATCCAGCCTGAGTATGACATATCCTTGAGCATGATGGATGCACCATAATTTTGTGGATATTCTAGGCCAAATACTGGCCAGGGAGAACATGGGAAACTGGAGGGCTTTGTTTCTCCAAGGTTAACATCAACCAGTGCAAATCACCCCTTCACATAACATGGTCCACTGCAACCAGTTGGCCACCCCCAGTCAGATGGGGAACACATTCTTTTCTGAATATTTTTTATTCTTCAAGCCTTTTTCATCCATACTGGGCTGTCTACACAGTTGGGTCACTTCCACAAGGATTGCTGCCGGTCCCAACAGACTTGAAGTGGGAGTGTGACTGCACTCCAGGGTGAAAATAAGCCTTGCCTTAAACCACAGCATAATGAAAGAAAAAACCGTAACAACAAAACAACAAACCACAATCCTGTGAATTTGGGAACTGGCATTTATTTGAAACTGATCTTCTTGGATCCAGCTTCAAAACCACCAGTGATGAAATCTAGCAAATTTGTGACTAAGTTATGAGAACAGAAAAATACTTTTTATTCCAAGGAGCCCCACTCTCTGTAACGGCGTAATCCAAAGGCCCCAGGAATCAGAGGGAAGTTCTTACTGACTCTAATGAGAGGAAGCCAGAGGCACTGATGGATTTTTTTAAAAAAAATTTTCCCCAATGAAGTCAGACAAACAATTTTTCTCTGCAGGAGGAAAATGTGTGCATTGACTGACATGGCTGACTCTAAACACCAAGTCACTTTGGTCAGAACCGGTGCCATTATTAGGGACATCAATAAAAACCAAGAGCATGAAGCAGAGACATAACACCCTGCATTTTTTAAAGGCAGCCATAACAACAAATGTATGGAGGACAATGAACCAGATGGAGTTTAGAAGTACCAGAAACGGGCAATTATTTCAAGTCCTGTGGGGAAAAAAATGTTGTTACATTTAATGAAAAATAGTAACTTTTCAGTTTTGGGGGGGGGGCAGAAACACGCAATAGTTGCCAAAAGTATATAATCCCTATAAAAAAATCTATTAAATAGTTAAGAAACAGACCATTTAGGTGACCCTCTTCAGCAAAACAAGCTTCTCTTAACTTCTACCCTTTGTCGGTGGGTTCCTACCGCAAGACTGTTGGAAAGAGATCTTTACAGCTCCTCTTCGTTTGCACTTTCCCAGCTGACTCCACAATAGTGGGGTCACACAAAATACTGTTTGTAACAAGGGAAAAAAAAGAGAGCAGAAGCCTATTTAGAAACACCCAAACTCCTTAAGTGCTGTGTCTGCACCAACATCAACCCCATCCTTTCTCAGTGACCCAATAACATTTAAAAGGTTTTCACTGTATCCTTTCCAAATGTCACAACATGGCTCCAATTTCAGCTTTGATCACAAACAAGCCTGAGTTGCCATTGAAGGATGCAGTAAAATCAACTCCACACTGAAGAGACTGAGTTTGGCACAGCTAAAACTCCAGAAGAGAACATCACTCATCACAGCAGACCCCCACTTGGCTTCCCCAGGTACATCTGCCTATGAAGTCCTCCACAGACAATGAGTATAGATTTTAGGCAGTGAGGAGCAGTTTTTGGAGGAGAAGGAGAGGCCAGTCAGCTCCATGATCTTACCTATTCAGTGTCTGGAGTAAAATGGCACCCATGGCATACACTAGCCCTGATGCATGGCCAGATCCTGGTACCAGGCCTGAGCGGCCTCTCAGGGATGTCTCCTTAGGCACTACGACATCCTTTCTGCTCTGTCTTGGCCCCACCTGATGCTTTTGCATGGCTCAGCATCACCAGGTTGTACTGCGTGCATGAGGTTCAGGTGCAAGCCTACATCTTACAAGACTAGGAAACCCCCTGGGCTTTGGCCACTTTTGCTTGGCGTAAACACAGAAAGAACAACTCACCCCTTGGGTGGCTAAAAATCTTGCCCTCAATGTCAGAGAGAGCTGATGAAGGCAGCCACCCCCAGAAACTGAGCAGACCTCCCTGCTGAATTGAGCTGCTGGGGCTCAGTGATGGGTGATGGTGGGCAGCCCAGAGCTGAGGAGCAGCTTCATTCTCCAGAGCTGCACCAGGTCCTTGCCTGACACCCTCACCTCAAGCACTCATCCCACGGGGCACAAATGCTTCATGTTCCCTTGAAGCTTTATTTGGGTTCCATGTAACATGCTGAGTTATGACCCCCCTTCAACATCCTCCATCTGGACTCATCAGTAAGTACATTTTCCTGCAGGATTTGTACTCAAGCACATTTCTCAGCAGGACCTAAATGTTATTGCTATTTACAGGGTGACCAAACTGCAGAGGGCTTTTACAAGCAACTGAAGTCAAAAATAC
Source organism: Hemiprocne comata (assembly GCA_020745705.1). NCBI lineage: Eukaryota > Metazoa > Chordata > Aves > Apodiformes > Apodidae > Hemiprocne > Hemiprocne comata. Next base: position 46,298,673 of record CM036587.1, read on the forward strand.
ACCTACCTCAAATTGCTTATGGTTTCAGTAGGGTGAGATGAGCTGTCTGCAGAAGTTGGACGAGATTTTCCAGAGAGAATCCATGTCCCTCCACTGGGACATGACATTTTCGAGGGCAACCTATTAGTTCTTTCATATAGCAGTCTCCTGGGCTGCCCAGATCTGCTCTGCAGGCCCAAAAACGGGCCCCACATCCAGGCTGCTCGTTTGGACTCTGCAGACAAGTTGTGGGGATGGGTGTCTCAGCACCCCGAGGGCTTCCTCCACCTCCCCACACCTGGCAGAGTAGGCTTTTACCGAGATGTTGAAAGCATTTTTGGTAATAGCAGGCACAGCAACAACTCTGACTTCTCTTTCTCCACCTCCAGATTGTAAAGCTTAAATTGCGTCTTGTCCCCCCTTTTCCACTCCTCTGAAAAGAAACCCAGCAATCACCAGCACAATGGCACTTTCTATTTCTGATGAGCCTGTGGAGAAAGCTAAACTGCAGAATTAATGGAAACCCAGCACCCAGGCAGAAGAGTTTCTCTACTTTTTTTCTTTTTTTCTTGTTTTTTAATATTAACTGCCTTCTGATTAATGCAAGTTGATCTGTCCCCTGATTGACAGGGGAGTGCTGAGCTGCACTGATGGAGCCAACGTGCAGCAGCTGCCTTCCTGTTATTTTCACCTCTTTAAAGCCTCCCACCACCTCTCTCACAGACACTCATTTGAACTCTGCTTAATTCACAAGTATAAAAGGGGGGCAGGGGGGGAATTGACTTAGATTGATGCTATAAATAATTCACAGCCAGTTTTATCCAACATGGGTAAAACTCAGAGAGACCAAATCTCCACTCTCTGTATGTTAAATTCAAGTCATTTATCAGGAGAGTGAGAAACAAATTATTTGAGGGGGGGAGAGCAGAGAAGATGGACCACCATGACAAAACCAGTTCACCCTTCACTAAAGAGGCAGAGACAAACATCTGGGTCTGGAAGCTTTATCAAGTGACATTCTCACTTGGAGGCATTACTGGAGGTAGGACACTATCAGTTAAGGCTGTGTCTAATTTGCAACATGCCCAAACAATTCACAGTGACCCAGGCTTTGCCATCCAGCCCCACGCTGTGCAGTGCAGCATACTGTGTGTGCAGGGGTGTCAGGCCCTGCTCCTGTGATGAAAATCCAGCTGCTCTCCAGTGGGGAAGAAGCTAGTGCAGTTTTTTGGAACAAAAAGTTGGGAGGCTGAACACAACTCTCAGCTTGGCAGCTCAGAGGCAACACCTTACCTAGGGACTGTCAGAGGAAATGATAAGTTATCTGTAACTATTTTTGGGCCAAGTGTCCTGGCATCTAGCAAAGAATCACGCAGTTTTGGACTTCTACAAGTGCAAAATCCCTTATGAGCCACCCCAGGCAGTGCACACTCCCCCCCTGCTCAGAGCAGGAACTCACACCAGCAGCACTCACCTTGGCTCATGCATCCAGCGAGAGCCTGGCTGAAGGAGGACTAGTGAAAACTCAAAGAGATTGTTTTGCTCGGGACACAAAATGCACAGCAAGAATTTTGACAGCACATTTAATAAAAAAAAATAAATTAAAAAATTATCCCTGTCCTTTCTGAATACACAATAGAACAAAAAAATCTGCGTTGTCTTTTATAATTTTCTTTTTGGCCATTTCATAGCCATGAAGATCAACTTGCTGACCTGGACTTGAAATAAAGACAGCCTAGGGTTATTTTTGCAGAATACCAGAAATGGTGGCTGAGCACCACTGGTGCCAATGTGCAGCAGTTGCCTTCCCATCATTTGCACATCTCTGAGTCTCCCTCAGACACTAGTCCAAGCTTTGCTTCATCTACAGCTTCTCAGTAACCTCTTTCAGTGTTGAGAAATTTCTTCCAAATATCCATCCTGTACCTCCCAAGCCACAATTTGTGGGCATTATCCCAGCTCACATGAGGAGCAGAATGCAAAGATCTAATTCCAACAGAGCAGGTCAGAGCTTTTTCCAAGGCTGTGTTAAATTTCTCACATCTAAATTTAGGTACCTAAATAAATATCCAGATAATGTGAACCACCTAGTTAATGAGATGTCCATACTTGGAAAATAAGCAAATCTGAATTCAGAAGACTAAATTTAGGTGCTTATTTTTAAAATACGAGTCTCTACAAGCAGAACATGAAGAGCAGTCAGGCTCTTCATTTTTATTCAAGCTGTCTACTTCACATTGTTCAGTGTTTTCATTCTGTTGCTTTCTTTTATCAATCCCAAAACTAATTTGGGTTTAATTTCAACTGCCTGGGACCTGGAGGATGCAGCTCTTCTGTAGCGGCCACCAGCCTTCAGGATCCTCCACTGACCAGGGGTTCAGCTTAGTGAGCTCCAGAGAGGGGCTGACCGAACAGAGAGGCACAGTTCCTCTGGTTCCTCCCTTGCAGACTTCAGGAGCTCTTCAGGCAAAGACTGCCTCAGAGGTACAGCAGTGGAAGGAAAGGAGATGGTCACTTTGCAGCTGGATTCCCTAAGGCCTTTGGTAACATAAGGAGCACCTGTTATTGTTGCTGCAGCTGCCATTATTAATGATAGTAATTAATAATATTGGACTCTGAACAAGGATTTGTAGAGATGACACTCATGGAGCTGTGAGCAGATAGGTCAAATCATCTTGAAAGGCAGAGGTATAATCTTTTTTGTAAGGGTGGATTTAGGTTGGACATTAGGAAGAAGTTCTTTAATATGAGGATGGTGGATCAGCAGAATGGGTTGCCTAGGAAGGTGGTGGAGGCCCCATCCCTGGAAACATTCGAGGCCAGGCTTGATGGGGCTCTGAGCAATCTGTTCTAGTTGGAGATGCCCCTGCTTATTGTAGGGGGTTGGACTAGGTGACCTTTAGAGGTCTCTTCCAATCCGAGATATTCTATGATTCTATGATACGAAAAGTGAGTATTTGAAAGTACAGGGCCACCTTCTCCGCCTTGTTTTGCACCTTAATTACACAGTGACATGGAGGACGGTAAGAAAAAAAGCATTGTCAACCTGCAATGAAGAACAAATTATTAAGATTTGTTGTAGTAATGAAACTGGCAAATAGAGCTTGTCTCCTGCTCACTCATTTTCTTGGCTTGGAGACTTGTAGTTCTGTGGGATTAGGGGTGGATATAAGATGCATTTAGGAAGATACTTCTTATGCTGTTTGGATTTCACAGTGTTTGTGCGAGATTAAAGCAAAAGACAGTGAGAAGCTGCTAACAGTTTCTTTAAAAAGAAAATAATTATTAACTTCTTATTTTTGCTTTCTGGTTCTTTCAAAGACTCAAATAAATCTCCTCATGTAAATCTATAATAGCTCCAGTGACGTGGTTTTGCTAAGACATAAGTAAAAATCTATTAGCTTTTCCTTGTGCTTAAGAGGCTACTTCCCTCCTTGATTTCCTGAAGGAATCTGGGGTCCAGGGCATGAATACAGACAGCAGCACAAGCCCTCTTAGCACAGGCAATGCAGGTGAGCTGTTCCACCCTGTCCGCAGGGAGCTCCAGCCTCCAGTCTGGCCTGGAGCTGCTGCCTAGAATCCTCTTGGAACAATCCAAATGGTTTAGTTTCCTCATATCTGCTTGTTCAATGGAATAAGATGATCCTTGGCAAGCAAAGCTTGAGACAGTCTCCAGGGCAGCAAGAGCCATTTGTGGGTTGTGAGGAATGGGAAACAGCTCTGAGCTCGGGGTGGAGTTGTCAGCAGTACCCATAAAGTCAATAACTTGCAGCAGCCTCACTGCAGAGGCAGTGCAGCTGATACCAGCTCCTGCACATCCCACCTGAACCATCACATGCTGAAACACTGGGTAGGATACACCTTCTCTTGAAGGGTAAAATGGAGGTGAGGAAAAATTCCCAACAGGCACTCGGGTTCCTACTGTTGTTGCCTGTGGTGCACACCCTGTAATTAGATGACCTGAAATTTTTCCACACTGAAGAACAGCTCGCTCTGACTTTCTGAATAGTAATTGTAAGTCCCTTAGGACTTGCTTGGCTTTGTTGCTTTGCAGTCTGTGCCACTGCAACTCCTTTGAAAGCTCTGCTGCATTGCCTCAGCACACAAAGGAGAGCTGAACAGCATCTGGCCACACAAAGTACATACATACGATCTCCTACTTCTGTTAATAATGTATTATCAGTGAGAAAAGCTCCTCCTCTCTTTCTCATAAAGGTCTGGCTGGTTTATAGCTGGGTGACCCTATTGAATACCCAGGCGCTCGAGCCCTTAGTTCAAATTAATATTGAAGCCTACAACACTTTGCTATTATTCTATGAAACAGAGACAGGAATTACTGGAGGAAGACAGGAAAGCATAGAATTTTTTCACATAAGAGTTCGGTAATTTTCCTGGATACAAACAAAACTTTTTCAGGCTTGATTTTTTCCCAGCCTGTATTTAACCCGAATTCTCTACTGCACACACACTTTACCGGGCATCATTAATGTTATTTAGGGCAGAAACTTCTCCAAGGCACTCAGCATCAGCTTACCTATGTTCCCATGGGGACCAATTAACGTTTCACTGACCAAATGGAAACAAAACAATGCTGCAAACTTTCCTGAGGGGCAGCACCCAGATACCCATCTCTCTCATTGCATTTTGAAAATGCATCCTACAAGTAAACCTGCAAAATAGCAAAAATGTCCAACAGTCTTCAGCTGTCTAGGGGCAGTTAGTCAAAGCAGACACTGTTAGATACATTAACCTGAGTTACTACCCGAGTATGGGGAGCTGCTGGGGAACAAAATGCAGATTTCTGTAACCTGATATAATGCTCACCCCATTGGCAGAGCACTCAGACCAGAGTTAATGTTTAGGTCCAAAGGCTTCCCTGTGCTTCAGCAGGGAGGCCCTCCCATAACATGACAAAGGTTGGGACATGATATTTGGCTCTGTAGGGCACCACATGTTGCAGCTCCAGGATCAGTGTTGAAGTGGAGGAACAAGCCTGCTGTCAACTCCTGGTAACAGGAAAAGTGTTTGGCTGGAGAAAAACACGTTATCCGGAGCTGGAAGCACCTATGGTCCTGCAGTCCTGCAACACAAGCCATGTCTTACTGTCACTGCTTTCCCAGTCACTCCCACTTTTTGGAGTCCTTCAGGTGAAGAGCTGCCTTGGCAAAGCCTGCTCTGCATTTCTTTGGAGTCATCGTCACAGTGGATATGGAACACACACACATTTCACTCCTTTCACATAGGTTCCCTTGGGTCTGGCTTTGCAGCAGAGTATGAAAAAAAAAGTGTATTTCTATATTCAGGGATTTTTTAAAAAAGACTATTTGGTTACTTAATCTGTGAACCTATAAAAACTGGAGCTAGATTTTATGGGATCCAATCCCTAGTCTGTAAACTACTCACATTGGAGAATTTTAAGCTTTGCTTTTGAATACTTGAACCCACAAAGTGCAAAAAATGGTCAGATCCTCCCTATTTTAAAAGCAGAGGAAAACTGAACAAAGTAGAGAGGAAACGAGGCAGCTGAAGAAAAAGCAGGTTAAACTAATGTGAAATAAAATCTATCCTCCCTCTCTCTGCATCAAGGGAGCCAAGCATCCTCTGTTTCTCACAGGAGAAACTCAAACTGGTGGACTTCCATGTGCAGAACCCAAGCACCATTGTTGTCAAACCAAACCTGTAGTGCCTGATAACAGGAGATCAGGGTTTACAAATCTGGCTGGCAGTTACAGTGACATACTGGAAGGAAAAAAAAAAATGTAAAAAGTAAAAAAGAGAGAGAATAAAGCTTAGCTGTTATCAAGATATTATCACCTTCTAGGATTTTGTCTGTCTACAGCTTTCTGGAGATGTTAACATAATCTGTGCTGAGTAAGAACCACCAGGAAGACACAGATGTGACCAGAGACAGAGCCTGTCAGACACACGTTAAATTCCAAGTGAACATGTAGAAGTATCAGGAGTGGGACTATGATATCTGGCATCCCACAGACATCAAGCACCAGAGGCCTGATCCTTCATTCTTTCTCTACTAAAAAAATTTCTCTGTAACTAATTTTGGGTATGTATGAGATGCACAATGAAGTTTTTTTCTGTATTCAACTCCTTCCACACAACCTTCTCTTCTGCCACCCATCTATTGCATTGTCTCTATTGCTTGCTGGCTGTTGCAGTAGGTTTACTGGCCACGACACGCCCAGCAAATCCCTGGCAGTGGTGAAGTTTGTTATTAAATGACTGACAGCCACTGCCACAAGGAGATAAATGGAGACAAATGAGGGGAGGACAGAAGGGCAGAGGCTGATGGACACCTCAGCAGATTGTCCTCAGCTTTCAAAATGTGAGGTCTGTAGGTCCTGGTGACCCCATACCAAAATACTCTCAGTACTAAGAGTGCACAGCAGCCAGCACAGCAAGCTGGGAACTACTTAAGACAGCTAATAGAGATCACCAAGGATAGGGCTTACATTTAAATCCTGCCCTTAATCAGGGAATGAAAGCCTAGCTGTGGGTGAGTGGTGGGCACTTTTGAAAATAATTCAACACCAGGATTCCTCTTCTCAAGATTATGTGCCTGAATTTCTCCTTCCAAGAGGGCTGTGTATCTTTTCAGCTGGGTTAAAGCAGGCTCACTAAGGGCATGGAGCACCTTCATCCCTGCATCTTCCTCCAGCCTTACCCTTCTGAGGGTTTACTGATTCATTTTTGTTGGGTTATTCTCTCACACGATGCTTCCCTTGCTTCCCCCAACCTGCAGCGCGAAGCCACGTTTCTCTCCTGTCAGCTGAATTGCTCCTCTGCAAATTCCTCCACTGGCCCTCGGTGTCTCCTTCCTCAGCTGCTCATCAACACACTGCTTACTCAGTGCCTGCAATGCTGGACTCCCCATCCTCCTTACACACCTTTCTCGTTGCTCCTCACTCTCTCCACCAGTTTTCAGGTGTGATGCCCTTGGTGCAGCATAGCTGTAACAATGTGCCCAGTCCTCAGCTGGCAGGTATTTACTCTCTTCTCCTTCAAACCCCTTTTGTGAGCAGCCCCTGCTTCCCCAGGACCTTAAAAATCACCTGCCCTGTTTCATTTCAATTCCACAGGCTGTGGGATGGGGGATAAATTTTGCAATTTACTAACACCTCACAGACTTGTGCTCTCTTGAAGCTACTGCTTACCAGCATAAACACACGAAACAGCATTTGCAAATATAAGAATCCGTGGTTGCAAAAATATTTTATGAATAAAGAATTGGGCACTAATAATTAATTAGGTTTCCTAAATGTGACTTAACAGATGAGCTACTTACATGTTTATAAAACAGCAATTATTTTAACTTGATGTTTAATAACTATGAAATTGTTTTGTCAAAATCTCTCTATGCTTGCAAATAAGCAATTACTTTTAATCATCCACAATAAAGCTCATTAAGTGATTAAGAGAAGATGACCAGTTAAAACACTGGCTTCAGTGTTGAACAGACAAGACCACCTGATGATGTATCTGATACAGGCTGCATTTCAGACAAGAGCAAGTTTTGTGTTCACATCAAAGCACACGTTTTGGACATCAGTAAACATGATAGATCCGATTGTGGGGGATGCACAACAGGGGAGAAGGCCACTGCTTTTGCCTACACGCCTACACTGAAGTTTCAGGCTGCGATTTGATTTTTTCTTCCTTCAAAGTCCACAGAGAACAGACTGCTTTGCCAACGGGAGCAGTTTCACTGAACTGTAAACAGGCAATGTTTGAAAGCCTGTCACTGAGTCTCCTGATCAGAAAAGAACAAACAGCAAGCGCCGGAGGGCAGGCACGTACACACTGTTGTTGTTTGGATTATCCAGCTACTAACTCAGAGCTGTAGGTAGTTCACAGCTATGAGAAGAGCCACTGTGCACGGTACTTAGCCAACAGAGCTTCCAAAAACTCTTCTTGGCTTTCCAGCAGCATGAAAGTACAAAGCCTACCTGAAACTCCTTCCACGCTCTGTGGTGTGTGTGACAGAGGTGGGCAAGTGTCCTCAGTGCACCCCATAACAGGTCAGCTTCAGTGGCTGCACCTCTGAAGTGGCAAATAGCTTCATATAACAAAGCACAAAACATTCTGCCTCTTGCACTTGCTGCTCCTGCAGCCTGACAGCCTTTGGACTCAGAGCTGTGTCTTTATGGATTCAAGATGGGGTGATAAAGAGTTGAAGGACATTTCATAGCATCTTCTCTGTGGGGATGAAATAGCAGTTTAGAAATCAACTGGCAATTTCACAGAAAATGATTGATTTTCTCTTTAAGTGGCATATGGGGAAAGCAGTTCTCTGTTGACCTGTGATCAAGAAAATGGAAGATGAGGGAAGAGAAATCAAATCTGTTTCTTTTCTATCGGGCTATTTCTTCATACACAGTTCTAAAATTTCAGGCCAAATAAAGGAACATTTCAGGCTATCCTAAGGAAGTACATGGAAGCTCCTGAGGAAAATCTCCCTTTGGAAACAGGTGGTGCAATTGGAGAACAAATCAACAAAAATACCTTTCTTGATAAATGCAGAGAAAGGTAACGTAATTTTCAACTATCTGCACTGTGTGGTAAGTCTCTTATCACGCAGTGCCAAATTCTCTCATGTGCATTTTGTTTGATGCTGGGCAGATGCACTTTAAACAAGACCAAGGCACCAAAAAACTGCAATCCATGCTACTAGTTCATTGCTGCATGGGGCAACAACACATTTCAGGCAGGATTTGGCAAGAATCTTTGGAACACCGATTTCAGAGGCCAAATGCGGAAAAGCCTCTGCTTCAGCAATGTTAATCTTTCCTCTTGATCTTCTAGAAATGAAAAAAGGAAAGTTTTATAAAATGTTTTATAAATGTCTTGTCTATGAAAGATGAATCATACTGCTTTTCAATAGAACAGTAGGTTGCCAAGGGACCCTCTTCAAGGTTACTGAATACCTGCAGAAACGTCCACATTTTTTTAAGGTTTTCTACTACTTAGAAAGAATATGAGGAAGAGTATGAAAACAAACAGATGAAACTTGACTTAGCTGACTGTAAAACTTTATCACCCAGGGAAACATGAAGCAAATTATATAGCACAATTTGAATGAAATGAAACTGGTTTTAGCCAATTTTTTGTTAACAACCTCCCCTTGCAATTTCAGCCCTTCCAAATCCCCAAAAGCTGGATTCATCCATAGTTTCATTTCAATATGTACAGCTTATGCCAGAAGATTTTACCCGCCAGAATTTCAGAGACAACAGTAAGCATCAGAGCACAGAAGGCTCCATCTGCAGCTCAGATTACAGCAAATAATTCAAGCCATTGTCTGCATTCTCACTGGAAACTGCACTCTCTTTCTCAGCTGATTGCTTCTTTTGAGTTCTGTTCTAGTGCTCAAACTTACTGGCATGAAAGTGAACGTTAACTTAAACCAAAATCAAATTATTCATAAGTAGTGGTTTCAAATTAATCATGGACAGTAGCTAGGTAGGAGCTCTAATTCCATGAATCACCAGTTGCCCACTTAAGAAAGAAAGGAGAACATACCTCAAGCCTTCAGTATTCAAACAGAAATGAGTCTATGGCTTATCTATCCTACATGTAGGTGGGAACCCACATATGATATCCTGCTGGAATGAGGAAAGTGGGACAAAGATATGGAGAACTATGGCATTAGTAGTCCTCACATTATCCTGGACACTGATGTTGATGGAAATCTTCCTTGTGAATTCCACCCCAGTGACACGTTCACACTTGGCATGCACACACTTTGTTAAAATGGAGAGGTGCAAGGAAGAGCGTCCTGATAGAACGACTGGGACTGAACTGGTGTCATGCTCCTCCCCAGTTCACATCACACATCTTTCTGGGTCCTTCATGAGGTGGCTCAGCAGGCTGCATTCATTTGGAGACTCTACCAGTCCTAACATACCCCTTTACTACCTGACACTGCACCTTGCTGCAAACATGCTACAGCATAGCCCCCAGGAACAACTGCCAGCTTTCTCTCCATTTTGCTGCCAACCCTCAAACACAGCACAACTGCACCAATGGAAATTAATTTTCTTTCTGGTGTGATAACATTAAGACTGCATGTAATCAACATAAATTCCTCCACCACAAACCGCACACTCTCTCCAAAACCAGTAAAAACCCCAGAGGGAGGTCAGCCTTTTTCCATGTTTTACAGCTGTTAAGTGCTGTCAAGTGTGTTACTTAAATAAATTGTACTATGCTGTTACACACTAAGCCATGTAACCATGCAGGGCAATTTGCTGCAGGTGAGAGAGATGCTCATTAAATACAATTAATAAGCACTATCTGTGCACTGAAGGGCATAGGAGCTATTAGAAGACACGGTGTACAAGTAATGCTAACAGAAATAAAACCGAGGCACTCCCACAAGAAATTTCAAGGAGCCACAGAAATTACATAAATCAAATGATCCAAGCCAAGTTACAGTCACAGCACTCAAAATGAACAAACGCCACCACTGTCCTCACTGTGGTTATTAGGACAGGAAACACTCTTCTATTAGCCGGACTTTATGAAGCACCCTAGGATTGGGCCAGCAGCTTCTTTTAAATAGCAATTACCTTGGCACCATGTGGGAGCTGACAGGTACAGGGATTGCTCAGGCAGAGTCACCTGGTCTGAACTGGGCTGCCAGTGCAAAGCTGTTGGTCAGGGCTGTTGGGCATTGCAGAGGCAGCTGGGTTACCCAGACCAGCCTCCCTCATGGTTTATGTTGTAATCGGTCTTCTTTCAGTCCTCCACAATTTTTTTAGAATTCAGCAATTTCAGGAAAAGCTCAGGCCATACCAGGCACCAAACTCCACATGGAAAGTGGAGGAAGGTGAAATTCCACATAGAAATCCCTGTCATCCCTTCAGTTTACTAGGATAATATTTGTTAAATGCTAAGAGAACAAAGCACATTTTTCCACATCAAGTGAAAACAGCAAAGGCAAATGTTTATTGGTCTCACATAATGACAGAGCAATGGTATTTAAAAGTATGGATTCAAGAGAAATAAACTCTCCTTGTTTATCATCAATGACTGCAATTATGTTGTCAAGTGACAGATAAGTGTTTTGATTTCCTCTTCCTGCTGTCTTTTTACCTTCAGGTTAGATTGTAAGCTTGCCAGGGTTTATTTGTGTACTATTACTGAACCACTGAGAGGGGTTATTAATCAAAAGTATTTATTTTTCAAGGCAGTCACACCATGAAGCCATGGATACACCTAAAGCTTAATCTTGCATCCTCCTCTAAAGCAGTGTGTTTGTGATGTTAAAAACACCCCACTAGCCCAAACAAACAATGAGTAACATGCTCCAGGACATGCAAACCCCAGTTCAGCACCTCACCCAAAGCCCTTACATTCACAAATACCTGCACAAAACAGACTAAATATGAAGGAACTGCTTGGTATCCACATTTTGCCTCATCCTCGTGGGCAGCTCCAGGGATAGTCAAATTCCCAGGGTGTAAAGGTACTGGTATATGTCAGTGTTTTGCAAGAAAACACGAGAAAAGAAGAACTGCACAACGGGTCTCCTGCTCAAATGGTAATACAAACAGAGAACAACAATAAACCTACATGCACTCATGGCTTTAAAAGCACTTACGCTTTCTACTGGGTCCTCTTACAATCTTTTAAGCATCACAAAGCAAAATGGCCCTTTACCTGCCCAAGGACATAGAAGAGGCTGAGGAGAGAGTGCGTGACTTCCAAGCATTATATTCCCAGAGGAGACCAATACTTTGTTCTCTTCTGTGTTGAAAGAGGCATGCAATTCACAAGAGATCTCAGCTGCTTCCCAAGTTATGGCAGTGATAGCAGGGCTTGCCAACAATTACTTCCTCAGACAGCAAAACAGACTGCAACATTGGGTAGGATGTTGTCCTACAGGGAAACGTATTCAGCTCCTTCTTTAATAATCTACAGGTAATATGGAATAAGAGCTTCTTTTTATTGCTGCCTGGGCATATGTTCCCTGAGAGCTCTTAACTTTCTGTACACGGGAATAGCAACAAAACACAGATATACACTTGCAAAAGAGCCCTTGGTTTGCGTTAGCAGAAGAAACCGTTGGCTCATCTGAGACAAAAGGACTTGACTGCTTGATTTTGTCTGCTTTTGTTTGACTCTGAAAAGCACATCTGCTTGCTAAGCCACAACAGTGTTCAGCCATGTTGAGAGAGAAAAGAATAAATACTTGAATGGAAAAATCTAAAAATACTTCAGTAAGCACCCTTAGCCTTTCCCAAGAACAAACTTGTAGGTGGGCTTCAATCATTTGGTGTCATTACACTTCTGAACTATTTTGCTCCTTGAAATAAATTCAGCCTGCCTTTCTCCTGCACCAAGTCCCTTCATTAGTCAGAAGAGCAGAAGACAGAGAGATGGGAGCCATTAGATACAAAACACCATAAGACTTCCACCATCTGACGGAAGAACAGGTCTAATAGATGTTTATGTTCCAATCTAAGTTGCAGTAGACTGAACTCACACCAACAGATCTTACCTATCTCACCCTGCATCTGCTCTATAGAAAACACCTTCAGGATGTCAGTCTTTATTTCAGCTATGAAAGCTGTTTAGTGTCCAAGCACTCTTGATAAACAAAGATGGAAAAGGTTTCACCTGTACATCTCAAGAAAAAATGAGAGCAATACCTACCTGACTAAGCAGCATCTGGAAAAATCATATGGCTCACATCCAACCTATATTTCAAAAGCACAACTGTGGAGACTACTTTGATAGTACACAGGCTGCAACAGAAAAAAATTTACAGCTTAGCAAATGGAAGGCAATGTTAACTACAGAATTCCCTGAATTACTGCAGTCATTCCAAAATTAACATGATCAGATCATTGTTATTTCACTGGTTATGCCAAAAAGGGAAAAGTCTTTCTCTCACTAAGGAGACAGAAACTGAAGGAGGTTGTTGACTTTCCCCTGAGCCTGAAATCTCATTTGATATAGAATTCATCTTAATTTACTTTTTTAAACCTGTGACTGCCTTTGAGCTCACATTTGACTTGGTGCTGTCCAAGGCATACACTGAAAGCAAACCCCAAGTATAAGAACTTACAGGGGAGGATCCCACAGTCCTGGAACTTCCAGCTGAGAAACCAAGCAGGAGAAAGCATCTTTCTGTGTGGTCACCTCAGTGAGAGTTCAGGATCATTACCAATTAAATAAATAAATAAAATTAAATAAATAACAACCACAACGCTCAAGGAAAGCACGTGTGTGCCAGAATTATCCCATAAACAAGAGCAAAACAGCAGGCTATGCAGTTGGACACACCCCGACTTACATGTGTTCAACACCAAGTAAACTTGAAATGCTGTAATTTTAAAAAACTTTCTTATAGCTTGAACACCAAACACCTCTTCAGGAAACAGCAGCTCTCTGGAACAGGTGACAGGTTGCACTCTTTACCAATATCACGGCCAGAAATTGGATAGTATTAGTAAGGTCTTTAGAAATCTCCTATTTACTTTAGCTACTTGATGTCTTGTGATGAAACTGTAAAGATGAGTAGACAACACTGCCACAGGATTAATGGTAGCTTAGTACATGGAAATTCTTGAACTACTACAAAGCTTGTAAGTAAGCGCTCAGATAGCCCTGACAGTTATGCAGGTATTTGCTTCTGTATGTGACAGGATTTAGTGTTCAAAAGATCAGTTATAAATAGTAACTCACTCAAGATGAAAAATAAAAGGACCGTACTGATTCCAGCTATTATTGAAAGGTGGAGTAGAAGAAAAATAAGCATTAAGACAAATCCTTCACATTTGACCTGTTTTCTTTGTAATAGCTCTCCTGTAACAGTGTAAGAATCCAATACAGACAACTGTAGATGTGGAGATATTTCTCCAGACAACATGCAAGGGATCCTCTGTGAAGCTCAGAACAAGCTGTCAGTGAAGGCGACAAACAGGTGTCCACTGCAGTCTCAGTGCTGCTTTGATACTGAACATTTCCCATCTGAACACCCCCTCATCGTACACACTGCCAGAGGTCTCTGAAGAGACAGACAGTGGCTGGCATCATCTTTCCTCCAGAAAGTTTGTTGGTTATCTGCTACATTAAACTCAACATTAAATCAAAAGGAGAGAAAGAGCTCTGGTGAAAAGAAGAAACCAAAACACGCTCATGCAGCTACACATCAATGCATCTTCTTGTTTTATTTTGGATGATTCTTCACAAATCCCCCCAAATGCCAAGGCAGATTTGGAAACTTTTTTGATTGATCAGAGCTGGCCAGAATACTTTACATAAAAGAGAAAAAGAGTTTGGTACCATTCAAAAAACTGAATGGAACCATCTTCTAAAAAACAGGTTTTCCACAATGTGTAAGTTTTCACAGCCTGAGTCAGAGGACAAAAGAAGACAAATGGTTTGGTGTGCTTTACAACCTGCCCCTCAGACTCACCTGCTGCTTTACATACAGGTTTGAAATGGACAGTGGTAAATCTTATTACCTCACCAAAATGGCAATATCTGAAGTGTTCAGGTCAGCTGGCCAGACTGCAATTCACGGGTTCATTTTTATACAGCATTGCAAAGTTTGTGAAAATAACAGAACTGTGTGTTTTCAAAGATGCGAAGAACATTATGCATATGTGACAGATGGATCTGTGAACTGGAAAACCTCCTCATCATACAGGTCTTCTGGTAGTTTTTCATCTCCATCCGCAAAAAATGTAGGGAAAGGAGGATTTTTATTGCAGTCCTTGTAAGTAGGCAATTTGGTGTCTTTGACCTAAAAAGCAGAAGGGAGAAGGATGGGGTTAATAAATCTCACAGAAGACTTTTAGATAGTGGTACACTACAAATTAAATAAATAATCTTGCATACAGAAGAAAAAAACAACAGCATTCACATTAACCTTGTTTATCTGAAAAATTCCAGTTAACATCAAACCCAGCTATTGAATTTAACATTTTGTTCCTGTAATCGAGGAGTTTTTAAAAGAAGAGCAAAACAAAACCAAAAAAACAAAGAAAATTTACCACTTAAGTGATGGGTTTATCACTACTGCGACAGAATAAAAACCTACTCTCATGAATTCATTGCTCAGTATTCTAAAATGTTATGAAAATAAGTGCATCAGTGCAGCTTGTTTCAACTGTCTTTATATCACACAGCACTTATCTGCACGGCCCCAAGTTATATGATGCAGCGTATTCACCTCTTCAACAACCACGACATGCTTTTGTATTTATGGAACAAAATAATTATGACAACTACTTTTGCAAAGCTTTGTGCACGTGCTGCATTCAGTCCCTCTGGCTACTGTAGAGCTATTCAGTGACTGCAGAGTAAAGCATCTAAAATTCTTCACCAGGAATCACTACCCGTGTTTGTCGAAGAAGAGCCTTTAAGAAAGTTAATTTCCGAGAACTGTAGCGCCACAGAGAAATTACTTTACTGACCTCTCTACATGTGGAAAGATTTAAAATCTAGCCCCTGAAACTCCAATCTCTGAAGAAAATTAGTAGCTAGAATTATCAGCAAAAAGCAGTTCATCTGCAGTAGAGGATAGAAAGCTGGTATCTCTAAAGAAAAAAAGAACTAAAAATTCTGAAGAGATGAAATTTTATTTAAAATTAAATTCTTCACTTCCATATTGTTACATATGATATTCCTCCTGAGCTGTAATAATCCCTTTCAGCCACTATACTCAAATGGATTAAAAAAAAAAAAACAAGTCCAAATAGATTAGACAAAATTTTAGTATATAGAGAAGATAAGCTCTTCCTCTTATTTTGTTATGGGCTTTTAAAGAACAGGAAGCTAGTTCTTGGTTGGACAAAAACCTCATGTAGGACAACTGTGATTTATACTAGAAATTATATAAAACAATTTTATGCCCACTGACAGTTGTTCTGACAGCACTGTTTTTACCAGATTCATATCTGCTATTATGTGAGCCTTTCACAAAGTCCATGAGGATTCCTGCAGATGAAGGGCACAATAAATTTGACTGAAACTTCACCTCCAAAACCCCTGTTTTTTCGGTTGTTCCTCCCCCCCCCGAGAAAGTTCCAACAGTTTTCCAACTGCAGGCTTAATAAACAAAAGAAAACCTTTTGCTAAGAATTAAGTACCTGTAGTCTTGGCAGACACCAATTTACATTACTGTCTCAGGCCGATATCGGGGGCTACCGGCTGTCATGGACTAAACTAGGCTGAGGTCCAAGTCCAAAGATCTTTGCCTCAACAGTTCCAGCAGCAGTGAGTTCAGAGGAAACACCGTCAGAGAGCTACAACAGTGCCACCTGAACTGCTGAGGTAAAGAAGTCATCCTTTCCTTTCAATACGTTGCTACTGTTTCTTGTACTGAATGAAAACATCTTAATAACTTCACTAGTTACTTATTATTTCCCTTGCCCCTTTCTCTTTTACTCCTTAATCCTATTACACATCATAGGCCTTCTTTGTCAACAGCAAAAACTCCCATGGTCTCTACAACAGTTACAATAATATTAGGAAGATTAGAATAAATAATTTTATTTCTGATAACTTATTCATTTAATATGTATCTTATTAAAATGTTTTTCAAGTCTACTTTGTGTTATTTTTAAATTATTCTCATCATGAAATAATATGTGCTGTTACATATAGACTGTGTCATTACAGGCAGTTTTAGACACCTGAAAAATGAAAGGTATCTAAATGTTTGGTTTCCTCTTTTTTTTTTCCCCTCCTCTTTTCTTATAACAACTTCTTATCACAGGACCTAGGAGTACATCTACTGTTAACTAAAGGCAAAGCCAACAGTCTAATCTTAGTCCTGCATTAGTTTATCTAAATAAATGTAAGATTTCTGTTCAGCCATTACTGTCAAGTGGCATTTTGTAGATACCGTCTCTTGTGTGATAAAGGGAATTCTTGTCTATTTCAACCTTCTTAGTTTCAACTAGTTGTTAGATATTATTATTATTCCTATCAAAAGGAAGAACTCAGTTTCATTTTACAGCTGAAAGTACCAATGAGCAACTTAAAACCTGGTGCGATTTATGTCTTCTCAAGAGAATTACTGAATGACTTCCTTTACATTTATGAAGGGTGCAGTGTACCAAAGGTTTCCTATATATATATATAACTTCAGATTCTTGCACAATAACGTCATAATATTATTAAGGGGTTAAATGGTATGCAGCAACAGTTACACTTGACTTTATAAGCATGCACACAGACAAGAAGCACATGGGACCCAGCACAGCTCTTCCTGTTCTCCCAGTAACCTTCTGAGACCATCCCTATTAAAGGAATAAGTTTTAAAGCTCTGTGTTACTAAAATCCAGTGATTTGAGCTCTCACCCACAGGAGGAAATGGGCTGAGAGCTCAGCTGGTTATTACAATCCATAAAATAATTCACTGTATAACTCAATATAACAATCACTTGGCTTGCACAACTTCTGTATTAATACTATTATATAATATAGTACACTATACTGCAGAGAGGTGGTGTATATTGTAGTGTATATACACTACAGTATATTCTCTGTGAAGTTTTGTATTAAGAAAAATACTAGAGAAGGCTGAAAGTGGAGCTGGTTTGGGTTTTGCCACTACATCTTTAGAACAGTCATAAAGGGTTTTGCAGACAGTTAATAAACTGCACATAAGCATGTCCCATACATTGACAGCATATCAGGTAGTATAAACCAATTCAGAAAGCTATGACCACTTACTATGGTCTTCAACACTTACTATGGTCTTCAACAGGCATTAAAACTTGATGCTTATGTCATAACTCGCATTTGTAGTTTAATGGTGCTTCAGGCTGTTAGCAACCACCGCAAAGAATGCAAATCGTTCGCCAATCAGGGAAATGTGTTAAAATGTCAGAAATAATCTCCTCAGGTGTCATATGTTACCTAGCTCAGTTTCTCTGCTATTTTTGAAGCTAGGCAGAAAACTGAATTCAAGAACTAGATCAATTCCTGACCATCCTTATTTTGTCTTAAAAACCCAACCAAACAACAGAAAAAACCCTCCACACAACTCTATCATGGGGCCCACGATACAGGACAGGGAACGTGAAAGTGAAGGCATCACACTGCCCCTCCATGTCCTCAATTTGAGCACAGCACAACCAACTCAGGCATTGGCAGCTAGAAACACAGGCAGTAATATTGGCAAGTGTGGTACAAAGTAAGTAGGAAGAAAACCACTATAGACTTCTGAAAAAAAAAAAAAAAAAAAAAAAAGAGGGAAAATGGTTACCAAGCAACACAAAGTGGGTACTGAACACAACCATCTTCCTCTTAGAGACACACAGAGAGAAAAGTGCAATATTCTACTTTTTGAGCTCAAAGACAAGACTGATTCAAATCCCCCAGACATCAGTCCTACCTATTATAGGCAGGTATTTAGAGGAAAGAACAGTAATTATGAATGCTAATATTCCATAATTTCTCTCCTCAACTACAGAACCAAACAAATATACACAAACAAAAAAACATGCTGGAAGAAAGGCATAGGACACAAGCTAAAAACACCATAGATGAGTGCAATAAGTGTAAAAGGAGAAAGAAAAAACAGAAATTAGAGAACAACATGCCAAACAGTATTGCTTTGCATGCTTCTTCAATTAAAGCTCTCTCTACTCTTCAGAGATGTATTTGAAAATGTAAGCAAAATAAAATTATTAAATGTAATTTATGTGACTTAATGGAAGAAAAAACCACCAGAATGGATTCACCAGATTGAGGAACTGGGGTGAACTGTTGCTGACTACATATTCCTTTCAATCACCTAATATGTGAGTGGAAGCAACTTTTAAAAATCTGTTTCTTAACAGCAAGAATACCTAGTATGGTGCCTTCATCTCAAACAGTGTTATTTATTACTAAAAAGCCATGAAAGTTTGAGTATGGAGCACTTCGGTCAAGAGCTTTCGAATACTGTATTACGTTAATCAAAGAGCTCTAAGGGACAAAATTCCTCATTCTTCCCATGGATCCTCAACCCTCATTAATGGAATTGGCTGCAACTCTCAAATGCACATTCCAAAATGCGTACTTGAAGATACCTGGACTTGTAAATTTTAGATAATAATGACTTGAAACGTTTTCAAACGTAGGTAATTTGCAAATACAATTACTACAGATTCTGTATCTTGTAGACATTGTGTGTAAGGATCAGTAAAGGAGTCAGGGAAGCTCCTTGTGCCGCTTAGTTAATACTGATGGCTTAAGTTTACTCAAAAAAACCCAATGAAGCCATTTTAACTTTTCGACTTAGGATAAAGTTCCAGTCATCATCCATGGCAAGTGAACTGAACAAAAATGACTCCTGGACACAGCAAACACTTCAGTGGTATGCAGCAGACTGCCATGGCAACCCAAGTCCATTATCCTTTTCACATCGCAGATGTCAACATGGTTGTTTTATTGCATATCCTCAGATGGCTTGGACCAGCAGTCTCCTGTTAACAGGGCTGTTGACTATGACAGTACTGTTGACTCAAGGATTTTTTTAAGCTAACGGCAGCATTGCTTTCAGAACACAACCAGTAAATCCAAAGTGTTAGGGGAGATGCTTTCCAGCCTAAGCAAGAGTAATGTCTGCATTAAAAAATAAATGATTGGAAGAAAAAGGTGGAAGTGACAATCATGAGAGAAAGCACGTAACACACTTCCAGAAGGTTCTTCTCCAAGAAGAAGTGTGCAGAGTCTGATTAGCTACGTCTCATTGATTTGTTTCAATGAGAACTTCATGGTGCATATAAGAATGTGTGGTATTAACCACAAAGCTTTGCTTTTAAAAACAGTTTGTATTGCAGGTATTTGAACAATGTTTGTTTCCTTCATTTCAGATCAGAAATGGAAAAATCAATTTACTCAGTTTAATTAGAATAAAAGCTACAAGCTGGTGGAAATACGTACTGTATCCTGAGTCTCAATGGCTTCAAAAAATGTTGCATCCTTGCAGGTAAGACATCTGAGACATGTACATGCAGTTGCAATTGACCCATGCAAGTGTGGATTGTAACAGCATGACTTGGAGAACAAGATGCACAACCTTTTGAAACAGTTAGCTCTGGCTTATGAGTGCTACTAAGATCAAAGAATAAAGTCTGGGTATCAAACCCTACTCATCTTTTCAGCTTGTATACATAAGTTATGATTGAAAAATAACATCCTACAAAAAATTCACACTTAATTAAACCTCAGCAACCAGGTTCATGGCTCAAGATTAGAAAAAAATACCTAGAACACAGTTCAAGATAAGGTCATTCAGCCCAATATATGGATGAAAAGCCAGTCAAACATCAGTCTCAATTCTATGTCATTGATGTCATGACCAGTAATTTTGCAGAACTTCTGCTGAAAACTGCTTCTCCTGGACATACGTTAACTGATTTTCACTACTTTGGGAGGGAAATCTGTAATGTATTCTCCAGGCTGGGGTCAGATTACAATGAAAGCAGTTTAGAGATACCTTGCTCAGAAAAAAAGGCCTGCCTTCCAGTGAAAGAAACACAACACTTTTTTCTTTTTGAAAGCTAGGGTTGCTTTACCTTAATGCCCAGTATCTGTGGAGTTCTCCACAACTAGGAAATACACAACAGAAACTGGATGCCCATAGTAAAATATGACAAGAACATAATAATAAACATAATGAACATCTGAACTTGATAAACTCTGCAACTTTTCAAGAAGTGTATCATTTAAATCCCTACAATACGTCTGAGGATTTTGCACTATATATCAGATATTTTGTTCTACATATACCTATATATTTCTAAACATTCACAATACAGATGTTTGATATCCAATACTCTATTAAGTCAGAATGGAAAAAACTTCCTCCAAGTAATTTGTGCTTGCAGATGTAAAGAATATACCTAATTAGAAAGAAAGGTCTGCTTTGAAGATAATACTTAAAAGTACTTTGCTTGCTTTGATGTGGATTATTTATACTTTAAGAACATATTTTAGACTCCTTAATTGTTTCAGTTTTTCATAGACAATCCTGAAACAATCTCCGCAAAATCTGAAATTAATTCTTTAGAATGCCACAGGAAATAGCACTGAAACATTTATACTGATTACAAAGGGAATTAATATCATTATTGTGAACTCCAGCTGCCTCATAGAATCATAGAATTGTCAGGGTTGGAAGGGACCTTTAAGATCATCTAGTTCCAACTCCCCTGCCATGGGCAGGGACACCTCCCACTAGATCAGGTTGCTCAGAGCCCCGTCCAGCCTGGCCTTAAACACCTCTAGGGATGAGGCCTCCACCACCTCTCTGGGCAACCTGTTCCAGTGTCTCATCATCCTCATGGTGAAGAACTTCTTCCTAATGTCCAATCTAAATCTACCCTCCTCTAGCTTAGAGCCATTCCTCCTAGTCCTGTCACTTCCTGACATCTTAAAAAGTCCCTCCCCAGTTTTCTTGTAGGCCCCCTTCAGATACTGGAAGGCCACAACAAGGTCTCCTCGGAGCCTTCTCTTCTCCAGACTGAATAACCCCAACTCTCTCAGTCTGTCTTCATAGGACAGCTGCTCCTCCTGTACCTCAACTATTCCTTGGAAAGGTAACCACTAGTGTGTATGGGAATGCTTTGAATCACCTTTAAAGAAGTGCTTGCTGTGCATTTCAGTTCATGCACACTGCCCTTAATAACATTCTAGAAACCTCACCACCATGCCATTGACTCAGGTTAGTGCTAAAAGGGGATGGACGTAGCCCTGACACTTACCCACAGGGTTACAGTGCATGTGTTGGTTTCTCGTATGCTACATGGGTTCACAACCCCAGTGCAAAGCTAAGAATGAGCTGTTTAGAGCAAGTGGTGACCCACTGCCCCTATTAATTGCTCTCTTTTACAGAACAAATCCTACTGCCCTTTAATTCAATTGTACAAGATGGGACTCTGAAGAAAACAAGATTGCACTTAACCAATGTTTCTCCTTTTGTAAGAGAAGAGCTGTAGAGAGCTTAGGAGGCACTAATACTAGTAAGCTGAAACTAGCAAACATACCTTCACCAGACAATTTGTGTGACCTGGAACGGATCCATTTACATAAATAATGTCATGTTTTGTGTTGATCCTCCACACCTAGGAGACAGAAAAAAACAGTGAGCTCATTTTAGAGACTATTCCCAGTTTTATGAACAGCAGTCCAGCAATACACAAACTGATTAACTGGAGGTGGTACTCTAGGGAAGAACATTCTGCCCAGGCCTAAACGTGCCAAAAAATTCAGTCACACACTTTCTGATATGCACAGCTTTCTAATGCAGGAGTCTATTAGATAGTTTTCAAGGGCTTCTGATCAGGCTACATTTGCTTAGGCAGCTTTTTGCTCAGTGTAACACCAAAGCTCCCAAGTCTCAATCACTGTTGAAAAACATCACACATGACAAATTGAAAGAAACACACTCATGAAAGCACTACTGCAACAATTTGTTGATTTCTTAATTCTATGAGGTCACCAACTGAACATGCCATGTTTTCTGTCACAAAAATGTAGCTGTAGTTAGCAGAGAACAGCAGCAGCACACTTTTTGCAAACTAGAGGCTAATATGCTTTTTGTGCAAACTGACGAGACAGAAAACAGTGGCTATTAATAGCTCAGGAACTGCTGCAGCAGTGTACACATCAGCATCTAGACAGAAACTATAATCCCCTTTTTGAACATGAAAGTGAAGGACCATGATAATGTTAGGACTTCAAACAGCTCAGACTTGGGTTGGGCTTGAACGAGTGGAATAGGTATGAAAACATTAACTGAAGGTCACCAAAAGCCTGGCTGTTTTCCCAATTCAAAGGCAGAAGTGAAGGGAAATGAGGAAAAACACATCAGGTGCGGAAGTATCACCTGAAATCCCAGTTCCCAGGATACACATATGCAAAGGGAGTTCAGAGAACTTATCTGTAATCCTCAAGAAGACAGGAGCACACATTTGCTGCTCTCGTCTTTCCAGCTTGCCTACTTCAAGATGCTCCTGTCTGGATTCTGACAGAACTGACAGTACACCAACACAAGGCTACATGGCTAAGTCTATTGCTTAGCAATGCAACCACCTTAGACACCTTCTAGTATACTCAGAACTCACCTTTAATCCGTAAGATGTCCTATAGATGTTACCCATTTTACCAGGCATTTTCTTTCCACGATAAACTTTGGCAGCTTTCTAAATAGAAACAGGGCCAAAAAAATAATGTAATGCAAGAAGCACACTTACAAACTCAAGAGGAGCACCAAAGAAAGTATGCTGATATTTCGGAAGTTGAAAAAACCTTATATTGATTTGCATTTTAAACACCTCTGGCTGGAGGTTAGGTATTACTGTACATGTTATCTGAAATACTTGACCTCAATCATAAAATGCTACAAATACTGTTACACCAACAAAGGGATTCTAGGTTTCCTTAATACTCACTGTGTATAGATTCAGAGCAAAATCTGCACTCATCCCATACTTTCACTTTGTGAAAATCAATACAAGTTTTTTTCCTAAAACCCCTGTCAACACAAGACTCCCACCTACATCACAGACTGTAGCAACTGGAAACTTGCCTAAACTACTTGTGGATCCTTCCACAGAGCTCCACAGCAGTCCTGTCCTGGAAGGCTGCCAAAATGAAGATACACTGTAGCTTCTCCCCTCTTCCTAATCCATGAATTTTATACTGATATAAAGCAGGTTTTTTAAAGCCTCTATTTTTGAGAGCAGAATTTTAATTACATTCCCTGCTATCACTTAGTTTTTGTCTCTCATTTATGTTTGGCTGGGTATAACCTGGAGAACAGAGGTGGGGAAAAAAAAAAGGCAAGAATAATCATAGAGTCATAGAATCATAGAATCCTAGGGGTTGGAAGGGACCTCGAAAGATCATCTAGTCCAACCCCCCCTGCCAGAGCAGGGTCACCTAGAGCACATCACATAGGAACGCATTCAGGTGGGTTTTGAATGCCTCCAGTGAAGGAGACTCCACAATCTCCCTGGGCAGCCTGTTCCAGTGCAATAACTTCCAGTTCTACAGGGATTATCAATGGATTTATCTCAGTTTCCTGCACCACTCTGTTATTCATTACTAATATTTTTTGGTTTGTATTTTTTAATCTCATGTGACAATAACAGTTTCCATAAATCAGCTGCAATGAAGTTCTAGGGACAGGACTTTGCACTGAACAATGCAAGATTACAAAAGTATCTGAGGTGGTCAACACTAGACTGGAAAATAAAAATCGAGACATTGTTTTTCCCCTACTTCATCCTTTCATCTTGTTTCCTTTTCATCATACCTATTTCCAATGCTATTTCTTATTCTATACATTTTGTGAAATGACATACAGCATTACTGCTTAGGAAATTCTAATTTAAAGAAAAGTAAAGAGGAGTTATTCTGTAATGATGAATACCATCTGCCAAAACAAAGTTTTGCATATTCAAATATTTACATTCTTCAGTTTTCAGAGAAAACAGTGCCAGGTGTAGAACTCATTTTCCAGCTGAAATGAAGGTCTATAAATCTGTACCAAGTGCTTTTACAGTCTCAATTACTCTTAACTTCATTGCCTGGTGCCTTTTTGCTTTTACTATTCTCTTGAGCATTATTAAGCCTTTTTGATTCTTATTTTATTTCTCCAAGAAAATCACAGACCATTCAGGTTCAGTACTGTGACTCCATTGGTCTTAATTCTGTGTAACAAAGCCAGCTTACAAAAATCCCTCTTGGTTCAACCTAAACATTCTGCAGTCTTTATAGGGATAAAGTTTTAAATTAATCAGTGCCAAAGAGCTTTTAAACTAGTATTATTTATAGTTTCAAACTTAAAAATATTACTCTGTACTCTGCCTAAAAAAGCTTAGAAGCCAGCAAACTACTTTGGGAATCAAAGAGTTCGTTAAGCAGCTACATAAGCCAGGCAAGGTGATAAAAGCAACTAAGGTTTCAAAGAATAGTACAATATCTGCAGTGTAAAATAATGGGTAAATCCTTTCCAATCTATAAGTGCTGTGATAAAAGATTCTTAGAACTCTCTTTGAAGCATTAAGACTATTTCTCTCAGCTATACTACAAAATACCACAATTTACTCAGTTAAAATATGTTTGCTCATTTACTAGCAATATGGAATACTCATAAATCGAGGCATAAATGAACAACTATCTGCACTGCTCATTAAAGAGGTTCCTGAACTTCCTTTGAAACAGCTGGGACTCCCTGCTACCACAGAGTAGATGATAACAGCTAGCTATTGTGAAATTCTTCATTTTTAGTAAGAAGTTCCAAAAAAACTGAAGAATGTTTAAACAGGAAATAAGAATCCTTACATTGGTAGATATTGCTCCAGGACGTCTGTGAGTTTTCGTCTGGCCATGGCTTGCAGGCTGACCTTTAAATCCCCACCTTTTCATGACACCTTGAAATCCTTTACCAATTCTGAAAGGAAAATTTTATTGAAGCAGACTTAAGGTTTCCAGCAATAAACAGTAATTTCAGTCAGGCTCATGATCTTTTTACCTTTAGGAAAGCTCAGCAGAGAGAAGAATATATGTATTTTTAAAAAATCAGTATTTTATACCATAAACATATTCTAGTGCAATACTTAAAGGTTGCTTTACAGAATAAGAAGCACTAGAAGACAGTCAAACAGAAAGACTAACATAAAATGCTCCTTGCTGTGATGGTCCTCCATACATGTCACAGTACCAAAGTTTTCACCAAGTGGACACCAGAACAAACAAACAAGCAAACAAAAAAACAACCAAAACCCCCCATTGTATAATAACACGTACCAAAACTTAATGACAGGCCTTAAGCATCAAGAGAGAAGAGAGACAACTGCTGAGACTAGCATAAAAACTAACCAAGGAACATTTATTTTCTGAACTACAATAGACTCATCTCTTGAAAACAGTTTCATGATCCATACACATCTGACAAATAAGGTCTAAAACACAATAACAAAAAAACATATTTTCAGAGTCCATGCCTTAATCTTTGAGATACATGAAAGTATTACTGGCTTTGGGCTTCTCTGTTTATTACAGGGATAGACACAATAGGAAAAAATGTCTCACCACTGCACAAAAGAAAAGCTGATTAGAGTGTGTGTTTAAACTGGCATTGTTCATTTCAAAAAGGAAAAGTCTGACCATAGGGTTTATGGCTGATTATTTAATTCATTTAACAAGGTGATCATTTTCCTCCATTTACAGAAATCCTTTTTCTCCTAATGCACTCTGCAATGTCAAGGTCCTAATTCAAGCATTAGAACCTTTGGCCAACACAGGAAAATAAAACTGGGTACATGGACATCATGTTGCTCACTCCCCCAATCAGGAAAGCACTAGCATTAAACACTACAGAAAATACACAAATGTGGAAATCATCAACACTCACAAACACCGGATTCTTTCCTCTTCCACTTGCATAATTGGCTGATTGTTGCCCTAGTTGCCTAGAGCAAGTCAAACTACAGTCAAAACCATCCACAAATGGAAAGACTCTCTAAAGCCACAGGACCATAAGGAAACAAGGCTTGTGCAACCACGGTCTGTCTCTTGGTTTTCCCCTTCCCTGCTCAGAATCTAGTTAATTCCAGTCAAATCTGACACAGAAGAAAGATATCTAATTGTCTGACATCAAGTCCTGATTTTTTTTGCTCCTTTCCTAAAAAAGTAACTAAGGAAATGCTAAAACATGATCAAAACATGATCTGTTCTGATCTGTTCCTTTGGTTTGCCAGCTGCCACTCATAAAAGTGGTTGCCACCAGCAAGGGTGTCCTCATGCAACATGGAGCTCTGGAGAGGGTGGGGGCTATGCAAAGAAGCTGAAAACATCTGTGGGAGAGAGGACCTGGGTTGCCTGGGATCAGGAACACAAGACAAATCTAAAGGATGGAAGGCTTTGTTACACCAGTTTCTCATGTATCAGCTTATTCTAAAAGCTTGCAGTAATGAACAGCAATAGTTGTAAAAAAAAAAAGTTTGAAAAATTCGCTTTGAGAGAATCTCAAAAGTTGTCTTTTTCTATGTCTGCAGATTGCTTGGGGGTTAATAACTTTGAAACACACAGCAGAGACTAAGCTATAGGAAGACTCCTATCTGTCCTGCCAAAAGGCTACTTTCTTTTTAGACACTGTATTTTATTGGCTGTGTTTTCCAAGTAGACTACTTCTGGCATCTCTAGCTGGAAGACAGAATTAGCAAACTCTACAAAATCAACTGCAAATCCATTGGATTACAACAGTTGTTCAGTTACCAGAGAGAGCAGATTGGGGCATGATTATTTCTTTAGCTGTAGAAATGTACTTGCAATTCAGAGAAAACCATACTACCACTGAAAGCTACCATTTCACAAAGGAAAACAGCACTGTCAACTTCAATCAAGCATAAACCCCTGATGGCATGAAACCACTTCAATATTTCATTCAGATTATTAATTTTTAGAACAATTTAAAGTACTGTAAACTGCACTTTTAAATAAATTATAAAAATAGATTATGCTCATCTACTTCTTGGCCTTTCCAATTACACATGCATTTTCTGTGAACAAAGACTCAGACTTTACAATACCAATACCTTAGGAAATTTATTGAAAGCATGGCCAAGCTGAAAAGGAGCACTCCAGCAAACATAAAAATTCTTATGCATCTGTTGATCTGGAATATGAAAACATCTCCAACATTTGAAATATTCTGGCTAAAGTCAAGGAAAGATATCTCAATGCTGACAATCTCAGGGGTTGGAAGGGACCTTGAAAGATCATCTAGTCCAACCCCCCTGCCAGGCAGGGTCACCTAGGGCACATCACACAGGAACTTGTCCAGGAGGGTTTTGAATGTCTCCAGTGAAGGAGACTCCACAACCTCTCTGGGCAGCCTGTTCCAGTGCTCTGTCACTCTCACAGTTAAGAAGTTTTTTCTGATATTTACATGGAACCTACTATGCTCCAGTTTGCACCCATTGCCCCTTGTCCTATCACTGGACGTCACTGAAAAAAGCCTGGCTCCATCATCCTGACACTCCCCCTTAACATATTTGTAAACTTTGATGAGGTCGCCCCTCAGCCTCCTCTTCTCCAAGCTAAAGAGACCCAGCTCCCTCAGCCTTTCCTCATAAGGGAGATGTTCCACTCCCTTAATCATCTTTGTGGCTCTGCACTGAACTCTTTCAAGCAGTTCCCTGTCCTTCTTGAACTGAGGGGCCCAGAACTGGACACAATACTCCAGATGCGGCCTCACCAAGGCAGAATAGAGTGACACTAGAGTATTTCATAATGTGCAATGCTTTACTACCTACCAAGGTTCTTTCATTCTATTAGTTCCATGAAATTTTAGAATAATTTATTTTTTTTATTTGTGAAAAACTGACTGAAGTTCTCTGAATTACCTACAAATACACTTTATCTTACGACTTTTTGAACATTACTTTTTTATTCAATGTGATGCAGTTGCCATCATGACTGAAAATAAGAACAAGTTTTTATTAATCAAATAAGTACTTTTAGTTTTATTAGTTATAGTTTTAATTTTGGAGTTCTTGATTTTTTAAAAGACTAAACAATATATAATGTTCTTTAAATGCATGTCAAGATGAAAAACAATTACATAGACAGCATATATTTCTTCCTAGACTCATGCTCTATCTGAAATTAAGCTGGAATCAAAATTGCAGGATTACGTAAATCAAAGTTTAAAATAAAGTAAGGAACTACTAACATCTGTTTAAATCAAATTTAGAGAAGAGGACTGTTCAACTAAACACTTAGTAGCTCAGCCAATATACCTTCATCATCTAGAGGAATAATGTTTTTCCAACTTAAGTCCACCTTGATGGGACTCTGAACTGTTCTCAGACAAGTGGTAGTCTCAGAATTGACCTGTATTTCTAATCCAAAGATTTTACATTCTTCTTTGTATGAAATGAAAAGTTCTGTTGAAAGAATATTCATCTTACATAAAAAAGGAAGAGCACTTAAGACACATGCTGCCCCTCAAAAAAAAAAAAGTCCTAACTCCTGACATATATTTCTACTTTAGAACAAATTCAAACATGCATAAGAAGAGGCAAAACTCCAAAATCTCTTAATATGCATAGTACACACAACTTCACATATTTTCAAAAAGCATTAAGGTTTGTTAAAGTGGGATCTTAAACCTGAACCATATCTTAATTAAGCAGAATTACTGTCCAGATTCCACTCCGATCTTTTCCCTCATGCTACTCAGGACCAGTGACAGAAGGAAGGCCCATGGAAACTCAGAGCAAGTGAGCACCACTTCCCCTTTGGGCAGCAGCCTCTACTACACCAGCTTAAAGAGGTCACAGAAGCTTAGCTTGTGAGCAAAGCATTTCTGGACGGTGCAAGGTACTCTAGCCCAAAGCATGTCAGGGCTAAGACACCCCACTAGGTCACAGGAATTCTGAAGTTTACTGCTGTTACAAAAAGGGCACAAAGCTTTTACACAGTTTTGAAACACACCTCTGAAGCACAGAGGAAAAGTCTTGTCATTAAAGACTGTTATAAAACTTAAGGATTGAACTTCGAAATTGCTGAAAATGAGTACTAAGGAAAATATTCAGCACTAAAGAAGACTGACTGACAGCATGCAGACACACTGCCTACTATCTTTGCTCTAAAAGCTACTCATACTGTGCTGAACAAATTACAAGACTTCAAATAAAAACAAACTGCATACAACTTCAACTGAACCTTCTTGTTTTGGTGAAAGTGTTTTTTTTCACAGAGGTGTAAAAGAATCAAAACATTTTGACTTAAACAAAAATATTTGCGAGGAAAGTTTAAAAGTAGACAGTCATAAAAAACCCACCCTACATTTTGGTAACGAAATCGAGATGCTAACCAAGACTTTTGAAATGCAGTGCAAGTACTTTGTTCAAGCAACAATAACTAAGAAAAGCTTGCTTATTTTTAAGGAGCATATTTTTGATTTATGTCTTGGCAGAAGGAAGCATACAAAAGGATATCTTGCTTATTTAAATCATTAAGAGTTGCTAAAAATTAAAATATCCTTTATATTCCACTATGTTATCTCCTCATTGAGGTGACAGTTTTCTTTCTTTCATTTTTTAAGGAATAATTAGAATTATGCAATTAGCAACAGCACTGCTATTTTAATCTGTATGATTTCAGACATAGAATGCTTCAGTGTTTCCTCCAGTACAATAAAACTACTGACAATACGAAGTATATGTTCATGTAAAAATATTGTAAATTTCAGTTTTTAGGAATTACTGTCTTTTTAAGTCCATAATGGTTTGAATCAGGAAGACGAAAGTTGTGGGAACGAGGAGACAAATACTGAATTAAAAGACAGGATGGATTCACTGAACACAACCAAGAACCAAATCTATTTTTAGCTTGCTAGTGTTTCAAATACATATAGCAAGATACAAATCAATACCCTCTGGCTGCTTACCAGTATCTTTTACATTGTCAAAAAAACCCCTTTCGTGGTTCTTGAAATACTTCTAGAAAAACAAAGCTCTTCACATTAACAAAGCGTGACATTTAATCTCCATGGAATGACTGTATGCCTAATGACACTGTGCTCTACTTTGCAAACAAGCTATTGTCTCTTACAGGCTGTTCACTGAATGCAATTTAGAAGCAGAATGAAAAATGCATCAGATCTAAGTATTACATAAGGAAATCTGACATTAAAAAATCCTACTTCCAGTGAACTCCTCGACCTCCTTCTCTCAACAGTGTGTCCTCTTAGGTGTAGTCAAGTATAGCTATATTAGAACTGACTACTTGGCTGTACTGATATGGTCGGTTTCCCCATATGTACAAAGCCCTGTGAATAATACTAGACATTTGTAAGTATTTCACATATGTGAGGCAATTAAAACGCATGATATTTCAACAAGACCTGTTTGATATTATCTTCAGTACACCAAAAACCCCACCCATCAAATGGAAAACATTACCCTTGTATCACAAAACAACGAAAATACACTTCACTGAAATAGAGAAAGAGGAATTTCCTTGGGCAGACGTAACAGAAGAAGCATGACTAGCCTTTACCGAAAGATACCAGTTTTTCTTTTGACACCCTTTGTCAGTTTTATGTGGAATTCACAGTGGTCTAAGAGGAAATAATGCCTCCCACATTAAAGATCATTAGCCACTGCTGCCAAGGAGCTGAGCTCGACTATGAGAGGAAAAAAAAACAAAAAGGAATTTTACAGCTGTGTTGTCCTGCTAAAAGTATTCACTATCTTTGCTTTTCTTTTGGTCCACATGATGCCTCTCTCTTTGCATCTCATCACCAAATCAAAATCAAGCAGTCTTTCTGGGCAGTGATACCTTTCAGCATTTATTCTCCACTTG
The DNA here is from genome assembly GCA_020745705.1 of Hemiprocne comata. NCBI lineage: Eukaryota > Metazoa > Chordata > Aves > Apodiformes > Apodidae > Hemiprocne > Hemiprocne comata. Next base: position 46,330,002 of record CM036587.1, read on the forward strand.
TACATCCCACAGATACTGCATTACAGACCTCTTCACCCGTGCCAAGCTAGAGCACCTCTTTCTCAAGCTGTTTGTCAAGCCCTTCCATCTTAATCATGTATGTGTGACAGACAACACAGGCAGAGCTATAGCCCTACTAACATTATTTGTGTACCTGCTGTGTTATCAAAAGTAAGCCTCAGCAAAGAAAGATAATTCGATACTTCTGACCCAATGGCTGAGTTGAATTCTATTTCCTAGTGCTACTGTTTCAATTGTATTTTGGCTTTTGTGAGCCATGAATTCCAGGCAAAGAAGGAGGGGGGGAAATTCCACCAGTTTGTTTGAAAGAGGAACCGTACACGTGAAATCATTAGGAACCTACGTTTTTGCAGTCACGTCCACGAACTGCCCTGGGCGGAAGTGAGCAGCATACAAAGGAGTACCTTCAAAAGAAGAAGAAAGATCATGTTCCACTAAATGCTGAAATCCTCTAACCAAGATCCAGTCATTACCATCCAGGGTAGACTACAGTCACGGGCAAGGAAACAAAACAATGTTTTTATTCACATACTATTTGTTCTTCTTTTTAAACCTTGCTGACTGAAATAGATGCTTTGTAGTTACTACTTAAGCACAGTTCTATGTTCCTAACCCAATTTCCATTCCGTAGGAAGGAATGGGCTGGGCTTTACTCAGATACATTGTACTTCAGGTACCCAGACAAACCTCAAAATGTTTCAAAACTTACTAAAGTCAAGACTCAACAATAAACAAACTTGGCAAGAAAATAGAACATGCTCCACTTATAATTGCTGGCACTACACAAAGTGAAGCCTGTAGTAGAAGGAGTACCACTGTTGGTCAGTGACATCACTCATCTGACTGCAATTACATTAATTTCCCTTGGTATCAAAGTTTTAATTGTAATTAAATATATAATTTGTCTTAAGCATTTTTTTTTCATCCAAGTGCAATATTCTTTTACAAGCAGCTTTAAAAAACCACCAGAATCAATAACTTAGTTCATTATAAATAGACTTTAAACAGAAGATCCATGAAGTTGCATCTTTAACAGTTTCCAAGTTGTTTTAAGTAAAATAAAAATAAAATTTCAATTGCTTCATGTGGACACCCATTTTCATGCTGTTTTCAAACCTGTACAAATGTAAACTGAAATTATGTAAACCTCTCCTAAGTCTCAAGCATAAAAATCCTATTATTTCACGTTATATTTATGATTCATACATGCCTGGGGTAAGATGCCTGTCAACTGGCAGAATCATGAACGTGAAGGATGTTACATACAAAATGCACACACTACAAAATCAGTTTATTGAAAATTTGCAGTTCTGCTTTATCTCAAGCTTTTGCTTCCATTTATCAGCCCAGACCTCCTGTTCATGTCCTGTTTGATTTTTATCAGTTACCATACTGTCTTAAAAAGTTCTGGCAAAAACCTTCTCTAATGGCATATAAAAATGTAATACATTAGAATTCCTTGCTCTTTGTAATTCTTGGAAAAATACCTATAACTATCAAAAAGCATAAAATGAAAGCAACCTAAATACAATAGCTAATAAAACCTTCAAACCACACATTTTTTCATTAATCTCCAAACTTCTAGTACTGATTTTTAGTGAGAATATTTATTACAACACGTTTTAATGTGTTTTGCTTTGCAAGCTGATAGAAAACAGTGCCATATATGACAGCCATTAGTCCTACCTCTGAATGCAGCAAGAAGAAACAAAACTCAAACTGCTATTTTAGGGTCCTGAGAACTGTTACACAAAATTCTTTGTGCCCCTCTCATAAGGATAATTGGACAACTTCCTGTAAATGCATTCATATTTATTCCCAACAAGTAAATCAAGGTTACAGATGGTTATTTCTTAACTCAATGCTCATATTAGCTAGTTTTGATCAGACTTCTTTTCCAACCAGTGGAAACAGAGTATCCAGGAAAAAGCCTACTTATCACCGTTTAAAAGACAGAGCCCATTCTCTAGTTTTCCCTAAGTAAAAATATTGTGCTCAACGACAAAGAAATAAAAATTCAGCAATTTCCATACACAAGAATGAAATAGATGCCATAATTTTGTTTAGATCTACAAGTGGCAGATGTTAAATGATTATGCATATAATATTCAGTGGCTCAAAAAGATTACCTGGTTTAATTATGGCATCATCTGTTACATTAAATGTTGTAACTTTCTGCTTCCGTGGTACTCCCGCTTCTTTAAAAATTTCCATTGCAGACTCTGATTTCTGTAACAAAGAGCAGCCATAAAAAAGTCATTTTAAAATACCCAAGGATCAACCTAGCACAGAAAGTGATTACAGACTGTCAACACCACTCAGAGAAACAGATATATCATACTATGCTTTTATCTTGAGACTAGCATTTTACCTCTATTTAAATTTAATTTAAAACTCCTGTGTCTGCATTTTATTTGCTCTCAACTAGTTACCCTACAGCTACATCATATAAATAGGAGATTTATGAAGATTTCTAAGATCAGAAAAAGGAAACCAAACATTTAGAATGTACGTAATATATATTACTGCTTTTTCATGACTTTCAAAGTTTCTGTAGGAATTTAAAAGCATTTTCTCTTTTTTAAAGGTTCTAATGATTTAGTTTCACACCATTATATAAACATAATTTCTTTGATGTATCTAAAAACCCACAGAAATAAAGCCCGATCTTGCAGAAACTTCTATAAATGCTTAACTTGCCACAGAATTTAGAGTCTCCAGACAAAAAAAATACGAACAAATTTTTTTACAATATGCCAAGTACACTCATTGTCAAACCACTGCTGACTAACTAAATTAGGGCTCTTATTTTTAGAGAAGTGTGACAAAAGTTAGAAGTTCTTAAAATTGTTACCAGCTGTTTTAAACAAGACAACTCATAGAATAGCTGACCACTGAGATGATACCAGGCAATAGAAACAGTGATGTGGGAAAACTGTGACCATCAGAAAAAAGCAATGCAGATGACTTTTCGTCAAATGAACTCTCCCAGAAAGCAATGTAGGCATCTGACAATACTGTCACACTTGGATAGTCACATCTCTGAGGTTCACTTTGCAGGAGTTCTGTGTAGTTTTCTCTCTCTCAAAAATACTTGTGTATTTTAAGACAAATTCATGTGAATAACCTTAAAATGGTTTTCTCTGTATTTTGAAATTCTGCATGTCGCCCTTCCTTTTGTTTTAAAAAATCTGATAAAAAGTGTCAGGAGAAGACAGGAAGTTTTGAGAGGAATTACGGAGCAAGATGATGATGACCTCTGACTTAAGACAAAACAGAAATTTTAACTTTATAAATCTGTCCTCATTGGAGGAGAAAGCATCAACACAAACCTTTTTGAGAGTTAAAAGGTTTTTCTAAATTATTTGTTAAGTTCATGGGACAAAACACTTCAAATATTGTTGTTTCTTCTGTTTGCTTGGGTTTAAGTCATTAACTAAATGAAAAATCTCCTCTAAGACCACAAAAAATTGAGGCATCAATGGACAACAGCTGTATTAAACTGCAGTACCATATATAAGATTTAAAAATAAAGACAGACCTCTTTTTAGCAAATGCCTGCCTATCAATCCTTTATTTCCACAGTTACGTACAACTGCCGTGTCAGATGATGGCAAGGAGAGCTCTGTGCTCAGCCTGGGTGCCTGGGAAGAGCTACCTACCACAGCTGAAGCACAGCAAAGGCAAAAGGGTAAAAAGGCTTACATCTCAAGAGTCCTATTATAGCCTTGCCCTGTTGTACTTCAACAACAAGTTTTCTTCAAACACTCAAGTCAGAGAGATTTATTTCTACAAACAAAACACTGTGGTCTTTACAAAGCTTTCCTAAACAGCAATACTGTTCTTATTTTTAAAAAAGATCAACAGTATCTTCCAGCATTATAGGAAAACAGTCGATATGGCCACACTTAAGGGGAGCATATAAAATATTTTTGACCAAAAATGGTTAGAACACTGACAGAATTGCAGGTTTGCGAATGATTTTTCATTAAAAAATAATGAAAAATCTGTTCACTTGTAATGGACTGACATACATCAAGCTAAAAAAAAAATCTTGCTAAAAATGCAATACCTCTTATCATTTTTAAGCACTTTGACACTCAAAAGAAATATGTGAAACTGTTAGTAAAATTATTGAGGCAATCATCAGATTGAATTCATTAAAAATCAGAAGCTGTGAGGAGTTTGAGGAAGACAAGATGCTCCTATGAAGAATTAACAGAAGATAAACTGCTTATGCTAATACAATACAGTACCATTCAGCTTTCTTTTAATTCTCATATTCAGACACTTCAAAGAAGAAACACATAAAAATATAAACATAAGAGAGCAACGATTCAAATCTAAACTACAGAAAGAAGTAATTTGTTAGTATCTTAACAAGTAAAATTGTGCAGAATCATCATAACAAATTCTGTCTTGGAAATTATCTAGTGCATACAATGATGAAGATAACAACAACAGAGAATACAGTCTCAGCCCGGGTCCTCACCACAGACTGGTATACGGATATTTAACTTATTTCTTTATTAAAATGAGTCAAAGTTCAACCAAATTAACAGGAGCTAACTTGGAAAAAGTTAAGTCCATGCGAGTCTTTAACATAACTCAAACTACTAAAAATTCCTTGAGTAGACTTTTTAGGTAGTTCGGCTTTGAAGACATTTTCTTAGCTCATGAGAGCTGTTTAAATAGAAGTTTTCTTTTTTTAATAGAAGTTTTCTAAGAAGTTTCCTTGCTTCCTGCACATTTTCACTCTGACAACATACTGAATCACTGATAATATTATCTTTATGAAAAGATCACCTGTAAGGAGTCTAATGTGCATACTACAACTTAAAAATTATTATTCACATGATTCTTGCATGCCTTAAACCTAGGTAACAGGAAAGAAAAAACACAGCTGTAATTTCTCCAGGAAAAATGTCACACCTGGAAAGGGGAAATGGACTCAAGTGACAGGATAGACACCTGAAAAGTACAAGTAACAATGGTGAAACATTGCATAAACCCACTGAATAGAAGAAGGATACCTTAAAATACAAGCCTGTTCAAAAATCAGTGGAATATACTATAAAAGCCAACAGATTTATTAAATGAAAAAAGTTCCTTCTTCCCTCACCTCCACTAAAGCAACCACAGGTACACCAGATTAATTCTGAGGCTGTGGGACAACTTTCTGTTTGAAAATGGGAAATATATGTCCTCAAAAAGCCACAATCACCAACTGAGATAAGTAATCATGGGTCCTAATTTTTTTGCTTGCCTAAATCAAACAAATGAGTGTCAGGATACTGCAAGTAGTGAAAAGTGTTAATTTAAAGAAATAACAGATCACAAAAACTGCAGTCCTTTGAGGGAAAGGTTTGTTCCTGCTTTGATCTATAATTCAATTTTTCTCCTCACTCCCAGACAACCTTAGCCACTGAAGATGTCTGGGAATTCCACATCAGACATTTGGGGTGTCCAAACAAGTGAGCAGTTTTGATATCACTTTTGATGAGCTATAATCACAAAGCTATCTTCCTGAAAATTTAAGTCTTAAAATTACTCATCAGTAAGAGGACCTGTGGAGCTAAAGCTAATAAAACAGCTTGAGTAAGCTAGAGAACCAAGTCTTCTAAAACAACTGATGAAGCTGGGGAAGTTTACAACAGGCCATTAAAGTGTTTGTTTATTTTGCAGTCCTCATCTTGTATAGCATCTCCACAGACATGGTGAACCCACGTTTCTACACTAACGGCCCTCCAGACCCTTTCAACAGTGTGGGACACTGCACACGAAAGCAGGTTCCTAAACCCATGGTTTTCTTAGAAAATCAAGATGCAAAACCTAGAAAAAGTTCTTCTTGCTATTCTCTTAACCAAGAATTGACACTAGCATGAAGGAAACAAAGGTAAATGTGACAAAAGATCAGCTCCAAAACATGTCTGTCAATTAATCTTTTACCAAATTCTACCTATGCCACTCTTGTACTGTAATCACACCAGAAACAACTATTCTAACAAAAACAACCAGAATGCTTCACTTACATAAAAAGGAGATCCGTTTTTGCCTCCAACAAGTAGCTTAGATGTTTTTCCACCTGACTCGTTCTTTGAAATGTATTTTAAAACATGGCAATCTTGCACCTGAAGAAAAATTGTGTTTACTAGAGTTTAAGCAGATGTGTACGCTTCTGGGAACATAGTAAGAGATTATCAAAACAAGTGAAATAAAGTGTCTGTTCTATTTTTTATCTATGCAACAGGAAATACAGCCTACAAGCAAGGGAGCGTGTTACCTTTTTACCATAGATGTTATTTTTCCAACCAATGAAAGGCTTGTTTTAGAAAAAATTATTAGTAATATGCAAACTATATTTTCATAAACACTCTATGAATCAAATAAACTTTTACATTCATCTTTTTTCCTGCAAGATCTGCAAAATCCCTACAGTACACAGTAGCAAAGCATACAGTAACAGCCCACATTTTAGACTCCAGCTCCTTTGTACTGTAAACCTGATGTCCTTCACAGCACTGGCTCATCACAGTAGTAGCTGCCAGAGAATATAAAGAAGCAGCTTCAGGGCTACAAAGGCTCAGAAACCAAGGTGAAACAAATCCCAAAATGATCGCAGGTGGCAAATTAAAATAAGTGAAGTGGGGTAATTAACCCCAGCTTTATGCTGCCTCCCATCTTCCCTCCTCTAGGTGGTACTGTGCACAGTTCAGCACTTGAGTAGCTGAGGCAGAACACAGACTGCTCCTAGAAACTTTGGGGTATAAACAGAGCATAGTCACTATGCGCCACACAGGGTTGAAAAAAATCTTTCCTTTTTTTAGGGTTTTCCTACTCTACACGTGGCAAGTTTCACTTTTGCCTGAAACTTCGGGTTAACAATCTGAATACAGTATAGGAGATGAAACTAATTATGATTTCTTTCACCTTAAGCAGTGTGACAGCATGTTTTTTTCCTGACTTGGTCCATATTGGCATCATTCCCAATTTTACTGCAACAACACCAACTCTGATGGAATCTGCAAATCAAAACAGAACAGGGATGCAACTCCACATTTAATATTTGAAAGAGTCCATCTCGTAACCTGTGAAGTCCCATTAACTCTGATCTTTCCTGAGGAGCTGAAGGAAAGAAAACATTGCTGACTCCCCACAGGCAGTCTGGGAATAACCTGTTTGTGGTTTTTTATCCCACTAGCACTAAAGTACTCTGTTCCAGTTTTGTTTGATAGAACATGAAAACTAGTTTCCCACTAAGATCAGAACAAGCAATGCTTCAGACTCACTCTTGTTAGAAAATACAACACCCATGTAGAATATTAAAGCCAAACTAACTATTGAGAAGTTTACTGTAGGAGGTTCCTCCCACCCCAAACTTTGCATATTTTTGTCACTGTAACTGCACAGCAAAGGCAACCTGCCAAATCTGGCATCAGACAATCTGTGGCATGAAAAGCAGAACACTCAAGATGAAGAACAAAAGCTTTAAATTTTGCAGACTGTCTGGCTGTTGTTTGCTGTCAAATGATGTGACCCTTCTGAAGGCTCAAACACTTAATATTAGTGTTCTAGTCCACGTGACTTTGGAATCACTGAATGAAGTGGGATGTATTATACACTACGCTTTTTCTTCAGAGTCCAGCAATATTTACAAGAACACTTTCAAGTTCATGTACTTTATATTTTAGAGAGTCTTTTTTGAGGAATTTTTAGTTTATTACCTTGTCATTGTGCAGCAGTGGGACTGACTCAGTGCTGATTAGAACTGAAGTTCTTACAAGGTTCTTAATACCCTGTAATATTTTTAATGCTTTTTAGAGAAACGATGTTTTACATTCACGTATTTACTAAGAGATGTATTGGCTGATTTAGGTAAAAGCAAACAGGAGGATACTTTACAAGACACAACCCTGATGTTACTGAATGCAACCACGACAATAGTGCCTGCATGAGTCTGGCATTTCAGAAGAGATACTTTCTCACCTGGTTTCCACTCGTTCAGAGGCCATGGCTCATCTTTCAGAGGGCACAGCTTGCTGGCTGTCTGAGCTTTGCATTCCTCCGCAGTTACCTTCTTGAGGAACTGGACATTCTCTTCAGAAAGATGCTCATGCCACCATGTTGTGCTGTTAACGTGCCTGACTACAAAGCCCAGCTGCCCCCTTTCCAGTGGTGGGAAAAAGTTTTAAGTGTCTTATCAGTTCACATAATGGCTCATAACACTTAAGTTCATAACGTAATACATACATACACATAATTATATACATATGTATTGGTACACATTACAGTATACAGTCAGAAAGACCAAAATTATACTGGCAAACTATTCTACCACCACCACTAAAAGTGGCCACCCCTGACTAACACCACCTAATTATTTGTCATGCTCTCATCTAACTTGAAAGTATTCCAAAGTATACCAAAGGGGAGGCAAGCAACAACAACTAAAACAACCAGTCCTTCTGTGATAAAAAAAACAAGATCCATGACCAAAGATGTAGCAGTGGGTGGTGTTCACTTTAACTTTAGCAAGGCTTTCAACAGCATCTCCTTTGGCATCCTTCTATCCAAGTTGGGATGTTACAGCACAGACGGGGAGGCTATCAGATGGGCAAAAACCTGGCTGGATCATCAGGCTGAAAGAGTTGTGGTTAATCAATTCCACTCTGCTAGAGGGCCAGTTACAAGTAGAGTTTCTAAAGAATTTATTCTGGGACTTGTCCTGTTTAGTGACATATAAGAGGGGATGAGGGCACCCTTCTGAAGTTTGTGAATAAAACCGAACTGAAGGGAGCTGAGGTACAAGCCAAAAAGGACCCCAATTAAATTCATAAAAGAGAAATGAAAAGTCCCACGCCTGGGATGGAATAACAAGACTTCAGAAGAACTGCTCCCCAGTCAGTCAAAGGACCTGGGAGTTCAGGGGCTGGGAGGGGGGTGGTGCAAAACGGTAAAAAAGGAGCCAAGACATTGCTGCTCCTGGCAGCAATTAAGAGTAACAGCAGCCTCGGCTGTATCAACAGAAGCACGGTTTAGAGGTCAAGAAAAGCAATTATCATCCTTCAGCACTCCTAGTAGATCACATCTGCAATATTAAATCCAGTTTTGGGTCCCCAGTCCAACAGAGATGTTCATAAATTAGTGAGTCTAGTAGTGATTCACAAAAATATATGGGCTGGAGCACTTTCCCTACAAGGACTGAGGTAAATAGGCTTGTTTAGCCTGGAGAAGAGCAAGCTTAGGGGGAGACCTGACAGCAGATTTCTAATACCTATGAGAAAGTTACCAACAAGACAGGGCCAGGCCATGTTCACCGAGATGCATGCCAGGAGAATGAGATAATTGGTATAAACTGAAAAAGGGGGTTCTGACTTGACATAAGTAAAAAATGTTCAGCCTGAGGACAATCAAACACTGGAACAGGGGCCCAGAGAGACTCTGCAGCCTTTGTCCTTCGAGGCTCTCAAGGCCCAAGTAGACAAAGCCCTGAACAACCTGGTCTGACCTCAGAGCTGACCACACTGTGAGCAAGCCCCGACAACTCTCTGACTTTACATTCACTGCTTAACAGCTCGCTGTACTGCCATAATTCTTGTCAGGGCTATGAAAAGTTTGAATGTTCCTCAATCCTGAGCAAGTGCAATGAAATGGAATATTTAACAACACAATTAGCAAACACACGTGGCTAGTTGTAACAGCGGGGCAAGGTGACTCAAAACACAGTAGGTCAAATCGCTCGCTATGAAGCAAAAGTGCTTTTGTTGCAAATAAGCAAGTCCTGCCGTAACTCCCACGCAGGCTGGGGCTTCTACTAAGGCTCAAGTGCTCCAGCAATAAATCGGGCCCTACCACCTTTGCAAGTGCAAACTTTCCGGGAGCTGCCAACAGGCTGCACCGAAGCCGGAGAGGTGCAGACCAGAGAAGCCGCCGGGAGTCAAAGGGCCGCCGAGGTGTCCCTCACCTCGGGGCTGCGACAGAGGCCGAACCCCCTCTGCTCCTGCCCGCCCGACGCGCCCCTCCCCGCAGCAGCCCCTTACCCTCCCCCCCGATACCTGTGCCCGGAAGCCCCCGCCAGCGCCCAGAGCGGCCTCCCCGGCGCTGCCGCACACAGTCGGCTCCCCAGCCGGCCCAGCAAACCCCAGCCTGCCATGCCGCGACCGTTGGCGTAGCCGCCAGCGGCTTCCGGCGCCGCCTGGTCCAACGCTGAAAACCTCCCGTGCTGCCTCGAAAAGAAGGTTCCGGCCCGCGCTCCCTGCAGGGGAAGCCGCTTAACTCAAAAGTTCATAGCTCCTGAACGAACACAAAGACGAGTTCGTGACTGGTAACAGGGCTGGCACTTCTGACTCTGTGGCACCACTGAAATCTGCCTTTTGACAGTACTCGAAATTAATTCCCCCTCTTTCCAGAACAGGGCACCAGCACAGCCGAGAGTGCACTGGGTACGGTAGTGCATGGCTTGTGAACCCCAGAATCCGTCTCGGTTTCAACAGAAATACCTTTTTTAAAGATACGTGACTTTTAAGTGTGGAAATCTGTCGTTGCTTCTTCTTATTACCCTGCTGCTCCATTGTCGTCTCCACTGCAGTTTGTGCGTGTGTGTGTGCGTGGCCAGCTAACCAGATCCGAGAGGGGCTGTAGCCACCTCAGAGTAGGTAATTCAGCGGAATTTTGGTGTTCACACCCAAATCTGCCATCCAGAAAACTACCAGCAGCTTTCACACACACTCCTTGTGTTTCCTTTTTGTCCTTTTAAGAAGCAAATACAGAGTGTGTTCAGAAATGCTTCTCTCATGTCCACAGTCCAACTGATATTCCTACTCTGAAGCTGGTTAGCCACCTTCACTATCACAGTGACCACTGCACCTTTTTGTTCTCTTCCTGGCATCAAGAACACCACCACAGCAGTCCTGCTAAATTTCATCCAGACATATTTTCTAGTGGGGCCCATGAATAGCTTATACTGCTGCCCAGACAGGGACTCCTACAGCAGCAGGAAGGAAGGATCCAAAAATGTTAAAAGTGATAACCCCCATTTCTAAGCAGTGTGACAACCCTGCAATGGTGCTTACCCTACCAATGTACCCTGGAAGTAGCGAAATGTTATTTATCCCCATTTTAAAGATGTGGGATCAAAACACACAGCAAGATTAAGTGATTTGCCAAGTCATGACAGATGTTCCCAGCTGGAGAAAGTGCTCTCTTGATGCTGCCTAGCTTTGTTGCCCCAGTATGTTGCTTTTCTCACCTAGCATGCTGCACAGCTGAGGTGACACAGATTTCATGTACCAGTAGCTTGGAAGTAATGCATGGTAATACACGGGGGTGCCCACATTTTGGAGAGAAAAGTCTTAATGGTGTACTTCTTTACTTCTTGTCTCCTTTTAACATGATGATGCAATTTTTTAATTATTTTGTTTGTTTGTTTTTGGTGCATGCAGCTTTTCATGATGCTAAAGAGGCTTGAACTCTTGTCAGTTTGGGGGTGGGTGCATTGACTGCATGTAGCAAGATGGCTGCAACTCTGAATGCCGTCAGATTGCAAATTGCCTGTTCTAATCAGTGGGAAAGAATTCAAGTGCCTCCTGAACCCAGCAGTAAAAGGCTTTCTGCACAGCAGTAAAAATTACTAGGACTTTTCCGGAGAGAAGGAAGAGAAAGCAACAGTGCCTGTTACAAAATAACCTTCCCTGCCAGTCTGCTGCCTTGGGGAGTGCTCACAATTGCAGGAATGAGGAAATGGAAACATCACTTTCGAACTGGCAGCCTTCCCAAGAGGGAGTTCATCTAGGTTTCACCTGATCAGTTCGGAGGATCTCATCAGCTATGCAATGAAATTGGAAAAACAGAAAAGGGGAATATAAGTGCAGCCAACTGACGGTTTGCAGAGAACATTGCAAGCAAACATGTGGCTGGGCTGAACAGTAACACTCATATTAGCTCTCTAATTGCTGAAATTGCCTTTGTTAAAGTGCAACTCCTCAGCCCAGGACTGCAGGTACAACTAAGACCTATGAGTGAAGGAAGACAGATGGTGCTATGAAGCATATTTTCCTTGTGGCAAAATGGCACTTCCTGTAAATAAAGGGCAAAAAACCCCTCACAATCTAAGAAAAAACCCCTTATCCTAGGAATTCTCCAGCTCATCCCCCCCATTCAAAAATGTGAATGTAAACCCTGTGCCTGTAATGTCCATGCTACTTAGGAGTTTGTTTAGTACCTCTCTCATTCTGGAACGGTTTGATATAGGTTTAGTTTTACACAGTAGGTGTGACCCATAATCCCAAGTGAGAAAGGTCAATCTGAATGACCAGTCAGGTTCTTTCTGGGATTAAGCTGTGTCCTGCTTGTGCAGCCAGAGAGTCTAATGAGGGAGGTAGCTCCATTTAACTCATCAAAAAATATCTTGCTGCAATGGAATAACGAGGCTCACTAAGTCACATGCTGTTCTAGCACAGTATTTGGTGTGTAGGTAAACCCAAGTTCAGCATTGCAGAGCTGCAGGGCTCTGTCCTGCAAATCTGCTCAGAACAGGAGCCTTTCACCTGTTCATTGGTTGGAGTATCACCTCTGCAACCTGCAACAAGGCTTGGCTTAGACCACTGTCCTCCACCACACTCAGCAGGTCTCTAACAGATCAAACTGTAAACCTTTTAGCTGTTGTCAGTTGTGTACCTTTGATACTTGGAGACTAAAAGAAAAGACATGATCATGGTAAGAACTTAATGTGGAGAGGTTTTACCTTAGAGGTAATAAGCAATTAGCAGTGTATTAATGTTTTGGCTTCTTTTATTATCATCAACTTAGTTTACCCTACACAACTAACAATACAACTCAGCTCCATATCTGGCTCAAAAATTAATGGATTTTGGGCTAATATGAATCTTTCAGTATTCTGGGACTTTTGGGTTTTGAATTGGATTTGAGAAACAGTAAAAAGGAAGGCAAGCTTTTAGCTGGCAGAGAAGATATCTTCTATCATCAATTACCTTGAAAGGACAAGATATTATTTATTTTGAAGGAGTTTTCAGACTTGAAAATGATCCATCAAAAGGCAGTAGAAGTTTGAATTTGCATTAAAAGAATCTACAAGAGAAACTGATGGCGGTTCAGCCTAAAGGCAGAATGGCCTTGCTACACCCCTAAGTAATAAAACGGGAGAAAAAAAACACCATTTCAGAGATACAGTAATATAATTACTTATATTCCTCTGCACAAAGCCCATATTATCTTATTACATTGAGTAACTTGGAGCACTGAAAATAACACCCAAAGCCTCATTAGAAAGGCTTTACCATATGGCTAATTTTGTCTTCTGTGCATTCTCCTACACCAGCTCACCACACTATTATGTGCTTGTTTTACATGCTGAGATCTGTAGAGGTTAAAGGAGATTTCCAATTGACTTCTTAAATATCGTGAAGGTATCTTTTCAAATACTGTGAGGGCTGTTACAGAATTGCTGATCTGTATTACCACTGATAATTATTTGGTTTTATGTAGACAACATTTATAATCTGGATTGTGTGAAGTAAACAGAAAGATCTGCAGCAGTGATCTTCTTGAGACGCGTGGACCACCGATGTACATGAAAATAAATGGTGATTTATATGTCAGCATGCAATCCCTTTTTGATCTCTGCATTTTATGTGATGCTACATTATAGAAGCACCTTGTAATGCCTCTGCTAATGAAGAGGTGGAACTGTCCAATTCTATGTAACTATAAACTAAAAAAACAATTTAGCCAAAGATTGTATGTACCAGAAGAACAATTTATCTAATTCCGAATTTTTCTTGCCAAAAGTTTTCTTTTATTTTCCCCCAGTTTGGCAAATAATAAAGAAAAGGCCTTAATGCTTCCTCAGCTGTACATTACATCTGTAGATCCATGCCCCAGGGTAAGGTAATACTTTTTCCATGGTGGGAGCACCATCATGCTTCTGAGGCTCTCAAATCACTTTTCAAATATTGAAGTCCCCCGGTACCCTTCTGAGATATCTGACCTTCATTTTACAGATGAGGAATCGGAGGTGGAGAAAAGTTGAACAACTTGATGAAGATTACAGAATAAAATATTGGAGGAGCAAAGAACATGGAGCAATTGGTTTTACAGTCATGTGCTGGAACAGCTAGAAAATACTCCATCTGAGAACAGGGAAGGAAGGAAGGAAGGAAGGAAAAGAGGAGGGAAACGGCAGATGTTGTAGAGCAGAATTAAGATATGTTGGCAGAGTGGTATATGAGATATAGGGAAAATGACAGCAGCTTCCAACTGAAACACATCCACAAAGGGAGAGATGTGCAGCCTGCTGGGGTAAGGTGTCAAATGAACAGTCAGCCATTAAATGGAAATGTGGATTTGGGATCGATCAGTCAGGACATCTTCAGAAAATTTAGACCTATGACCAAGTAATACTGGCTGCTGTTCAATATCTGATCAGCTGAAGGAATCTTTACTAGCAAGTGTGAATGACTGCACTGTAGGATATAGATGGAGCAGAATTGAATGTGCTGGGGAGAAGCCCCGTGCATCTTGGCTATCCCCACTGCCTTCACTTTATGGTACAAAATCATCAATCAAAGCTGATCCTATGGAAGTTACTTCTGAAGGAGAATCAGGGAGCTAGAGTTCTACATTACTTTGAAACCAATTTAAAAATATATATTTCTAAAACAAACCCCTTTGCTCTAAGGTGAGATTTTCCAAATTATTTAGCACTGGCCCAAAACAGCTTCTTCTGGAACCAGCAACAAGAATGTTTTCAATTCAGTGGGAACACAACTTATCCAAAGCTGCGCCCTTCAGACAATCCCACACAAATTATTTTTGGTCAGTTTTTATCCTTAACTTCTTACAGGTTACATCCTTCACTATAGTCTTTTAGCAATTGAGGAAGCCAAAATTCAAACACCAAGAATAACAATGACCTGATTTCTTAATTTATATACATAATTATTTCAATGGAAAGATCAATCCACTGCCAATCTGTGCTTGTTTCCTTTTTTTTTTTTTAAAAAAAAAAAAAAGTGGCTTGAATATTCTTTTGGTACAGAAATGGTTCTTCTATCACATACAAGTGATCTGTGTGTGCATGAAGTTACAAATCACTGATTGTCACAAAATCAGTCCATGCAAAATTTCTTTCAGAACACGTGTCACGCAAAGTTGGATATTGGATGTGAGATTAAAAAATGTAAATGAAACAAAATTATAATTCCCAAAGAGAATAAGAGATTGTAAATTTGGGTAACCAAAATACAACCCAAAATACAATTAGAAAGCCAGTCAGATGGTTTGGATTAAGTAGGCATATATTAAGGCATGGAATCCTGAGGGATCATGCCCTCCAAGCCAGATCTGTTTACAGCTACAGTCTGAACCCTTCATAACAGCTGGATGTGTCAGACTTTTGTAAAACTGCTACTCAGGCCACAGACCGAGTGAGCACATCTGGGTGCCCATGGTACAAGCTGCTAACATTAGAAATGCCCATGCTTCAGGCCAGGTATTTCTTGAAACACTTTATTACCCTTTTATTGGAACATGGAAGTTGAAAGCAGGCAGCCTCGTAGCAGAGAGACAAATAAAGACAACAAATGCAAAACTGTGTTGTTTTTATTTTAAACATGCAAAATACAGTTCATGCATCTGCCATTTTGAAAAATCTCTCCGTTCGTAGCAGATTAAACCGAAGACATTTTGGCTGTCAACTCTCAATAAATATTTCAAAATGCTTTACAGTGTAAAGATAAGAAATTTAGCAAAATTTCAACAAACCTGTATAAAAAACAGATACAGATAACTTTTTATTTCAAGGCGACATGCTGTAATGTAAAGAGTTCACTCTTTTTTTTTTTCTGGATTTTTCTTCTCATAAAAAGTTTTCAACGATACAACCGCTTAACAGATTTAAGCCTTTAGGCTACACATGCAAAAAAAAATGGTTATTTTAGTTAAAAATCACCAAAACGTGCTATTTTTTGTTTCTTTGTTTCATTTTTAAGTACAGTAGTTGTAGACAGTAGCATTTTTCTTTTTTTATTTTTGTAAAAGTGCAGGCAGGTTCATGGAGCTAGTGTCCTGGAAGACTCGTACTCTGACATACATTTTGGTTTTATCCCTTTGCCATTGTAATAGTCCACGACTTGGTTTGGAACTTCAGCCAAAACGCTTTTTGCTAGAGCAGCTGGGGATGCCTGTGGGAAATGGTAAAAACAACAAATGTTAACCTGTCTCTCTGCTAGAAATTCCATGGGTTTCAGAGGCATCGGTACCATTAGATGAAGGTAGGACGTACAGTTCCGAAATGGAAGGCAAAAAAGACTCAAAGCACTATTGCTGGAAACTCATTTGATGAGTCAGTTGGGGCATGTAGCTGTAGTTGCCTGGCAGTACACTGAAGCCAAAAGTGCTCTGCATGTTTTTCAGGTCAGTTTGGAGTATTTTAAGTTCAGGGTAACAGAACTTCCCTGCACTCAGGGAGAGCATCTTATGGCAATGAAAAGTGCTGCAAAGACTTCATTCATCAGTACTCAGCAAGGAACCCTGCAGAGCTTCAAGTTGAACATGAATGGACATCACTGTAAAAGTGAGGCCTTCATCACCATTCTGCTCTTTAGGATGGTGTTTTAATGGCTGGGCAAGTTTCTAATTCAATAAAAATTATTTTCTTTTCATTGAAATTAAACCCATGGTTGTGAGAAAGCTTCAATCCTAGGCCTCGTGGAGGCTTTAAAGCTCTTCCTACAATGTATTAAATGGTAGGTGTCAACCAGACTTAAGAACTGATGAATCCAAAATCTAGAGATCAATATAGAGATGGCCACTGGCTTTCACCCCAGGCAGGGAGGAGGGCTATCCCTCAGTGCAGGGCAGCCATGCTCTCCGTCAACAACACACGTTTGCTGCCTCACACCCTGACAATGCTTCATTTTAAGCAACGGGGCCTGTTGATGTTTTCTGGGCAACTGTTACCTGCATGTGCTGCTGGGATTTTCCTCAGCCCCTGAATTCAGCAGTGAGAAAACTGGAGTCCTGTTCTCCATGCAGCCCAATAGCACTCTCTTGCCCCGTGTTTTGGATTTGCTTTTTTCCAAGTATTCAGGTAGAACTGATTCCAAGTCCCCTGCAGCCAGCCTACCCAACCATGTTCCCTCTGAGCCCACCACAAAAATGCAGTAAAAATGCAAATACATAAACGTCAGCTTGAGAGGTTTAAACTAATGTGTTTATCCCCAGATAGAGCACACAGGGATCACACACTGCAGCTGAGATAATGTACAGGAACTCAACCAGTGGCTGGGTCGCATTTCATCTGCACACCAAATACTTTTGCCCACATTAATGAGCACTTTCCACCTCTCTGTCTTGTTTTATTGTCAGCCAGCTTTCAAAACTACCACGTCACAAAGTACATGTCTTGACTGTTTATTGCCCTACCCTATTTCATGAGGTGGGATCCTTATCCTTCCAGAGACTTAAAATTAGGCTTACATAGGATGAAAATGGTAAACTATTCATAGACAAGTGATCCCAGGGGTGCAGAAAGCTCCATGGCTATTATACATTCCAGTATCAAATGTTACAATACTACAAATACAGAGATAATGCTACCAAATACAGAAACAAAACTGTTTTTGTATTTTGAGTCACATATTTTATTAGTAATGAATAAAATGAACCACTATTTCCCTACTGTGACTGTGACATTTATACCAAAATATTTGTGCAGGCAAAAAAACCTGGAACATTTCTGCATGAACAAACTGGCAAAGCAGAGCCCTTACTTTGTGAGACAGCACAGCAACTGTTCTGAGGTGTTACATAGTAAAACTACCCATTTATTTTAATCCTTGAAAGTGAAATGCATGGTTTTCCACAGTTGCCCTCTTCTTGCCTAAACCTGTTTTCTCTGAAATCAGCAAAAAATACCCCTTGGAGTCACGCAAATGGCTGATTTCTATGTTGCTGCAGAGAATTACTGGTTTTTTTTAAATCTCCTCAGTGCGCCAAAGCTGTATATACCTTAGGCTGCCCCTGTGCCATCTTACCAAAAATACAACCCTACATAAAGGGTAAAAACCAGGAGTAGGGAAAGAGTCCTGGGCCATCACTGCACACACAAGCCCTGGCAATCACAGAAGTTCACTCTGCTCTATCTTTAAAAATGATGGGCAGGAGCACTTGTCCCCAGCTTCTCTGAATCATGTGTAGTTCACATGTCTGAACACTGGGCCAACACTCCTCTCTCTCCATCATCCTCCTGTGGCCACATCTCTCTCTGCTGATGCCACATCCATTCTTCCTGAACGAAGGGTCAGCCTTTCAGAACAGGCACTGTCAGGGCTCATGTGCATTGCTGAATCACTGTCACTTGAGGAGTCAACTGAGCTACAAGCTCCTTGCCCAGTGTGCATGTGAAGTAAAAAGCCTTTTACTGGGGTTTAAGCTGACACATTTACTGTGTCTATGGACTCACAGGCAACATGTGGCCTGGGGTAGTTGGCTTGACTGCACACTCCAGTCTGAGCATGGACAACTGTTGCCTTAGAGAGTTTCATCATGCTGGTGATGTCTTTTGGTCCTGGGGCTCTTTCCAGCATGGCGCATCCCAAAACCAGGGTTAAGGGGTGATTTCCTGTCTGATGATTTGGGCCACTTGTATGTACCTCAAGTACTTTTGTGGTAGTCAAGCAGTCTCACTTCCAGACCAGCTGGTGCAAAGCAGCATTTGTATAAGTAAGGATCAGACCCAGTAACTTCTGAGCTAAACACCAGCCCCAGTTCATCAGTGCTGTGTAAGGGTTACCTGCGCTGGGTTTTTAACACAGGTGGTAGATTAATGTTTTACTGTAACGTTTTCTCTGCTGTTTAACTGCTATACTTGAAGAGCATCCTAGCAATAAATACTTGCATATGAATAGTTCTCAACAGTACACAACAATCTGATCAGGCAGCAGCAGGAAAATAATCCCCTATGATGATAATTGTTGTATATTACAAATGATTGTTGATTCAGCTCTATAGCATCACCATGCCTAATCTTTAATTACAATGCATAGTGCAAAACATTGCTCCTTGCACTGGTTACGAGCTGTGCTTTCCACACTCATTGGTGATATAGGTGTCATTAAGTCACAGTTGTTAGCCTTTATGATTAAATACAATGCAGAGTGGAATACAATCTACCTGTGGCATCAGATTTGCGCACAGTAAATATATCATGCACCCTAAAGGAAGAGAATTTCAGCTCTTATAATATGACTGTGAATGGGTTGAGACAGGTGATTTTCTTCAACTACATTTCAGTGGTTGTGAGCATCACTGTTCTACAGTTTCAGGTGAAGGACACGCACATTGCTAGGGTGGTGATAGTTACAGAGAGAAGAAATGCACTTAGGTTCAGGGAAAATATGTTCCCTTTGTTTGTGGTTCTCCTGTAGTGAATTGCACATGCCACCCACTATGCAATGGGACATTTTTTTAAGCAGTAATGATTACCTTGATTTTATCAAGCTTCTTCAACTACAGGATTTGCCAAGAATAACTACAATTATTATTATTATTTTGATAGCTTCAAAGATATTCCTTAAAGAGAGAGTCAAAAAGGTAAGATGCTTTACTGAAGTATTCCTGATACACTACATTATGTAGGAGATGAAATCCCTGTAATAAAGCTTTCTGTCTACATTGGGTCTTTACCCAGTAAAAGATTGAAGTGGCATGAGGTTTTAGGTATGTGAATAATTGTTACTAATTGCAATGTGTTAAATGGCTATATGAGCACTGTGCAGGACCAGAACCTCCTCCAAAGTCAAACATAAAATAAAAGGGTTATTTTTACAACTTCCTTCTCCCTCCTTTCAATTTTCTCACAGTGGCAGCTTTTGGATAGATTATTTTTGATCTCTTTGGATAGATATGAAATTTGGGGTTTCAAGCTGACCTGAGAATTGAAGTAATGAAAAAAAAAATGTTTGGGTTGATTCCAAATGAATTTTGGTTTATTGTTCCAGAAAAACAAAAAAGAATTGCTCACAAAAAACGTTTTCTTCCCTCTTTCCATCACTAGTAGAGGTAGTATAGATTTAGGCAGAAATAAATACTTGATTTACCAAAAAGCCCTATGAAACTTGTACAACTTGATTTGTAGTCTTTCTAAAAAGATCCTTCAACATTTTTTTCTACTTTAATAGTTGAACAACCTAAATATCAAAACTAAACACAAGGTACACTGATAAAAGGGATGTGATTATTAACTGAATACACCTTTTACTTAAAGCTGTTGAGCGTAATATGCTGATTTATGGTAATTCCTGTGTTTGATTAGAACTGAGATGACAAAAATCTCCCAAATGTGTTAGATCTCCATTTCTCTATAGGGAAAAATAAATTTGAATAATTTCTCCCTCTAAAAATTATTTGACTAGTTGATGCAAAAGGCACGGTCTTTCATTTGTGCTGAGGATAAGTTAGCAAGACAGCTGTGAATGTCACTTTGTTCTGAGAGAGAGATTATTTGGGATATGACAATAAAGAAATCCACCCAGAAGTGGCTATTGTTATGGCACTCATCCATTACACTGACATTTTTGAAATGCTAAAATATCACTAAAGTTGCATAAGAAAAATTGACTTTTCTGATACAGGAAATACATTATCTATCTCTATATCTATATTATCTCTGCTACAGAGAGAAAGGGGGAAAAAACATTGCTATTAAACAAGAGCAAAACATTTTCTATCATCTACCAATACTTGGGAAATTAATCTAAAGCAGCTAAAAATAATATAAGCTTGTCCTTTGATCAAGGCTGGCAATTAAAATCTCACATAGACTCACTCACAAGTTAACACCAGAGGCACAATATATTCAGTGCCCAGAACTGCAACTGTCTGTGTTAATCTATTCAATCAAGGATTATTTCAACTTTGTTATAAAATCACAAAATTAAACTAAAAATAACAAATGCAGTTCCTTGCAGAAACATGTTTACAACTAATTGAAAGTAGGTCTAGCACTAGCTCATAAATAACTTGCCTCTCAACACTTTTACAATAGACTACAGTGCAGCACTACGCACTTGTGGTTCTTTGATGAAGGTGAATCACGAGCTATGAGCTGTTGTGCTCATACTTTTTTCCAGCAGATAGGTGACTGAATGGCACTGTCACCACAGAAATGTATGTATCTACAATTCAGTGGCAAATCTGCAGGCATATGGCATGGTGTCACCAAACTGATAGCAAAGGTGAGTTTTATTTACCTCCTATGAGGCTCCATTGTGTGCATAAAGGCAGAGGGAAAAGAGGAACAAATGTATTTCTCTTACTCCTCAGCAGAGTTTGTGAAAGTGCATCTAGAGCTAAGACAAATATGGTCTAAGACAACATCTAGATCTCAGACGAAATTGTATTTTGAAGTGAGAAAAATTTAGAGGAGGAAAATAAAATGCAGGTATTTTAGAAGTAACAAAGAAAAAAAGTCTCCTGTGGTAACAAAAAGCCTAGAAAAACAAAAGAAACGTAAGCGCTGCAAACCCATACGCAGACCAAAACCAACCGAGAATTGAAAACTTCTGGGTGACATATCCAGTTCTAAGGATCAGTAGTGTCTGGGAGCAGATTGGCAAAGGCAATCTCATGAGGAGAATGAGTCAGTTACACTGTGGGGTAAAGACATTTTCAAATGAAATACCAAGGATATCCTTCCCAGACATTGAGGTGAGCAAAAAAACAGCCTCAAGAAGCACTTCAATCTAACAGAAGGAATGAAGGGAAGGAAGGGAGAGAAAGATGGAAAAACAGAGGGAAAGGGACATGATCAGCATCACAGAGGAACACAATGGCCATTCATAGTATCATAGTATCATCATCCTGGTTGGAAAAGACCTTCAAGATCATCAAGTCCAACCACTACCCTAGCTCTGTCACATCTACCACTAAATCCTGTCCCCTGGCACATTCCATGCCTCCACATGGAAGAAAAGGGCCCTCAGAGCAACAAGGCTGGTGAAGGGACTAGAGGGTAAGTTTTAGGAGGAGAGGCTGAGGGAGCTGGGGTTGTTTAGCCTAGAGAAGAGGAGACTCAGGGGAGACCTTATCACTCTCTACAACTATCTGAAGGGAGGTTTTAGTCAGGTGGGGGCTGGGCTCTTCTCCCAGGCAACTAGTGACAGGACAAGAGGGCACAGCCTGAAGCTGCTCCAGGGGAGGTTTAGGTTGGATATCAGGAAGCACTTCCTCATGGAGAGGGTGTTTAAACATTGGAATAGACTTCCCAGGGAAGTGGTGGAGTCACCATCCCTGGAGGTGTTTAAGGAAAGCCTGGACGTGGCACTTAAGTGCCACGGTCTAGTCAATGTGGTGGTGTTAGGTCATAGGTTGGACTTTATGATCTCAAAGGTCTTTTCCAGCCTCAATAATTCTGTGATTCTGTGGTAAAACCCAGCTGTGTGTGGGAATGATCCTTCTGTGGGTGAACACTGTCTCTACCCAGCTGCTGAAAAAGTCCCTGGGACAGATGCTGCAACCTAAGGCACGTGAATGAGGAGAAAAGTACATGGCAAAGGCAATATTTAAAATCTGGCAATTTAATGCTCGGTCTGTCCCTTCCTCTTCTGCAAAGTGCCTCCTACACCACTCTGGAATCAGACAGGAACAGCTGGCTGAGGGCACAGGGAAGCTCTTAGTAACACCACTTTCTTGGTTGTGTTCTTGTACAAAATTTAGGGAAAGGGTTTGAAGGCAACCAGGATGCTGTGAGTGGACAGTCCTGCCTTTGAGAACTTGGAGACCTACATTTCAGTAAGGAAACAGCCTCCTGGGGGGGTACACTGTGAGTACAAATTCACAGCCATTTCAGCTGCCTGTAGAAATGAAGGGATGGAAAGCAGAACACAGTAGTCCTAACAGAACAGATAAAAAGAGAATGAAAAAGAGACACTGTGAAAAATAAGTTAGGGAGGGCAACCAAACTAAAATCAGGGAGAAAGTGGAAGTAAGGACTGGCACCACAAGCAGCAGATGTTTTCTGCCCCATGTCTTCCTTCCCCACCCTCACCACCTCACTAATCGAGCACATTTCATTCTATGTTACTTTTTGTTCCTCAATTTCTGACACAATATGCCATAGACTAACTAAACACTTCACGCTCACCCAAAGTTAGGCCCAGCGACAGGGAACGTTCACCATACGTTATTTACATTCACCCTTCTGCAAAATGCATGGAAAAGTCAGCTTACATGTTTGAAGTTCCTAAATGGCACAAACTGGACAATGTCTCGAAGCACAGGCTCGCCCTTGGGAGACCTCAGGATCCCATCATCACCATCCAGCATCTGCATGTCACTAAAATCGGCGTTCCCCACCCCGACGATGATGACTGACATGGGAAGGTGAGAGGCATGGACAATGGCCTCTCTGGTGTCAGCCATGTCTGTGATCACGCCATCCGTCAGAATCAGCAAGATGAAATATTGCTGAAGTTGTCAGACAAGAAGTGGAAAAATATATCATTAGTTCATCTTCCAAAGCTTCTTGCCCTTTTCCAGTATCAAAGTATTTCTGGTAACTCACCTGTGGGCTTTTTTAAATAGAAAAGAGCCTTTATAGTGACTCAAAGGTTAAGCACGTTTCCTATCCAAACCTCCTCAGCCACTAATTTCCCGTTTTCTGGAGTTTAGCTCAAGTTCAGGTAATTTCCAGGAGCTCGAGGGAGCCAAGGTATTTGCAGTGTAGAAAACAGGGTTTCTAGCTGCTAGGGCTGGGGCAGTCAGGACTTTGGCTGGGAAGTCTGGAATAGTCCTGAGATCCCCACTAACCCTATTTTCCATCTGCTGCCCAATAACTTCTGCTGACAGTTTTTGATTACATTTTTTTCCCCTTTGGAAACCAGTGGGAGGCAGGGAGGAATGGGGTATTGAAGCATTACAAGCCTGCAGCAGAGCTGTCAAGGAGGTTATGACAGCACTTTGCAGAGGAGCTTTGCTAACAGGCAAGTGGGATGGGTGCAGCCATCTGCAAAATGGAGGGTGATCCACTGGTGCCTGTGGGAGAAGCACTGCACCATCGCAGGTCCGACTGCATTCTGCAGACTAATGGGAAGGAGAGCAAGGGCACGTGCAGGGAGGAATATGTCCATTTTCAAACACTTCATACAGAGCCCTGAAGGTTTTTTCATTCTCTAAAGGACAGCAAGCGATTTTGCATGCTTGTCATTTCTTTCCAAAAACTCCAAAGCCCACTGGACAGGGATCATGGGCTGTGACATCTTCTCTCAGTAATGGGCAAGAGTGACTCTCACTTGGATCTTTTCTGAATTTTTAGGCAGCTGGAGTCATTTAACAAACGTGCATTAAGAGGAAAAATGAACAGATTTTAGAATTTGGTCATTCTGCACGAGCAATACCAACACACAAAACATCATTAAACTTTATATACATACAGCTATATAAACTCACACAGGATTCTGTTCATCACCTCCTGCCATGAATAAAACAAAACATGCCGGCAGAAAACTTTATCTTGAAGTCTCATGCCATAAATTAACTTTTTTTTCAAATAGAAAGAGGAGAAGCTTAGGTTTAGAGGAATAAAGCAACTTACTCAATATGACGCACTAGTTCAGAGGCAGCACTGGGAACTGAGTGAGCCACCTCAGGGTTAGGTGGCTATGGGAATTCAAACACAGCAATTCCCTATTTTAGGACTGAGACTCTAAAGAGTATCAAGATCCTGGAAACAGCAGTGGAGCGACAATCAGAAGCCCAAACTCATGAACAGAAATGTTTGGGAACTGCTGCCTTAATAGGACTTAAAAAAAGGCTCAGCACATGAAGAAAACTTAGAGAAAGCTCTAGGCCTGGTGGTGAGACTCATGCCAATGTACAGCTCTATTCTGCTCATATACATAGGCATTTTTCTTGCTGCAATGTACAAGTCCCCTCTTACATCCTTGACTCCAACAGTACTACTCTTGTAAATGTTTCAAAACTACTTGCTCACATATTTTCACCAATTCTCTCATAATCCCTTCCTCCCATTCTGTTCGGAAGGCAGGAGAGACATAAGCTGAATCCCTTTCAAAGATGTACATTTAAAACATCATTGACACTTAAGCCTTTTAGCCCAAGAACCTAAGGGGTTTTGTATCAGATGCAGGCTAACAGACTTGTCTCCTGATTTCTAAAAGTCACATAATACTGCATGTCAGTAGTAGCAAATTGAAAATGCTATCACTGTATTCTTCAAAGGAATGGTTGTAAAAATCCCCTAGTTGAACAGAAAACTTTTAGTACAGCTTCTGCAAGAGACTTGAAATTGGGTAGTCTATGCAGGGAATCAGTTGAACTCATCTTTTACGACCAACACTTTAAGGGCTTGGCCCCTAAATTTTTATAACCTTACTTGTGCTATTTATGTTTCCACACTGAAGAACTGGGTGTGTTAGAGTAAAACAGCTCTAAAAGCAGGAAACAGAGCAGTGGGGAAGAGTTTAAAGTTGTGACTATTGAAGCTATAAGGACTTGCTCCAGCTGACCCAGGCTCAAGCTACCTTCTGTAACGGG
Source organism: Hemiprocne comata (assembly GCA_020745705.1). Classification (NCBI taxonomy): domain Eukaryota; kingdom Metazoa; phylum Chordata; class Aves; order Apodiformes; family Apodidae; genus Hemiprocne; species Hemiprocne comata. The sequence goes on from CM036587.1 coordinate 46,355,595, forward strand.
AAGTTAGTGAAAACTCTGAAGGCAGGACTCACATGCACGAAAAGGCCTTGTTTTGATGGCCTACAAGAGATGCATCATAAGACAAGAAAAAGGCCAAACACAGCATTATGCCCTTACCGAGGCCTCCTTGGTGTTGGTCTCCTCCGATGCCGATTTTGCCACCTTCTGGATGATGGGAGCAATGTTTGTTGGCCCATACAGCTGCAGCTTGGGAAGGCAGCTCTGATAAGCCTCCACAACACCTTGTATTCCTGGCACAAAAAGCCACACAAAAGGCAAATAAATGTGGAGCACGTTGCTAATACCAAGCTTGTTTAAAATGTAAATGTTCTTACTCAATACATTCAAACTATCACATGATTAGCAAGGACTAACAACTCCAGATAATTTTCAAGAAGCTGTCTCTAGCTGCCTTGAATCTAGCTTGTAAAATATAATTAATTACATCATGCTTCTTTTTCCTAGCAGTTTTTAAGGTCTAATTTCCAGATGTCAGCTTACAATGCCATAGCTTCCATCCTCCTCAGCTCAAGGAGTAGGTGAGCACTTCCTGATCACCAGCTAAGATTCATGCTCAAAGGGTAGACACATACTAAAAACACTTCAACACTTCTCTCTTCTCCTTTTCAGAGAAGTACTTACTTCTGTTTATCATGCTAGTTACCAACACATTTGCCCTTTTTACTTACAACCTAGACTTGTCAAGGAATTCAAGTATCTTTTCAAATACCTGACTGCCCTGTGCTCAGAAAATAATTTTTCAGGGTGAATTTGCATAATTGCTCACAGGTTGAATTCAACTATGACCAAACGCTGTGAAATCTTGGAAGAAACAGCAGGATGCTTTGCAGTCTAAAGAAAAATGAGCTTTAGTCAAGAAATTTTGATGGAGCACCAGCTATTTTTGACTTTTTCAACTCAGGATATATAGCCAGACCAGCGAGAACAGACTTCTGCTGACACACTTGACAGATCACAGAATGGAAATTGGTGTTTTCAATCATTGAGAAGAAGGATTTGTTGAAGTGATGCACGTTAACCTCTGCATTCAGAACTCTCAGCTTACCAGACCTAAAGGATTAGAGGTCTAAAGTTGGAAAGAAAGTGATAGACTGAAGAGCTTTGTAAAGGATGCTGAAGAATGAAATTACTTCAGTAAGACCCTAAGCCAGTTTCAGTTTGCACTAAGACTAGCTCACTTACGAGGTTTTACTGAACCCTGTTTACAGGATATATGGGTGCAGACCTGTTACTAACAAATCACAAGGAATTGTAATTGCTTTAAATGGTACACCTGAACCATCTATGAAAAATGGTGGAGAATGCAGTCTTCTCTCTTTAGAGATAGTTACAAACATATTTTTCCATTGCAGACCAAAGAACACACTCCAATTACAGCTATGATTGGCTAAAATGTAGAGTAAGGTTACAAATTTCCCTTGGTAATTACTGTGAGAAAATTACAGATTACAAAACTGACCTTTTGTTAACTCCCAATTTTAAATCTGCTAAGGATTTTGTTACATATACTTAATGATCTTGCATGAAGGCCTCATATATCTTCCCTACCATGACGACAAGATACACTGTAGATTTTTTTAATGCATTAAAATAGTATGAGATAAACCTTACTTCCTACATTCCACACAGGTTTAGTGTGGTTCATGTCAGAAAGGTGCTTTCACCTTAGAAAGAAACATGTTCTAGAAATGTAATTTCGTGTTTGCTGCCTCAGATTAGTATCTTTTAGAAATATTTGCTGTCTTTATATATTCAAATTCCACCAGATATGTGAGCGGCTTACTTTATAGCTTACTTCAACTCCTTTATTTTAGGAAAGCCAATGTGCATTTTTCTTTACAAATCAACTCCTTACCTTTCTAATTGGAATTCACTTTCAATAGCTCTGATGGAATTCAGTCTATGCAGCATATACATATGGATTAAAGAGGCATGTAAAATGCATACATGTGTAGAAGCATGTTTATTAGAGGTTGTCAGCTCCTTCCTCAGACAAAAAGACTAAATACTAAACATAAGACTATAAATACAATATTAAAAAAATATAAAGCTATAACTACTAAAATTTTCAAGAATGGAAATGGTAACAGGGGAGAAATCACAGAATCACCAAGGCTGGAAAAGACCTTTAAGATCATCAAGTCCAGCCTATGACCAACACCACCACACCGTCTAGACTATGGCACTAAGTGCCACATCCAGCCTTTCCTTGAACACATCCAGGGACGGTGCCTCCACCACTTCCCTGGGAAGTCTATTCCAATGTTTAATCACCCTCTCCATGAGGAAGTGCTTCCTGATATCCAACCTAAACCCCCCTTGGAGCAGCTTCAGGCTGTGCCCTCTTGTTCTGTCACTGGCTGCCTGGAAAAAGAGCCCAGCCCCCACCTGACTAAAACCTCCCTTCAGGTAGTTGAAGAGAGTGATAAGGTCCCCCCTGAGTCTCCTCTTCTCCAGGCTAAACAACCCCAGCACCCTCAGCCTCTCCCTATAAGACTTTCCCTCTAGTCCTTTCACCAGCTTCATTGCTCTCCTCTGGACCCGCTCCAGCACCTCAACGTCCTTCTTGAAGTGAGGGGCCCAGAACTGGACACAGTACTCGAGGTGAGGCCTCACCAGTGCTGTGTACAGGGGGAGAATTACATCCCTACTCCTGCTGGCCACACTATTCCTGATACAAGCCAGGATGCCATTGGCCTTCTGGGCCACCTGGGCACACTGCTGGCTCATGTTCAACAGGCTGTCCACCAGCACTCCCAGGTCCCTCTCTGCCGGGCTGCTCTCCAGCCACTCTTCCCCCAGCCTGTAGCGCTGCCTGGGGTTATTGTGGCCAAAGTGCAGGATCCTGCACTTGGTCTTATTGAATTTCATGCCGTTGGCCTCAGCCCATTGATCCAGTCTGTCCAGGTCCTCCTGCAGCTTCTTCCTACCCTCTGGCAGATCGACATTCTCCCCCAGCTTGGTGTCATCTGCGAATTTACTGAGGGTGGACTCAACCCCCACATCCAGGTCATCAATAAAGATATTGAATAGGACTGGGCCCAGGACTGATCCCTGGGGGACACCGCTGGTCACCAGACACCAGCTGGATGCAGCTCCATTCACCATCACTCTCTGGGCCCGGTCATCCAACCAGTATTTGACCCAGCGAAGGGTGCACCTGTCGAAGCCATGGATTGCTAGCTTCTCCAGGAGGATGCTGTGGGAGACTGTGTCAAAGGCCTTGCTGAAGTCAAGGTAGACCACATCCACAGCCTTCCCCTCATCCACTAGGCAGGTCACCCAATCATAGAGGGAGATGAGATTAGTCAGGCAGCACCTTCCTTTCCTAAACCCATGTTGGCTGGACCTGATCCCCTGGTTGTCTTCTACATGCCGCTGGATGGCACTCAGGATGATCTGTTCCATAAACTTGCCAGGCACCAAGGTCAGGCTGACAGGTCTTTTTTTCCCCAGATCCTCCTTCCGGCCCTTCTTGTGGATGGGCATCACATTGGCCAACCTCCAGTCATCTGGGACCTCCCCAGTGAGCCAGGACTGGTGATAAATGATGGAGAGTGGTTTAGCTAGTTCTTCCACCAGCTCCCTCAGCACCCCAGGATGAATGCCATCCGGACCCACGGACTTGTTGGGATCTAAGTGGCACAGCAGGTCCCTAACTACTTCCTCCTGGATTACAGGAGGGCGATTCTGCTCCCCATCCCTGTCTACCAACTCAGGAGCCCAGTTGTCCTGAGGGTAGCTAGTCTTTTTGTTAAAGACTGAGGCAAAGAAGGCGTTAAGCACCTCAGCCTTTTCCTTGTCCTCTGTTACTAAGTTCCCCTCCTCATCCAATAAGGAATTAAGATTTTCCCTGACCCTCCTTTTGTTATTAATGTATTTATAAAAGCATTTTTTATTATCCTTTACAGAGATGGCTAGTTTAAGTTCTAGTTGAGCTTTTGCATCTCTGATTCTCTTCCTACATGACCTTACAATATCCATAAATACTTCCTGATTCACCTGCCCTTTTTTCCAAAGTTGATACACTATTTTTTTATTTCTGAGGTTTTGCAATAGTTCCCTGCTCAACCAGGCTGGTCTTTTTCCCCGCCGGCTCCTTTTTTGGCACATAGGGACAGCCTGCTCCTGTGCCTTCAGAATTTCATTTTTAAAGTAAGCCCAGCCTTCCTGGGCTCCTTTGTTTTTGAGGACTGCTTCCCAAGGGACTCTCCCAACCAGCGTCCTGAAAAGACCAAAGTCAGCCCTCTGGAAGTCCAAGGTAAAGGTTTTGCTGATGACTCCTAACTTCACCACATATTGAAAATTCTATCATATCATGGTCACTGTGCCCAAGACAACCTCCAACCACTACATCTTCCACCAGCCCTTCCCTGTTTGTGAACAGTAGGTCCAGCATGGCACTACCCCTTCCAGCTGTAGCAGGAAGTTATCTTCTATACATTCCAGAAACCTCCCAGATTGGCCCCTTTCTGCTGCGTTGTACTTCCAGCAGACATCTGGTAAGTTGAAGTCCCCCACAAGAACAAGGGCTAGCGAACGTGAGATATCCCCAAGTTGTTGAAAGAACATCTTGTCAGTCTCTTTACCCTGGTCAGGTGGTCTGTAGCAGACTCCCACTAGGATATCAGCCTCACTGGCCTTCCCTTTTATCCTCACCCATATACATTCTGCCTTGGTGTGTCTAGTATTGAATTCTAGGCAGTCAAAGCACTCCTTAACATATAATACCACCCCACCACCTCTCTGGCCTTGCCTGTCCCTTCTAAAGAGCCTATAGCTGACCATTGCAGCACTCCAACCATGCGAATCATCCCACCACATTTCCATGGTGGCAATTATATCATGGTCTCCCTGGTGCACAATAGCTCCTAATTCCTCTTGTTTATTTCCCATGCTTCAGGCATTGGCATATATACACCTGAGCTGTGGTACAGATATCCCGACCACTTGCGTGGTTACCAACCTATTAGTGAGCCCTATGTTCTTGCTGCCACATTTATTCCTGTTTCCCGCCTTGAGTGGGACAGCAGAAAAAGTGGGGATATCTTTATTTTATGAATTCCAGTGATCTTCTTCTCAATACACAGCCCTTATTCCATGTACGATGATGCTTCACACTACCTTGTGCCAGCAAAAGCTCACTGCTTCCACAAAGAAAGGGATTTCATTCCTTAAAAGCAAATTATACACATACTATTTATATTGGCCTTAACCTCTGCTTCTTGATTTAAAGCAAGATACTCTTCAGCAATTTTCCTCTATTTCTGGCAAATATGCTAAATATTACAAGGAAAAATAGTGTGGTCACAAAACACACTATCTCCCTCTCACTCTTGCATCCTCTCTGGCGTGAGAGCATCTAAAAAACATCACAGAACAATTGGCGGTCGGAACTAATCAAGCATCCATGACGGGCAGATCATGAGCAAGCTGCAGCAGATGATTAAACAACACATTTTCTGATCTGTCTCCTTTTCTTGTTCTCATCCAGATGGATAATATTTTAAATGGTATCATTCAGGACAAAGAAGTGCTTTTTGTATCTCGTAGAAGCATGTGCAAGTGCTGCAAAATTTCTCCCCTGGCCTTCTTTCATGCTGCTACCATCTTTTGATGTTTTCTTAGCCCTAAAACTCTTTATAGGTGATGGGTTAACTTATCAGATAACTGAGTTTTATGGAAAGAGCCAAATAAAGTTTAAATAGATAACAAATATTAAGTGATATAAATCAACAGAAAGCTCACAGAGCAGCTCCTTTGTGCTTTTTTTTTAAAAACTCCTCTCATTTCCATTGCTACATTTTATTTTGCATACATAGTGTGGTATGGATAGTAAGTTCTTTATTTGCAGAGGGTTTGTTTGTCCAGCCTCTGATCTGCTACTGGCATTATATAGATGAGGCAGCCTTTTCATGTGCCAGTCATTCAATACAAACCACTGTGTAACAACGTCAGCCTGATCAAAGAATTAGCCTTGGACTCAAAAGAGGCAGCAGAGGAGGAATAAAATATGTGTTCTTTGCATAGTGTGTTAGTGCTTTTTTTTTCCTGAGGTGTGCAGCACGTCAGAAATGTCCAGCACTTAGACTGGGAAATGAAGCTATATTTGAACTACATGCATAATATGCTATCACCTAATCAAGACTGTTGTTAATTGAGAGGTTTTAACAGGTCAGGCCCTGTGCAGATGCCAATGTGTCTAAGTTCAGAAGCAAGCTAACTATATTTTAAGATACAATAGTCCAGACAAAATCCTGAGGTCTGTTTTTCTTCCCCAATTCAACCCCACACTATCAGTACGACTAAAATCTCAACTTCAAGCTGGTTTACAAGCTGACAGGCACATCTAGATGCATACATATATTTTCAGCTTCTTTTAGCTCCATAAAAGCAATGTAAAAAGCTGTGTGAACACATCAAGCAGCTGTAGGATTTATGCCCAATTGCATTTCAAGATATGACTGCTGGGGCAGTCCAACAATCCAAGAACAACAACAAAGCAAGAATGACCACTGAACCGAAAACAGAGGTCTTGCATTAAAATGTGTGAACTCCCAGTTCTTTTAATGTCTCTTTCCCTTGGATTGCTTGTCCTCTCTTCTTTTCCTCACTTAATTTCTTGGCATCTTCTCATCCTGAACATATTCTGCTGACCATGCCTGAACTAGTAAGCCTGAGAAGAGCTGAAAGGAGAGGCTAGAAAATTTGAACAGGAAGAACATTTTGAAACATCCATTTCAGTGTTTTGGAGGGCAGCAGAAGGGTAAGGAAGAATGAAAACATGTGGATTTTAAGGCAGCAATGGTCATCTGACCAAGACTCTCAAATAAACGGTTAGTCTGGGATTACTTGTTAGACTGTTTAGAGATTATTGTCCTGTTCTCATCTTTTACAAAATGTGTGAATTGTGGCAGGAGATTGTAGGAGGACAGAATCAGTCACTGCAGACCTCACTGACACTCAGCAAAATCTGCTACATTAATCTGGCCTCTGACTACTGAGGATTAGTGATTGTTGCTGGAACATACTGATTGATATCTTACACTGCATTAAAAGAGCCCCTTGCTGCATTTGCTCTCATGAAAGTGTGCTTCCTTCTGTTACAGCAGTCCTCAGCTGCTGCCCTGACCCTTTGGTGCTGGACATTGCTGAGTTGACTTGTAGCAGGCTACTGTTGCTAGAGGTCTGGCCAAAGAACTGGCTCTACATGGAGAAGTCTTTGATCAGAGGTGCACAGCCTGCTTTTGCATGTCCTGCCCTTCCTCGCTGCATAACACATGATGTTGCTGTAGCTCAAGGTCTGGAATGAATCTAGAAAGCATGGCTTTACTTTTCAGACATACTAGCAATTTGGAGAAGCTCAAGTGCTGAATGTTCAGTGTGGTGTAGTTTCAAAGGGACCTATTTTCTAAAGCTAAACCTGATGGCTTGGAGGCTTAACAGGTCTTGAAACTCCCGGCTTCTTTGTTTAAAAGAAACATTTTAAACAATACTTGAGGGATACAATAAAAAATACAAGCACATTTTGAAGAGCAGAAATACAGCACTCTGTCCTAATCGGAATGTTACCTGCACATTCTGGGTTGTCTTCATTGAAATTGATTGCAAAATCATGAGAAACCTGCAGGTAATGGAAAGAAGAAAAGACATCTGTAGTCAGAAAATTATTCCAAGAGAACTTGCAGTTAAACACCCCTCACATTCTTTCTGTTTTAAACCTGAGATCTTTAAAGCTTTCAGCCAGCAAGTGTGAAATACAGTCCCAGCTGGAGCTCCCTGCAGAAAAAAAGGAACAAAACTGCAAGCAAACTCACCAATAACAACAACAAAGTCAAGAAAAAATAGCACAAAGAGAAAACACCAAAGTACATAGAAATCACATAAATACGGTGTCAGGATTGGGCTATCAATGCCAGCTATAGACGAGGGATCTATTGCTGAGGAGATTTAAACGCCAGCTCTCCCTAGCTCAGCATCTCATATTGCAGGACAGAGAAAGCAGGTTTTGATACAGCACTGACAGCACAAGCTCAGCCCCTTTCTGAATCCTGCATTCCCATGTGTGAACAGTTCATCATTTGAAAGCCATGGGATTACCAGGCAAATAATGTAGTCTCCAAAGAGATCAAGAATGTCACTCAGACTCACCGTGAAATAATAATGTAAGAAATGTAAGACTAAGCTGGTTAAGAAATTAGATTAGGCTGGTGGGAAATTAATAAGAAAAAACCTGAAGATTCTTGTTTTTCCTGAAATTTAGTGGATATCCCATTCTCTCTCTCTCTCAATTTGTAATAAAATACCACAGAACTATTTCCTAAGAGAAATGACTATGAATCCAAAACATTTACTGATTTCCTAGTAGAACAATGTTTGTATTTTTAGTGGCTTGGGAAAATATTACAAGAGTTCTGTATGTGTAAATAACGCAAGGCAATGTAACTCTCAGGTTCCAGGCTTCCTCTCTCTATCTGTCACTGAGAGATCTGCATCCACAGCACAAATCTGTTGGGACTGAAACCTTCTGCAGATGCTCTTTTCTGGTTTTAAGGTTTGTTCTTGCCTACATTTTTTCCAGATTCCTGTTTACTCCTTTGATCACTGAGAAGGCTTGTTTCCCCTTAATCTCTTCAACTCTGAAGTTCAGTCTCTTAAGTCTCCTGTTAGTCTTCCATTGTCTTGAATGCACGACACACACACATATCTATATCATCTATATCTATATCTATATCATCTATATCTGTATCTATATCCTGGTTTGAGAAAAGTAGTTATGCCAGAGAGTTAAGCAGGTGATTTGCATAATTTAAAGTTGAATCTATGTATATCATTGCAGATGCATGAAGGCATGTATATAGCTAACTCCAGTGACATACCTTTGAGACTTTTGATCTCTGTAGGATCTTCAGAAGTGCCAACAGCCCTGTCATATAGAAAGCAACCTGTTTTCTCCCCATACACTGGAACCTGGATTAGTTGCAGAAAGAGATTTGCTTGCTGGATGTTTGCTACTTTAGACAATTTCACAGCACAGCAAATGGTCTATGGCCCATAGACCAATAGATCAAATACATGAATACAGAGAAGCTTCTGTAAAAGCAAAGTGGTATAAGTTGGATAATTACTGCCAAAGAGAGCTTCTCACAGAGAAATCAAATTTCCCCATCATATGCTGGCCTTGCTCACCACAGTGATACCTCCCACTACTTATTAAGAGTTTAAATAAAGCAGAACTTCTACCATGATAGGAAAGGACTGAAGCAAAAACACACTCAAGAGTCTGCAGCTAGCTTAGCCCAGTCAGGAGTTTGCTATGTCTACACCAAGCACCAATTGCCTCTTTCAAATGGTTTTATGTGGGTCATTCTGGCTACCCTACTCGGCCATGGAAGATAATGCAGAAAGTCACAATGTATGTTCCTCACTGGGCAGGCACAGAGGAGCAGGGTTGTCAGATATGCTTCAGAGGTGCCCCAGAGCCCTTCTGTCTGGCTGCTCTGTATGTCTCTTGGCACACTTTGCCCAGCTGGTATCTGCCAGTCTCATGACCAGCTGCAGGCCAAAGGTAATTGCAGCTGTCAAGAATGGTTATGTGAGTTTTCACTCACTGATGATTTTTTTGCTATCCGGTAGCCTTTCTTCTTCCTTTAAGCTTTCTGTGTTTTGTACTAACTGCATCTCAAAAGCAAGAAGGATGGTGATGCATGTTAATGTACTGCAGGCTGATTCTTCCAACATTGTGCCTCTCCAGTGATTTTATTTTATAACTTTTTTTTTTCCAGAGCTATAAATACAATATTTTAACCTCCTACAGAAGCATGGGCGGAATGCTTTTGTTGCTATACCTCTTTCAGGATCACCCTATAGGAACAATTTCTCTGGTGCAGAGCTGTGGCACACAGGTTATTATGGAAGAAAAATATAGACAACAGTTCAGGCCAATAAAGAAATCCGAAGTCTAGTAAATGTGCATCATGATCCAAAAAAGAATGCTGTCTGAGTAATGGCTGCTACTCTCCCAAAGCAAGTGGCCCTCATACATTGTCACCTGGTTCACCAGCAAGAGCACTAAAATTTATGCTGAAGGCAGGACAGGAAACAATGAATGCAGACCTACCTGGTTGGTTCCTGTGCACTCTGAACAGCACATCACAATTTAAACAAGATTAAAGTGCAATATGAAGGACAGAAGTTCTTTGTGCAGCTCAGTGATGGTTGACAAACAGGAAATCATCACCAGAGGCAAGCCAACAGTAGATATTTTTAAAGCAGGGTTTCTCCAAATGTTCAGAACTCATTCCCCACTCCGGTGAGTAAAACCAGCTGTGCTTCAACCTGCCCCTGTGCCATCTCCCTGTGGTGGCCAGAATTCAAGAGGGTCCAAACCAGCAGAAGTTTCAGGCACATGACATGTGCTGATGCCCTTACTGAATCTGGGCTCCTGCCTGACAGGATTCCATGTAAAGCCCACCCTTGTCGAAAGGTGTTTTGGATCATATAGTCAATGCTTTCATTTTCAAAACAGTGCAAGGTAATGACCCTCCCTCCTTTTTAATTTTTTAAAATTAAGCATGCAAGGCCTTATTGTGACTGAAAGGCAAAGCATGCTGATGACAGAGGACCAAAAGCTGGTATGCTAAATGGCATCTTTCTGATACTGAATGACACAGCCTTTGTGCATTCCCAGAACTGATAAGCTAATGGGGAAAAGGAGGCAAAAGTGTGAACGTCTAGGATGCTGAAGACTGGGAATACTCAGGGGAAACAAGAAGACACTTTGCTGTTCAGAAGCAAGCTTGTTTATACCATCTACTTAAAGTCATGTGTATGATGGATCAATCTAACAGTCAGGAAAACTGGGTACACGTCAAGCCACACAAACACAGAATGCCTGCTTTACGGTGGTACCTGCCTGGCACAGAGAACTTTGCACAGAACTGCAGATCATGGTCTGTGGTGGAATCAGTGTCACCACAAGGAACGTTCTTGCAGAACTGTGATTGTGCCACAGATTGTGGATTAAGTTTCAAATATGTGGCTGACCCTCCAGTCAGCCCTCCTCTCTCTTGCCATAAATCCATAAAATCAATCCATAAAGGGAAAGGAAAGAGAAACTCTGGAGTGCAAAGGTGATTACATATGAACAGCATGGCATTACCTGGCTTGCTGCACACCACTCAAAGCCTCCAACTAAGAACATTTACTTGTACTTGACTATGTATTAATCTTTTCTCTCTGCAGGACTCCTGATAAATTATTTAGCAGATGCCATCACGGATGTGGGATTATTCAAACCCAGCTGTCTAGGAACTTCCTGCACTAGGAACATATTTATCAGGTAATTTCTTCAAGTTTTTTGACAAGCAAAATAAGTAGCTTTACCATACATCATGATGGAGATTGCACAGCATTTCTGGGGATCCATCAAATAAATAAATAGTCTGTAATACTTTTGTTGATTACAGTAAAATTTTTACCACTGTACAATGCCTCCATGGCCCGTACAAAGACAGTGACAAGCACCTGCATACAGAAAGGCTCCCATGAGACTTGCAGCAATCATAACCATACTCCCATATGCTTATAACCTGTTTAGTAGAAAAGTCACCTTAATAGAAGGTAACTTATTTCCCTCATGTTGGGGTGTAATGAAATTCATCCTCATAGCATGGCCCTTGCTAAATAGGTTTCTAACTAAGGCTGAAAGGAAAGGATAATTTCCTAATTCATGAGAATTTTTGAGCTTTCTTAGAAAAAAAAAGTCTTCTAGACTGAGACAGAAGCCTCAAAACACAAACAAAAACTCTACCCTGGAATCTGAAAAATAATAAAACATCACAAAATCATACAGCAAATTGCTGGAAAGCTTTTGCACTGTGCAAAGACATTTTATTTAAGTTGCATTGAAATGTTACTCTATTTTGGCCTCAACATTTTAAAAAATCCTTTTTACTGTAACTGAACTTTCATTTTTAAAATAAAAGCTGCTTTGACTCAGAAACCATGTTTTTCATTCATTTCCCAAATACTGAATATGGATGCCTCTATTCTGCAAATCAGTAATCTTTTTTTCCTCTCTCTGGATTGTTGAACTAATTTAAATTAACTTACCTGTCCTAGATAGCTCCAACTTTCCAGAAACCTCTATGGTGATGGTACTAGAACTACTTGACAAACAATCTGACAAACTCAGCCATGTTTAGGAATGCTTTCTCACTAATTCAAATAGAGATTGTCAAAAATCCATGAACAATAGATGCATAAAACCATAAATGCTAAGATGCTTAATCTTGAACACTTATATGGGAATAAATTGAACACTAATAAGCTACTGCTAGTCTGAAAATTAAATATGGAATACCTGCATATTTTGGAAATGTTTAAGACAGTAACAAATTTAAAGAACCATTGCTCAAAAGCTATTATTTTTAGAATGCTCATTAATCAAATACTTTGTGAGCTGGACAGCTTGTGTCTCTGGCTAAGACCACATTGTAGACATTTCTGCTTGGCAAAGCTTGGCCATTTATTTCACTTAGTACTTGATTTCTGAGCATGCTGCCCAGTTTCTATGTCTAAATCCAGGTTGTGTGGATAAGGTTACAGATTTTTTTTTTTTTCCCTTTGTCTGTTACACATTCTTGTGCTGGGTTTTTTTTGGTCAAGTTTGCATATATTTCTGCCCTCAAGCTCCTCCAAAGTGCAGGAATCAGAAAGACCACAGCACTTTTTGAGTCCCTTACCTCTCCAGGAAACCAGACAGTGCAAGTTAGGATGGTAAAGATGCTGTACTGTCTCTATAATTGCAGTAACGTTCTCTCCAGCAACTCTTCCCAGCATAAGCAGTAAATGAAGCTTTCATTAAAAATGCAGAAATAACCAGTGACTGTGTTAAAACAAAGTGCAAGTTGTTTCGTAGCTATTTAGGTGTCAGCCTGCAATTGTCCTATAGGAAAGAACATTTCATTATTGACAGTACACCTGTCATGGGGCTGACACCATTCTAACTTTCTTTTCATTGTAACAGTAATTTTTGTGCTGCTGTGTGTTTTTTCAGCTCCTTTGAGTTCTGCCTGCTAAGAAATTAGTGTGTGTGGTTCAGCTTTATTTCCTCCTCTTCACTCTGACCTTTTGCAGCAGTGTCTGAGTCTGTATTATCTGCCACCTCTTCACTTTACATCAGACTTTTCAGATACTTCTCATTGCAAAAAAGAAGTGATGGATTGGAAACACTGGTGTGGAATAACCAGCATGTTCTGCAAGTTTCATTTGTTAGAAACTCAAGTGGGGAATATGGCTCTCAGAGGTTCACTTGGATCAAGAAGCAGGGTGATGTATTTGTCAGGCTGTGGGGAAAAATGATAATATTGCCAAATATTAGATGAAAGATCTCTAGACTGATGAGGAATGTTATATATGGCATGTCTTGCTTCCTTCACTCCCACAGATTCCTTATGTCACTAAAAAACTGCTGGTTTTCTGCTAACAGCTGAAGTGTTTCATTTGGAGCTGAAATGAGGGAAAATAAAGTCAGGGTAACAGAGCAATGTATTCTTGATACGGAAATCCTGCAGAAAACATATATAAAAACATGTTTTTAAAGGGATTCACCCTCATGAGATTCATGAAGAGGCTGCAGAGGGGGATACTGACATTGATCTGAATTGCTGATGTAAAATGTGGGGTGTCTTTTTCCATGGGGAATAATAGTTGGCATAGTGAACATTGCTTTTTTCATAGAATGTAGAAGGTTGTGAGGGTGCTTGAAATCTCATTGAATGGGCAGGTCGACACTGCTTCCAGCACCCATCCCAGGATACTGGAAGGAGCTCAAGTCAGTATGAAGCCAAGGCACTGGTTTGATGTAACATCAGAAATGGGTACCTTTATCCCATGTGGTCTAGTGCACCAAGGAAACCTTTGAAAAATATTCAAACCTTACGGCCATCCTGAAAGCATCAGCTTTCAGCTGGTCTTAAATAGCATTTGATCACTAAGTGGGTACTTGTTAGCATTGATTCATGCTGAATACTGAGTTACAGGCCTTTTTTTTCTACAAGTTGTGACTGAGTTTGACATAAGTTTGACTTGAATTCACTGGATCTACTTACTTTGCCTACTGCTTTTATCAAGCTGCTTACCTATGGCCTTCCCTCACTGTGTTATTGACAGGCATTATCGGCCAGCTTTCATTGAGACTTTTAAGGAAGCTATGTTGTTTAAGTTGTGTGGAGGCTCTCATGGTTACTTAGAAACCCTTGGCAGTGGGACTGATTTCTTCCACAGCCATAGGAATTTCTTGTCTACTGGAAGAAATAAAAGAGCAGCCGCTGGGGTGCAGAGACCAGTGTGCTATAAGCAGGTTAGATCATCTAAGGGGTGAGTGTCAGGGAGATGGAGTTAGGCTCTTCTCAGTGATGACCAGTGATAGGACAAGGGGTAATGGGTGCAAATTGGAGCATAGGAGCTTCAAGGTGAATATCCAAAAAAATTTTTTTACTGTAAGAGTGACAGAGCACTGGAACAGGCTGCCCAGGGAGGTTGTGGAGTCTCCTTCACTGGAGGCATTCAAAACCCACCTGGATGCGTTCCTATGTGATGTGCTCTAGGTGACCCTGCTCTGGCAGGGGGGGTTGGACTAGATGATCTTTCGAGGTCCCTTCCAACCCCTATGATTCTATGATTCTATGATTCTATGATCTCATTAGGACGGAAGACTCGAAAGCAGGCACTCTAAATTAAAATGAAAAGCTGGTTTCTCCACTTGAAGGAGTCAGAAATTAGAACTTTTCATAAAGATGCAACCTACATTTGAAGATACAAATTCCTACAGTTATGGCACTGCTGACCTTTAATAAAAAAAAAAAGATATGTATGACTTGCAATACATTTGACTGGAAGCATCAAAAGAACATTTGAATAGCACAAAATCTGCAGTGTTGCTAGGGTGTCTATAGTGTCACCATATTTTTGCAGAAGAAGATAAGAAGCTAGGGGAGACAAGTTGGGAGCACTTTTTTCTGCGGTCTTTGTTACTTTTAATTATATCACTTTCTTCACTGTTTCCTATGCATCTTGGCAATATGTTCCACATCAAAAACTGATCACTGTTGGTTTTAAATTAACTTTATGATACTAATGTAGACTCAATTACTGAAGGATTTTCAGGTCCATTGGTCTTGACTTATTAATGCATCATGATGAGGCTGACTCTTCACTCTCTTAGAGGATGCATCTTTCAATGTAGAAGTGCAGCCAATGCCAAGCACAGACTTGGAAGTGTTGATACAGTTTATTTTAAGGACACAGATACCTGTATGGACTGTGTAGAGTATCACAGTGAGAGACAGATGACTGTTAATTCCTAATCCAGTTCAAATTGGATGTGCCCATGATGGATACCAAGCTAATTATTTTTTCCCATCTGTTGCACAGAAGAGCCAGTTCCCCTGCAACACGGCTCTTCTTTTCTTCAAAGTTTTATTACATTGGTAAGCTAATGTCATATCATTTTGTCTTTGTAATTTTCTGTCACAATTTTCCACAGTGGATATTAAAGATATTGTTCTAGTCCTCACTTGCATCTCCATTTATTTTGGGACTTGTTTCCTTTACTCACACATACGTAATCCACAAGGAAGTAGTCCCATCCTCTTAAGTCTACCCTTATTTTTCCTGAACTTCTCAAAATCTGAAGGTCCTGATCAATCCGTTTTCTTGCTTTGAGAGGTTAGTAAGACACAGACTCTTCAAGACAGCTCATGCTATCAGGCAAGATTCTTCATCCATGGATGGGCTACTAAGTTCAATGCAAGTTTCTGACTTTCTTAAGAGTAGTTGTCAGGAAACTATCCAAACACCAGTTCTGCCAAAGCAGAAAATCAATTGGTGTTGGTGAGTGTAGGAATATCTGGTTATAAAGTCCCTCTTGAAATACCTTTCTGTCAAGACATGTTTTTCAGCTGACACCTATTCTCTGACAATCAGGTGAAGAGGCTGTTGCTTGGGACTAAAGAAATTGGTTTGTTGCCACTATGCTCATGTGACCTAAGGCATCAATGCCACGAGCTTATTATTTTGGCTGAGAAAGAAGCGCTCCTGTACTGTTAATTTTACTCTACTGCCATCACCAGCAGACCAGTGAAAAGAAAGACTTCAGAAGGTACAGTAGCATCTTCCTTCAGGCTATCATTAGATAAATACGGTTCTCTACAGCTCAAGGAATTGCAAGTTTTCCCTCATGCAATGGTAGTCACATTGCAGATGCTGGAACAGCCAGACCCTGGCACACCACCAGGCTGGTACCTCTGTTTAGGACAACCACAATAGTACCTGACATTGCCAGTGATGACCAGTACGAGGCTTGAAGCAGCAATCTGTGATATATAAATAAATTCACCCAGTCAACACAGCTATATAACCATGGGTAGGGAGGTACATAATCGTGGCAAAGGGATGGACATTTGAGAAGTGACTATTGTGGTTCAATAATGTGTCTGGTGGTAAAGGCTGTTCAGTATGCTTATTCTCCAAAACACTCCCCCTTACATGGCAGAGCTGGTTGCCAGCTGCTGCAGTTGGAACAGATACACAACAGACACAGATGTTCTGTGTGCACTTACCACATTAAAATCTGTATCAAAGTTCTCGAAGCTGTCTCTGATTTTGGAAAGCATTAACACTGGTGTTACTTTCAGGAACGGAGCACTGCAAAACACCTTGTCAGGCACAGTCCACTTTTTTACAACAGTGTTTTTTAGCTTAGAAGCCAATGTTGTTAAGACATACGTTGACTTACCTTAGAGACCTGTTTGCAAGCACTTATCGAACTTGCTCTACATTGTTACTGTTACTCTTATGCAGGTAACAAACCCGCAAGCCATGAGGAACACACTGGTACGTTTCTTTCATCTGCTGATCCCTGCTTTGTAATGCTGAGGGACACACAATCCCTCTCTGCACAGAACTATTCCTACCTGGCGAGGTTCACCTCCCTAGCACGGCCAGATCTGAGACACACAACTCAGAGCAGAGAACATGGGGATACTGGATGAATTCTGCATGATCAGAAGCCCAGTGCTGCTCTTTCCCAGAAGGTATCTGAGTTGCAGAATCAGTACCTAGTTTTCTGTTACTTATTTGTGTAGAAATAAGTAGCCCATTGATTATATTACCTCTGCACAGCAACACAGGATTTGAACTTCTACCTATTTCTTCTTAGGCCATTCTCTTTTGGATGCTCCTTCTTTTACTCCATTGTCTTCACTCCAGCTCTACCAAGTTGGATATTTACACTCACAATTGAACCATCACTGTGGATCACTCTCATTTTGTTTTGTTTAGAAATACAACTTCTCTGTAGCATGGATACATGCTCTTGTATTTATCTTCCTGGTACTGAAGATGTCCACTGTGGCACAGAAATTTGCCACAGAGCAAAACTCTTCTAAGGTCTTTATTTTCAGGAAGAGATATTCCATCTCTTCATCATAAAGCACAGACACTACGTGGCTCGCTGAACCACATCTTCCAAAAATGGGTTCTGTGAAACCAGGGCTCACAAAGCTTCAAAATATGCTCGGCAAATGTTCAGTTGTCCAGCTACTAGACTGTTCTCTGCTTACTAGACTAGCTTCCATTAACAAAGCTTTGCCAATGTCATGAAATACTCTGGGTGTAACACAACTATTTTAAGTCTAACCTTGAGTTCTTGTTTCAGTGAGGTATCACTGGACAAGAAAGCCAGATGAAAGAAAACAAGCAGTAGTAACTGCTCCCCACAACTCTTGCCCTGCACGAAACCATTTCTCCTTTATTTTGTGCCTCATAAACCAAGGAAACTAAAAAAATGTCCATTATGCACCTACTTTGTATTCTGGGGGTATCCTTGCTCCAAATCCAAAAGCTGGGAACATTTTGTCACTGGAAAAGAAGAAAAAAAACAAAAAAGAGTTCCCACAAGAGAAATACATTTTGTTAACATTTATTCTTCTGTAAGTGTTCATAAAAAATGGAAAGCAGTGCAACAGTACAGAAATGGTGTTTTGGTCAAGAGTGTGACACAGCAGACTTGGAAGGGTATCAGATTAGATAAAGAGAGGTGTGTGCTGACCAGGTGGAGAGTGATATGGAAGATTTTTCAGATAAACCCCTAGTGGTTTTGGGAAGTCAGAATCATTTGGAGAATACTGAGGGATCAAGATACCTTGCACTCGTACCACAAAAGCAGCAAAAGGTCTGTATTACCCACTCTTTTGCAGTATCTGGCTTCACCTGAGGGTGAGTTGTCTTAACAGCCTGTACCAACATTTATTTCATATGAATACAGTGCGCTCCCCCAGGTCCAAAAATGAGTGTAGTGAAAAGATGACTCTGTAATTAAAAGTGTTTGGAAATTTGGGTTTTTATACCTGCCCAGATTCTAAAGAGACTTCCTAAAGTATCTGAAAAGGTGCAGTTTCACATCCCCAAACCTAGAAGTTCTGCAAAGCTTTCCACCTGCATCATTAGTAGTCCCACTGAAACATAAGATTATTTAATTAGCCATAGGTTGACTGATGCCCTAGCAAATGCTGTGGCATGGTCAATTTGCTTTCAAACACTACAGTGAGGTTGTGTTATCAGTTAGATCTTTAGAGACTAAAATTCCTGATTCAGAGGACCTGGAAACTTTAAAGGCTGTTCATACCCTTTCAGAAATGCTCTGATGTCTCACACAGCCCACGTGCTGTCAAGCTGCCTCTTCCCAGATGGCAAAGTGGAAAACAACAAGCTGTAAGGAATGTCTCATCCCTGAGTCAGCACACACACACTTGAGGTTAACAATTCACCCAAACATATGCTTAACTCCAGACACATCCTGAAGACCAGATGAAGTCACTCCAGTGCTCTGATGAATCAAACCCCTCATAGGTCTATCCAATTCTGCTTACAGGATATCAAAGCCCTTGGAAAAGTAGAGTTCCTACTACCATTATAGGCACTTTCAAGAGCTCCCAAGAGAGGCCAGCAGCTTCAATTTTCTTTGTGTAGTTCAAGACATCGCCACTCCAAGTATCAAGTGAATAATTTGTTTCCCTGACATACTCAAGGAAGATAACAGCGCCCATTAAAGTTGCTGGGCTACTCTGTCTGGCATAGGTTGTGAAAGGCACCGTGATATTTCTGACACAAGCTAAAGAAAAATAGAAGGGTTTAAAAGAAAGCAGAAATAAGCCCCCCCACTCCCCTCGAAGTTAGATTTGCCACCATGGGATAGAGGAATAATCATCAAACCACTGAGAAGCAGTGATGTCTGTCGTCTGATGGCTTAGCTTTCACAATTGTTGTTCTGCTACGAAATCTAGTTGCCACATAAATCTTGGGAGCACAGTTCTGTGTTCCATATGTTACACCATGTGACAATGGATCTTGGAAAGGAATACTAACATCATTTGCATGGTAATGAAACCTTTTTTTTCCAAGAGATGTCAGAAATGAAGTAGCTGCTGACATTTGGTGCTAACCACCTGCTGATAGCCTTCTCTTTGATTAAACACTCCTGGAAGAGGGAAAGCCCTTACAATTAGATTCAGAGAATTCAGGTACATGCTTAGAGGGCAAGAAATAAGAAGCCACTAGAAAAGAATCTGAGGGGAGAAAAAATAATGTTTTACATCAATGATTAAGCATGGTTGGATTAGAAAATCAAACCCTGTGGAGCTGGAAGTTAATTGATTTTGGTCAAGAGCAAACAAAGACTAAAAAAGAATTTTACTTAGGTAGAAAGTAAGTGTCTAAGTCTAATAAAACAATCCAAAAAGCTGGTGTTGGCAGCAATTACTCAACCTGGGAGATGCCTAAACCCACACAGTGCCTGCCTTTGTACTGCAATGTTTCTTGAGCTTAAAGAAGTGTAGGCACTCTAATATCTGCAGCTCCATCTTCTGCTCTGCAGCAATTCAGAGATAGCACCAAGTGATAACCTCCAGCAGCCTGGATTCTCTTTCTGGTGGAGGGACTCCCACATTCCCAGTAACACAGTGGCACAGCCCCCACTGTTACTCTGCACTCAGAGTACCTTACACCACAGTCAGAACACCTGCCTTTATGTCTGAATCTTCCATTTCTCCTTTTTGAGCCAGTGCCAGTTACTGCTACCACTGCCTTGTGAGAGAGTAAAGCTTGATCACATGATACTCTCCCAGGTGGAATTCCATGCGGCTGCTTTTTAGAGGGAAGTGCATGAACTCTAGAGGAGATGGGTATCCTGGGGTCTACTCCTGTGTTTAGTACTTTCTCTTGCCTGACTCAGAATAGCTCTGCATTCTCCTTAGAAAGCTCCTAATTTTCCAGAATATAGGTACATACCTCTGGTATTCAGATTCAAGCTGCTGGGACCAAGGAAGTAACTTCCATGGGCTCCCAGAGCCTGCTCCTTAAGGTAAGAAGGGAACCTTTGATTAGCACTCATGACATCCCTTGCATAAAAAGCAATGTTCATGTTATTCCACACCTCTAAATGTGTGGCTGACCGCTTTCAGAATAAAATAAAATGTTAATGTAAGCGATACTTTTCCTCCTATCACACAAAATAAGGTGTTTAGCTGATATAAATGTCTCACTTTTTAGTAAGTATGCAGTTTAGTGGCTTAGTGATATTTTACAAAGTAACCCTCTATAGTCTTCTCATCCACCCCTCACTTTGTCATATGAGAAAAAAACCCCAGCAGCTGAGCCTCATTCTGCTTATACTGCAGTACTGAGACACAGCAGGGAAAACGTGACCCAGAAGAGCAGCCAAGGATTGTCTGTCTCGCTTCCAGGACAATCCCTTATGATATAGAGGCACAACAGAGCTGCTCTACCAGACCCTGGGCTATCATGGCAGCTTGCAGCAGAAAGCAGAGCAGCTTCCCAGCTTCTGTAAGCTATGTCAAGGGTTAGGCCATCCAGGGACTGAAACTACAGTCAGAAAACAAAAAGAAGGTTTCCTCCTGCCTCAAGGGTGAATTGCATGCATCAGAAGACTCCAGCCCCGATTTCTAATCTGGCATTTCAGTAGGAAAGGGATCTGTTCTAATGATTTTTCTTCCTCACTGAAAAGAAGAAAAGTGAGAACCAGTTTTCTTTTCCTTTGTGTTGCTTACTCAGGCATTTGAACTTCATTTATACCAGGAAATAAGCCTGGGACCCTGGCTGAAGGACTGGGATGTGACCACAGACCTAGTCTGTTAGCATCCTCCCTGGCATAGTGCTGGTCCTTACCAACCAGCAGCCCCCAGAGACATCCCAGGGACAGTACAGGGGACAGCTGTGCTTGAGACTGTTCCCAAAAGGCAGTTTGAGTGTCACCAGTTTGTGCTGGGGAGGAAGAAAGCTGAGGTACAAAGACGGTCAGTGCCGTGTCCTTTGGCCTCAGGCCACATCAGGATCTTTGACTTAGTTTGTTTAAACCTCACCAGAGAGTCCTTGGCACACAAAAGGAAACTGCCTACACTGTCCTGCTGGAAATGGATGGCTAAAGGGACAGGAGAGAAACATAGAACTGGAAAAACAAGCGGGTTCCTGAATTTCACAAAAAGGGGACCATTGCTTGGCAGAATCTTTACAAAATTACTCTGTCATGTCTACTTCACATTTAATATTGTTCTTTGTTTTACGTAAGTTCCCTTGAAAATTAAAACTTGGCATAATTTTCAAAAAGCTGAAGTATTTTACTTAAAGATTAAAAAAGTAAAAGCATCAGACTTTGACTTTTATACCTGGCTATATAAGGGCCATGAGTAGTCATGCAAGCACAGATGTGTTCTGGCACTTTTTCCAGTCAAACAGGCATATATTACTGAAAGATACCAAAGACTGAGCAGGGACAGGGTTCAGTTTCAGTGTTCATACTGGTAAATTAATGCACACAGAAAGGAATTGTCAGGACTCCAAGACTGCAGTCTTCTGAACAGAAATACAACCAGTTAGTAAAAAGTCCCCTCAGTAACCTCAACTTTAACATAACAAACAGGAGAAAATAAATTCTGAAAATATCCCTTATTATCCCTTTGGAACAATGCTCAGTTTTAGTCACGCATCCTTTAAGCTATTTAGTGCAGACAGAGGAAGCTCAATGACAAGTCAATGCATTAACAGGGGCACAGAGGAGAGAGATTTCAGTGAGCTGTACTGCACAGACAGGAAAGGAGATGAACAGTGCAAGTAGTAAGGTTTTGTAAATTAGTAAGTGATACAGATAATGATACCTTTTTCTATTTCACTAGAAAGCTTAGTGTTACTGGAAGGTAAGAAATATGTTTAAAATAAAAATAAGGAGACAAAATAAAGAACATTACAAAATCCTGCCTCATTAACCACTAGTGCCCTCTGACATTTAGCATCACTGAAACCTGGAGTTCAGATTTATTCTGAGAAGGATTTGCTATTCCTAGGAGAAGAATTCAGATAAAACTCTTCCACTGGGTGAAATTAATTACTCAGACATTAGAGAATCTTTTGCAACTTCCTCTGAAGCTGCTGGCATAGAAAATGCTGGAGATAGAGCTAGATGTTCACCAGAGTGGCAATACCTGTACTCAGAAAGGAAAACATGAGCTGTCAGGGCTATGTTCTCTGTTCCTTATTAAAACCTGTATTTGGAACCCAGGTTCTTAATTGTATGGATTAAATGTAAGGGGGAAAAGGGCCTAAGCCATTCTAGATGCCATTTATTCATTCTGGAAAGATGAACTTCTAGCTAGCCAATTACATGGGTTGTTTGGGACTCATTTTACTGGTGCTCATGAAAGCCCTTTGGTATGTAGCTATAGATGTGCTTACCTGTAAGCTCCTGAACTCAATGCAGCGATTTGCATGGATGCTACTAAACTGACCTTGCAGAGCCACAGCTTGAAAACCTGCTCACTTTATGCTGGAGCAACACAGTAGCAGGAGTGGCACTAATGATGTAGTGAATGGGGGGAGAAGAAAGAAACATCAGCTGGGGGCTGGGGGTGGGAGAGGGAAAAAAAACGTAAGAACTCATTTTTGGTTTCAAATGACCAAGAATCTTAAATTTATAGCTGTCTGAAATTCTTGCAAGGAATATCCCTGACTAGAATCCCTGGATATTAAGCTGTCACTTGTAATTTTGGTTTTGGGTCAGATCAGAATTACCAGGGTGTTTTTTTTTAAAGTGCTATGCTGGATGCAGCAAGATCAATTACTGTGCTTTCCATTTTCAGTTCAATCTTAAAAGAATAAATTCTGATTCTGCTCTGCTCTACATACTTTTCCTGTGATAAAAGCAGGTATTTTTCCTTTGTTAGAAAGAAGTTTCAAATTGCAAAAGTAGAAGAGGAGTGTCTGTTACACATGTAATTGAAAAAAGCGTGAATGTGAGGAGGGGGAGAAGGAAAGGGAGAAGGAAAGGGGAGAGGAAGAAGCAAAGGAGAGAGGGGAGAGGAAAAGAAGAAAAAGAAAACAGCAAATGCCACAAACAAAATAGAGTCATCTCTAAACTCAATTAAAATTGTAATCTTTCATGTTCTGGGAGTGAACTAGAGGAATATAAGCTGAATTAAGTGTTTCTTTTCTAAAGCATATGAATGAATCATGTTCCTGAGTGTATTATTTAGTGTTTATCTGAGGAGGGCGTGATGCCAGTAAATTCTGAATCATAACAGCTTACAGGGATTAGCAGCAATTCCAAAGAAAATACAGAAATCATTTGAAATACTTAAACATTTTCAGTTAGTAATTTGCAAGCAGAGCTAGGTAAATAAAGGACATGATCTGTGTGACCAAATAGGGCTAAATAAACATGTTTAAGTGGAAGGGACCAAAGCCCAACCACTTCACCTCTTGCAGTTCTGCACAGCCACTTGTGCTCCTCCAGGATGGGCTGGGGGCAGAGCCAGGCTGTGGTCCAGCTAACAGCCTGCCCCAGTCAGAGTCAGAAAGATCACAAGAATTCATCATCAGCAGTGTTTTCTCCCCCTAAACTGTATTCTTCCCTGGGGGACTGCTACGCTGTCACCACAAACTGTGCAGTTGTGCCTGGTTTGATACAGCCACATTTCTGGTTTTGGTCAGGTTACCATGAGTTTAATCAAACCTACACTGTGCCTAACAAGGCTTGGCATCTAGTCCATAAGGCACGGGGATTCTTAATGAAGCAGCAGGAATGAACTGATTATCATATATGTCGGTTACAAAAGAGAGTTGGGAGCACACAAATCAATGATAAATCACTGCATCAGCTACATTGTTTGGTCTGTTGCAGACAGAGATGCTACACAATCATGTGCAAAATCTTGACATAAAAATTTGCTCCCTATCTGTAATTACAGCTCTTAGTCACCTTAGGGGAGCTGGAATCTGCTGAATACTGAGAAATAGATATTGTCCTGTAATTTGGTTTCAAGAATATGAGGGAAATGCCTGCCTCACCTGCAAGGGAAATAATTAATGAAGCAGGGGAATACTAATTCCCTGAAGCTAACCACCAAATGGCATCAACACGTGAAATAACTAACAAAGCCAAGTCCAGATACAATAGATTTAAACTTCCCCTTGTTAACATTAAAAGAATTGCAAAAGAAGCTCTGCAGGGTAAAAATATCAACTCAGAAAATCCTAGACTGAGGAAAAGTAAATACCCACAAGAAAAAAAAACAAACCCATAAGAGCTTGGGGGAGGAGTAGGTTAAGCAAAATGAAACGGCAGTGAGATATATCCCTTGCTAGAAGGACATACTCAGGAAGGTGAGACAAAATGTCAAGCTTCCCTGCAAGATGACAAATAAATTGCAATGACCTGATTTATACCTACATGAATGACCCAATTCGGTAAAATGTATCTTGAAAAATAAATGGGACTTTATAACTGGGAATAAACTAGGGAGGGGGATGGTACAAGAGGCTACAGTGAGTTATATTTAACTCTCAAATCCAGGCAGTTTCCAGACAGTCCTATGTATTTTAAGGGGTTGCACATATGTCCCTGCAGCTTCCAAACCCTTAACTCTATGGTGAACTGGAATATCTGTGGGATCATTTACGGCAAGGTATACCATGACTGAAGAAGTCATTCTCAGAGACTGTAATCTCAGATGTTTAAAACTTGACATGTCTTGAGGACGACACTGCAGGCAGCAGGTTGAATTCCACCATGTAACATGCAGAGCATGAAGAACCACAAAGGGAACTGTAGTGGGACCCCGTCCTCTTGAAACACAAGTGTGCCTTTCAAGTATCAGTGTGTGCTGCATTAAGCACCCACAAGAACAAAAGCTTTGCTACGTATGCACATAATTTTGTCCTTTTTTACAAATTACAGTGGGAATGGTTGTCGTGGACTGAGCCATTAGAGTCTGTCTCTCACAATGGTTGATCAGAGATCTTCCCCTGCAACAATTTTCTATCAGAAAATACTCAGCTGAAAGGGGTGTGCTGGGAAGAGGGGAACACAGGACTGTGTTGGTATATGTATGCAGGGAGTTGCTGGGAGAGGAATTTCTCAACAATTGCTCTCAAGATACAAATGAGCTTTCTAGGATGAGCAAGGATAAAACTGTTATAGAGATTATATTGCAATTTAATGCAACCAAATGAGCTGTTGATGTAATTTTACCAAAATCAAAATGACATTAAGTCAAAATGAAGAACATTATCAAAACAAGTTAGAGCAAAATTGCAAGTGAAATATACTGATGACTAAACATTCAGCAAGCCAGCACTGAATATGCAGGAGGAAGTGGGCTACTATCCTCTGCTCGTCTGCTGATTTGGAATGTTTGATCAAGGTTAATTTCACAATAATTTGGAGGGGATAGTAAGACAGCAAGAGGAACAATTATTGACAAGAATTGCCTAGCTCTCTAACTGAGAGCAATTTGACCCAAGAACATCTAAGGTCAACTCAGGCAAACAGCGTTCATTTTCTATAAAGGAGGAAACTTGCATGAGAAGATTTAGAACACAGTGTTCATTTATGGATGGATAGGTTTCCAAATGGGAATAATTTGCTTCTCAGCTATATGATAATATAATGGAGTGGGTGACTAGAAAAATTATATCCTTAACAATGCAAGGAGGAAAGTCACGCTTCTGAAATTGTGGAAGTGGTTGCTTTGACTTAAGATGTACCAGATCAGTATCAGATGGCATCAGTGAAAATGGCAAGATAAACAGCTGTCTCCTTTATTTATGCTTATTTACTTATTAATACTTTTTTTTTTATTTACACATATGTCCAGTCTCTACAGCAGTAGGTCGTATGCAATTTCAAATAAAGTTTGTAGGGTTTTATACTTTGAGTCATTCCCTTCAGAAAGACATGCTGACAGAGAAATCCCAATGGTAACCAGTCTGCACAGTCCTGGAGAAGTGTCAATTACTGCACAGAACAAAGCTCTTCCTCAGAGGAGATTTCAAGCTGAATTGAAAAATAGTGAAGACTGCACAAAAAAGCCCTGCAAAAGGTTCAGATTTTGATGTATCTACCAGCTGACAGAATGCAGCAGAGGCCTCTGAAAAGCATGTGTAGGAAGCAGTTGTTTTGATAAGAAATTTGGAAGGGACTGCTCACGACTGCTCAACTGACAGAGGAACTGAGTTCCTGGAAGAAGACACAGTGTAAAGAGGACACAAACATGAGAACTTGGTAAGGGAAAAGGCAGAGCCATAAGAACTGACTGTATCTGCACAGATAAAGGGCCTGCAGATATATAGTTATATATGCATACATATACATACACACATATATACGTATGTATGTACACAGGCGAAAGAAACTGTTATGAAGTCACTTTCCCAACACAGTTGTTATACTAGACTGATTGTCCTTTATTGATTCTTGGGATAAAAAGTGGTGATTGTCAAAATCCCTGTGTGGCAGCAGTCTGCAAATACAGGCTCTGCAAAGGCAAATACTAAATATGTGTATGTACTTATATTATGCAATTGTGCCAGCCTAGGTCTTCAACAGTTAAATCCAAGGATTTTCAAGCCATTTTGGTGGTTAGAAATATCAGCAATTCTTTTTTCCCAGTGCAGTTCTAGTCCTGGGTTATCTAAACACTTCAGAGTATGTTTACCTACACCTGAGCTTATTGATAAACATAAGCTACAAGGTTTTCTGCACAGGTTACTGTTTTTATTCTGTTCTATGTCTATGCAAATTTGGTCCTATTAAAGCCCTAAATAAAAAGATTCATGTCTTTTCCCTCATGGTTTTTAAACTTGTTTAGATATGCTAATCAGCTTTTTTGCTTCGCAGCCTCCAGAAAGGTTGTTTCTGTAATTAGAGCGATAAAGAGAGATGATTAATAATTAAGCATATTTTTATTTATTGATCTGCATGGGTAGCTTAAATTTTAACATCTATAGCTCTGTGTAGGGTTTTAATTTAATATTTAATGTCCCATATAGTGCCAGTTATTCTAGGCATCATTCTTTCACCCCAGTTTTAATAGACGACTATTATACTACTATCTCAACCAAAGCCAGTTTCTGCTTTTCTCCTTTTGTCTGGCAAAGGTATTTAATTCAGATTAACAAAGGTAACACTCTGAGTCTTCATCCACAAACCCAGACATTGCTTCAGGATGAAAGACCTAAGTAATTCTTGGGGATCAGGCTCTGATTAAACTCTGGGATCTCCTTGCCACTTAAAGCCTCAATCCAAAATACAGCATTTATGTACTGATCTTTTCATTTGGGACCAATTGCACTGATTTATATATGACTTCCATAACATGAACTGCATCAGCCATACCTTGTCCTCTTTCTCCTCTCTAGTTTTCCTCTGCTGGGTACCTTAGGAAATGTATTTCTGGGATAGATGGACCTTTCATCTGACTTAGTTTGAGTGTTATAAAGGTTTTTCTTTCTTAGATCTACACTGAAAGGGATGGGCTGCAGTGGGAACCCTGGTCTTTTTATTTTCTCTTTTCCTTTTTTCCCTCCTCCATTTTCAAGTGCACTTCATTGCACAAGGGAAAGAAGGTTTTCTATACGGTTTTCAATCAGACTGCATGCACTCACTCAGGCCTAAAATACTGAAGAAGAAATCATAAAGAGGAATTTTTGCATCTTCTCAGCTACTACTGGTATTCATTGATTGCAGAAGCTAATGTTGAAACTCGGATTGACTTCAAGACTCTCATATCTTCTGTGGAATGTGGCCCAGTTTTATAATTTTCACTCAAGTATTTTACAGAGCTCTTCACATAAATAATCTCTGCATTTTGCAGGAATAACGTACTCTTTGTTCATTAGTGCCCTTTTGGGGAGTTTGCTAGACAAGTGTGTTTTACACAAGCAGTTCATTTATTAACACACAATCTCAGTGTGAATGTCAGTTTTAAGGAACTACTTGAGAATTTAGAGTTAAGGAGGCTATTTGCCTCAATGAGAAAGGACATTAGTGTCAGGAAAAAGGCAGAATTTATATTCCCAGTATTTCAAGGGCTCTCAGAAATAAAAGAAAATCTGCAGTATCTGTAAGGGTGAATAAACAGACATAGAGATTTTAAATAATTAAGAACTAATTTTTGAAATAGATTTCGAATACTAATTTTATGAAATAATTTTGCAAAACTATGTGGTCAAACACATGGAATCATGAGTTGAGTGTGTAGATCAGAACAGGGATGGCCCAGCAAGAACAGGAAGTTCCACAAATACCCAGTGCAACAAATGTGTAAATGTAAAATACCTCTAACCTGTCTTTGTCAAGGTATGGGTATTGTTTTGACCCAAAAAGCTGATTCTCACACGTTTGTGAGCCCTTTTTATTAATCCAGTGAACAATGCTGAATGTACGCACAAATATAAAACTATGTGTAAAAATTAATCACAAAGATCATCCAGGTATATAGGAGGAACTAAATATTAGGACGCAGGGCAAACAATAAAGTTCAAATTCAGTAAAACTCTCAACTCCATCTTAGTATCATCTACATTCTGCATAATACTTCAGTGTTTGCTTGAGTCAGACTGAATTCAATGGGATAAAATAAGAAGTTCTAGTGTCTTGCTGAATCAGAACAGAGGTTTTAATGCAAAGATAAATATTTAATGTAATATAATGAAGTTCTTAATAAGCAGAAGATAAATGAAAGGTACTAACTGCAGAAATCAGATTTCAAACTGAGGAGCAGATTTGCAAGTCTTGCCATGGGCTTCACTCAAAACATCATCATTAAAACCTGTAATAATGTAAGATCACTTTGCAAGCATTTCAGCCTTTAGCATTGTGTGCATGTCACAGCATTTATTCTTACAAATAAGCTATTTACAGCCCCATTCCAGCCCTTTTTCCTTTGTCAGAAACAGCTACCACTGCAGAATGACAGATGAACTACACTCATGGCTAGTTGGTTGTATTCCAGTGCTGGTAAAACAAATCATTAAGATTAAAGGAGCAGCCATTTTAATAAACTGTGTGTACTTTTGTTATTGTGACTTACAGCTTTGCTCTGTAGAGAGAGAAGCTCTAAAACAGCGTAAGAGAGAAATTATTTGTTTTACTGAATCGTTTATGTGTTAACAATATCTTTTTATATATATATATGTTATATGTATAGCTATCGATTTATACACACATGAGTAAAACTCTAGGTGCACATGTGTGTGTGTTGGGGGTTTGGGGGCTGAAGAACCTCTCCTATGAAGACAGGCTGAGGGAGCTAAGGGGGTTGTTCAGCCTGGAGAAGAGAAGGCTTCACAGAGACTTTTCATAGGGGCTACAGAAAAGCTGGGGACGGGCTTTTTACCAGGGCTTGTAGTGATAGGACAAGAACAATAGCTTTAAGCCGGAAATGGGTAGATTTAAGTTGGACATTAGGAAGAATTTCTTTAGTGTAAGGGTGGTGAGACACTGGAACAGGCTTCCCAGGGAAGTTGTGGATGTCCCCAGGCTGGACGGGGCTCAGAGCAACCTGGTCTAGTGGGAGGTGTCCCTGCCCATGCAGGGGGGTTGGAACTAGATGGTCTTTAAGGTCCTTTCCAATGCTAGCCATTCAAAGTAAAGCAAAGTAAATATCACTCTAAGTGCTTATGTGAGAGGTTCACAGCACACCTGCACCTATCATGGGATAAGTACTTGTTTTATCTATAGATACTGGTTTTCATAGATGTTCCAAGATTATAGTAATGGAAACTGAGTCATCAATATGCATGTATATGTCCTGAGAGCACATCTCAGCACTACTTGGATGCTGGCTCTCACCTACACAAGGCAGCTACCAAAACCATTGTTCAGAGTTGGTGAAGGTTAGATGTCCTAAGCCAGCCACAGTGCACAGAGAGCTAGGCATAACCTCACCTGCCTTAAGTACACATGCTAACTCCTTACTTACAACATGTAGAGGGAATACATGCACATTTGGTAGCGCTCAACTGATTTTTTAGGATCCTGGCTAGGCTTATATTGCTGGTCACCAGAAGCCACTTGATTTGACTTCTGATCCAGAGAACTCAATACTGGTATTACAGAGGTAAAGAACACATAGGAAATGATACAGAAGCAGGTCCTTTTAATATTAGACACTTCAATGCTCAATGTTTTTTCATCATTTTCATCTGTTTCTCTATGCTACAAAAAGGTGGACTAGACTTGCTCAATTTCAAGGTAAAATTATACCAGTGATATAATTCTTCATATAAAAAACCTAGTGAAAATGTTGAAATGGAAATCTGTTTTTCTCACTTATTTCTTTATGAGGTCAACTTCAAGCATTCATAAGTAATTTATCTTAAAAGAAATGCTTTTTTCATGGAGCTGTCTGCTTATTTTACCATATATTTCCAATAGTAAGTTTTTATTGTGTTTTCCCCTTTCTAGTATTTCTAACTACATTTTAGAGACTAATTCCTTAAAATTAATCAATGTTTCTCCTTCCTCTATGATCCGTTGCTGCGGTTGCTTAGTTACTGATTATATCACATACAAACTTTATCTTCTCTTATGACAAATGCTGTTATAGCCTGAAACAATTCCACCTTTTAGATAAAGTATTAAGCCTTTTGTGCAGGTGAACAGCTCTTCCATTTCCCATACCATTATCAGATTGGACCATTCCTATAGGACTGAAGCATTTCTACAGTTGGGATAATAATCAAAGTCTATTTCTCATTCTCTGAATATTGCTGATGAAAAAATGAATCTTATTCTTTCACGCTCGACTATGCAGAGAGGCACTATTCATTTAATTGTTTCAGGAATCACTGAACCATACAGATAAATGGGCTTCTGGATGAGCAGGGATTATTCCACTGTATCAAGGGATGTGAGGCAGCACTTTATTTGGAGCATTAATTACTTATGGATATGTTATGTTAGTCTGATGTGTACAGAAACCTAGATTATAAGATTTGACTTGATTAATAGAATCAACCAGAGTATATAAAAGAAAATTTAGGATTTTGAGTGTAGTCTCTATATATATTACTTGCCAATCAATTTTACCCCCAATTACAAATAAATGTGAACATTTCTAATTGCAGAAATTTTTTAAGTTATAGACATAGGCTTTTTTTGTTTTTTTTTTCTCATATAAAAAACCCTAGCCTTTACAAACAACAGATTTTACTTTATTCCAACTGTTCTTCCATTTTGTATAAATACATTAATCCTGAGAATCAAAGAAAACCACTCCATTTTCCTTGGTTTGGATTGAAATCATCCAGTTCTGCCTATTTGATATGCATGATACAGTATTTGAAGCACAGCTGGGCCCACTGAAGCAGTTACAGATCTGTGCCACATTTTTGATTTTCCCTGAATTCAAAACTCTTTTTCAAAAATTGTATTTACAGAGGATGTGCTTTATAGGTCATATATGCTCATACGCCTCAAGCCCGCAACAAAGCACAAAAAGAGCTCCTACATAGAACCTGCAGATTATTTTGTCTGAAGGTTTGATCCTCCTAATTCCTTCTTTAGAGAAATTATGTTTTCCTTCCCAGTTTGCTGGATTCGAAATGTGCAAGTATAAAGAAAAGGTCCTCACTTGGCATTTTGATCAGAAAACACTGACCATGTTGAATCAACCTGCCCACGGAAATATATTTATAGTGCCATAACTTGAGAGCATGTACAGGTCAAACAGATGCCAGAAAGGTGACATTTCCCTGGGAAAAGTAAATCTGGCTCCTGTTCGGCTGTAGTTCACAGCTCATACAACCTCGGCTGTGCTGATTAGCATCAATAGGCATTTTCTGCAGCACAATAGAACTGAATGATGCTGGTGATTTCATTGAAAAAATGACTGGCCATTATTTTTTTTAATGATTGGAGTATGCTATATAAAGAGAAGAATCCTAATTTGGGATTAATATCTCTGTAGAGGAGGGACTGTGCCACTTAACTATTTCATTTTCTTAAAAAATACACCTTAAGTGATAAAATAAAAAAAATCTGTGTGCACAAACCAACCCTTTTTACTCCTTTCCCTATTTTGAAGTATATTAATCTTCTGAATTATTGCTAGTAATTATTAAATTACTAGATAATCACCAAGGAATTATCACCTCACTTACAATAAAATACTAATTTTCTCATACTCATTGACTAAGTTTGACCATCACATTCTTAGAGAAATTGCATCAGGGCAGTATTTTCCTCTTCTTTTTTTAGAAGCTATTTCATTACCATGCAAATGGAAGTGCCTCTAAGCGGCTAATTGGTGAATGTGACATGTAACATGCAAACCACAGTATTAAGTCACTCCACAATTTATACAGAAAGTATAATTCAAAATTGACCACCGTTTTTTTGAGATCTGGTATTTACATAAATCAAAATGGTGGGTGGATGTCTATTACACGTGCAAAGATTAGGAAGAATAATTGTGTAAGATACTACGCCTCATCAACAAAGAAAGAACATTTAAAGGAAATGCACTTGGTAATTAGATTAATAATAGGCAATTAATTTGATAGAAGCAGGCAGCCTATTTGAAAGCACGAGAAGTACATAATGTAATCAAAGCATATTTGGCCCAATTACTTGCATTTGTTTATTTATTTAAAGGCATGCTGCGTGCACAGCTTATCCCTATCTTTTAATATTTTTTTAGAAGAGACTGTAATATTCAACAGGCCAGGAGAATGCTCAGAAGGGCCACCCATTCACTTCTAAGAAGAGAGATGGCCACTAAGCAGTTCAGGCTACTACGAATTCAGTTTCAAACACACCATGTCAGGAACAGGATGGGATGGGGCAGAACCAGACTCCCAAGTGTATCAGAAAGGATTCTATCAGTATCTGCAAAATAGGCTTCAAGTTTAACGCACGTGAAAAATCCACTCAAACATGCAATTTTGGCATGTGAATACAAACTTGAAATTTAACACACATACCAACCAAACAGCCAAGAACTGGGCCTTCATTACCACAAAGTTAACGTAAACTCACAGTCCCTCTCAAGACCGTGTTCACGGAATCACAGAATCACCGAGGCTGGAAAAGACCTTTAAGATCATCAAGTCCAGCCTATGACCTAACACCACCACATGAGCTAGACCATGGCACTAAGTGCCACATCCAGCCTTTCCTTGAACACATGGATGTGTTAAGGTAGACTGATCTTTCTGATGTGCAGTCAGTTCTCTTCAGTGACTAAACACAGAGCTACTGCAGCTGGCAGCAGGCAGTCATTGATTTCACACTGTGAAAACACTTTCTCAAGACAACTCTGTTATCAAATGTGGTTATTTACCTGTCATAGTCTTGGCAAATCTCCCCAACAGCTACCAAAGCTTTCAAGTACTCATTGGGCTGATAGGGGTGGATGTAATGCAGTGAGCAGCTGTTCCTAGGATCACCATTTGATGCAGTGAAATCGATAGCTACCTGGAAAAGAAGAAAAGTCAATGTGTTGTGGAGCTCTTCTGAGCACAAATATACCCACACCAACCAAGTATCTTTATCAGAAAGTTTTCCGTAGAGACTGCAGCCTTAAGGCAAAGGTCATTTTACAGTGTACTCCATCAAATTTGAATTAGGATAGCATTAATAAATATGTCTAAAGTAAATGACAGCTTATAAAATAA
Source organism: Hemiprocne comata (assembly GCA_020745705.1). Taxonomy (NCBI): domain Eukaryota; kingdom Metazoa; phylum Chordata; class Aves; order Apodiformes; family Apodidae; genus Hemiprocne; species Hemiprocne comata. The sequence goes on from CM036587.1 coordinate 46,389,648, forward strand.
GAGACAGTAAAATTAACATAGCATAATTAGGAAGAAAATGAACTGCATCATTATTCTATGCAGAAAATCATGTTCTAATACAAATGAATCAAATAAACTATCTTGAGGTTCTCATACTTAAAGATATTCCAGATCAGGTAATGTTCAGGACATAAAAGCTGTGTAGCAAAGAAGTCCCAAGAGAGTTAAAAATCCTACTAAAACTATAAACTAGAACTCCAGTTAGGAACATTTCTTAGCTATTTTAAACCTTACTGTGGCTGTTGTAACAGTAATAGATAGTGCCTGTCTGGTACTTTTTATCTTCAAAACATCTAAACATTAAATAATTAACCCTCTCAATCTTGTAGCTGATAGCAAGCTTAAAGGTGAGCTGCAGGGTGAAAAAAAGTTGGAATCCTGCAGAGATTTTTGTGTTGAAAAGCCTTAGAGAAGCATTCAACGTGGAAGTAAATACTGATTAATCCTCTTAAAATTCATTTCCCCCTTTTAAAATGCTCTTTGTACTTCTCACTGAAGATGTACTCTGGCATGCATCTTCCTGTGAGATGACTGTCATGGACCAGAGAGCTCTCTTCTGAATTTGTGATGCTGCTTTCTAGGAATCGCTGAAAGGGAAGAAACCCAAATGGTCTCTTAGAGGAAACAAAGATATTTACAAACTTTCCTAAGATTTTGTCCAATGACCTCTTCCTTGAAAGACCCGTTCTACCTGGATATTCCATAGAATTCAGGTTTCAGTTTTATAGTGCAGTGGACAGATAAGGGCCTTGCTGAAGGTTGCAAAAAGAACTTTGAAGTCCCAGCTTGCCTCGGCAAATGTGTAGCTCCCCCAACTGGAACCTCCGCCTAGCATAGGGAAGGCTATTTTATGCAGCTATAAAATGAAAATGAAACATAATATTTTCATTCTCCCTTAAAAAAAAAGCCAGCACGGTCCTCCTGAAACTTATTTTTTGTCACTAAAAACTAAAAGGGAAAAATCATACTTGGTCAACTCAACGTGGCTTTTTCCCACTGATTCTGATTTTCCACCTCTCTTAGCTGAAGAAAAATACTTTTCACTGTGCTCTAGTTAGCTTGGAAATCCCTTTGTCCCCTTGATCAACTATGAAGCCCCAGCAGCTGACCCCAGTTCAGTCAGGAGCTATGAGCTTGATTTGGCTTGCAAATAAAGTAATCTTTCACCTCTGCTTTCCTACCCACTGTTCATGCATGGAAGCAATGAGTCTGTTTTCCACACAGATCTTTTCCAAAAATGATAGCTTTATCTAACTTGAATAAATCAGTGGGAAATCTCTCATCTTTTCAGTTGTGTGCATGTACTTAACTGAGGAAGAAAAGAAACTAGTGGTTTGTGAAACCTGAGGTAAATCCATTGATACTTACATAGATTAGCCCAGTTTTGGGAAACTCTTTTAAAAAATCTTAGCCAAGGTGTGCATATTTTCTTAAAAAGATACATATTTTCCCTGATAACTTTGGTTTTTTTGTTCTGATTATAGAAAGTGCAAAAATTTCACTGTATGACAGGGAAATAGAGGGCACTGCTGTAATGTAAAAAAAAAATTACAACAAACAGGTGTTTTCACTGATTATCCTACAGCAGACATTAATAAGGCTGGAGCAACACATCAGATAGAACAAGAAAAATCTTTCTTCCTGTCTGTTAGCCATGGCTAAATGCTTTTTAACTGAAAGCAAGAGCCCAGCTGTAGGACTAGGTAGTGGGATTTCATGAGCTTGGAAAAAATTCTGTGGCTAGTGTTTGGGAAAGAAAAAATCTTTTGCCAAACAAGCTTCCTTTTAGGAAATGGTCCTCGTAGTAGAGGTCTGCTGATGAAGCCTTTATGATTATTTGTACTCTGAGACACTGTAGCTGACTTTGATCTAAATCTCTGTTTGATTCCCAAGGACTTTAAAGAAGGATGTTCGCTGTTACTTGCTGCGATTCCAAAATAACAACTCAGAGCTCTGCTCTATTAGCCTTACCCAACAGTATCAAGATCTTGTGCAAATAAGTAGGATAAGGATTTGTAAAACTAACATATCACAGAAGCTAGCCTAATATCACAACTGAGCTAATCTCGTGGGCAGCAAGTAGGAATCTTTCTTACAGCACATACATTTGATTTTTATCAGCATCTCTTTAAATATATCAATTCAAAGGTACCAGTCATCTTCCCACAGCTAATTGAGAACATAACAGCAATAACTACACTCTTAGTACTTTTTTTTTTCCTCAGCCTTGTAAGAGGGTGATTTTCACTACACTGAAAACATTCTACGTAGCTTGGATCTCCTGCTACATCTGTCAGCAATAAATCAGCCTGCCCAGTACTGTGACCTGCCTGAGAGAGAATCTGTCCAGTATATCTTTCAATTACAGTTCCTTTTATGCATGTTACACATCCCTTCTGCTGTATTTCCTAAAGTGATGAAAATGTCTTCTGACTACAGACCCATTTTCACTGCCAACTTCTGAACATTTCTTCTGCAGCCGGGAACGCTGCCTGATAAGAGATACAGCATTTTGTAATAAGCAGTGCATAACAGTAGCAGACTGTAATCAGCAGTATTGATCTCTGTAGATAGAAGCTTCTTAATAAATGGTTTTAAAGTGAAGGAAAAGTTTACTTTCGTTTTAAGGAGACATTCTTTCTAACTGCAAACTACGTTCCTACAATAGATGTACAAAGAACCCCAAGGACACACAGCATGATGTTACCAAAGCCTTCATTAGTGCCTTAAATTAACAGATACAACATACAACAGCTTTTTTGTTATCAAATGTATGCTTAGCATCCCAGTTTCCCTCCCTCACCAAGTGCTTTTTCAAATCACAGTTGTATTGTACTGCCTGTACACAGCATGAACTCAATAGAAATGTCATTACTATTTAGACAACAAAAATACATGTACCAGGAGTTTAGAACACTTTCAGATCCATTCCTGTTAAAAGAAATGGAAATCTGGGAAGGCAAAAGGAACAGGCCTCCTCAATTTCAGTGGTCTGAATTAAGCAGATTAGGACTACGTGAAAAGGAGATTATTTGGTGTGTGCAGAAAGCAAAAGGACCATTAAGTATCTCCCCCATAGGCTGCACCCTTTTGCCTCAGTGCCCACTGGAGAATCTTTGACATGTTTCTGGAAAGAGCAGCATGTCTGTGCTGTCATCACTGGGGACTGGTGCAACTGAGACAGGAGGAAGTAAAATTTGCAGAGAGTCAGCTTCTGACAATATTTAAATAGAATCATAGAATCACAGAATGTAGTCCAACCCCCCCTACAATAAGCAGGGACATCTCACACTAGAAGACATTGCTCAGAGCCCCATCAAGAGTGACTTGGCAACTACATCTGCCAATTCCTTCAGGATTTTGGGATGCATCTCATCAGGTCCCATGGACTAGTGTTTGTTCAGGTTGCTCAGATGGTCGCAAACGTGGTCTTTGCTTACAGTGGGAGGGACTTTGTCTCCCTGGTCTCTGTCTTGTGGGCCATCAACTTTGAGAGCTGTGAGGAGAGGGGTTGCCAGTGAAGACTGTGGCAAAAAAAGTTGTTGAGAATCTCAGCCTTGTCCTTGTCTGTTGTTACTAGTTCACTACTGACTATTGACAGGGGATACACTTTCTTTAACATTCCATTTCTGGTTTACATACCTGAAGAAGCCCCTCTTGTTTTTCTTTACATCCCTTGCCAAGTTCAGCTCCAGCTACGCCTTGGCCTTCCTGACCTTGTTCCTACACAACTGGGCAATGTCCCTATACTCTTCCCAGGATACCTGTCCATGCTTCCACTGCCTGTGTAGTTCCATTTTGCCTTTTAGTTTGACCAGCAGGTCTTGACTCAGCCATGCTCGTCTCTTGGCTTCCTTGCCCTATTTCTTATTCCTGGGGATTGAGATCTCTTGTGCTCTTTGGAAAGTATTCTTGAAGATCTGTCAGTTCTGTTCTGCTCCCTTGTCCCTGAGGGCTGTTTCCCGCAGGGTTCTACTTGCTAACTCCTTGAAGAGCTGGAATTTTGCTTTCCTAAAATTTATAGTCCTGACTATGCTTTTCATCTTCCTCATACCTCTTAGGACAGTGAACTGCACTAGTGCATGATCACTGCAGCCCAGGCTGCATTCAGCTTTGACATCACTGATGAGTTCACTTGCATTTGTGACCATCAGGTTCAATAACACATCCCCCTCGAGTAGGGCTGTCTATTTCTTGTCTTAAGAAGTTGTCATCAAGGCACTCCAGGAGCCTTCTGGATTGCCTTACAGCTTGCCATGATACTTTTCCAACAGATATCAGGGTGGTTGAAATCCCCCAGCAGGGTGACAACCTGTGAGCATGATGTTTCCTCAAGTTGGAGTAAGGAGGCTTCATCGATAGGCTCCACTTGATTGGGTGGCCTGTAGCAGACTCCAACCACAACATTCCCTCTGTTGTCCCGATCCCTAATTCCTACCCATAAGCTTTCAACCTGCTCATAGAATCACTACGTTATACATGAACAGAGCTATAGGCACAGAGACATCTACAACGGCTTCCCCTAAGTCCATGCAGGTTGGAAACCGCTAGTGAGTTTACACAGTTCTGTAGCTGGTGGATTTACCACTGAGGTCAACAGTGATTCAGGGATCTCTGCAGTTCATTGTACAATGGATCATGCATTTCCTTTATGTCCTCACTGCCTGTCCTTGCAGTTGAGTTCACCTGTTTCCTATCATCAACAGTTTCAGCAAAATGAAATACTAAAATAGTAAAATATAGTAGAAGCAGCACTACCCCTTTTTAACATATTTTAACACAGCAGTTTTCAGCTTGTGGTTCACAGCCTACTAATAGGAAATCTGCGACAAGTCAATAAAAGGAGGAATCAAGAAGACTTTGAAAAGTACAGCTGTATCATAATAGTCTGTATATCCCTAGACATTTTCTAATGGTTACAGTGCTTCTCTGCTTGAGCTAGAGTTGTGGGAAATGCGTATTAACCAGTCTTTGCAAGTGCTTAAGCACCCTCCCTGATTAGAAAAGGCTTTTAAATATTACTTAAAGACATTACAGTCTTTCTGCTAATGGCCTTGAACACATTGGAAAATTGAGTCCTTCCAGCTATATTTTTAGGGAGGAAATGTCAGGAAAGCTAAATTAAAGGGGCTTCCAGGGTTTGGCAAATTTCAGATTGGGAGAAAAAATGAGCATTGCAGGCATGTGGGGATAACAGAAGAAGAAGCAGCTGGGTAAAGCAGAGAGGTAATTACACAGGATGCTTTGCTTGAGAGAGGACAACTATAAAGATCTTTGTCCACTACAGTAGGTGTATTTCCTTCAAAACCAGAAACAGTACAGGGTATTATCCAATGAGTTTTTGAGGTGTACTGGTGAAGTGCAGGTTTTACACCTCAAAAAGCTGATTTGTACACAAGAAGACAATCCACTACTGTTCTACAGCTGCTGCTGTTGCTGGAACTTTCTGTTGGGACAAAATAAGTCTTTCTTTTTTTGCTAAATCTTTTTGGAAAATGAAGGCTTGTCTGTAAAAAGTGAAATGGAACATTTCAGTAGTATCTATTATCTGGAGGGTAGGAAGGCTTTACAGAGGGACCTGAACAGACTGGATCAATGGGCTTAGACCAACTGTATGAAATTCAATAAGGCCAAATGTCAGGTCCTACATTTCGGTCACAACAACCCCAGGCAACACTACAGGCTTGGAGAAGAGTGGCTGGAAAGCTGCCTGGCAGAAAAGGACCTTGGTGTATTGATTGACAGTCAGCTAAATATGAGCCAGCAATGTGCCCAGGTGGCCAAGAAGGCCAATGGCATTCTGGCTTGTATCAGGAATTGTGTGTCTAGCAGGACTAGGGAAGTAATCTGCCTCTGTACTTGGCACTGCTGAGGCCCCACCTCGAGTATTGTGTTCAGTTTTGGGCACCTCAATACAGAAAGGACATTGAGGTGATGGAGCATGTCCAAAGAAGGGCAACAAAGCTAGTGAGGGGTTTGGAAAACATCCCCTATGGGGAACGACTGAGGGAGCTGGGCTGTTTAGTCTGGGAAAGAGGAGGCTGAGGGGAGACCTTATCACTCTTTACAAATACCTGAAAGGAGGTTGTAGTGAGAGTGGGGTTGGTCTCTTCTCACTGGTGACTGATGACAGGACAAGAGGAAAAGGGCTCAAGTTGTGTCAGGGGAGATTTAGGCTGGATATAAAAAAAAAAACTTCTTTACAGAAAGGGTTGTTGGGCACTGGAGCAGGTTCCCCGGGGAGGTGGCTGAGTCACCATCCCTGAATGTGTTTAAAAGTCATCTGGATGTGGTGCTTGGGGACATGGTTTAGCGGTGGGTCATCAGAAATAGGGTAAGGGTTAGGATAAGGTTGGACTCGATGATCTTAAAGGTCTTTTCCAACCTGAACAACTCTATGATTCTGTGATTCTAGGATACTTGATACCTGGGAGCAGAAACAGGACAGGGTGCTACAGGAAAAAAAGAGATTTACATTAGAAGAATATTACCTTGGAGCATTAGATTTTATCCCTGTAACTGTCATGAAGTTAGAAGTCACATCAACCAGACTGGAACTGAGCCACAATCTGTATTCCTATGCTATGGGAAATATTGGTATTTTCTATTATTTTATTTCCCAGATTCAAAATACAAAAGAAAAATAAAAAGAAAGAAGAAAAAACAAACCACACAGCATTAAATGTTTCTAAAAATTATTATTTCAAAATGCAAAATACTGTATTTCTGTTTATGGAGAGCTTTGAGAATAATTTTATCCCCTGTTTTAACTGAGTAGCTTTTGAATTTGTTCTAAATTAAAACCATGGCTGCCTATAATGCCATCTTACTGATCGTAGCTGCAGCTGAGGTATGAAACATCAATATTTACCCTAGCATTTACCCCAGATTGAGAGAGAGAGGTCCCTGGCTGGACTATCCCTCTGCCTGTGACTTTCTATGTGGCACCATTAGAGGTGAAACAACTTGCTTTAATGGAGCACTCATTCTGGAAAGGAAGTCTGGCCCATAGAATTGATGAACACAGAGATTGACATCTAACAATTAAGTAGCTAAAGGCAGGTGAGATGAAATTCTTCCCTGTGACACAGCCCCAGCAAGGGAATTTATTTACAATTCTTGTGAACAAACTGAGGCTCAAAAGCCAGTAATCACTGTCACGGAATAATTCAGTTCTCTAGCTTTTGGGACTGGGTGTAGCTTGGATGGAATTGATGGGACCACACCAGTTTAGCTTCTCACCCCTGGATGAAGTTCTTTTTACTTTTTGAAATGTGATTGTCATTGCTGCAAAACATAAAAGTAAATCACAATGTGCAAGAACAATCTCACTGCATTAGCACAGTTTTATTTTCTAGGCTTAATACATTTTGCAAGAAGATCTTAATAATTTACCAAGGAATGGCATGTAAGAATAATTTCTCTGTGAAAGTAATGAATCAGTAACTAAGGGGATTCCCTTTCTTCAAAACAAGTTAGAGAAGAAAGACACTTACTGTAAACTGTATTTGGCAGCCTCCCATGATATAATCTAAGAAAGAATGCATCTTGTGGATCTGCAGACAAGACAGCAAGACATTCAAATTAGCTGTGTACTACTGGAACACCAGAGAGCTGTCTGAAAAAAGTAAAGTGGAAGGAGGGAAGAGATCAACTGAAAATAAGGTAAAGGCAGAAATCATTAAATACAGTTTGAGACAGAAGCAAAAATGTAAACAGAGAAAATACCAACATTCTAAAACTACAGAAAGGAAAATTCACATCAAAAGTAGAACCAAGCTCCACTCCTCCTCAATGGGAAGTCAGTGGAAATTTTGCTATCGGTTTAGGAGGAACAAGAACAATTTTGTAGAAATGATGGAAAGATTGGAAGGGAAACACACAAAAGGTCAATTGGCAAGCCAGTAGGTGTAAGAGTTTAGTACTGCCTACCCCATTGTACAACAGCAGGGATAGGGCAAGAGAAATTAAGGAAGAGAGTTGGGGACAGTCAGCTTACTTTTGGTATTCAAGTCCTTGTCAGTTTCCATTGCTATTCTACAGACAGTTCAACTTTGTTCTATATGTTTCCAATTACCATTAAAATATATCACCGAGAGCTCAGTAAAGACACAGCCAAAGAGCAAAACACAAATTTACCTTGCACTGGTTAAGGATGACAATGCCTGAGTTCTTGTAATTCTTCTTCTTTGCTTTGTACTTGGGGTTAATGCACTCCCATTGTACCTGTGAAAAATAGCAGTCACTGCTTGAAGGAAATTTATATACAAATTGAAAAGTTAACAGAAAAGGCACTGTTTGATTTCCACAGTTTACTAAATCCTATAAAATAATGGTACAAAGAGAAGAAAAAATGAAAACTGTTAACTATGCAGAGAATGTTCTTAGTAGAAAAAGGCCCTGGGCAAACATCTGTCTTCAAACACGTTTGAAGCACTAAGAGAGATATCCAGATTTATGTGTTCTCATCTGCCAGTCTTGCAGGTTCAAGTGTTACTTAAGCACGACTGAGGATATTTTGAGAACATTTAAGAGCAGAAAAAAAAGAGGGAACTTCATACAAATGAAAATACTGTTGCATAGTATTAACTGCAAAACTGCCTCTGCAGTACCACTGTTGTTTTGCATTAAACTCATGACTGGAGAAATTCTGACCAGAGATCATCTCGCTCTCTCTTGAAAGAGGGCAATAGTTTCTCCTCTAAGTCTGATAGCAAACTAAAAAGTTAAGAACATCACTAAAACGTGCACAAAGATGCAGTTAATTAATTACTGATATAGTTGAAAACTATCCCTAACAATATATTAAAAACCTTTTTTGAGAATGTTCTGCTTAGTTTTATTTACAAATATTCAGTTTTACAGAAAAATAGTCCTAACTTGTTACTGAAATACATTGTGTTCACATCATAACATCTCCCAGTTCAGATTTCCATTTCAAATGTTCTGCTCTCCTCTAGTTTCAGGTAGATTGATAAGGTCAAGCTTTCAGACCTTGACCTCTAATGTCTACAATTTTATTCATGCCTCATCACTGCAGGAGTAAAATGTATGTTTGTACATGCAAGTATCTATTAGCATTTGTAAATCCAGATTTGCATCCTTAATGTGCTATTAAATATGGTTAAGTACATTACTATTTTCTTTCAGGGAGGTGTTTTCAAGTCCTGAGGGAAAACATGTGATGTTGGGTAACATAAAGAATACATTGCCAAAGGGAATTAGGATGATCTATTATGTAAAAATCCCTATTATAACATTTTGAAGTTAAACATATCTCTCTTGAGTGTTACAATATTTTGCCTATAGTGAAAACCTTCCTAAGTGTTACAATACTTGGTCTATGGCAAAGACATTCATAAAGGATCTGTCTGAACAAAATGTTTGAGCATATAAAACTATTTTTACCTTATGAATAGCCTCAGCAATTTCGTTGAGCTTCAAACCATTGCCTAACAGCAATTATTTGGATGTCTCTGAAGTATTTCAAACTTCGAGCTTTTGTTAAATGTCAAAAAAGGCAAGGCAAAACATATGGCTTTGGAGAAATATGAGACCTTTTCTGCACAAGGGAGGGGGAGTATTTTCATCACTGTGTTACTGGAGACAAGTGACAGAGTGAATAACAGGAAAAGACAAAAAAAAAATGTTTCAACTGCAGGAGGCACATCTGCTTTCTCTCCCAGTTAGCCTACAGCTCAATTATCTGTTTCATGAAATGAATTTTCCAACTGAGAAGACAGGCAGGCACAGGCCCACATGTTCAGGGGAAACCCTCCATAAACATTTTTTCTCTACTCAATAGAAGCAGGCATGTTTAACAAATAAATGCTATTCTTTCCAAGTAAAGGGAGTGCTCTTTGTCACAACACTAGAGTGCAATAAGCTCATATTTGGAAAAGCAATCTGACAGTGAGGCAAAAGCGCTGCCCACTCACATCTTGAGACACTGCTGTCTGGCAAAATGGTTTTGCATACAGTTGTCTCCAAACTTACTGGAAGCATTCCTACAGAGAAATTGGGCTGTCTGTATATTATAAAGAAACTGTAAGATATCAAATAGAGAGAAAAAAGGAGTCAGGATTTGCGTTCCTCCCTTTGATGCTGAACTACACTGGAGATATCTCACTGCTTTCCCCTGAATGTCCAAGGGCCACTTCCTTAATTTTATCATCCTCCAACATGAACGCTTTTCAATGTTCATGTTTAAACAAAGCCTGACCTATATGAATCCTTACACTATGCACATAATTCCTCTACCCAGGAAAAAGATTATTTAAGCCTGATGGACATTATGTTAATGTAATTGGTTTCTGGAAGAAGTTTACACTATATAAGGACTAAAGTGGCATATAACAACACTTCAGGGGACAAAATCCTATGCCTGTAGCCAGCCTCTCAGCTTCTCTGTGACAACTGTAAAATGCAGCTAGGAATGTCCACCTACCTTTGCAACACATTTTGAGATAGCAATTGTCAGCAACTATCTAAATCTCATTAACATATTCCACCTGCAAGCCACTAACATGTCATTAGCTGATGTGGATAATAAAACCAAGGAATGAACAGACAGGCAAATTCCTAGAAAGTAGGAAAACAGAGAGAAGAATAATTTTGCGTCTATCAAATCTGTTAATCTGATAGTATAAAGAAGGGAAGGGAACAGCCAAGGAGAGGAGTAAATCCTTTCCTAATTCATTGGCTTATCCAGTTTTGACCTTGGCAATTCCCACAGTTTGAGCTGCAAATGGGACAACCATCATTTGAAGGAAATTCCCTGTACAGGCCTTGTACATACCTCCAGCTCTTCTAAAAGGGAACAGTGTTCAGAACACAGCTCTGGGCAGGTAAATAATAAGAAGAACCAATTTTCAAGTATTTTGCTTGCACTGTGAGGCCAAACTCAATTTTCAGTCTGTTCCTACATTCCCAGTATTGATGTGGTATCTGACATTGTTTTTTATCAATTAATTTTTGCCTCTTAAATTAACTTTTCAGTTGAGAGAAAACTAATGCAAGAGTCTGCAATCTGACAATAATGGTAAATATTGTGAAGTTTGGATTCATCATTCTGAAAGTCACTTGACATTTTCTCCCAACTCCTGGCACCTCTGGGCTATGCAAGCTCTTTCCCTATCAAACAATACAGTGAATGTGAAACAGAAATCAACCTGTTTTTAACTATCTCCTGATAATTTAAGTACTGTTGCAAATGTTGGTAATGAAACCACTGACTATACTGTTTTGGTGTTTCTTTCATATCCTGAAATTTAAACTAGCATGTGGAGAATTTCTAGATGTAAAATAAAATCCATGCAGTTATTCTTCAATGCAAGTCAGCAAACCAATGCTGACACTAATGCTAATTCTCTTGTAGCTGTAACGAGGAGACAGAGATTCCTCAATGAGAGATGCTACTCTCTGCAGTGAAGGATGCTGCCTTCCCAAACGTCCTCACCCCTTCTCTTACCAAACCTTTGGAAGAGAAGAGCAAACAGTACAAGAAGCCATGCCACACACCCGCAAAGGGAAGTGGAGGTGACCAAATGTAGGCAACCAGTTTAAAACCAAAATTTGAGCAGTGTGTGGCCACCAATAGCACAAGCTATTCAGAGAAAGAAATGATGTTGTCCAGAGGGTTTAATGTACACTAAGGCAAGAGAAATCATGACGCACAGCAGGTGCTTTCTCTGGGACACTGTGCTTGCACACCAGGACATTGAGTAGTCCTTTGAGGAAAGGGCTAGAAAGCTATGGCAAACCTTGGGTTATCATTAGCATTTTCTCTTGCAATTATTTTGTTTCTTTCTTGTTCCTTCACGCACAGCTGCTGCAATAAATTGCATAGTTTGTAATTGAGAAAGAAGGCATCATGGTGTAATGGACAGAGTGAAAAAACCCAACCAGTAACAGGCAGTGTTATAGCCTCCATTGTCCCCTTCTGATGCCTCAAGAAAAGCAAGTCACTTGTAAGCAAACTGCAACTCCTCCTGCCCAAAGCACTAGTTTACTCCTGCCATCCCTTCAGGCAACATTCAAACAGAATGTTGTTTGTTTTCCTCCTTCTGCCCCAGAAAGACATCCATCATGGCAGAAGAGCTGTTTTAAATCACTATCAGGGGTTTCCTCTGGAAACTTGCATGTGAGGAATGAAGTGAAAATCAATGCGTTTCTTGTTTCCCCAGCCAAGGCCCCAGCCTCACCCACACTCCTGAGGATGTACCACTGTTTGCTTAATCACACGGATGTGGCAGGTGCCTAACATGCCTGCATCCTCCTCTCAGGCCTCTGTTGCCCTCTCTGGCACAGCAGCAGCTCCTGATGTTGCAGACAGCCCTGAGTGAACCTGCCTGTCTCCTGATAAAACTAGATATAGAATTGTCCACTGGTGTCAATAAACTCCTTGGCCCATTACCAAAGGCTTAAAGGTCTCCTCCACGCTCAGTTATCTGAAGAGCCACTTGATGCAAAGTTAGGATCATAGTCAACTATCTGGCAAATGGGGGAACCCAGCTCAGATCCCCTCAAGACCCCATCCAATCTTGCATATTGCAGCAGCCCTCCCTAAAAACACACCTAAAACCACCCCAAACTTGTAGGAATGTCAGTGGAGGTGGTAACTACAGTAGGGTTTCCTCCTCCCCTTTCCCTTGTTTGTGTGTATGTGTGTATGCAGATATGTCCCCTTTTATGTAATATAGGAACAGATTTTTTTTCCCTTATGTAACTCCCGTGCTGCACAGGGATCCAGGTGGTTTATGTTTCTGTGACATTTTCCCTCGCCCCCCAGATCCCTCTGGTTTTATTGCCTCTATTTTAAAAATTTAAAAAGTGACATTTTTCTAATTAGTGGAGGATTTATCTTTTCAACTATGAAAAGCTTTAATAGTCCTTATATTTTTATCAAACTTCTCTAATCTTATTTTCAAAGGTTTGCTAGATTAATATCAGAACACCTTATAAAACTGCCACCATACACACATACTAAAAAATATATATTATACATATATTTGGAACAAATCTTAAGCATTTAATAAACTCAAAGTATTTACAAGCATTGCACTAAAAATGAGTAACTGTCAAAAATAGGGATGGACTTGTTCTTACTGTGTTTTCTTGTGTCAAGATTATGGTGAAGGAGTAAATGATGGATTTTGGAATGGTGGAAAATATTAAATAGGTTTAGAAATGCCCACTTTGGATGTACATTTGAACAACAGGATGTCTCTATGCCATTTTTTATTGGTGGTCAGTATGAAAACAGGCTAGGCGTCAGAATGTAACAGTCTGTGACAAGTTATTGTGGAAAAGAAACACACACCAAGCTATTATCCTGAGATTGTTCATTACCAGAAAATCTTCTGAAACAGCATTACTGATTTCACCTGTACCAGCAACCAAAGACCAACAAACTTCTCCAGAATTCAATCCTTTCAGTCACTGAGAAGCAACTCTGAAGGAGTCATAATTAAAGACTTGTGAATCTCACCCAGGACCTGCTACATTTAGGAAATAAATTCATAAACTACTCATGCCATTCCTGGTCAGAACAGGAGATCAATCAGTCAGAGAAGGAACCTTCTTCATTCACACGCTACTGGTTCCATCACTAGCAAGCTGCCAGGTCTAGATTCACAACATTTATCTAAATGATCCCTGGTGTCAAACACAAATTCCCAAGAAATCTCACAGTGGAGGCAAGCCAGCAAACCAAATACAAGCTCATCTGATGGGGCACTGACATTGAAAACTAGGGATAATCAGTACCCAGCCCAAGGATGGAATTGAAACAATCTTAGGAGCACCATCACCTCCTTTAAGTAGGTGACACATATCCATTCTGACCAACTCAAACGGTTCTGTAGCTGTTGATAGATTGGCTGTGAGATACTTTTATCTAGTAGCCAAGAAGGGGAGGTTGGAGACTACTCTGTGCTTTCTGGAGGGTGAACTATGTACAATTAAAAGGCAACTTCAAGATTCTTTTCAGCTCCTCCAGAGATGAGGTGAGCTCATGAACTAGTGAGATGTACTGGCTGTTCACAGATGAGAGATAGTTCTTCCTGCTTACCAGCACGAACTATGTTACTCCTACCATTATTGCTTAATCCTTTTCTGACAACTTGTGAAACTCATACCAACAAATACAGACATTGCTGATGGGCTGAGAGGGAGAGATGTGCCATTGGTGTAGCCTCCTTTAACACTGTATAGATTTGCAGGTGGTACTTAAGGAGAGTTCCTGGATCCCCCATCAGTGACACATGTTCTTCCTATTCTCTCCAGTTGCCTGGGAGAGTGAAAAATCCTGGTTGACAATTCCTAGGGTGTTTTGATTATCTTTTGACAGAAATATAGAATTATGTATTGTAGCTGGCCATAAAGGCTAGTGCATAAAAGAAAATATAACCAGAATAAAAAGTTTCACTGTATCTCCTTAGCAAATCAAACGGGGATGTCAGACCCAAGTTCTGCTCCTTAAACTGGCTTCCACAGGATCTGAGATGAAATTCCAGGTTTTAGCCCTCATCTTTGACGCTCACTGTTGTGATGCTACGTGGAAAGAATGCTTAACACCATGCATGGGTTGAAGGATGTACATGGCAGTTTTATTCCTCTGACTGAAAGGACTACTATGTGGAAAACAACACTTTCTGGCCTGAGGCTATGAGAAAGTCTCTTCTAGGAATGAATGACCATGTCTAACCTACTCCTTTTCTCACCCACATATAATTACATTTCTCTGATGTGGCCTTCCTTATTCGAAATACCTAGCTACACATCACTTGAAGGCAAGCCACCTTCCTTCTCTGCCATTCCCTCAAATTTTACTAACCCCCCTTTATTAAAAGTAAACACTCTATTGCACATGCTTTTTCTTTGGGGGGAATAAAACTAAAGAAAAAACTGACAAATGCTAATCACTTTACTTAATGCTGCACAAAAGATGTTGAGATAAACTATGCACTAGTATGTATTTATCGAGTCCACAGCTGGTGGTCTAAATTGCCTTTAGCAGCAATAGTTTTTTCTGGAGAATATAGAAAAAGGAGATAGGATGAGGGAGGGACAGAGAGAGAGAAAGGGAAAGGGAAATTAGTCTCTGGCTCCAGCTAAATGACAAGTGACATGGACTCCCACATTAGTGCACTGCTTTCATAAGGTGCAAGAGCTGGCTAGCATGTACGTATATTTCTTGGGCAATATTTATTAGCCACTTAAATGACTATTACTTATTATCTTATCCACTAAATCTTGTTTTCCTCTAGAATAGACTACAAAACAAGGATTAGAAAAGAGGAGAGAGAAGAAGGACCGGTTCTCACATTGGTGGCAATTGTGTCCTCTAAGAACTAGCTATAACAGCATCAGGTTTTGCAGGTGCAAGCCCACAGAATAACTGAACAGTAAAACCAGAATGAGGGCAACACGGAAGAAATAATGCCACAATGCCTTAGGCATTTGAAGGAGGAAAGCAGACTGCAATGTTACAGGTGAAATGCAGCCAGTCGGATGGCAAACGTCAGGCCATTAGCAAGACAAAGGTTCAGACACTTAGAGGATTGTGCAACACTAAAACACTCCTGGACAACGCTCTGGTTCTACAAGTGCCAACCTGGAACAGGAACTGACAAATGACTGTACTAACTTCTTATGCCTCTGAAAGAGTAACCATCCTTTTCTTTGCTAGCTGAGGATGAAAAGAACACACTGTTCTCTATCATAATAAAGACTATATAGTTTATACTCCACAGCCACTCCTGGCACTCTGGACAGCAAGTCTCTTGTCTTGGCCAACAAGCTGTCTTTTTGGGAAAGACTGTGATGCTCTTTTTTGAAGCCATTTACATTGGAAATACACACTCTTTACCACTCTCACACAGTCCATTTGCCAGCCACAGGTATTTGTATACAAAATTGGAGTGTTGTCACATCAGTGGTCTTATTAATGTTATTCACTCTGGAATCTGTTTACCTCTTTAGGTAGGTTTTATTTCCACTCAAATTCAGTTTGGTTTAAGTTTTGATTCACTAACTTAATTTGAGAGAACAAAACAGGGTTTCATTTACCCTCAGGCTCTGCTCAGAAGTTATTAATAATGGGTTAATATATAACTGATATATATCAATTTTATTTTACACATATGAGCAATATTTGCTAAACTCTAAGTTGTTCTAAGAACATCAATAGAGAATATCTAGAAGAATCAGAACAACTTACTGACCTATGGAATAGCCTGACTGCTTGCCATTTATCAAACACCTTTTGACTCTTTGTTAGCTTTGTATTAACACATTAGAAACAGAACCTTAATAAAAATCCAAAATATGTCTTATTAGGCATTTGTGTTTAGTTTTGAGATTACAATGAAGCAGTGAATATAAATCAGCAGATTAGAAAGTCAACATATTTACCTCCCTTTCTCAAAACTAACACTTTCAGGAGTAAGCAATAATAGGAAATCAGAATTTCTGGAATTAGGTATGCCAAATCACTTATCATATTCAACAATTACCATCAAATTGAATTTGAAAAGATCAGGCTGACATAAAGAAGTGAAATTACTAATAGGCTAACAATTTTATTTTTCCTGAGGACTGTAATTCACGAGATACTTAGGAAAAGGATTAGTTTCATCATGATGGGTTCAAGTTAGAGCTGGCAGCATTGAACGGAGCACATGAGAAATGGAGAAAGGTGGAGAATGACTCTCATCCCATAAAGGCCTTTAGGCCAGTAGGGAAATGCTTTGAGCTCCCAGACTGTGCATCTGCTTTGCCATAACAGCACAGCACCTCAGAGAAACCATGTGCTCGGGCTCAAAGGAAATAAATCTTAGTAGAAAGAAATGTCTGTAGAAT
Organism: Hemiprocne comata; assembly: GCA_020745705.1. NCBI lineage: Eukaryota > Metazoa > Chordata > Aves > Apodiformes > Apodidae > Hemiprocne > Hemiprocne comata. The sequence goes on from CM036587.1 coordinate 46,406,532, forward strand.
GTAAACTAGAAAAAGACCTTATGTATTTCAGGCATGGAAGTACAGGAAAGGCCACATTTCGCATTGTCAGATTATCATCTCTAGAAAACAGTAAAACCTCTAGGAGAGATCAATACAGCAACTAACTTCTGAGAGATGATGAGGCAATGTCACTTGCTTTGTCACAGGAGGAACACTGAGGAACACTGCTCTATGAAGCTTACATATTGAGATTGTGTGGGTGGTTTCCACTTACCTGTCTTCCTTCCATAGCTCCTTGCATTTCCTTGAAAGTCGAGCTAAATTCTCCAATGAAGTCATGCTTTCCATTGGAATCCCAGTCCCAAACTATGCACTGAGGAGGCAAAGAGGAAAAGAAGAAAAAGCACATTTTTATTCAGTTAAAAAGCAGGTTTTATTGAAAAATACTACAGGAAAAATTATATGTATTGTGTGGAGTGCTGCATCTAGAGGGAAATCACAAGACATATTAAAAACATATTCTTGTTCAGATGAAAATGAAATGACAAGTGGACTCTCAACACTTGTTGCAGCTGTGTGCTATCGAGTTGGCTGATAAAAGCAAGTTCAAGTATTTTATACAGAAAGTATTCCCCAACTCCACCATTTTGCTAGGTGTAAAAATACAGGATTATGTGTATTTGCATGTTCACGGTCAAATGGTGTCCTGAATTAAGGGTAACTTGTCTCACTGAAGTACTTTACAAATAACAATCAATATTTAAAACTCTAGTTGCTGTGGGTAAACATTACCACTCTTGTTTTTACACACAGTGAAGCTGAGACAATAGTTACAGAGATTATTTTCTGAAATGGCTTTGAATGTATACATGTCAGTGTTTGGTGTCCATATCTTCGCTGTTTTCCAGTGTTGCTCAACAGTGACTATTCAAACCAAACCTTGCTGGTAGTATTTCCTAAATTCCTGCATAAACATGAATAGCTCGAAGAGTTTGAGCTGTGAGAGTTTAATTTTACAGGCATTACTAAATACAATTCAGCTAGCCAAGACTGAAGCACATAGAAACAACTACACGCTTTACTAAATATTAATTTTAAAACTGGCCCAGAAACAACAAAGGGTCTCACAACTTTAAAGAACAGAATACCTCATGGTCTCCCTAGATAAAGCTTGCATAGAGTGACAGGATCAGGAGGCCTTTACTAAAGATGTCCTGCTACAAAACATATCTTATTATTATTATTTTTTTAAGCAGAAATGCTTCAAAGCTATCCAAATTGTCATATGATGAGTGCACTGACATTTGACTGTCAGATGGCTTTGAGGGTAAACTTGGTTCTCCCAAGGACCAGAGTAGGTATGTGCATGGCTGTGGGATGAGGACTGGACTGGTGGAAATAGTAGAGCAGCTCCCTAGTGAGAAAGGCAGGAAAGAAACGTAACTGGGCAGCAATAGTGGGGTACCATGCTTAACAACAGTGGGCTTTATCAGGCCACATTGTTTCAATGAGGCTCAATGCTTTTAAGCCAGCACTGGTGGTCAGACAACACAAAAGGAAGAGCCTCCCCAGAGAATCCTCAAGCCATCTGAAGTTTGCTTGGTGCAAAGGGGCAATCTGAATTCACCCGGAAGGGAGTTAGAATCACTGGATCTCAACTGGATGTTAAATATTTCCAGAAAAGCATTTCACTAGAACAGATTTCCATGTTCACTAGCTGCACTTTCTAACCAGCCTGAATAATCCAGTCAAATACGTGAACACCTTGGTCAATCCATTTTCATTGGACCATCAAACCAGTGGTTTGTAAATTTACTTTGAGGGTAGGGGGAAAGACTCTATAGAAAGCTTGAGATATGAGCAAAAAGCCTGAATTCTTTGAGTGAACACAAATGGACAAAACGAGTTTCAGGAGAAAGACTTTCTAAAACAACTTAACTCACCACAGGAGGAAGTCTCTCCACAAGTTAGCCTTAATGGGTGTTCATCACCTAACATCCTCCCATCACAGCTGTAAGTTAATAAACAGCCTCTTCCACACAAATATTTGTCTATGTGAGGTCCATTGACTTGAAGCATAGGTAGGAAGATATTTGATCTCTACATCTAAGCCAGTTACCTGCATTTATTGTGCTGTTATGAGCCCAGGCACCTTATTTGTCTTTCAGGAAGCAACACAGGCAGTGATTTCACTAAATTCATATTCAGGACTCCTCCAGGCAGTATACCACCACTCACATTATAATTCACGTTCCTTTTTTTAAAAATAATTACTCCAGCTTTCTTTTGAACTTTCAGTGCTGTTCCACTTCGCCCCAGGAAATTATTTGGTTCGATGCAAGGGGAATTTCTCTGATCCACAAGAAGACATGCAGTAGAGTTATAAAGGACTGCCCATAGGGAAAGAGTACAAGCATTTTTCTTATTGCTACTGATGTTAATCAGTTGAAAAAGTTCACTGGTCAGGCAAAGACTTGGTTCTTCAACCCTATTACTTTTCCATCCTACCACCTGCAAGTTTGTTACATTTTTTATGCAGGGATCCCAGAAAAAAAGGAAGATGTCCAGAGGAAAAAGTGAAAATATTTTGATCTAAGGCCTGGAGATCCTTTTTAGCAGCTTTGGCACTGGTGGGATGGATAGAGGGTAGAGGGAAAGGGTTGGGCAGCTCTATGGCTGTTTGTTTATAATCCACAGTAATCAAACGATAGTGGGTTTCTGGTTCTGACAGTGGTAATTTTGTCTGGAAATAAACTAGATACACTATTTTAATCACCAACAGCCCTAGAGAACTCTTTATGAAAAAATAATTTAATATACAAAAAAACATTCAAACTGATTTCTCCCCCCCCAGCTTCAAACAGCATAATTTTTTTTTTCTCTGAAATTTCTGGTTAATGTAAACTAGTCAATTTTTATTGAAATTACTTTCTAAATATTTCATGAAAAAATTATTTCACAGATGAAGTGTGACTTAAAACTGTATTTTTTTTTCCTGTAATGTTTGTGAAAACTAAGATCCTAAAATTAACACTAAGTAAAATTTTGAAAAAAGTCATAGCAAAATTGATATAAAAGTGTGAAAAAGGTATAGTTTTAGTAATGCTGGAAACTTAAAAAAAGTTGTATGGTTTTTTTTAAATGGCTATTTCAGAAAGAAAAAATAACAATTTTTATTGTGAAATTTTCCAAGCAGATTTACTTTTCAGGTTCTGTCTCTAAATTCTATTGGGGCATAAATATAAGAAAAGACCCAAGGTCATCAGAGACCTCCAGGGGAATGTACTTTCAAAAATTTCTGTTAGGATGCTTACTTTTACGAAGAGGGAAATGCTCTGACTGCTGATTTGTGGTTAGAATTTTAACTGGAGATGAGCAAAGTTAAATTACATTTAAAATGTCCGTCCAACAGGGATCCAACGGCTTGTTTCTTTCAAGCTAGAGGTTTTCTAACTTTAGCTTTCAGAAAGCCAGATGGTACTTTAATCTTCATATTGGCTTCACGGAAAAGACAAACAAATGCAGTATTATCTCAGTGCCATTTGCACAATTAGAGCTAAGGGAGAAAGGGAGTTCCTGCAAGTGCATCCATTATGACTTGGGGTTTTTTTCAGTTTCACATCTGGCCGTAGAAATTAATTGTTACTCTCTGAAAAACATGTATACAATAGTCATTCTGCATTTCAGCTGTATGTGCAAAGTATTTCTGAAACATATAAATACTGAGATAAAAAAGTTTTTATAAAAACTCACTGAGACAGATAAAATAAGCAGGAAGGACCTTTGCAAACAATCCAGAATAATGTAAAGACCAGAGGTGATAGACAAAGGATTAAGTCCCTATGAGATACCTTGAAGTTGTTTGGTTTTGGTTTGGGTTTTTTTTGTTTGTTTTGTCTTTTAAAGAAGGCCATTTGTGCTTTTAAAAATCAAATCCTCCATAAATCATCCTTAATCTTTAGGCAAACCTTAATGTATTCTTCGGCTCTGTACTCCCACAGGCTGCTTAAGCTGATGATTAACAGTATATCTACACTCTATTAGAAGCCTCATTAATCTAAGGAGGCTTTCCATATGCTTAATTTTAAATACTGGTAAATCAGTGTTCAGGTAACTGGTGAAAGAATTCAGTTTCCTACTTATTTGTACAAGTTTAAATGCAGGGGATAAAAGCTTCTGCCAAATGCTGCGTGGTGAGGGAATAGTGCTGACTAGAATGATGGGGAGCATCTTCCACCCCTGCATGGTCTTTCCTCCCTCCATGAAATACTTGCTGACTGCAGGGAGAGGGAACACTGCTTCAGGCCCTCTCAAGGAAAAGCATTATGCCTCAAAGAGCTAACCAGTAGACTCAGTTAAGAGGATCTCAGAGGATCACTTCTGCTATCCACATCTTCATTCTTTCAGCCTTTCGTGTAAATGCCACAAAATGAAATCTTTCTCTTCAGGCTGAAATGGAACTTCACTGGAGAAAGGAGGGAGAAGGGTCCATTTTAAAAAGAAAAAGATATCCCAGGTGGATGCAGATGGACATTTTGCCTGTTTTTTTTTCTGTTCAGCTTTTTCACCAAGTGCAGATTTTGACAATATTCTCACTACAAAGGGAACATCTGAGCAGCACGCAAGAAATATTGCATTGGCACTGGAGTTACAACAGCACAGGCTTCTCTGGCTGCATTTCCTAATGCTTGCCAGAAGATGACAGCTAGATTCATCTTGCTACCTCTGCGTGAGCAAAAAAACTCACTTGCACAATTTCAGGTTTTAATTATATTTCACAAAATTATAATCTGGACCATTCTCCAGCTCCAGCCAATACTGATGTTCTGTGATGCGATGATGCCTAGATAAGAAATGAACCAATTTCTCTAGGAGTAACAGAGAGACTTGTAACTTAACCTTGCAATTTATGAACCAGCTCAGAACATGTTCTAAAGGTTAGTTTTAAAAGACTGGCAGTGAGCCTCCTGACTAAATCCCATCTGGAGGCAGCTGACAGCCAGACCATGGAAATGTACTTCTTGAAGATAATCCATTTACATTTCCCTCAGCTGGCCAGACACTGCAGATTATAGCATGCACAAAGCCAGCAAAAAACTAGAAAATTCCCAGTAATGCCAGCCTGAGTTTCTCCAGCTCCACACATGCTCCAAGTCCAATTATGAAATGTTAGTGTGGCTTGTGCCACCTAGCTGGAGATGCAGAGTGTTGAACAGCCCTCCTGAAAACTAACAGCTTACTTAACTTAAAAACACTCACTAACTTGCAACCAAAATATACCAGCTTGGGTGGGAGAGAAGACTAAATCCTTGGTCCACTGTCCAGCTGCTCTATGCTAGCAGAAGAGCAAAACAGCCAGAAAGGCAGCAGGCTCGAGCAGCCATAGTGCCTTGAATAGGACACTCCCTACTCTGATCTGACTTGGATGCAGGAGACAACCCAGTTCGTAAATTGCATTAAAAATGAGATTTGTCTCAGTGTTGTTAATCCAGTATCTTATCCCCTGACACTGAATAAGGAGTGGAAGGGATACCTTTCAAGGAAGAGAATTACCTTTGTTCATTAATTGCCTGTAGTCCCTAGCAGGTGTTAGGGGAACAGTACTGAACAAGACTAGGTTAAATTCTGAACAGAAACTGCCTGGGATGGCTTTCCTTGCATTCTGTGAAACAAGGTATCTTGTGGTTAGGCAAGGATAATGCTAATTTTTGTGCTTGAAAGCAATAAATTACAGGCCAGTTGGTTATAAAGTTCTTACCGTTCAACTCCAAACTACAATAACGCCACAATAATTTTTAGGAAGAGTTTACATGACACTTACTATCTCTGAAAGAAACAAGGTCTTGAGGCAAATGCCAGTGACCTGCTCTGCTTCTACAATCACTCTGAGCTGTAGGTGGTATGAGGTGGCAAAAGGTTGTAAACTCTTCTTCGGCTCATTCTCTAGGATCAGTGGTAACATTAAAAAAAAACAAAACAAAAGACTCACAAAAACCAAAGAGGGAAGGTGAAAAAAAAAAAACAAACCTCAGAAAAAAATTTACTTGATCATCAAAGTGATTTTTCTGGAACTGTCTGTCTCCCATCAGGGTTTTTATTACTTGATAATGAAGTAAACCCCCTGCTGTACCTTCCTGAAGTATATGTATACTTCAAAGAAGGTCTTTTTATAGGAAACCCTTTATCCACTATCTACCATTTCTCCCAACTTGGGTATGAGAGAAGCTATGCCAAACCTTCAGTACAAAACCTAAAGTACTCCAAGTTATCCAGTTTCTGTAGTATAGATGTTCCAAGGCCAAATTCTACATTACACACATGAAAACTCTGGGTTACGTGCTAGAGACTCACTACAGACATACGGTCTTTCTGGCTGCACATGAAATTCTTCACTGTGTTTTGTTTGTTGGTTGTTTGTTTTTTTTCATTCAAGTTGGTCATCACAGTTTTCTCTTTTAATTAGTTGCATTTCTCAGAAAAGTTAAAATAAACTTTTCATGGCCCGTTTCAGATTTTCTCTTAAGTTGGGCTGCAGTGAGAACAGAGAGAACCAGCTGAAATAAACCAGAGCTTCTTGCGAGCCTCTCATTGGCTAAAGTAACGTCTTCTTTAGAGCACTGTAGATAAAATATTTGACCTTTTTCCTCTCAGAAAGACTAATTCATTTCTTCAGACTAACCTACTCAAGAAAACCTGGACTAATGGGGGAAAAAGAGCTCAAACTCTACACTATTAAACCATGTGCAGCCTCTCTGAAGCCACTCCAGAAGCAATTTTCCAAGTTTTCTTCTTGACTACTGACCCTCATTCCTTTTGAAAACTACATCATCTGCTCTTTTGAATTTGACTGGACTAACACTCATGAGTCCACCAGCAACAGCTGAGTTTGCTCCATAAGCCTGAGGCAAAATCCAGGCTCCACTGCAGGCAATGAGACTTTCCCTACTAACCTCATTAAATTCCTGGATTTCATCAATATCTTTGCGCCTCCTGTACATAGATGGTGGTAACTGATAATGTTAAAAGTTGACAGGGTTGTATTACATTCAGGTCCTTTGCCTGTTGAAGAAGACTTGTGACAGACACTCACTGATAGCTTCCCCTTGGTTAAGGGTAAGTAATTCAGCATTCCCTTTGACGTGCTGCAGTAACTATAGCACACCAGACACGGTCAAAACACAACAACAAAATAACCCTTCCTGTGGATTTAAACACATGAGAAGTTTGATTTTAAAATTATCTGCTTGGGTGAGAAGAGGGATGGGAAGGAGAATTCTTACTTTTCTACAAAAAGTGGCAGGTCCTCTGAATCAAGATCAGAATGAGTGAGTCATATTTTATTGAGGGCTGTGATATGACACCAGCCTGAGCCTGTTTCACTTCTTGCCAAATGAAAGCAGGGACCGTTTAGAGAACCATCATCATCAAGCCAGTCTCTCAACACCACCACTGGAGATTTGAGCACATTGGCAGAGGCTCAGCAATGACAGGAAGCCTCACAGTTGGATGTTGCCTCTTCTTGACAGCTCACAGCACGTAAGAACCATCGGGGTCATTTCAAAACCAATTACTTAAAACCATAGCTTGTTGATTATCCTTATTTATCTTATAAGGGTGCCTAGCAGCCTCAGACATAGATCTCTCACCCTGCTCAGTGCTGACAAATGAACCACAGAGATATTCCTCTGAAACAAGAGAAATATGTTATAATAAGTTTCATCATTTGAAGGACAACTTATTGGATTTTCAATAACTGTTACTACTTTGCAGTAACCATTAGGTTTATGCAACAAAATCCTCAGCAAACTGTGCAGTTACTAATCAGGTTCAGCACGGATGGGAATGTGCACTTTGATTTGTGCACTGGCCTAAAATAGAGGTCTTTGTAGTTGTAATGTGTGCTTATACATTTATTAGAAACGACACTTTCTTATGTTAAAGGCAAAGAACTCCATGTTAATTATAACATTCTTTTTTTTTATTTTTTTTTATTTCTCCATTGAAAACATCCCTAGCAACTTAATATGCAACACAGAAATGGGACAATTTTTCAGTATCCTGCTTGTGTTCATGAAGACTTAGCTGTCCAACAAATGAGAAAGCAGGCTGGAGCATTTTTAAAACAAATACGAAATGGTGACTTTCCTTCTCAATCAATGAGATTCCAGTTTCTGAGCCTATGCTTTTGGCCTAATAGTCCATGATATAACATGCAACTTTTTTCACATATGATAGGATAAACATAAAACCCCTAGCAAAACATAACAACAGCAAAAACTTCTGTGCAAAATACTACCCTAAGGCTCCTTTTGGGAGATTATCAATACATCTCAGGTAGTTTTCTCCATGAGTACCCCTTCTTTTAGTTCAGTCTGTTCTGTCCCAATGCAAAAGAATCTGTCTTCCAAAATGTTGTGAGAGGTGGTAAACTACTGTACTGACCCAGTAGTGCATCCTCTCATTACCTACATGTATCTGAGAATTCTTCTCATCTAACAATTCCCTGCATGCCAAGAAAAGGTGCAGCTCATCAGCAGGTCTCCACAATGTGGAGAAGTTGCAGGCACAGCATTGAAGTTTATCATAATTCATGGGTGCATACCAAAAAGCTCTGAGACAGAACAAACCTCAATCCATTTCCCACTCTCTACACTCAGTTCCTAAAAAAGGCTCAAGTCGGCTTCATCTTGCACTCTGAAAGTCTGGAGATAAAAATCAGTTGTTGCCTTGTATCTCAAGCAGGAAAGGAAGATGGTGATACCTTGCAGAAAGAGTACAAAATGCTCTTCCCCAAACACCACTTGTAATAATGATAGGTGTTAATACAAAGTGACTGATTACACTCTTCTTTCTGTTGTCAATCAGTGGAAGAGTTAATTACACGTCTCTTGGATACCATTCCAAAAGAATGACCTTGCCAACAGCATTGGGATTAATGGCCCTGAACTGGTCACTATTCAGTGAATGATATCACAGCATAAATGTCAGTGAAGGTGGATCTTCCCAATTACAGGTAACTTATAAAACTAAGACCCACAGAGGTTTCAAACATGGAAAGTTTTTAGTATAAAGTGGACAAGAAACCAATTAAGAAATGTGAAGCAAAGGTTTATTAAAAAATACTCTAAACCACGTCTCCTACAGAAAATAAAGATGAAATATTAAGATTTCTAGATTAAGTAGAGACAGAGCAGAGGCCACTATAACTGAAATGGCTACAGTAACAGAAGTGGTCAAGGTGAAATGTTACACCTAAGTTTAATTTAAGGGTAACGGGTCTGAGAATAAAGTTCACAGTTCCTTATCTTATAGTCACATATTGGATTTTTTAAACCCATCTTTGTGAAACTTCTGCTAAACATTTTGCACTTGTTATAGCAATCATCACTGGGCTTAAATGGTCTAATGTTCTGGGATTTTTTGTTGTTGTTCTGAGCTTCAGCTAGTGCCTTCCCACAGACACACTTGCTTCAAGCTGAACCCTCAATGTATCTCCTCTTGATTGGTACTCAGATTAGGTACTTAAAAACAAAACCTCCAGCCTTTTTCAGCACCACTTTTAACTTAGTTTTCTGGTAAGAGTCTTATTTTATCTCCTATGCTGTATTTAGTGTTGAATTAATGTCCTGTATGGATGCTGAAAGCATCTCCATGAAGAATCTAAAACCCTGCACTGCCACAACCTCCTGCAGCAACGTATCATCAAAGATTTCCAGTAAGAGTTAAATTAAGATCATGACATGGCGTCTGGATCTTTCAAAAAAGGTTACATATCAGCTAAATAGCAGGTATCTTCTTATTTCTTGGAAGCTTAGGAACAAGCTAAACTGTGAAACAGTAATGCTGTTGACATATATTTTTTTATGTAACTGCTCAGATCTTTGGGGTTTTTTTACACATACAGTAACCTAGTTTCTGGTTTTTGTTCTTGTACTGGGCAGAAAATAAGACTTAAATAGATTACATTAACTGCCTGTCTAAATCTATACAGACTTCCTTTTTATTTGTATTCCCCTTGTATCCATTCAAGTGTTTAATAAATGTCCTCCACAATTACAAGTTCTCAGTACTGTTGTATATTTTCTGGGTTTATCTCTTTCCGTAACATTAGATGTGACACTTTGTATAAGCACACATGCTGTATGGTGGGGTGGAAACTTGAGGGTGAGCTCACTGGGAAAACTGGCACATGCAGAGGGAGCTCCTGAATTTGCCAATCAGGCTTGTTTCCAACACCTCTCGTAAATCAGGAAGGAACAGACTGGCAACCTGAGGTACCCAGCACCACAGTTACCCTAGGTGACTGCCAAACCCGGTGGTACGGGCATATATGGATGGGCTGAACACAGCAGTCTCTTCAGAAAGAACATTTTGTAAAGACAGGGGCATGACAGGAAAGGAAAATATTTGGCAGAAAATACGCTGCAGAAAACAGAACCATTGAGGTTTCCCCATGGGTGAAACCAGATGAAAGCCTAAGCCTAATGAGATAATTGAGTGCTTTGCTATAGCATCTAGTGAGGCCAGATTCTTCCCCTATGGAGAAGATGAGACATAGTGGAATATACATTTTTATAGCATATTTTATTTCCATATCAATGGGAAGAATATAAAATAATTTCATAAAATACAGTATATATATATATTATAATAAATAACATCACATACATTATATAGTATCTAAACAGACCATAGCAACAATTAAAATGATATATTAATCTTGCTTTATATGAATCCTGCCCTGCTTCTTGAACGAGGAAACACGATGTTGTATAAACATTGACTCATAAGGAAACTCTGCTACATATACTGGAACTAAAGAAGGAATCTGACAGCTTTCTATGAGTGTAAGGATATTTCTAAGACACAAATAGTCTGCTGCACACAGAAGGCTCCAGAAACCAGTTGCCTTAAATCACTATTGTGTCTTTTTTTTTTTTTGCCAAATATGCAAACAGTAATTTATTTGATTAATTTTGTCTCCTTCCCTCTTCTGAACCATCTACAAACAGATGATGATTTATGTGAAATTATGTATTTATTTTGAAGAGTTTATGTACTTATCTTGTTTTTCAAGAAACTTACCTTGTGAGCAATTTGCTGTGACTAAATGAAGGTTCAAAGTTTGTTACAAAACAACCTCAAAAAAATTTTAGCAGATTCACAATGCAGCAAAATTAAGGGCCCAAAGTGCCCAGAACCTGTGGTGAGAAGTCCAATGTTAAGATTTTTCAGGAAGAAACTACCCATTCAAATTCTGTTTCTTGGCAAGTTTTCCAGTGACAATGAAAGGTAATGTTCTCTAGTATCAAATTTATCTCGGGATTTCTCTGTTTCCATTGAACTATCCCATTTCTAACAGCTACTTAGCAATTTTGAAAATAATTTTGTACCCAACCACCTTTCCTCCTTCAAAATAAGGAAATAAAGTTTAACATGAAATGAAGAAAACAACACATGGTTATCATCAGTGGCATATGAATGAGGTGGCAGAAAGACACCTTCATCCTATCTCAAAGAGCCAAGATTTTGGCAAAAGACACGAGTGAATACAGACACTCTGAGCTGGAGTGTGGCTGGCACTGAGGTTATTTGTGTGAAGCATTAAGTAACAGGGTTACAGGGTGGATTTTTCACTTCAGGACAACCCTACAGGTTCAGGATGGGATCAAAGCTTGCTGCAAAGCATTTCTGCTGCAATTCCAAGTGCTGCTGCTGCATCTGAGATGTGCCAAAATACTTCTTCAAAGGACAAGAAAGCTGACCCTGTTTACTGGCCTGATTCCAGCACAAGCAATTAAATTTCTACCATCTCCACAACCCCTGCCGTTCCAACTGGAACAGTGATATTTGCTGCTTCCTACCCTGAGCTGTTGCAGAGTGTTCCTGTGTGCTCTTGAGGAGCTGCTGCAGTTCACTCCAGAACTGGCAGCCTAACAGCAGTGGGTGAAGCCTTGGTCACGTGCAAAACTTTGCAATTAACTGTGTTGAAAGCATCTAAGAGCCAAGACCATCAGTGCTTATTGTTCCACCATCATTTCTGAAGATTTCTGAAAATAAATCTAGGTCTAGCCCCTTTTGTGACTGAAGACAACCTAATTGTGAAGAGCAACTTAAAATACTTACACTTCCAGGGCATAACATCACAGAAGAATAAAATGAAAACATCTGTACGTATCTGCCCAAATATGTTTCCTTCTCTGCACTTGAAATCAGGTCCCAGGGCATACCAGAGCCATGAGATTCAATGAAAGAAGATGACTACCTGCCTGTGAACTTTCTGTAAAAATAAACCCCATACATTTCAGGATGCCTGCTCTCAAGCTAAATCTACCCACTAACACATCCCATACTGAGCAATAGAATGGGAGAAAAACAGCATGATTATCACGCTGGACTATTTTTATAGCATATAAAATCAGCAAACAGTTTTTGAAAAGTAACATGCAGAAGTAATGCCTGTTACTTCTGGGTTTAGCAGAGGGCTTGGGTGTTTTGAGAATGCAAAGAAATGCAGTGTTTTGGAAAAATGAGAACTTCAGGAAAGAGTGTAGCTAGTACTCTAAAACCAGACTTTTGATAGCTGAGCTCTATGTTTGTACTTCACATAAATGGTAGGAAGTAACAGTGCTCAGATATCCCAGTACCTTCTCTGAATAAGCAATCAGGTACTTAGATTGCATAAATGGCCAAAATTATGCCACGAAAAACTGGAGGTGAATAAAAAGAGGCCTGGTTAAAACTGAGCTGATAATTCATTCCCTAATGTCAACATTTTGTCAGATTAATGTGTGATTTCCTTTGCATTCTGGAAAATGATGTAGGTGTGGACGTTCTTTCATTACTCTGCTAGGTGAATTACAAAGCTATCATTAAAATAATTACCAATGGAAGAAGCAGCAGAATCAAATATTTAATTCAATGTAATTATAACCCCTATTTCCTCCTAATGTGGGTGATTTATCTCACATGATCAAAGGAAGTAAGGACACTTAAGTAAAACACATGCCTGTCTCAATAGGGTAGCTATTAAACAACAATCACATTTCAGTAAAAAAAGAGACCTTACACAGAGAAGAATATTCAGGCAGAATAAACCAATTATTCTAACTGGTCATCAGATATTCTCTGAAGACTACCCACAAAGAAAAGCAATTGAGAAAATCTAAGTCATAAATACCAAGTTCATCCTATTAAACAACTGCAACTGGAACTAACAGGATTGCTGAATATCTTCTTTATTTCATAATGTTCCTTCATCCAGTTTCCCAAACCATGTGGTATGTCTGCACACTGGCTCTGTACAGGTATTTTTAGAGATACGTTTTTTAGAGATACGTTTTCATATATTTATGTAAAGCACAAATCTATCTTTAACAACCGTGAAAATGAGATGGAAAAAAAACACTGAAAACCATGTCAAAATCCACATATTAAAAGCAAAAATAGTAAAGAATTCATAGCAGAATACTCAGTAGTTGGGCATCCTTTGGCACTAGGAGTCAAGTTTCCCTATTAAAAAAACAGAAGAGAAAACCGCACCAAACAGGTGAGAAAGACACAAAAGAGCAACATTAAACAGTCAGTCATTCTGATTTTACCCTGCTAATAAAAACTAAAATATCTCTCAGGTTCAGACACAGCTTACAGGGTACAAACTTTCCTTATTTGTGATGTGTGCACAGGGACTGACATTTGCAATGAAGTGTTTTAGCAGGTTTCTGCACACTTGGTGTCATAAAGAGCTACCAAGAATAATGTTACTGAATTGGACACCCCCGACAAATCGCGGGTGCAAAGATTTTGGTTTCACTGACTTCATTGTCAAGGAAAATAGCAAGAAATATAAGCTCTTATTACAGTAACAGAAATAAAGCAACTCTTCTTAAAATGCAGTGACTTCCACAAACGACTGATTATTGTTATCCATCCTGTTACCATGTTCAATCCTTTTATTATTGAGAACCACATTATCTGAAAACACTTGTATAAGTCTCTGGACTGCAGGTGGCACCATTATGTCATTATGAAATGAAACAACATTATTCCTGAGACAAGTAGGCAGCACAGAGGAGTTTAACCTACTTAGTGAAGGACTCTATGAATATAAAGTATGCACTCTAATACTAGTCATATTTAGGAAAAACAATTATCTCTGAGGCAAAGATTAGGAGGTATCATCTGATGCAAACTGTCAACATTAGCTGAAGTAAATGGAGCTGTACCATTTACACCAGCTGAGAATGTCCCATTGACCTTCAATGGCCTTTGGATGGGGCCCTCAGAAGGAACACCTGAGAAAAAAAAAAGTCTGCAAGCTAAGAGTGTGAGATCTCTATCTTTAGAACAGCTGGTCAGGAGTAAAACAGATGCAATAATGCAATTAATTCTGCTATGCATTGTGATGAAATGGAGACATCATGGTGAAAAAACATTAAGCTGTGACATTTTCAGGAATGTTACTAAAGTGACACCAGTGCTTACAAAGTACTGATGAAACTGTACAAAGGAGCAAGCAGTGTGCTAAGAACCCACCTTGTACACCACTACCATCTTCCTGAAAGCTGACCCTATCATACCTATAGATAGCAAGAAGTTTGTGGTGGAGTTGGCCGGAACAGGATGCTGACTTCACAGAGCTACTTGGAAAATAAGTGAACTCTAACACCATTTACCTTTTTTTTTTTTTTTTTTGGCTATGATGTATGTGAAAAATACATTAGACTTTTGTCTAAATCTAAATCAACAACGTAGCACACTAACCACAGAAACTCTGCAGTCAGCACAGGCTCTTCTCCACCTTTCACCTGCATACACAGAAATATTTCCAATTTGTGATGACTCTGCTGTGTAGAGAAACACTGATTCCCAGAAGACTTCTGTGGAGCACTCAAGAGAGGTACCTCTTGCTAGCAAGAAGACCAGCATTAAGGTGTACAACACACCAAAGCATTCCCTTCCACTAACTGTATGCCAGCATGTAAGGAATTTGCTTCACTCACTGTCTTTCAGGTTTCATAGGGAGGAGTTTTTAAGTCAGTAACAGCTGCCAATCTCCCTATAAGCTAACCTTCACCACCAGTTTGATCAATTATTCCAGAGATGTATCAGCTGTCCCAGGGAGACCTCCTTTGGATATAGGAAAAATACTTTTGCTTAGCAGTCAGTAAGTTTACAGTCAAGACATTTAGGTGAGGCCGAGTAGTCAGTGGGGACTCGCAAGTGGAAAGATGAAATCCAGGGTAGAACCCCTGAGAAAATATAAAGAGAAACAGGTAAATAAACTTGTATGTGAATGGGCCTGAGGGTACACAAGACTCAGAGAAATTCCAGGCAAGCTAACATTGTATAAGATAGAAATTTCTTCATCATATGATGAAGACACTTTACTTTCCGACTGCTCAAAGAACAGTATTATCCTTAATTCCAGTAGACCTGGCATGGTCCTTAGTGGAGATTCAAATCACTGAAAACGGAACTTGGACTGGAAGCAGATTGCTCATTTTGAAGTCATAATTTCATTTCAATATTGCACACTACACAAGTATGAGCTGAAATAAACTATGAAATTTGCAGAAGGACGTTAACTTGTTACACGTAATTAAATTCTCACCATCTTGCTGCTGCATTCAGTTGGAAAATGTATATACATAATGCTTCATATTCTGAAATAACCTGTAGGTACCTAAGCACAAGCTGCAGTGTCTAAAACTCCTAGAACAGTTTGGGGCCAGGAGTTAACTTCTGTGCATTTTTTTAGCTCTATTAAAATGAGGCAACAACAATCAAGCTGGCTAAGTACTTTTTTCAGGTATGCTAATGAAGAGGTTTCCAAGAACAAGCTAATGAAGAGGTTTCCAAGAACAAGCTGTTGCTTTTTTTAAACGAAATATTTTTTATGAAGCTTCATTGGCTCCTCATGCTATATTACAATTCCTTTCTTTAGTAAATAGCCTTGCTCTCCTGCATACCTCTAAGGTCCTGCCTGATGCACCTGTCCTCAATGGCATTTCTAAATAAGAAACCTTTTTCTAATGAAAGCATGGGGGAAAATGTTTTCTTCTCCCTGGGGGACTTTTAGGATTTCGGAAACTTCCCTCCTTTTTGTATAAGGACAAACCTGAGACTGTTCACAGTTCTCTAAGAGACCAAGGAACAGAAAATTGTGCTTCTGCCCTTTTTTGCTTTCACTTCCTGCTCCACCGTTTTCCCCACTTTTCAGTCATGGGCTTAATTCACTGAGATAGGAGCTATTCTAGGCTTCTGCTTGGTGCCTCTCTCTTAGTCTTCTCTGTTGGAGCTGCTCCACTTTGCATAAATCTTTAAATATTTACTAAGGCAAGGTTTTGAACCTGATTTTCCCACATCAAAGGAGAGCATTTCAATACGGGATGATAGCATCAGCCTTTCTCTTGTTCAACTCCCCCCATTTCAACTATACACTGTGGATCTGCTTCAATAGAAAAGGATGGTAAGATCAGCTTGCAATTAGCCAATATGCTAATATCTTGTATTCAAATGACATTTCTACATCTCACCCAGCTGTTTTGGGCCATGGGCTCTTGCAGTCCTGATCGCTCACTCTCTTTTTTTCTCTCTGTCATTCTAATCAGAATTTCCCATCCTGTTTAAATTATATGTCAAGGAACGTTTTTTGTCAAAATCAGTGCATTTCCATTAATCTTCAGATGCCGCTAAATCAACCTCTTCTGTTGAATGACTGTCTGTGGAAAACACCTATTGATGCTTAGCAGCCATCTTACAGCACTGCTGAGTGTCAAGAAAAAGTAGCAGTGAGCCCTGCTTCTAACAGCGATGTGATCTCAATCAAATTATTTATGCATACATTATCACCCTTCCCATCCACTAGAACTAGGAAAAAAAATGAACTTGGCTATGCTGCCTCTGCAATGATGTCCCTCCATTAAATCAGAAGTGTGTTGCAACTTGTCCCAGGTATCATAACATTTTTAAGCTTGACCTCCTCAAGTCCTGTGACTGTATCGCAATTCACATATATAAAAAAGTGAGTCTTTGTACATATGAAAATTTGAAAACCAGCATGAAGGTAAGCAATAGTATTTAAAAATGTTATTTTTTTTTCAGTTTTATAACTTGCTGAGATTCATTATTTTGAGCAATGGTGCTTGGCAGTATTATCTGAGGTAATGGCAGGGTGTAGGCTTGACTTTCTCTAGTTCTCTCTAGGGTGACTGTATTGTTATTAACCAGCTCTGCTTCACAAGTATATGAAATAACTAATTGTAAAGTATTGCAAAATCCTTCAAGGAAATGCTCTGAATAAATATTGAATATTAAATCTATTAAGTAAATGTATTAAGGAAAGATACATTAGTTCCACACATTAAACTGTGAAAAAAAGAAACTTATTTCATGCATGCACAAGGAAGCAGGAAAGAAAAGGAATAGCTCCTTTCAGTGGTTATGACTCTGATCTTTCAGTCACTTACATAAAAATGGCTATTTATTATCACAGCATACTAGGTGAAGTTATAGAATTAAATGCAGTTAGCAGAAATGTCTTTTAGTGATGTGCTCTCACTGTGTTAGAAGATCCTGTCTTTCAAAAGTACTGAAAAATAACACAGGAATTCATCAAACACGACAGCTAACTTGCCTCTACCTGGAACAATGATCCCCATCTCTGTTTTATAAAATTTAACAAGTCAGTCAATTTAATAAACAGTTTAGTACAGAGTGAGGCTAGACATATATAAAGACAAAATAATAGAGATGAGATTCAGAAATAACTTCACAAACCAAATTGTTTCATTGTAGACTTGTGACTTTGATTCCTCCAGCTTAAGACCTTTCAAGAGATGTGTTCAGAAAGTGCTGAGAACGTACCCCTTTGAGAAGTCCTAGAGTGCCTCAGGTTAGGGGCACAAAAATAACTGACACTTTTAAAAAAAATCCTAGCAAAAAAAATCTCCGGTGTATTGCAGGTAAAAGCACTTGAATAAGACTTCAGTCACATGGTTTCAGTTTACTTCTAGTTTAGGGACAGGGCTTGGAGATAAAAATGTCTTTCATATTTATTCTCTAGTTCTGCATATTCATCTAAGAGAAATACTGTTAACAAGGTAATTTTAATTAAAAATATTAAGGTCTCTTCCAGGCTAAATTATTCTGTAATTTTGTAATCAGCTACGGGTATCTAGATCTAAAATATTAGCAGAAGGCTGTGTGATTACTCTCATTTTTTCCAGAAAATGACTCCTGAAACATAGGGAGGTCTATTATCCAATGACTCAGTACAGACCCAGGCCTGAAGAACACCTGCAATCACATCCCTGCTCAGAACACCTTTCTACAGTTTAAGTCACTTCACTGATATGCTTTATTTATCCTACTAATATAGTGGAAATAATACAATATTTAAGGACTCCTGAGGGGGCTTCGGAAGTAAATGTAACATACATAAAATCTGCTAAAAAACTGCTTCAAAAGCACTGATATTATGTTGGCTAACCATGAAGTTAGAACTGAAACAGAAATGGGTAGAAAAAAGTTAAGGTACCATTCCTGAATAGTACAATGTATTATCCTTTATGGATATGTGAGCGTCCTCCTTCAGTTATCAGTGAAGAATAAAACCAAAATGAAACAAAACCAACAAAGAAGTGATACTCAGACCTGTATTTGCTTTAAAGTAGGTTTGATACAAAATTCAAGTTAATGTAGGAACAAGGTCAGATATTGCAATCAAATACTTCTTGACCTGTCATTAACTGGGATGTAAGAGCCATTCTCAACAACTGAGAAATGTATGAAACAATTAAGCCTTTTTTTGAAAATCACTAAGAAGCAATGGAGACTCCAAATGAAAAGGAGATTCACATCATCTCTCAAAAAAAAAAACCTCTCAAAAAAAAGGAGTCTCCCTGAAACATCTCTGGTAGACATTTCTGTCTGTCTGTGAGGTACATAGGGATAGCAGAGGAGAAGCTGGGCTAAAAAGCACTGGAAAGCTAAAAGCAAAGCAAGAGAATCATTCTGGCTCAACAGAAAAGGACTTGAAACTATGAGCAAAGAAACTGCTTGCTGCTTGACTGCTGTGTTCAGGGTAACAGGACTTCACACATTTTCTGTTAAAAAAAACCACCAAGACTTAATCAGAAACACTCCTGAGTTCTGAAACAGATGCCCCTCTCTCTAAGATGCTTAAATATAGCATGTGTCAATGAGAAGAATTTTTCATTAATTGCAATGTACCAGAGATGGGTTGTAAGTGAGAAAGAAAGTAGAAAACAAGGTAGTGACCATTTTATTTCAGAGAAATTTATTTTTTTTTAATTGGGGCAGAGAGGAAGGAGAGAAAACAAGCTGATAGCCTTTTTTTTTTCTCCCCAGCTGCTGCTAGTTCTTTTTTATACATAAAATCACTGAGGTCCAGAACAGGAAAAGGCACTGAGAAATTATCACTAGCATGGCAATGCCACATGAAAAATTGATTCTCAAGGAGGGGAAATTTTAGGCAGCTTGTTCAGCCTTTAAGAAATTGAAGTGTAGTATAAAAGAGGTAATGTATTAAGTTGTTTCTATAAAATCCAAACATAATTCATTTCAAAATACCAATCTGTTCATGCTCATTGAATAAAAGTATTCATGCCCAAATATGGTTATGTTGTAAGAAATGACAGTAAATGGAACATGCAGTTGTTCCTTACAGTGCCGTAACATTCATTTTGATAACACCATCTCCTGTAGATGAAAACAGAATTTTATCACGAAGCCAGTGGCAGAGTAACTTCTCAAGTACTATTCCAAATTTACAATGTGTTCTAAAATTCCCAGAATATACTCAAGATACTTAATTTTTAAAACATACCAAGTAGAAAATTAAAATGACTAATCCACGGTCCCTTCTCATATACGACAACTGGGAAGTGCAGATCATGTCTGTGTGAAATATATTCTTCCAAAATATGCTTTCCTACAAACAATGAGGGGACTTGAATCAAGTACCTGGACAGCAAAGATGCTGAGTGTGTGCTGCCTGTCCCCAAGGAACATCATCCTGAGCTCACTGCTATCCAGCCTCCTCGCACAGGAACAGAACTAAGTGAAATGCTATCTTTACTGGAGGTTGCAAAACATATTACACAAAATTGCCCTGTTTGATAAAAAACAATTGAAAAAAAAATCAAACCAAAACAAACAAAAAAGTCACAGGCTTTCAATTCTCAGTTTTAAAATTTAAAGCAAGAGGAGAAAAATTATCTATGAAAAGCTGTCTTGAGTAGCAAAAAATAAACACAGTTGGTTTTGGAGGGGACTTCTTTCGATGAGCAGTCTGAAAAGCTGCCCTAGATTTAAGTTGTTTCAGCTGAACCAGGCAGGAGGTTTTGGGAAAAAAGGTGGAACGAAAATCTTGACAAACTTTGTTTGGCCCTTTGTATTTATGCTGGTTTCAGGAGACATATGATAAGCAAAAAGATGTTATGAGCAGAGTGATGGGTGAAAAAGGGAGCGAACACAATGCTACCCAGAGGCTCTCCTTCAGCACAGCATTGTGTTGGCATTAATAGGCTATTCACTAAGTGCTCTTGTGGGACTGCTATTGTGGGACTCTACTGCAGACCTGCACAGACATTTCTCTCTCTCCAGAACTTCAAGTGGAAGCACACATTTAAAAGGCACAAATGGATCCTGGCATTATTGGATTCTGTGCAAACTTTTCTAAAAGATACACGGACAATACCTTTGGAAAACGATCAATAATTCTGGATGTTTCTGACACGTAAAACTTGTATAATGCCAAGATATTGTAGCAATGGATATCCTGTGAGCAGCATAAATTGATGGATGGGTAAAATATGGAAGGTGAAGGAAGGAGGTCCGTCTTGGCAACTTTTAACGTAATAGTGCTTACAAAATATGCATTATTTCATTTTTCTCAGTCCTGGCAAACAAATAAGGGAAGTTTTCAGTACTAAAAATATGGTTGTTTTGAAGAATTAACTGAAATCTGTACTGTTCAGGATTGTGAGGCATCACTACATCTGCAGCTGCAATTGGAAGACACATATCCAACATTCAAAATATCAAAAGCAGAACTGATTCCAGTACCAGCCTCTGCTAGTGCTGTATTCCTTGAAACACAAAGATTTAAAAACCAACCAACCCACAGGTAAACCTCTGCATGCCTTTTAAAATGAAAGAGTGCTTAAAAGTAATATCCTGTAGGAAAAACACTTGCTTTTACAAAAAGCCACAGCCCCACCATTTGCCTATAAAGGAATGCTTGCCTATACAAGCAGTATCTTTCTTTGGCTCATTCCTCTTCCCCAGACTTCACCTTTACCTCTTAAGCTCCTTTGAATACCTATCCTATAACTGACCTTGATCTTAAACTTGGTGGCCAAGTTTGTCCCTCTGAATACATCAATGACAGTTGCCTAGTGGTGATTAGAATGATCTGTTGCTTTCTGCAGGAAGGCAGGAAATTAACAGCCAAAAAAATCAGCAAGATCTGTATATATGACAAATCAGGCCCTTATTTCTATGTCATTAAAGACTGAAGGAAAGAACTCAAATGTCAACAACTTTACAAGCACATGCTTAATGCTCTGAACAGCCAGGAAAATAGGAGCAAGTCAGTATAGAAGAGCATCCAATGAACATTGTAACACCAGGATCCTGTGTTGTACTGCTGTAGGTCACCTTAAAGCTATGTAGTGTTGAGGATTTCAACCTCTTAGGGAGATTGAGGGTTCAAGTGCTGTGAACAAACAAATTTAGGCTAGTAAAATCACAGTTCTAAGTTTTAAAATGTGCATGAGATGATTAGAAGTATGAGTTAGCAATTTTTAATTATTTTGTGCAAGTTTTCCATATTCATAAGTCTGCTTGGAGCAGCACCCACTGCATCCTGATGAGGAACGCCATTATCTCGCACTCCAACACAGCCTCGGTATAGCAAGGGACAAGGTTTGTGTGACAGGACATACAAGAACATTGCAGCAGACTCACAGTTTCAAATGTCCACGGTCACACTTACACTATCACAGCCTCAATTCTAACCACACATGGTACCTTCTGCTGCCCAGCTCTAGCCCCCCAGGGCTGGTAGGGTTTAATCTGTATGAATAATCCATGGAATTGGGGGTGATGCTTCTGCTTCCCTCATCTCAGCCAGTCCCTGCCAAGTGTCAGAGCAGGGGCCATGCAGAACTCCCAGGAAAGGGACAAGGGATGGAAGAAGGGCTAAACTGTAGCGGAGGGATCCCATACTCAAAAGGAAGTGGGAAGGTGCATAGGTTTTCTCACCTGAGAAAATACAGATCTAAGTTATTTTAGCAGAATGTGTGGTAGGTGAGATCACTGATTAGAGAAGGGCTAAATACATATTTCCAGTGTGAGATAAAGTTCACACTTTTCAAGTGACCCCTTATGTACTGAGACATCTTCTAAAATATTAAAGTTAAGACACACTTAATAGCTATTTCTGCCCTAATGCTGCCTAGAGTATTGCAAACATTAATTCATAATTAGGTCCCTGAAGATATTTACTGTAATTTTTTTACTTTTTTTTTGCTTAGATTTGACTATACTATGTTCCCTAAGAATATTACAGTTTTCAATGCACTTATTTTATTATCTGCAAAGTGTAACCATTTCTGCATGCCAGTATGTTAGTGTATAAACTATAAAGATACAATGTATGAGTAATCAAACTTAATTACTTAATTAACTTAATTACTTAATTAACTTAAACTTCTATTTAAGTAGCAAAAATATATTGTTCATAACAAAGAATATATTTATTACAAGACTTAACAACAAGAGAAGAATTTCCCTCAGTGTGTAATTTTCAATTTACACAGTAAAACAGATACCTGAAAAGAAACCAAGGGTCTTTGCAAGTGGGTTATGTGCCAGCCACTGTGAGGCTTCGCTACTTTATGAGAGTCTGAAATGAGATTGTCTGGATATTGCCTTCACTATTCTTTCCAGTCTCAACTGGAAGAAATGAAAAAAGGATATGAAAAACTGGTTACGCTTTCATTTTCTCTCATTTTTAATCTCATGAGATACTGTAAGTCACACAGCAAAATGTGCTCTAGACACAAAGGTATGAGAATGAAGAATTTTCTTTAAGGTATGCAACTCACTAAAATTCACTCACTACAGCATTCAGCTGCTTCACAAGGTTACAGCGAAGCCTTCATCCTGATCTGTTTTATAGAGAGCAGAGATTAATTTTATTCTTTTAATTCAAAACGGTAGCACTGGTTTCAAAGCTTCTGGAGTAAGCAGCTCTGCAGCTAGTACTGGGGTCTGTAGGCTGTTGAGTGCATTAACAACACAGTGATCTGAAAATCCAGAAGAATTAGAGGGTTTCTTCATCAGCATCCCTCATGGCCCACCCTCTAGTGTGGAACTGATCCTTACTACCAGGGCTTTGCTTTGTCTCATTTCCAGTGCTCCCAGGAATGGGGTTTAGCACTTTATCAGCTATTGCCCCGTGAAGAAACCAGACAAGTCTGATTTGAATTATAGTCAGCAGCACTTACAGGAACCCTCTGTTTCATTTCAGGAGATTAAAACTCACTTTCAGAGTGAGAGAGAGCCCTTCAAAACATTGCTCATAATGATGACTTGCATAATAAAGCTGTGGAAAGCTGCATTTATTTGTTTTGGGTTGGACCCACAGAAGCAGTAAGCAATTGGTAGAAAGCTCACAATAAATGCAATGTACAAATTATTTGGAGGCGATCCTCACTTATTTGCAAAAGAGAAACAGAGAAAACACTCCTCAGATCCCCTAATCCCGGCAAACAAATTCACACACTGCATTTTTGCTTGTTTGTTGTCCTCTCTTTGCCCTTGTTTCACACAATAAAGGCTCCTAGCAATGTCAGGGAAGCTTCTTCATTTCTGTCTCAGGGCTCATGGAACTGGGGGCTCTGGTAAGAAACAGCACATAAAAATCTCCTCTTACAGGGTGAACTCTGAAATTCAGTCTGTTAAAGTCACCCAGTGTATGGGAGGAAGACTCTTGCCTCTTGCTATCCTGTCCGTTTTAGTCATATGTACCCGCTCCTCATCATTCTACCACCATCTTTATCAGCAGACCAAGCCCTTGGAGATGTATCAGCTCTTCTGTTTTAACCACTGTCTATCAGATGATCTCTCCCTTGTGCAATCCACTTGCACCCCTAATCGTTGTGCCAACGGTTGTCATTTAGATAGCTCTTTCATCTTCAAAGCACTTCACAAACATCAATTAACCCGAATCTAGATTAATTAATCTGACAGTTTGCTATGTATCTAGCAGTTACAATAATGGAGAACAAACTAATGCCGATTAAAGTCATCAGAATGAGTTCCCTTGACTAACAAAAATGGGATCAAGCTAATTTCTTGAGTCTTTCTCTCTCCAAAATCTTTACTGTAATCTGGTATTTTCTTCCCAAGCATCTTCAACTGCTTTTTCAAGAATACAGCCAAGGAAAAGGGTGAGAAAAAAATAGGAATCTGTAAGCTGAGATCACACACCAGGAGTTAAACAGTTTTGTTTTAAGGATGATCCAAAATCTTTCATGCCACCTGCACAGAATTTATGAAGACTGATTGGATCAGTCCCTCGTGTGATCGGATAGATCAGGATTCGGAACACACTGCTGCAATTAATGAATGCAGGAGGCACTCATTCTAAACTGATTACTAAATTATAGATTAACCCAAACTGGCAAAACAGGGTGAGTAGTTACAGCAAATTCCCTACAACCACTGTAGGCCTTGTGAAGTAGGCCACTTGAGTTCTTAATAATCAGTGTAGTGCCTGCAACCATAGTCATGGAGAGAGAACAAGGGGAATATGAGAGAGAAAGCAAAAGAAACGTTTAAGGATTGTAGTATTCTAATTAATAACTTACTGGAAAAGTACATCCAATGGCATTTATGCAAGGATGTCTCAGAAATTGGCTTTCACAGTGTGTCATTAATTTTACAATAATCTTCAAAATAAGGTATCCTCTCAGAAGACTACTACTCTGGTTAAGCAGTACACACTTATATAAATATTTTGTTAGCTTATTAAGTGTACACCAGATCCCAATATTTAATGTTTTTTGTGTTTCCTTTGACCACTAAGAAATAACTTTTTTTTTAATATAAAATTATCAGCTGCACGGTCTTATAAGTTTTATAAGAACTTATCTGGAAATTCACAACATGATAACATCCTTACAATGACTAATAAATAAATAAATACTATTCATAGAATCATAGAATCATAGAATCCTAGGGGTTGGAAGGGACCTCGAAAGATCATCTAGTCCAACCCCCCCTGCCAGAGCAGGGTCACCTAGAGCACATCACATAGGAACGCATTCAGATTATAAAGAAAGATCGGCACCCTCCAAGAGTGAGGCAATTATTCTAAAGATTCCAGGAAAATGCCCTGACCTAATGAAAACAAAATGACTTACTGAAAAAGTCATTTGAAGGCAACTACTGATGCATATTAAAGGCATGTAAAAGCTGAGTCTCCCTTCCAAAAGGACTCCATATGCAAATACCTGTTCAGCAACATCAGGGTAAGCAAGCAAGGAATGATTGGCTGAACTGGCATTAATTTTGTAAGTAAATTGAAGGGGAAAATGTAGAACTGTATAGTTAATCAGGTATGACTGAAATCATCCAATCAAGTATATAAACTGCAAGTCTAGTCTACGTTGTAATTCATTCGTGGTGTCAGTCTCTTTCTACATAGAATTAAAAGCCCAAAGAAAACAGCAACAAATGAGTCTTCTCTTACAGAACAGTGTGATATCCTTCAGTTCAGGCTTTTGTAATAATCATTGGATACTGCTTGAATTTCCCCCTGTGCCACATGCTTTTTAAATCCTACACAAATTATTGCTGTTGATCATAAACCATATCTTTCCACATAAGTGCTTCAAACACTCTACGATGGCTTAAGCTGTGAAAGAATAAAAGCACTAATGGATTTGTCTGAACGTATTACTTATTGCTTGTCTCTTAAGCTTTACTTGGCCTTCTTCACGGGTTCTGCTCAGATACTTTCACCACTGGCTTTTAGAGATACTAAGGGCTTACTGAAGGATTACAGTTTATAATATACCTGTATAAGCAGAGATGTAGTCAAGTACTAAAGGCCACTGAAAGCTTATTGATCTAGAGAATGCTGTAGTAATAACTCAGAGAATATAAAAATAATCACTGCTATTTACTTTTCCTTAACTCAGAATGGAGCAGCCAATTGACTTATAGACCTTTAAGAAATCTTTTTGATGATCCATCATTTTGCGTGGAAGATTCACTACTTTGAAGAAAGCAGAAGAAAACATGGTTACAGCTATCTGAGGGAGACTCAACCTCCCACTCCACAAAATGCCATAACAGACCCTCAGGAAGAGGTTATTAAATTAATAATATTTTAATAATTGTTTTAGTTAATACAATTAAAATCAAGTTATTGTCTACTGCCATCCACCATGACATAAAAATCTTTCTTGCAGGCTGTGGAGCTTCTTCTATTAATATTATAAGCAAGGATCACATTATGTAACAGTATCAACAAGGCAGAAGAGGCCCTGCATATATTATTAATTGAAGCAAAGTGCAGATCTCTCAAGAAGACCTTGTTAACAATGATGTATACCAAAAATGTAAAAAAATCGTGGCCTGTGAAAATTTACATTGGAAAAGCTAATGTAGCACTATTTATAGAGGTCTTAGTATGGAAATGAATTGAAAATGATGACCTTTAAACTCCTGAATGCATCTCACTAGTCCTAGAGCACTGTAGATATTCTGGGGCCTACAAGCATATGCAGATAGACCCCTAAGCAGAAAACCAAGCACATAACTAATGTGTTGAGACACAGCTACTCCAAAAGATCAGATGGACAGAGCCAAGGAAGTCACCTGGACATCAGAGAGAATGGGCAAGACTGGTAGAACCTGGTTTTAATGTCATTAGAACTGCACAGGAAGAGGCAACTTTCTCATGGTTACCAAAAGGTAAGCAACAGTAATGTCTCAGGTCTTCATGCTGCAAAGAGCCATTTTGTTTACATAGGAGGCCTTATGACTTGATATATGTAATAGCCGTGGTAACCACAGCTGTGGGTCCACTCATACCTGTACATGCATAAATGTCACCAGGACCATCACTTGCAATCTAGGGTAGGCAGGGATGAAACAATAAACAAACCGGTGACAACAATACTCTTGCAACACACAGATTTTTGAAACGTAGAAAAATACCTCACGGTCATTCTTCTTTTGAAAATTTCCCCTATGTGGGTAGAGGATGGAAATGACTTTCTATATAGATATGATGCATGCTTCCCTCTGTCCTTGCAGCTTCTTTTTTTACTTCACCTGCAGCCATGTTTTTCTTCCAGTTTTTTTTTTCCTTCTTTTCCTACTTTGCCTTTCAAAAAAATTTTTTCAGTGATGTTCTCTGTACAACCTCAGTAAGAGATATTCTTACTCTATGCCATGTGCACTGTGTGGCCTGCGCCTCTAAAGAACCTTCTTTCCCAAGTATTACAATATCTAATACCTAAACAAAAAGATATTATTTTTCAGTGTACATTTCCAAGACTCCTCTAGGAAAAGTGGAACCCTACAACTATTAGAATGGATGAGCAGTAGATGATCCCTACCAGAAGACACTCAGAATGCAAGACTGTATTTCAGATAAACCTTTGATGGCAACAAATCTCACACGCTGAAATGAAACCTGAATGCCAAAGTCCCACAATTTACAGCACCTTCAGCATAAAAAGTGCTCTCAGGAAGATTTTATCCCTCACTCACATTTGTCAGTAATTACCGTTGTTAAGTGAATCTCTTTACATATTAAAAAAGCAATGCACTACTTTTGGATCAAAGAGGTACTTTGTTCACTTCAACGCACACACGAACTGTCTGTACTGATAGCATTAAAAGAAGTTATGACCAGCACTGAAGTGTGACCAGACTTCTCAGATGGTTTCAATGTCCGGGAAGAAAACCTCAGTAGGTTCATAAATCTAATATATCTTTTTCATAATAAAACCTAGAGCAGCAATAATTGCAATAAAGTTTTACAAGGCATCCTGAGAGGAATAAAAAGAGTAACTGCTCTCTGCACCACAGCTAAATAAAGCAAAATTAGATTTTTTTCTTTTTTAAAGCCCAGAAGGAATTAAAATTAACACACTTTGTAAAGGATGCTAGCAAAACACTTTTGAGGGAGACTATAATTTTTGGTTGCTTTGATTTTAGTGACCTTGCTTATCTCATTTTTCTAAACAGACATTTTAAACAACAAAGTTTCAAATGCCCAAACTGCTTTAGGTGCAAGACTTAGAAAGAGCAAACTTCTGTAAGACAAACTGAGTTGTTCTACTGTAGTTTTGCTATGATAATCCCCCTTCCTCTTAAAACAAATCAGACCAGTAAGCTCAGTGCCCATGTGGTTTCAGTGCCAGAGATAAAAGGCCAAGCTCCAAACAGTCTACAGAGGCAAGCCAAAGGCAGCAACAGTTGCAAAGTGTCTGCTGTTGTTAAGAAGTCTTCCTCCATTTGGCAAAATTTCCACAAGCTGACATTTCCCTCCAAGCATTTCTGGTGCCTTCTAAAGCCCTAACTTAGATTACACCTTCCAGAGTAAAGAAGAAACAGCAGGTACAGGTGCAAGACTACCCAGCCTTATGCAATTACTGTTCACACTGATCAAGCAATCCTGGCAAGAAGCTGATGCTCAGCAAGGCAGCTGGAATACTCTAAATGTCTCCATATTAAATATGGCACAGGGAATTCTTCTAACAGCAGCAACATATTGCTATATACTTTATGAAGTGAAACAAAGCATCTAAAGTCCAATCTTCCAAAATACAGTTGGGTGAAGACTGGAATGCTTAGTCAATGTAAATAAAAGTGTAAACATTCATATAGTGCTAAACCCATCAAATAAACTGCCCCTCCCTAATTCTTACGATTTCCACTCTTCTGCCTGAGCTGCCATCAAATTCCTAATTTACAGTGCCCATAGAAAACAAACAGAATAGCCATCTGACAAGTGCTATAAGCTGTCTGTCAAACACAAGTAATTTTGGGGCTGGTCTACCACAGCAGCCTTATCTTATCCCTAACAAAAGGTATAAAGGGCCTGAATTTTAAAGAAGCTTCAAGTTTTTTCCTTATTTAACAACAACAATTTATTTTAAAATATTTCTGTAGTCATGAATGATCTACTCAAATCCTACTACTTTTTTACTACTTTTTGCTCTTCTGCAAATCTCTGAACTGTAGCCTCAGGCAAACACTTGGGTATCTGAATCAGGGCCTGCAAGCACTTGCACACACAAATGAAAACATGCATTCTTTAAAAAAATTTAAAAATTCCGCAGAATCAAGACTATTTTGAAAAGTGTCAATAAGTTCACAGGATCCACCTTGTCCTGGTTCTCTTTTTCACCTGTTCCTTCACTGACTTTTCTTCTTCTCTACAGGCAGTCCTAAAGCACTATTCTTATTCCTCTTCACTTCTCTCTCTTCAGCTTATCTTTTGGCAGCAGCATCTACAAACAAATTAAACTACTGTCTCTCAGCTTGGAGCTCAACAACCCTCTTATACTCAGACACATCTCCTGCCCAGGCTGAAATCTCAGCCTTCCTCATATATTCTCACCTAAATTTCAAATAAATTAAAGCATGATTCTCTCCCCAGAACCACATTCCACTATCCTTATGGACTTGCCACTTGCTTTGACATTCTAGGCATCCCGTTTTACTTGCATCTCTTCCAGGTTTCCTCATCTAAGTGATTTAAAGGCCACATGTGCACAATGTGGTGAAGCCAGTGCTGTGCTAAATCTGCTTTTCATTTGAGCTGCAGAAATACAATCCATCTTTTGTCTTGAACCTATATGGTGGCAGTACTATTGGATGTTACTCATTTCAATTAAAGCTACCTCAAGAAGCAGATCCTGTAAGGACATGCACAACTGATTGCTCTAAGTGACTGATACATAAGGTGAGAGAGAGAAGATCTGGGCCCCTGTGCCCAGGAAGAGGCAGGGTGCAACCTTCTGTATCTGGTTGTGTAAGGTGCACCCTCAGAGAAGCTTCATAACACAGATAATCTGTCACATTACATCAGTCTCTCAGCACCTCACATTTTGAGTATACCGTGTTCTCCAGCATTGCTTCCTTCAGCTCTGTCCCCTTTCACCTTTGCAGAATGCTGCAGTACTCCCACCTACTTTAACCACGTCATCTCTGCCTAGATGTTCTGCCAGTGACTCCCCCTTCCCTAATACATCAAAGAACTGCTCTTTCTCCCTTTCCAAGCCTTTCATAGCTCACTTTGTTCAAAAGCCCAGCTCCCAGCTCTGCCTGAGCTGTGAACTCCTTTCCCAAACAAGCACCTTCTGTGCTTTTTCCAGTGCTTCCCGTTTTTAATGAAGTACCAGTCCAAGGGATAGAGGTGCCAATGGAGGCCACAGCCACAGCAGTGCTCCTTGTCCTTGACTGTCCTTTCACTCAGTCATGTTACTACTACCTCTGGAGGGTAGCTGCTCTTTTTGTTTTTTTCTTTTCCTCTCCTGGAAATCTATATTGCTTATACAACACAGAGTAATTTGCTTGTCTTCTGTGTTTCAGGCAACTAACTTATAGATATTTAATCTACCCAGGAAATTTTTAAAACTGCAGTGTCCCAAGATAAGTGTCATCCTGACACTTCACATTACTGTCATCCTACACATGCTACAACAAATAACTCCTCCACTTTTCCTCATTTGCATTAGAAATCCTCTTCAGCCAATACTGTTAATTTTGCTTGCAGTTTAAAATGGAGGTTTTTCTTTCCCTACATCTCATTCTCTGTTTCATCTGCTACAACTCAGTTTCAATCCCACTGGACACACCAAACACAACTGTTTTTTTTACCAACAAAGGGGTAGATGGAATGATCTTTCACAACTGCTTCCCAGTACCACCTGAGGACCTGAGCTTCCTTCCAACATCTCACCTGTCACAAAAATACTGTTCTGGCCTCCAAGTGTCCTCTCCTCCATCTACTTCATCCTTCACTTTTCCTTGCTACATCTCTCATTGTTTTCTCAAACTTCCTTGCTCTTTTGGTACTTCTTTTGCCCTTAGACTCATCTTGTTTGCCCAACAGTGCCACAAATGACACAAACAATGTATTAAAATAACCACTCATACCTGTGTCTTTGTGCATCCCCAATACCATGCAAACGTATACATACAAACGCTGTGTCGGTACCACTTGTTCCATAACAACAGTGCTGATTTTGTGAAGTTACAAATCACAACCAGCACGACCAGTGTAAATACAAGCATTCATAGGATTCCTTTTTACCTTTTCCACCCGTTTGTGGCATGCACTGAGACATGTAGACACGAGGCATTTTATTTTTTCTATCTGCACACATCCTGCAGTATGTAATGAGTGAAAAATCACAGTATTGCTTCTGCAGGGCTGTGCAGCTATAATGGTGAAAAAAGAAAGGTTTGCAGGGAGAAGGAAAACATTTTCTTAGACAACGTGGAATGATAAGAAAATAATATTAAGACACTTTTTGGTCCAATGCCCTTTCATCAGGTCCAAGAGGCTGAATAGACACTGGGTACAGTGCTCTTTGTTTAACTTTTTTTAATTTAGTAGTAACCTTAAACCTGATTAGAAGACATGAACAACTGGATTCACCTTGATTTAACCCAAATTAGACACAAGAAGATGAATTTTCTACACAAAGCTCCAAGTTCCCAACCATCTGTCTTTCTGCTGACAAGTAACACTGTGATGTCTTCTTGTAGCCACCCCATTCTTTATATATAACAAAGGGTCTCATAACTCAGTGTTTCTTTCACAGAGGGTCTCCAGACATAAAAGTGATGAAATAGTAGTTAAAATGGTGCCAGGGCTGCCACTTCCCTTGAGCATACTTCTACCAGTTAGATGATGCTGAGGTTCAAATTATCCAACTAATTGGCAAAAACAGTTCCATCATTTTTCGAGGTTACTGGAAGAAGTATAGAGCATAATCTACTGGCTTCAGTGGATTACCACTTTTCTGCATTCTTAATTTGATTGTGGCAATCATAAAGCAGCTGTGTGATCGAGTTTGCCGTCAAAGAAGAGGGCTGTGCAGAGTTGCAATTTTCAGTTGAAAAAAGGAGAGAGTTTTCTTTTCTATGAGTAAAACTATTCAAAAAGCAGGAATGACTTCTGACCTTTAGCCTGCGGTCCTGGTCTCCACTGCACAGAGAATTTACAGACACTTTAAAGGTCTTCCAGGCTGGATTTAAGTTATTCATCACAACCTGTGAGTGAAAAGAAAGGAAGGGAACCCATAACATTTGCACATCTCCAAACAGAATGCCAAAAAGAGCAACAATTTTCAATAAAGTATGTTCAACAGAAAGAGAAGAAAGTAGAGCTCAGCTGGAGATTTGCAGAACAACATGCATGGGATATGTGCCCTTGAGCGACCTGCAGTTTGCAACACTCATCCCTCTGGAAAGGCCGAGAAGTGGGAAATGGACCTGTACACAGATCATTCTACAGAGATTGCCCTAGCACTGCCATGCCTCAGCCTGGGCATAACTCACAAGGGAAGGTTGTGGAATACATCCCTGAACTGGAAGCCATGGAAGAGATAGATGCAGGACTGGGCAGCATCAATTTAACAGACACATAGTCTGCCTTGCCAGTAAGACTTTATGGGATCCATAACAGACAGGCTCATAACCCTGAACACGTGACACAGCTCCACCCTGTACATCTAAATGCTGCTTTTTAAGACAGTGCCAGCCATTACTATGGAAGCACTAATGACACTGGGACACAGGAAAAAATGTAAGGCACCCAGATTACAAATCTCTTTAGCACCAGTAACTTGGAAGGAGGGGAGAAGATGCAACATAGTATTAATGGGAAAATATGATACTGTGTGTAGCACAGCTTGGGCTAAATGTGTAACCTTCAAACACAATATCTGCCAGTTTAATTACGCTTGGATCTTTGGCTTCAGTACCATCTTCCTCTCATGTACATAAGTCAAGACCTGATACCCATTAATCAATAATTATGCAAGAGTTTTTTAATATTTTTTTTTAAATATGGTTGCTTGCAATACCCTTTGTGACATGGGAAGCATAAACTATCCCTCCTGACAGTCTATGTGTGTCCTTGGAGAGCAAATCCACCCTATTCCTTACCTCAGTCCTGTGAACAAGTTGTTGGGTTGCATCATCATTCATCCGGAAAATCTCCAGAAAAGGATCAGATTTGCTGAAAAAATCCTAAAATAAAATATAGGACAGGTTACTCTCGGGAATTCTTTTTCTTTGAGCTTTTCAGGCACAGTGCAGCAGTGCTTTCCTGAGTGCTGATGAAAAAGGAGAGCCAGCGTGGTTTTAGCAAGAGCTCTTGGTGTCTCTCGGCAATATGTCATTCTTATTCCACAAGGATTTCCATGGCTTTAAATAACAAAGCCATGTTTGCTTATTTGTTCCCATTCCATGATCATAGCACATTTACTGTAAGTGTGTGTAGAACCAGCACAAAACCAAACGTCGTCTGTAACTCCAGAGTTTGCCTCAAGGCCCTGATGTAGATTTACTATCTGGACCCCTTTCATTGCTTGAAACTGCTAGCACATAGGAGACTTGGGTGGTCAAAGTCTGCTAAATTACCACAGCACAGCTAAGAGAAAAAGCAGAGTGAGGGTGCTGGTTTAATCATAGTGACAGCAAAATTCAACGTGCATAGGGTTAAGAAAGATTGAGCTGCTTCTTCTCACACATAAGTACACTGATGGAAGCTGAGTAAAAGCTTAATGTTAACAGATTCGTTATCAAACACAAGTTTGGTAAGAAAAGTTATCTGAAAGAAAACACTTCAAAATTACACATCCAAACACTGCACCCTGGAGTGCAGAAACACTCAGAAAAGAAACCAGGATTTTGGGTAAGACTCAAAATACAGTATCATTCCCCGCTGAGTATCATGAACGCTGAAACAGCAAATCCACACAAGGGAAGTAATTTTCAATATGTGGTTTTAACTACCAAGGCAATACCACCTAAGGGGAAAGATTTTAATGCTGGATGATAACTTAAATCACTTCTCCTTTAATGCAAAAACAAAGCCTAATTCCTTTCAGAATGAAGGTACAAACAAAAAATTCTTCTATGTTGAAGATACTTCGTAACAACTCAAAAATGATAGATGAGGAAACATTTTATTTCATAGCTATTAACATTTTCAAAGCTTTTGGGCTATTATGCTGAATCTAACAGCTTTATATTATCTCACAAGAACATGCTCTCAAAGAAGAATAGCAGCAATAAAGGTTTAATGTTTTGATATTTTAATAATGTTCCAATGATTAATGTAATGCATTTGCTAGTGGTATGATGCACATTGCCTTTTCAGTATCTACAGCAGTTCCACAGTAATGATACAAGTACATGGCTTGAACTTCAAAAATTTAACTACCTTCGTTTCTGAGCATCTAGTTTGACACATCTTTTAGTACATTAATTTTCAGAGCATGACACTTTCTAAAATTCAGGTTTGAGGGTC
Source organism: Hemiprocne comata (assembly GCA_020745705.1). Taxonomy (NCBI): domain Eukaryota; kingdom Metazoa; phylum Chordata; class Aves; order Apodiformes; family Apodidae; genus Hemiprocne; species Hemiprocne comata. Next base: position 46,441,102 of record CM036587.1, read on the forward strand.
ACGTCAAAGGTCCCTCAGAAAAGAGCTGAAGTAGTCAAAAGACACTGTTGATTTTGAAAATTATTCAGCAGCCTGACAGGGTATTTAAGGATTGTTTATTTATTTAGTAGTAATTTATTACCAGGGAAATATATAAAAAGGCAATATTAGCTTGTATTTTGCAGACATTTGCTGGAGAGTCTTTCCCAAGCAATGACAACTGACTGTATCAGAACAGAAAAAGCACTTTGCCTGCCCCAGTGCTCATAATTTATTATAGCTATCATAAAAATGTAGGTGCTTGTTATGGTAATTGTGACACAGCTATTAATGCAATACAACCTTTCCAAAAGTTATTGTTCCACTGTGAAGTGTTCTCAGTGGAACTCTCGAAGCAAAGATGTGCCATCTGAGCTGACTAGGCTCCAATAAAACACAAAAATGTAGTTACACCTTCCAAACAAGCACTACAACAACAACAAAAAAATAACCTTTATCTGTGCAAAGTCAGTTAACTAAAGGAAACTTTCATACTTGTGACTTTCCTATAATTTTTCACTGAATGTTTCAGACACCCCTTCAGGAAAAATTGAGCAGGCTTTACTTGCTTTGTGGCTTCTCTAAAACTCTTGCAGTTTTGGAGGGAGTAAAGAAAACCAACAGACATATCCTGCCTGAGAAATTATAACAACACATTTGCTTAATCTGAAAAAAAAAATGTGTTGTTCACATCTTTTTCCTTAGTGGAGGAAACTCATACGTTTAAAGACCACAATCGGGATCCTCTTTCAAGGAGTTTAAAGGGTGGAGGAAAAAAATTCTTGTCCATTCAAGATGCCACTGATGGTAATGGATGGAAAGATTTACTTTTTCTTTTTATCCTTAGAGTACATACAGAAGCTCCCCCCATCCCTTCCTTTATCAGCAAGTTGTGAGACATTAGGATTCAACTTGTCATCTGCCACTCCCAAAGCTGCCAGTGCAGAAACTCCTGGAATTACAATGGTGATCCTGTGTAGCAGAACATGAACAATTGTTTTCACAGGCTTCCTCTACCTTTCAGGAGACTCGAAGCCCAGTTCCAGCCCTCAGTCTACTTCTCTGACATTACTACACAGGTCTTCACTTCTCTGAGTAGAGAGTGGCATGCAAAACCATGCTTAGGATTTTACAAGATGGGCTTTTCTCAATTCTCTGATGTTTCTTTTTTTGACATTTGTGTGACATCAGAGAACTCATGCTTTTTCATCAATGGTTGAACTACGCAATTTAAGTAATGTCAAACCTTAGGAACAATAATTACTAATAATGCCTTGCACCTAATGACATCAAAGTTCATTATAAGCTACAACAAAAGCCATAGCCTTTTCTTATAAATGAGGTAAGTCAAGACTCAGCCAAGTTTAGACCTGTGTTCCTAGCTGGAGGAAACTGAAATACGTCTTTCAACTGCAATAGGCTTCCAGTGACTTTCATCAGCTGAAGAGAGGTGTTCTGATTCAGGTAACACAACGAATCATTGCCTGAGTTGCACACTGCATCACCCAGGAATTTTTTATTAGATGACACTCACCTTAACGTGGACATGTTGAAATTGCAAGAGTGTCAATATTCTTGCAGTATTTCCGAATGATCCTCCTTAACATGCCCCATAAAGTTTCAGTCTCTCTAAAAGGTGTTGCCCAGACAACATTGACCTAGCTCAGAAGCACACTCTGACAGTAGCCTTTTCATTTATTCCAACAAGAGTCCTAAGCCATCATAATATTTACACCAGATTACATTTTACTTTTGTAGAAAAGGAATTAATTTGTGGAAAAATTGAGTCTTATTATGCTGTATTTCTCCTTTCCTTTTTTTCTAGATGTGATAGCATTTAACACAGGAAGAAACTTGGGTACAACTTTGGAAATCACATCTAAAGACGGCTGTCTAAAGAGAGGTTGTTAAATCTATATTTTGACACCTAAATAAATTACACAATTCAGAAACACTAAAACTCCAACAACTCTGATGGAAGAGGTAATTAATCTTTCAGATGAGAAGCAAATTCAGGTCCTGATCATTTATGATTGTTAATGATCCTGAGCACAGTAAAGTTATTCACCTGTACATTCTAAATAAGTTCCAGTACTATTAATCTTTCTGGGTATTTTCTGCTTGCCTAAGTTTTTCTGGTAGTTACAACCAAAATATTATTCATCAGTTATGGCCTAACTTTGAAAATCTGATGTATCTGTATGCATCCAAAAGTACTCTCACTGATTTGATTTTAAGCTATTCACACGTCAAATGTCTACAAGCACCTGCTTGGGGCATCAGAATCGTAAACTTTTGGGTAGTGTTACTGTATGTGTCTAATTAGGAGCAGCTTCATACATAAGAAAGGACTATATGCTAATAGCAGATATTGTGATCCAGTACAATTGTAATAATCTGATCTTCAGTTATATGTAAAGCCCTATTTTCTAAAAAAGGTCATAATCTTAGGACATTTATTAATTACAACGATATTCCCCAGATTACCTCAAATCATTTTGTGCCTGCTATTACAGTGAAATAACAGAGAGTGTGACTTGCAAGCAGTCATCTGGATTTCTTGTGAGGTGCTTATTTTATACATACATTGCTAAAAAAACTGGACATTTTCAGAAAGACATAGTCTTATCACAAAGAGTAGTGTTTGAGTCAGTGAAGAGTTTTCTTATTAAAGAGGGGCAAAGTTTTAATAAATATGCAAGAGTCTTTTTCTCACATTCAAGCTACAAAATTATATCATGACTGAGCTGTTATGAAGTTTTCTAGCTTTATTTTAAGATGTTTACATCAACTGTAACATCTTTGACTACTTAGAGAAAGCTCACTCCTCTAAGCACTTCTGATCTGTGGCATTTTAAATAATTAAATTGTCTTGGTTATAGCGTAATTAAATTGTCTTGGTTTTAATTGGATTCCCTTAAGGTTTTTTTTTTTAATTACTTCGCAACTTGAGGAAAGCCTCATTGTGAACATTCATCTGAAATCTCTGATGTGTTTAATAATATAAGGCAAAAAAGATCTGTTGGGGAAAATCTCATCAGATTATATTTGCAGGCATTCTTACATCTTTCAGCAAGGTTAATATTGAGCAGCTTACCTTGTCATCCAATTTCCGTGCACTGAATGAAAGTTCAACGTAGTCGTCATTGCCAGACAACTCCTCAGCAATCACCTAAATGGAAAGCTATGTTTGAGTTCTGCAGGGTGTAATGAAAGGGGAGAAAGATGCCATTTTCCAGTGTGAAGCCTGTAGACCCTATTAGGAAACTGGTGTGGTACAAGTTAGTATGTTTCTCTCTGCAAGCAGGAAAGGCTAAGAGCATTCAGTAAATCCCTTGCTCAGCTGAAGGGTGGCACCCTGTTAAGCCCACAAACCTAAATCACTTCATACCACACAGCTATGTCTTGTCAATGGACAGACATCAAAACCCATCAGGGATCCCTCTCCTCTCACCTTTTCCTCATATAGGACAAGGGAGAACTCCAGTCTCACAGTGTCCAAAGGGACAAAAAAGCTATACAAGAGTTGTGTTATTTGGGTCTAAATCGTAATTATTTTTATGCTGCTTTAGCATCATTTGAGGAGCTAAATGAAAAAGGAGTGAAGTCACCTGTCATTACCTTCCATGGCACATTTACAGTAGGAGAGTTCTCCTCGTGTAGGTTTTCTGCAATAGCTACACTGGCAAAGCCATTTACTGTAGACTGAGTCAAAAGAAAGTAACATTAAAACAATCTAGTGTGATTCTTTCAGGTGTCATAAACTATGTGGGTAATGATGCCAGTCACTGTGCTGTGCAATGTTGTTAAAAAAAATCCAACAAAACCAACCAAAATGGCCTTCCTGACTAAGCCTTAAACTGCTTCAGTGGAGAGAAGGTAGTAACCAAATCTGGGATATTTCACCAAAAATGTTCTTTGAAACAAACCATAATGTATTCTTTTTGACAGTTATAAAATCTTTCCTATTGTAAATATTGTCCTCAGAGATTAAATTACCAAGATCACCTATTTTCTGGGTGTTCATGCCCACAGCCACACACTTGACAACCATTTCAGCTCCCCAACCAGGCTCAGTCTCCACCTCACATTCTTGGGGAGCTGCTGGGACACTTCAACTATTCTTTAAACAGGCTGAAGGCTGCTGAGGTGAGAGCTGCAGCCAGAGCCCTGCAGCTCAGGATTCTTTTACTGCCCAGATATGCAACTACCAGTAATCAGCCAGGCTACCTACAGCCTCAATAAACTTCAGTATCACTGGGATTTTAAGACCCTTTGACAGAAACTAACTTAGGGTCTGCATTGGGCATAACTGACAGTGTTTTGGTAGCAGGGGTTGTGGGGGTGACCCGTGTGGGGAGGCTGTGAAAGGCCTCATGCTGGTCACAGCTGCCTGGGCCACAGGCAGGAGCTACCAACTGCACCCCAAAACATCACCCTACAAGAAGTGCATACGGTGGCCCAGTGTGAGGGTATTTAAGAAAGGGTGGCAGCTGCTTGGGGCAGGAGGCACAAAGGGAGGAGCAGTAGGTGGTTACAAGGCCACCCTAAACAAGATCCAAGAGAAGGCATGGAGAAGGGGATGTTGTAGGGGACACAGCTGGAGGTGCACTCTTGGAAGGTGGTGCTCCATGCCCAAGGAGTTACCTCTGAGGATATGCAGTGTGCAGGTAAACCTATGCTGGAGCAGGGATGCCCTGGAAGAGACTGTGGCCTATATGTAAGCCCATAGTAGAGCTGAGAAAATGAGCAAGCAGGAAGGAGCACTGGGCAAAAAGCGTAAGAAACAAAAGGACAGAAAGAGGAAACCACTATGCTCTGATCCTGACCACCTGTCACCTCGCCAAAGCGACTGAGCAGAACATCTAGTGAACACAAGGGGAGTGGAGACTGGGAAGGGGGCAGAAGAGGTGTCTGAACTTAAGTTGAGACCAGGCAATGGGGAGGAAAATATGTTTTCCCTAAGAGTTTGTTTGTCATATTTGTTTCTCAATACACAAATCAGTAACTAAAAGTTTAATTTAATTGGCAACAAATTAAGAAAAATTCCCCAAGCTGAGACTATTCTGGCTATGACATCTCACAGCAGTTAACTGCGGTATTTCCTCATGCAAAATATTCACATGTAGCCAACATAGGGGCACAGATGCTTAATTGTGCATTAAATTATCATCACACAGGCATGCGTGTGATCTTTCACATGTTCCAGGCAAATATAACCTTGCTGGAAATCTGGCTCATAGAGTCTGACACTTTTGTCTTCAATGTAGTCTGATGGTTTAAAAGATCATGAGCTTGATGATGAACAGTGCTCCAGGATTTTCACATCAAGTTTCACAAATATTTTAAACCGAAAAGAATGAACACTGTCTTATAAAGGCTGACAGACTTCCAACTGGAGAACATGAATGAGGTTCTGTTTTTATCTTGCAGTCATATAATAAAATTGTATTGATGAAATGTTGCACAGTCAAAGGGCTAATAAAATTCCAGCAAGATATACTGAGACAGGAATTCTCAAAATCCTACCAAAAAATCATAATTTACATGCTGAACAAGTTAGGAAACTAGTATTTGTGACTTCCAGCTTGACAGACAGCTGGTATGTACCCCAGGTCCAGAAATAATGATACATAATCCATTTTGACTTATTCTGTTCAGACAGCAAACTTCTCACACAATATTTTTTTTTGTCTGAGTTCAGTTTTCTCCTATTTGAGTAAAGTGGACTTGCTCTTTAGTACCACTGGCCAGAAGCCAAAACAAGTAATTAAGGTTCATATTTCATGGTTATCGTCCCCTGTTAGGCCAGCAGGGACTATTAACTAATTTTCTCTCATCTTGTGTATATCACAGACCATTAAGTTTTGCCAGAACACCCTACTAGCAAGCCTAATGATTTTCGTTGAATTGAGCATTTGTGTTTTCACAGGGCAAAACTCCTTTGTGTTCCTCACAGGTCGGGGCAGGGCCGGGGGGGAGATGTTCAAAACACCACAGGGATGGATGAGATGAAGTATGCCCAGATAACCCCAGCAGGCAAACCACACCAAGTTACTCATGGGGCAAAACTCTCTCCTGATTCTCTTCAGCCAGAAAGCAGGGAATTCCTTTTCAACGCCAGACCAAAAATGAGTTTCACCTTATGCAGGTGTCTCCCTTCCCAGGCAGACACCAAGGAAGACATCTAAGAAAGAAAATTCCCTGGGTTCTCAGAAATAATTATTTCTCATAGTCTGCTGTCTCTTCTGTGACTGAAGGCAGAAAAAATTTCCAATCAAGCTAAAAGAAACCCATTGGCTAACTGGACATCAAGGAAAACAGTCCTTCTCAACCCCATGAGGCAACAGAGCAGAGATTCCCAAAGCAGAGTATTTTATTATAGTCTTTGTCTTAAAGCACAGCTGCAAATGTCACAAGCATGCTAGGTTCAGCGCAGACAAGCTTGATCTCCAAAACAAGCCAGCAAAGAGAAAGATAAAAGAGAGTTAATTCATTGATTTGAAGATTTCAAGATACACGGGGGCACAGTGGGCTGCTCTAATGATCCAGTCTGTAACTGTATTACAACACAGCTGAAATACCTACTCTTATCAAACTTCTGCATTTGATTTTGCTGGGTGTGGGTGTGTGTTCTCTGACGTAGGTTGTTGGGTTTTTTTTAGAAACTGGAAAAAGCCCAAAGGCTGAGAAACATCAGACTCCTTCATGTGTCAAAGTGGGTCAAAATGGATTTCTGAAGGTTCTACAGCTTCAACTAGAAGCAATCAAGCAGCTTAACTTCCCTGCTGTCATCAAAGTACCTTAAAATTATTAGTAGTAAATATTGTGTCTTTTGTACAAATCGTGCATTATTTGTTTTCATTTCCTTACAAAAAGCATTTGTCAGAAACAGTACAAGCAATCTGTTAAATAAACAATTTAAACACATTTCTCAGTCAAGGGTTGTTCTGGTGACTTAGCAGGATGCTTTTAGGGAGAATTAGTCACATTAGATGTTTCTAAATAACAGAAAAATAGGACTTACTGTTATAGATGACTTTCCTGCTGTGTTTCCATGTTTGAGTAAGGACTTGGAGAGTTTCCTCTGAGAAACAATCTGCACAAAAATAAAAACAAAGAGAAAAAAAAAAAAGAGAGAATTATTGTGATTTCATTTTTATGTTGGCAGGTTTTTTTTGTATCAAGGTAGTGCCTTAATCCACAAACCAAATCCTAACACAGTAAGACCATGACTGAGAGGGAAAGTTTTCCAGGAAGCCTGCAGACCAGATGCAATGGAGGGACAGACACAGCAAGCAGTTGGGGTGAAGCAGAATGGGAAGAACACAATTCAAAGAGTTGAACAGAATACCAGAAATTGTACCTCAGATTTTCCTCAACTATTGTCATGATAGCAACAGGGGGACAGAAGCAAGCTTTAAATGGACTTAAAAGACAGTAAGAGGGAAGCTCTTACTATCATCTTACTCTCATCTATCAGAGATGCCTCCAAAGCCCATTAATTTTTTAGGTAATTGAAGTCCATTTAGAAGAGAAAGCATTTATTTTATTTCAAAATATCAGCAACTCTAAACTCAGGACAGAAGGAAGAAATCTGCCCCATAGTTTTAGTTCCAAAATTGTCTCTTCTGCTTGCCAGGTACCAGAACTATCCTGAAACTCAGCATTGCAAATGAACTTGCCCATTGACCAATTTATAAATGTACTTAAAAAAAAGGTTATCAGAGTGAGACTGACAAAGGATGTTATTTCCTATATCAATCATCATTAAATTTCCCTAACAGTCTTGAAATATTTAAAACTAGCCCAGTAAAAAAATTAGAAAAGGAAAAAAAAACCACCTACAATATGCATAATTCGTAAGCTACTGTGATGTCCCATTATATTAGGTCCCTCCCATCTGTAAAGTAAATGTTGTATTAATCAATTTGTTTTTTAATTGGAAAATTTAAAAACATAGACAGATGTAGATGTAACTCCAAACGCAGCTTAGGAATCACATTTCTTATTATTTTTACTGTGACAATACTGCAGCAGGATCGTGTTGTGCCAGGTGCTGTGCAGATACTGACCAAAAAAATTGCTTCTACCCTGAAAAAAACCCTAACCTTTGGAATGTGGCCTTTATACTAGAAAGAATCCTTTCCCACATCCAACATCACTTGCACAATTTCATCTGGCTGGTTAATCTGTAAGACTAGAAGTAAAATGATCCACATATAGATATCTTCGGCAAAAGATGCAGAAGTATTAGTTGTAAAAGTGAGGCAAACATTAAGGGGAAAAAATGGCTCCAGGCCCTTCATCGGAGTTCTGGGCATCATATGCATTTCAGTAATAAGCCTTGTCAGTAGGTAATGGCCAGAGCTGGAGCAGTGCAAGGAACACAAAGTCATGGTCAGCAAAAAAAGTGTTGTGAGATAGGAACAAGTAGGATGTAAATTTCAGCCTAACATCACCATGGGGAAACACCTATGCCTGGCCCATCAGTTTGCTGAACTGAGCAAAAGAGTGGAAATAGCTCCTCAAGTTACACACAGCTACTGTCATAATGGAGAGAGCAGGACAAAAGCAAGTTTTAAATGGATTTTAAATGTGAGATAGGAGAGCCATCACGGGGCTGGATCACAGGCTTGTCACAGAGCTGGATCACAGGTTTGTCACAGAGCTGGACAGGACATGCAGAATCACTTTGTCCAGCTTCTTGGTCCTAATGCAGGACCTGCTACACCTGACAGATATGTGCTTCATCAGTTATTAAAGACATCCAGAGCTATAGGGAAACCCTCTTCTCTGCCAATTTATTATGGTACTCTTTATCCTTACTGTAAATATATTTCCTTAACAGCTAACCCAATTCTCTGCAGTTTAAGCCAATTATTTTTGTCTAATGCACCATGAATAAGTAAGACAATGCTTTTTTCCTTCCTATTTGAGGCAATCTTTGTATCTGAAGACTAGTATCAACTCTCCACAGTCTTCTTTAGACTACAGAACCCAAGTTAGTCACATATTTCCTTTTTGACCAAATTTTGTAATCCTCAAACCACTCTTATTGCTCCCTGCTGAGCTCTCAGACTGGCCCATATCCTATTCTTACAATAATGCTCAAAATTGGACATAATACTCCAGATCCTTCCTGCGTAAGAAGAGCTTCTCATGTCTTGCAAGCTATGCTGCTGATATATTCCAGAACTGCATTTGACTTATTTTAAGAACAACAGTATACTGTTAACTAATGTTCATTCTACAACCATTTCAATTGCCAGCTGTTTCTCACCCTGCATTTTTGCAGCTGGCTATGACTTAAGTGAATAATTTAACACTCATCCTTTTTGGACTGCTTTCCATAAACCAGCCTGCTACCATCATTTCACTCACTTTTCCAAATTAAATTTCGGATTTCATCACTAGTATTGGTCAGTGGCAACAACAGACAGGAGTACAGGTAATATGACCAGTACTGCCAAGATTTAGATGTCGTTTTTCTTCCCTAGGACCTTTAGAAGGATTGCCTGCTGTGACCCTTTAAGTCACCCATACCTCTGTTTTCTTTCCAGCTAAACAGGTTCAAGGAAAAAGTGCTGCGCTCCTGTGAACTATGAGGTGCAATTTTAAAAAAACCTTGCTTCAGATTCTCAGATGAGGGGTAATACAGAAATACAACAGATTATTCTTAATATATCATTAAACTCGTTTTTTTCACCAACTAGACAATGAATTACAGCAGCTGCAGAGTAGGGCCCACATATCATTATGATCTCTCCCCCTTCCCTGAGATGCACAGACAACTCTCTAAAGTACAGTAAGTTCTTCCAATGAAAATTGTGGGTGTTGTGTACCAGAAACTGTCTCAGATATGTTACACATATATACATACACACACCCCCCCACTATAGGACAGAACTTAGATGAGAACCTGTCCTTCAGCTAGCCTCCTTTAGAAACAGGACTTCTACCCCTGAAATACCCAAATTGCTCCAGCTCCCTTTGCTGCTTTGGAAAGCATCCCAGCTTCCCAGAGGCACCAGGTGGACAAGAACCTCAAGCTCGGGAGTCCCCATGCAGGTGGCAGATAGACAGCTCACTGTTCCAGAGGAGATAATTTATTCTGACATTCCCATTAGTAGATGGCATTAATAAGACTCGCTCTTTAAGCCATTAGCAACATAGTAACACAGAAAGCCCTCTGCATATGTAAATATGTGTATTTGGGTGCAACCATTTACCAGTTGTTAATTAAGTGGCCAGTAAAATGAATCTTCCATCTGGCAACAACGTGCCAACATCTTTGCCTCCAAGTGTAATTAGCAATTTAGGATCAGCAGACTCTCATTGCAATAACTGTCAAGGAATCTATTTTCCTCAGCAGTAAATTGTCCTTTTTTTTTCATGCCCTGTACAAAAAGCAGTTCTCATTGGTTGAAACCTGCTATCAATTATTGATTGTTTATGTCATCATCTGAACATCATAATAAAAAGTGTTTGCTAACCTGCTTGCGAGATGGCAAGTCCTAAACAACAATAACTTGAGGGCCTAGAAAGCATTTGTCTGAGTTCAGAGTCAGAGATGGCTGAACTTGTAAAATGGCTTTCAAGAAGATAATGAACTACAAGTCTTTAACTTGTCAGGAATCTTTGGTTTGGCCCCTACTTCAAAAGCTTGCAATTTAAAACTTCAATGTCAGAGAAGAAAGTGTTTTATCCAAAACTGATGCAAAGAAGTGCAGAAAGTAAATGTTTGTCTTCCTTCCAAAACATAGATAGCAGAATCCAGTTCAGCTCTAGTAAAGCCCATTACATTTCCAGAACATGTTTTTTCACTAATATTTTATTAGAAGGATGACCTACCACTGAACAAATGGATGTAGAAATGTCAGAGATTTAAGAGGCGAGGCTAAGAGAGACTTAGGAAATCAAGTTTATTTGCAGCTACAAACACACAGAAACTACTACCCTGTTCTGGTCTAAGACAGCCACATGTCCAATAATACCTACCTTACCAAATATGTTTGCAAGAGGTGGGAATAGGAACAGAATGTTTCAGATAGGGACGATATGCACATGATGTGATTCCTATTTATCAATTATGCAATCATCTCAATAGAAAATCATCTTAACTAGATTTCTGGTCTGCAGTGCTGAGGGATATCAGCTTTGAGATAAGATGAGGATGGGAAATTCCCTTGAAGATGATCTAAATTTGCCTTATTACGTATGAGCCCAAATAGGTTAAGGACAGATCTGAACAGATGCTCTATATTGGTGTAATTAAATTTGGATTCCCATGTTGCCCTTTGTTCCTATTTCCAATTTAAAATATATGAAAGGTGCTTTGCTTTATTTTTAAAGTATGAACAGACACAACAATTTGGATACAAGCACTGAAGTACTGGCACCAGCTGCATACAATGCATTGCCCAGCAGTCACTCAGAGACAAGAACTCTGATGAAGGTTTGCTCTCTTCTGAGTTGTGACTCCTCAGCACTATGGAAGATGAGCTGAGAACTATAAGGACCCATTTTACCTTGCTTGTGTAAGAACCTTTTAAGATATATTTCTCTTTGTGGTCCTTCCTGAACAATATTAGCCAGGCTTTTTTTTCAGTGACGTCCAGTGATAGGACAAGGGGCAATGGGTGCAAACTGGAGCATAGGAGGTTCCATGTAAATATCAGAAAAAAATTCTTTACTGTGAGAGTGACAGAGCACTGGAACAGGCTGCCCAGAGAGGTTGTGGAGTCTCCTTCGCTGGAGACATTCAAAACCCCCTGGACAAGTTCCTGTGTGATGTGCTCTAGGTGACCCTGCCTGGCAGAGGGGTTGGACTAGATGATCTTTCGAGGTCCCTTCCAACCCCTAGGATTCTGTAATTCTGTAATATATAGGAACAACTTTAAATAATATCATAAAGAATTTCCAATTTTTATAAATCAAACTAATGAGAAAATATCAACACAGCTTCTTAACCTAGTGATTTAGCATTGGCAGGAACAGATAAATCTCATGCATCATACTGAGAAGTCCTGTTTACATTGACAGTTTGGGCTGGTTCAAAGTCTTTCAACAGCATTAACTTGGTTTTGCAAGGTGCTACCCTGAGCCAGAGGTATGATAGTCATACTCCACATTTCCTCTGGGATCAGAAAGCTGCGTGGGTTTTGTTTATTTACTTGTTTCAATTAAATTGACTTGTATAATATCTAGCCCTGGACATAACACCAATATTCTTTTGTTAAAGGCTTCTTGAAACATCCATGGATAACAGCCATGGCTCCTTTTCTACTTATGTGCTAAGCCAATTGGCTTTTGTTAACTATTTTCAACTTTTGTTGACAATCATAGAATGGTTTGGGTTGGAAGGGACCGTAAAGATCATGTAGTTCCAACACCCCTGCATGGGCAGGGACACCTCCCACTAAACCAGGTTGCCCAAAGTCCCATCCAGCCTGGCCTTGAACACTTCCAGGGAGGGGGGCAGCCATAACTTTCCTGAGTAGCCTGTTCCAGTGTCTCACCACCCTCACACTAAAGAATTTCTTCCTAATATCTAATCTAAATCTGCCCTCTTCCAGTTTGTAACCATTACTCCTGGCCCTCTCACTACAGGCCCTTGTAAAAAGTGCCTCCCCTGCTTTCCTGTAGCCCCCTTCAGGTACTGGAAAGCAGCCACAAGGTCTCCTTGGAGCCTTCTCTTCTCCAGGCTGAATAACCCCAGCTCTCTCAGCCTGTCTTCATAGAAGAGGAGCTCCAGCTCTCTGATCATCTTCGTGGCCCTCCTCTGGACTCCGTCCAAGAGCTGAATGTACTCTACGTGGGGTCTCATGGGAGCAAAGCAGAGCGGGAGAATTACTTCCCTTGACCTGCTGGCCACGCTTCTTTTGATGCAGCCCAGGACACGGTTGGCTTTCTGGGCTGCAAGTGCCCATTGCAAGCTCATGTTGAGTTTCCCGACAACAAACACCCCCAAGTCACTTTTCTCAGGACTGTTCCAAATCCATTCTCTGCCCAACCTGTAATTGTGCTTGGGATTGCCCCAGCCCAGGTGCAGGACCTTGCACTTGGCCTTACTGAACTTCATGAGGATGGCATAGGCCCAAGTCTCAAGCCTATCAAGGTCCCTCCGGATGGCATCACTTCTCTCCCTCGACCTCAACACACACTTTGGTGTCATCAGCAAACTTGCTGAGGGTGCACTTAATTCTACTGTCCACGTCACCAACAAAGATGCTAAATAGCACCAACCCCAGTACTGACCCTGAGGAACGCCACTCGTCACTGGTCTCCATTTGGACATCGAGCCAGTGAACACATCTCTTTGAATGAGACCATCCAGCCAATTCCTTATCCACTGAGTGGTCAATGAACATGTGAATCACTGGCCTCTGCTTTTGACAGAACCAAGATTGGGAAAACACCTTGCTTAGTGACATGTAAAAGTGCACACAGCTTTTCAGTTACAAAACTTGGAAAATTAGGATAACTTTATATTAATCCTTCAGTCTCTCAAATTCTTTATTCAGGCTGGCCTTTTCTGCCCACTGAGCTTTCTTAAAGGAATCCTGATTTAGTTATTTAGACAGCCAGATTAGGCAGAAATTTCCCTCCATAGTATGCAACTCCAGGATGTCTTTGTATCTCTTCCTTGCCAGCTGGGATAATCAGTCAAATAGCTTTAGTTGAACGATCATTTCCCAGCACCTCTATGTTAATTCTTCTCCCAGATATGTCATTCCTGTTATATGGACTTGCACAACTGCTTAACTTTCTTCTAGCAGACCCAACTCTTCAGGACTGCAAAGAGCACCTAGTTACATTTTTACTAGCAGTTTTCCCTTGATCCAAAAGCCTTTCATACAGACTGAATCTTCACCATCAAATGCATTCACTTGCCCAGCACAGAGCTCTCTACCTCTCTAGCTGCAGAATGACCACTGTGAGCTCTCAGGCTTGTGCCCATGGTTTTGGCATCATGTTAGCTCATGCACCAGGATGCAGCTTAAGCCTCACAAACATTCCAGTTGTTTTTGGACTGCTAACACACGCATCTTTAGCTGTGATACTACCTACTGATCCTCTATTGAACCTCTCTGAGCTAATCTTTTCCTCTTTTTGCTCACAGTATGCAAGCACTTCCCAAGTGGCACTTTTCACTCAGCTATCAGCATCATTTTATTTTTTTTTAAACGTGGCACTATTTTGTTTACAAGAGCACATACACCTCCCTGTGGTGGTGTTTGTGAGGCCGGCTAGGAAGCACATTCTGCCCAAAAGGCATTTCTCTGTGATACAATGATTTAGATTTCACAGTACCACAGCTCTGCTTCCTTCTCTGTCCTTACACTTCAAGCAAAGGCTAATTCTGTGCTCTGTAGTTGCCATTTCCAAGTGTTTTGCCTCAGTTTAGGATGGACTTGGTTAATACCCAACTGACAAGACTGAGTCTGCAAGCTTCCATCAGCCTTCCATACCCTCATTTTTTCCCAATTTAGAAATGTGAACAAACATTTTCCTTTTCAAAGGGGATTCTTCAAATTCCTGTAGTTCAGTGTCACAACTGTCCATCTCTAGCTAAATAAATAGCTACTAAAATATTAAATGCTTCAAACCCACTTCATAAGAAATCTGTCTCTATCTTACCTGTTATCCTCTTTGCTTGGGCTGTCCCCCATATTTTTGGTGAGCTACAAATGTGTTGGGTCTTTCAATCACTGTTCTTCCACTAGAAGTGATAGCTTGGGGTTTTTTTGCTAGCACCATGTTGTGCTCAGCATTGTATGGATTCAAAAAGTGAGACAAGTATTTGTGAAATTTCACCCTCTGAGCTCAGACTGCTCAGCGTTGTACAGCAACCTGCCTTTCTAAAGCAAGAGTTGACTTGAATGAGTTTTTCAGAGCCTCCTGAAGTTACAGCTGTTTTAATTGTTTCCTACAAAAGGTGCTAAAAATGCACAGGTGGCCTAACTCACAGCATCTTTTATCTGAGTTCTGTTCCTTTCTTGACAGCAATTGCTGTTTCACCAAGTTGGGGCAGAGATTTTAACACATAAAAATTACTTGACAGTGTTTGCAAAATAATTTTCATCCTTGGTGTATAGTAAGACAAGGATTCTGTGATATGTAAAACTCATAACATAACCATATCAAAAGTATTTGCTATGATAAATGCTCTGTTAAGTTCTCTCCTTCTTGCATAAAAATAAGTACAACCCTTAAAGCACTTTTTTCAGAGCAACAAAGTCTCTCAAATGTAGGAGTGTAATACTTTCTAGATATTGCTGTAAGTAGAATGATATGACCAGCGTGGCTAGACAAATGATTGGAGATGTAACATTTGTAAAATGTATCTTGGAGCTTGTCAATTAAAAGATTAGCATACTCTTACTATAATCCATTCAAGCCAAATACTGTCAGCTTCTAAACACCCACAGATAAAATGACTGACATTTCACCTGTGAGAGTAATTAATTTAAGCAAGGGCAGCAGAACTGAGGTATCTGTGGCTCACAGTGTAAAACCTGTCTCTCCTTCTTCAATGCATTCATCTTTAGCCTTTTTTTTTTTTTTTACAAAGCAAGATTTGTACAATTCTGATGTGCTTTTGTCTGTCTCTCTATTTATCCCTCAGTCCCTTTTGAACCCACCAAATAATTTTCATGAATGGTGGCAGATAGGCTAAGAGGCATCAAGCATCCTATATTTCAACATAAAAAGAAACCAGGCAGCAGGTAGATACCTTACTCCACTGTCATGAAAAAAAGGTTTAGGGGATGAGTTCACCCATTCACAGATACCAAGAAATCCCTGCACAAGACCCACTTCAGATGTATACGTCCATAATGAAGGAAATTTCATTTTGTCCAACTGCTCACAGAATTCTTATCTCTCGGAAGAGACAGTTTTATTGCTATAACTATCCTCTCCATACGTATCATACTTTCTGTACCATACTCACAACTTGTCAAGATTTCTTTTGTTCCCTATAATATTGATCAACCCACAGTCTACTTACAACTGAATTGCACCTCTCCCTATCTTTGTTAAAAATCTGTACCTGAAAATACTAAATCAAAACAGAACACTGAGGAAAAAACATATTCCTATCACAAGAGACAATAATGTTATTCCAGGAAATAACTTATCAATAGCATAAAAGGTCTTTGAATTTAATTAGTATGTAGTGTAGCAGCCCTTTTATAATGATTCATAGTAATAACTCGTAATAGCAAACTAAATTTTAAATCACTTTCCTGAGGACTGCTACAGTAATTCATAGAAAAAGATAAAGTTATGTAAAAACAAAGCAGAAAAACTGTACATGTAATTACATTAACTTTGACTGGCAAGATTAATCTAGAACTGAAAATCTTACAGCTTCAGAGATCATGCTGCAATGACAAACCAAAAGCTTTCTGGGCTTAACTAAGTGGTTAGGTAAAGTTATGGAGGGTGCTGTGTTGATGATTTCTTTCTTCTCTGCATCAGCCCTGATAGAAAATGACATTAATATCTAATAAAGTACATTATTCATCCCATTAATTAATTGAGCAACTTCATTTTGAGGGGATCAAAGGCCAAGTATTTCAGGGTATTTAGATACCTAAGGAGGCATTCAGATACCTAATGAGATTTAGGAATTCAAATACCTTGAGGAAATGTATCCTGTGTCTTTTGCATCACAGAAGCAGACAACAGCCTATTAAACAAATATTCTCATGCAGACTATTTCAATTTAATTAATTCAGGTGCAATCATGGCTCCTTTAGCCTTTCTCCAATTCAAGAGCAAGGGCATTTGCAATGGCTGAAACTGAACTAATAATCAGTCAGCCTTTTCAAGTGCATAATCTACTAATGACATATATTATTGAAAGCACCCAATAATACTCATTACTGAGAAGGAAGATTTTCAACATAATCTGTACACAAATGCATGTATGGGAAATATTACATCTCTAAATAATTTTTGAAAAAGTTCTTAGCAGTAAAGGATGTACAGCTCTGCAGTTTTCTTCACTTGTGCTAGTAGTTGAGCAAGTAAGGGACTTGTGAATTTTAGTATTTGAACATTTCCATAAATTAACAGAAACCAAATGAGAAATGGAATCACAAATTTAAAAATGGCAAAGACCAGCCATGGTCAGTAATGAAAGAAAAGCCACAAAGGCTATTTGCACACTGCAGAGCTGAGATGGTTCACAGCATTTAAGAAATAACAAGTGTACAGGTTTCTATAATTTAATGATGTTGCAGGCACAACAGAGCAGGAATCAAGAATGTCTTGGCAACGCAAGTTTGTTGAGACCTTGTCAGAAAATGATTATTCACTGAAATAATTTTTGTGAGTTCTTAAAGATCAGGCTGAGAATTTTGGATGAAACGTTAGAGGAAAAAGTGTTCCTAAGTGTCAGCCTCCTGAGACTTAATTCCTGAGTGGTCAAGAAGTTAACTTTAGCTATTAAAATGTTTGCGCCCTTACTGTACTAAATGATGCCAATTCAATGCTTTATAAATTTTATGTTTATAAAGTTCAAGCTTATGAAACAGAACAATTCCAATAAAAGAACATTATAGAGGCTCAGAACACATAAAGGTACTAAAACATAAATGGAAAAAGGCTTGAGTTGAGCTTTTGCCATCCCAGCTGAATACCATGAAAATTGGGCTATCCGATATCTGACAGTGTTTGTCCATCTAGGATTTGTTTCCCATTGGTTTTTGATGGACAAAAAACCCCCAAACCCACTAAATAAAAATAATAAAATAATCTCTTGCACCTCAAAATAATCATCGTTTTTGTGAACAACCAAAAAGCAACAGAAATACAAAACCTTCAGTAATTAGGTGAAATTCAGTTGGAAGTGATAAGTCTGAATGAGTGCCTGAGCCTTTCTCCTAAGGATGGGGAAGGGGAAAGTGAAAAACAAAGGGAAACAGAAGGGGAAGAATTTATTCTCCTTACTTACAAACAAAATCTGTAAAACCACAACCAAGGGTGAACTAATTGATAGCACCTAAAGCACCTCTAGGAAACTAGATGTCACCTAGGGATACAGTGGTATCCCAAAATAGTAGTTAAAATATTGCTGCTTGTGATTGCACTGCTTATTATGTGATGGAATTATTAGATATTACTTTTATGCAGTTACTAAGAAATTAACTGTAAATTGAAAAAAAATCAAAAGTGCACAGTTTTTAGTTATGCACCTTAACCTACCATTTAGTAATGTCACTTCATTTAAGTAATACAGCATGGACAGCTTAATTGGTTGGAGTATGCTACATACTCCTGATGTAAAGTTTCTTAAGAAGCTCCTTTTTATAAATTAATATAATTGCAGACCATATTTTAGGATTACACTAGTAATTGAGGAAAACTGAACTTTGAACCTTAGCACCTTCTCTAATATTTTAGAGCTTTCTTGATCTATCATTTCAATTGTACAGAACAGATTCGTCAACATTCTGCAATTCACCATGATATCAGGACACTGAAGAAGCAGGGAAATGAGAACGTAAAAACAGCCTGAGTGGAAGGAATAAACTCATAGTGCTTAAAAGGAAACAAAAAAATCCCCCCTAAACCCTGCAATAAGCCTCTCCCCCTCAAATCCTTCAAAAGATAACCTGCTATTGTTTTATTTGAAAGGGCAACTCCTGAGCATGATGGGCAAATCAAATCACTTTAAGGAAATGTCTGTCAAGCACACTGACTTTTTCTTAATTACACTCAGCAGGTATCTACCCACAACCACTTGTTCTACTGGGTTTGAATACTGTGGGGCTTAAGAAATGCCTATTGATGCATTCACTCTCCACATCCAGCTATAACTGATGGCAAGCCAGGATGCTGCCAACTGCAGTAGTTACCTGCACAGGCACAGAACTAGCTTGTCCTAACAAGAGCAGTAGAAATGTCTTGCTGAAAATCCAGTGGTATGTCACTAGACAGTGCATGCTTAGGATCTAACAGCCTACAGGTCACTGCCCTCATCACTCTTTTGGGACACAGATTTATTACAGCATTTGGGAAGAGACTACTAGTAATGAAACCTTCTGAATTAATGCATTTCTCCATTGTTCATATCCAAGATCTCAAATTTCCAAAAAGGTTGTATCCACTTAGGCAGGCTGCATGTTAAGATATAGATACAACAGAAGAAAGAGAAGCACACTTGTCTCTGTCATCTTAGTGCATAACCATGCTATTGTCTTTTCCAGTATTTATTATTCCAACTAATTTTGTTTTAGTTAGGAATCTTACATTATTTGGGCAAAAATGCTAAATGATGATCTATGAACAGGTAGAGGTAGCAGTGAATCTCTGATATATCAACTATTACCTAGAACAGAGCATTAGAAGTTGGCGCATTTATGGGAGGCAGGGAGGGAATCAGTCTTTCAGACTATGCCTAAAAAACTGGAGCTTGCCTGGATGCCTCAGATAAAACCTGCTTGTAGTGGGAAAATGAACTGATGGGCAGGCACACAGTCTCATACGAAATAATGTTTTATTCAGGCATTA
The DNA here is from genome assembly GCA_020745705.1 of Hemiprocne comata. Taxonomy (NCBI): domain Eukaryota; kingdom Metazoa; phylum Chordata; class Aves; order Apodiformes; family Apodidae; genus Hemiprocne; species Hemiprocne comata. Next base: position 46,460,647 of record CM036587.1, read on the forward strand.
AAATGATGTAGAGCAACAAATCAATGTCAAAATTATCTCAAGAAACGCCACGGCTCTATTATCATCTTTAAAAATTGCAGTAATTACACTAAACAGCTAAACATGAGAGTAAATTCTGCATGTACAGCCTGTGCTGCAGGATTTTCAACGCTGGACTCCTCATAATGATTTTGCTTGGATGACAATGCCAGCACAAACATTTTGGGGTTTTAAATCATTTAAGGAATTCTGCAAAGTTAAAAAACAAGAAAGGGGGGCAAAGAAGCCCCCCAAAAAGTCTAAATATGAGATTAGAGTGCTGAAAGCTACATAACTGTGAACAGATTTCACACTGTTATTTTTTTTCTTGGTTACCATTGAAATTACACTGCAACCAACCCAGCTGTGTTCTATTTATAGAGAGCAAATCATTAGATGCTTTTTTATGCTACATGCAGCAGCAATGAGTTTTTCCCCCCCTTCATTTTCAAGCCAATTAAGGGAGAAGAACATTGTAATAACTTTTTCCTTTGTTTTTCACTCTCCTTGGTTTTATAGGATAGCTTATTTTCATTAAGTCCACAAGAAGTTTGTCTGAAAGAACAGACTTTATTGTGTATTGTAAATAACCTAAATACCAATACCTACATGCCGAGGTTTCAAGTTAGGAAATACATACATTCCATTTTAATTCTCTCATTGGGAGGACTTTTTCTCTTTCAGCATGTTTGGCCCAATGGCTTTGGGAAGAAAAACAAAGGGATTTATGTGCAGTGCGGCTGAGGGAGCAATAACAAAAGGTGAGAAAATATGCAACAAAAGCTTTGCAGTATTTTTCATGCAAAGCTACCACATTCAGGTAACAAATTTACATGGCAGCTCTGCAAAGATAATCTAAACAAAAGCACTGCCTGAGTGGAGAACAAATTTACGCTCAGCTCAGGGAAACTGAGACAATCCTCAGCTTTGCCATTATGGACAGAGCTGAGATCTGTTAAGAGACCCTGCACAACCTGGGACACTATAGTGGGCCATCAGTCAGCAGTACAGGAATTTGCTGCAGACCTGGCTCTGACAACCTCTAGATATCAGTCCTGTGGGTAGGCCTCAACACTCTTAAATTTAGTCATCTAAAAAGTTAGATATCTACTTTAAGTCAGCTGTCTAGACTGTCTTGATAAATGATGGGGAAACTGGGTATCTCGTGAAAGGAATTTATGCTAATCTAGGATGAATTTCTCAGGTGGAATGAATCAACTGCTGAAACTGTCTGTTTCTCTCCACTGAACTAAAGATGTAATTCAGAAGAGTAACTTAGTCTAGACACCTAACTTTTGGATGACTGAGAGCCAGGGAAATTAATCCAACCCTATCTCTCTACTTGCCACATCACCAGGCACTACCCTATGAGAGTAAAGTCTATTTTTAAGTGTTCTTTGGACTTAGAACTTGCTTTAAATACCATATAACGTTAGGAACAATAACTTTCTCCCAGGTCAGTCTACGTCTCAACATTCGTGTAATGAGCCTGGGCTCTTACTGGACAAGGCCAACCACTGACACTCCATTTCCTATAGCACTGGCTGACTTGAAGCTATATTACACCTGTAAATCAAGCCAACAGTTTTTAATTATCATCTTCAAAACATTGATTATGAATTTTGTCATGAATGACACAGTGCTCACATCAGTCGTTTAACAAAGCGATATATTTCATATACATACAAACTATGAGACACAAGGGGGGAAAATGGCAGTGACACCTACCTGCCCAAGAGTGCACTCCATGCCACCAAGAAAATCCGCTTCCTTCAGCCCATTGTGATTGCTGCTAATGTCATGGACTTCAAACCGCAACCGCTGAACCTCTTCAAAGTAGAAGTCCACTGTGAACAGCTTGGAGAAGATGGGGTTTATACAAGTTCGAATCACTTCTGTCCTGTCAACCTGCCAAACGGAAAAGAGGTCATACGAGCGGTTTCTCTTTTTGCCACTGATGGACTTACAATGAGCTCCTCAAACACAGTCGGCTCATTTATCAGAACTGACAGCTGTGACTGTGGCCACAGACACTACCATTTGTATGGGCAGCAGCAGCAGCTGCCATTTCTCTGCAGGGCTGGCCACATGCACAAGATAAGGCCAACTTCCCTTGCCTCTCCTTTCTAGCAAGTCTTTGGCAGGGCAGATACTGGGAGGAACACGGGGCACAATCTGCAGCCTCCTCTGCAGGGTAAGCAATGACAGCCCCCTGTTGGGTATGCAAGATCAGTCTGGCAGCAAAGTCAGGAGCTGTGCATAGGCAAAACAGCTGTCTTTTGTGCTCGACTAATAAATAGGAAATTAACTATAGAATAACTATAGAATTGACATATCCAGCAGTATCCATCCATCACTACAGAATAGCAACAGAGCAATACACAGTTTTATCAAACTAAATGGATAAGCAAGCAAAAATCTCGGTAATTACTCATTCTGGACAACTTGCGTGATTAAGGAGTGGAGAACTGGTTCCACAGCAAACAACTTTTCTTAAAAATATATCCATTTTTCCACACCGCTAAATTACATTACAAGAATCTGATGGATTATACACTGCTTATCCCTTCCTCTGAGTCTTTCAACTGCTAAAGAAACACCATCGAATCTAAATTGCTATTTCTTCAAAAAGTACTCCAAGAGTACTTTCTAGTTCTCTTAAAATGTATTTTTGAAGTAGGCCTTTGCTACTTTTCATTATGATGCATTACTGGTGACACCATAAGCAATGAAGCAATTTCCTTTTTTCCACTCTCTTTGCTCTGGGACAGAAAAAAACCCTAATAATTCTGTAAGATTAAAGGAACTGATCCTAGAATGAAGTAGGACTTGGGCATGTCATTCACTAGACAGGAGGTGGCTGGTGTGCCATGGAACAGACAAATTAAATTGCTCAGAGGAAGAGTGATGAGATCCTTTGTCTGATTCCTGATCAAGAACATCTGTTGTGCAAAAAATGACAGCCGCTTGCTTCACTTTTCAGGGTTTATAATGCATTAGCCTTGCTAGTAGTTATTGGCAAGGACACAAAGAGTCAAGTAAATAAAAAATGGGGAAGGAGGGTGGGTGAAAATGAGCGGTTTCTGGTAGCACAGTTTTATTTTAGTGCCTATCAAAGGTGTCAGATTGACGGTGAAATCCTTTAGTTAATCATCAAACAGACACTACCACTCATCAAACAGATGCAAACCAGTGCTACCATTGCTGTCTCCTCACACAGCTGCATCAATGTGCTCTGACTATGCCAAGATGAGACCATCACAAAAAGGAAAGCAGCCTTACTTACAAATTCAATCCTTAATCTCTTTGCTTAGACTAGCTAAAAATGATGGTTCTTACAACAGTGACGCAAAGTACAATAAGAATAACCTAAGTGAGAAAGGATACCAGGTAGCTTCATTCAGGTGCTTAGCCTATCTCAAATTTTTTTAATCCTGCCATCAGTGTGCCTTGAAATTGCCACTACTGCTACAACATGAAATAATGCCTATGTCAGATGATCAGTTAGTTCAATGGTATGTCCTTTAGATCTCTTCTAAGTGGGAAGTGAGTCAATCCACTTGCAGAAGAGTGGTCATCTCATGAAACAGTGCATCAGCAGATTCAATAATCAAAAACATTTAAATGATCAGTTTTACATCTTTCTTCATAGCCACAGCAATCTCCAAAACTCATTCCTTATAAGTGTATAAACTGTTAATTTAATCGCATAGTTTTAGTTGCTTCATTGGTACAGCAGATCTCCTCAGGTAGTAAGTAAAATTTCTCAGTTATTGTTTCTCCTCATCTCTACTTTGCTGCTGGAATACGGGGAAATGGTTCTCCACTGTGAAATGCAGCAAGATTCACACTTGTGCTCAATACAAGTTAAATATGTGGCTAATCAAGGGAGTGAAGTGTCTGAAAATGGAGACACAGGTCTGCACACAAGGACATTAAGAATTTCAGTCTCACATAGCAGTAAGACACTGTTTGCTTTTTCCAGACTATGATTGACTGACACCCTTCCCTTGGCAGACACAGTACTGAAATACAGCCATTTCACAGAATTTCCCCAGTCTTCCCACATTATTGAGATGATACATCAAGCCAGTAGGTCAGAGCATGTGATTATGTGAGAAAAATCTATATCGAAGGCAGCGATGCCAACAGCACCACAAGTGATATAAAATCCTTCATGCCTCTCTCAGCAGTCAGCAGGGAGCAATAGCATTAGCCCTAGTCTACGTTGTCTCCAGTCTGCTTTGTCAGCATATCTCACAGTTACTCTACTCTTTGGCTAGAACGTCTGGAAGGATCCTCAGCTTGGGAAGCCTGACTCTATTCCCTCACTTTGATTACTACTGTGCAGCAGGGCTAAGCTCTGATGACCAGCTGGTGTGATCATGACAAAGAAGCAGCGGTGAACAGAACAGTTCAATAAATTCACTGACTTCCATGGAATGCTCTAGGTTAAAAGATGCTATATAAGCACAAGGTATAATCTCCACTTGACTCCTGCCACTTATCAGAGGCTGGGTTTTTTTGAGTATTCCTGCTGCTGTATTCAATTTAAAGCTTGAAGGCTCTTTTTAGAAATGCTGGATAAGCATGAAATCTTAATGAAAACTGGTGAGAATACTATTGCTAGGTGCAGTTTCTCACTGATAATCATCAAGGAGGTCATGATCTACACTGCTACAAACATTTCAAAAAGAAAGGCTTGTTTTTTTTGACCACAACAACTTATCCCAATACCTGCAGAATCAACTTCATTTTAAACAAAATCCCGTGTCAGGCTTCCTGTTAACGTAAAACACAGATCCATAGCAATCTGACAAGATGTCAACCTTATGCCATATGGCCTTAATCCCATTGTCACCCAAAATCAGCAACCGCATTTCCACATGCATGGGTGATGGAAGCTCAAATGCTTGAAGAAAACAGTTTGGCTTTGTCCAGCCTCATCAATTGAACATTCAGAACGTTTAAACTTCTCAGCTTGAGTGCTATCTGAAACACAACAAACAACACCAGCAACCACATTAAATCTCCATTACTTTTGCAGACGAGAGCATTTAAGTCCACTGACAGCATGTTATCAGCAAGTGGAACTTAGACTTTTGGTCTTGTTACAGAAAACACCAAACTCTTGGGCAAACCAATCCTGAAGGCACTTAGATTTCATAACATGACGTGGACAGGGGTCATGCCCACAGTTTTAGTATTCGCTGATGCCTGACATATGAGCCATCTGCTATTTCTGGACTTTGCTAGAACAAGGAATTTCTCCAATTTATTAAAGCAGAACAATTTTTTAGAAGAAATAATTGACAGCTACACGCACCTTTGGGCTGTGCCAACAGTTAAAATTGACCTTAAAAAGAGCAGTGCTTCAGCTGACAACACAATCTGAACATCTGCTTCATGGTACAGCTTTACCCACACTTTACCTTCAAGGACAATTTATACAGAGAAAAGGATTCGTATCTTCACCTCCTGGGATGGACTCATGCTGCTTTCCCTCTTCATCTCTTTAGGTCCTTGTCACTCCACAGAAGGTGGCACCCTGCTGAGCAGCCAGGATTACTTAAGCAGGCCCATCTGGATGCAGCCACCCTGTGAGCCTCCCCTTGGGAAACTATGAGTGACATACAAACACCAAAGAAGTTCTCCATAGCGTAAAGCAACATCTCAACAGCAGGCATTAAAATATAGAAAAGAAATGGACTTCTTGCTTTGGGCCTTTCGAATCCTCTTGTTAATCCCAGAGGAGGCTGGAAGCGGGGTTTGAAAGCTGTTTTCTCTCTGTACTACTCACCATGGATGGACAGTTAGCAGAAATGTTTGCCTGTTTTCATGTTGACCCACCATCACTGGTGAAGAACTGCAAAACCACCTCTGCAGTCAGATAGCATCAAAGTAAAGGAAGCTCAAAAGACCGATGAACAAATAGTAAAATTCTGGCTTCCTATGCTGTTTGCACCTTTTGTCTAGGAGCTACTGAAAAGCAGTGAGCTTTGCAGAACTGTGATATATATGGTAAATTCAGTAGGGAAACAGTTCTTCAACCTAGCTAAAATTTCACTGAAAAAGAAGTAATTAAGTGGCTAAAGTATAGGCTGAAGACCTCCTCTCCCTCTTCCACCATCAGTTGAAAAGTGAAGCAGAGGAAAAAGAGCCTGCCTGAGGTTGTTTGTTTTTTTTCTTCTATCCCAATTAGATGAAGGATAAGCTATTGAATATATAAGGATGAACAAGGTTTAGGTAGAAGCTTACTGTCACTTGGTATCTAAGGCTTTGAAGTGATCATAAACACAGCTTTCTCAGCATACCCTTGGAAACCAGGGAAATGAAGAATTATCCACAGCACCTGAAGCTCTGCACCTCAAGGCCACACTTCAGCATTCAGCACAGATCAACTGTGCAGAGAACTCAAGTGTCCCACACAGATACCTGGTACCTATCTGCTCTCCATTGTATTTCTAGCAACATGTAACTAGCACAAAACTAAGACATTTTCAGTGGTTGTTATTCGGTCTCTTTGAGGTGAAGAGCAGCCAAAAGTTAAAGGTCTGTGGAGAATTTCCCGTCTTCTCGCCAAAAGGACAGTTCTCTGGGGGAAATTTTAATCAGGCTCATGAAATCACTATAGTCAATAATGACACAGCTGTCTCCTTAACTAAGGAAATCTTTGGCCTATAAAACTATGGTCTGAAATTTTATACTGGCTTAAAAAAAACCCCAAACAACTATTAGAAAAGCCATAAACATGCAAATGCCATTAAATAGAGTGGGTGCTGCTGTTCAGCCCAAAGCATGCTTTCTGTGGCTGTTACATTTTTAGCAAGTTCTTAGACCAACAAATAAAACCCACTGTTCCCTAAACATTTCACAAGCCAACAAGGGAAAACCAGCAGACTGTATTTTCAGCAGAAGTCATTATAAAATGCTGATTAAATCTAGAAGAATCACATTCGTTAGCTGAGATGACAAAATGTACAGAGGTGAAGGGGTAGGATTATTTTTAGGTCATCTGAATTTTAACAAGACTGAAAATTTCCATGATACAGTACCAAGCAGAAGGCAATTTACACTTTGCTTGGCGGCTCCTGAGGAAGATCTTATTTTCTTTTTATTATTATTAACAGTGCTTTCACACCATCACATCTCTATCCCACAAATGAAAAGTCATTGCAAAGGTCACCATAATTTATAGCCCTTGTTTTCAGTTTAATTCATGTTTGAAAACACTGAAAAGAAACCAAAGGGCCTTTAACTCTTTTGAGGCTGTACAGCTCATAGCTCAGCACAATCTTGTCAATGTTGACAAAAATCTTTCAGCTGCAGGTTGGCTAGAAGAGAAGCATTTAATGTTAACGATCTGGAAATTATCTGCAAGTAGTTTCTTTTATTTATGTGACATAAATATTAGATAGCTTGTAAACCTTCAAGTCACAACCATGAAGATCTGCCTTCTAGCACTGGAAAAACTAATACATAGAAACAGCCAAGGCCTCAAGGGGCTCCAACTGGAATTATAATAAAAAAAGCATTATTATTTCTTAGTTGAGAAGTTCTTCACTAAGAAAGCCCACTTCTCTGTTCAGCCACTGACTGTCCTCTGCTTAATTACTTTTACTTTCTCAGTTACTTTTCATTGCTCTGAAGCAGGAAACAGATAATTTATAGTATCTATTACACTCATAGCTTTTAAAAGAAGAGAGAAATATGATTGCTGATAGCTATTTGCATATAGTTTATATATTTGTATAGAGTTTAATCCTCCCAAAATGACAAAATCAAAACCATGTAAAATATTAAAACCACCATATGTAAAATACTAAATATTAACATGTTAGTATTAATGTTATTTAATTTATATTAATATGTTAACATATAATGAAATATTAAAATGCTTAAAATGTTAAATCACACTTAGAATATTTTTTACTTTTTTTTGCTAAGGATTAAAAGCCTCGTTTGACGAAGCAGTAAATTGCAAAGCATCTAATATATATACACCCAGTACAAAAAATACACAAAGCACATGTGGTTGTATCACAGGGATCAGTCCTACTTGTTGTGTCCCTGTAAGTACAGAGATGGTCAGGCATTTTCCAGGGACAGAGCGTATCACTGGGACAAGAACTTAAGTTAAATAAGGATTTTGGAGGTTTTGTAAGCTACAGAGGTTTGATGAAACTTTTGCCTGTAAGGATTTGAAAACCCGGCTGCTCCTCCTGGACATCAGAGGTTCAGACCAAGGTCTCTGCTCTGATTCAGACCAGAAGTGCTAACTTTGGTCCCTCACACCACCAGGGATCATCTTAGCCACCGGGCTACTGGTCATTTCACACAGCTCCCTCCGCATTCTGTTTTCTATAAATTATTAGGTAGTCACTGTCCCAGAGAAGCAGGTTGCAACCAGGTTCCAACTTCACCTTTCCTGACTCTAAGAAACGTCTTAAAATGACACACAGAGTCTTCAGTTTGCTTGACTCTTGGGTGCATCCCATCTGGCCCCATAGATTTGTCCACATCTACGTGTTGTAGCAGGTCACTGACTATCTCCTCCTGGATTGTGGGGGGATCATTCTACTCCTGGTCCCTGTTGCCTAGCTTAGGGAGTTGGATTCCCTTAACATAACTGGTCCTGTTACTAAAGACTGAGGCAAAGAAGCCATTAAGCACCTCAGCCTTTTCCTCATCATTTGCCACCATGTTTCCTCCTGCATCTAATAGGAGATGAAGGGTCTTTCTTTTGTTACTAATATATTTATAGAAGCTTTTTTGGTTGTCGTTCACCATGGACGCCAGAATAATTTCTATGAGCATGAGTTTAAAAAAATACACTCTCCTAATGAGGAAGCCCAGCAAAGTCCCCAAGACTCCCTTTGCACAAAGCCAACAGCTGCAGATGATTTACTAGAGGCCACCACTTGCAGTGTGATCATGGCCAGTTGTGTTTCAGAGCAGGCAGCACTCTCATTTCCACCAGCTTACCTCCTGCAGAGCCATTAATTAGAGACAAGCAATTATTATGCTACTCTTTCTAAAGGGTTCAGATAGTAAATGGAATTACTCCTGTCAAGGCCCTTAATCTCATTCAGAGCCTTCACAGTAATATAAAATTGGCAGCTACAGAAACTTTGGTATTAAAGAGTGCTTCTTCTGAGGTAGTCAACACATCCAGGCCCAGCCATAAGTATCACTTTAGGACCTCCTGGAAAAATCACTTGGTGGCAGGAGATATCCATGTGCTGTGCTCCCTACATTTTTAACAAGCACTCAGCAAACAGCAACACAAGTGGATAATGACCCAAATCAACTCAAGGGATAAGGTGCTGTAACCCACTCAGATGAGATGACACTGGCATAAGAAAAAAGAGAATTCATGTTTTCACTGAAAACTCTTGAATGCTACCTCAAAGCTGAGCCCTGAGGCCTGGATGCTAAATCTTCCTTTACATTGTGTCTCAAATGCAGCCCAGACACTCAAGACTATGATGACTGCCATTTATTATTCCCCAATCTTAATTGATGTTGAGAGCTTCAATCCAATCTTCTTAATTTACATGTCCCTGAGGACAACAGCTTTTTGTAGAAGACAAGATAGGTCCTTTGAAGTGGCAACAAAAATATTCATGTCATACCATTAAGCCCACTCTTGACTGGCCACAAAATGCTAGTAAGCAATGCTGTGCCTGGCAGAAGTCTGAAAGTCACAGCACTGTGCAACCATTTGAAAGCTCTTCAGCCACACATTCTCCATATATTTTCCCCCACAGATTAGAAAGTAAGCCTTGGGAAGATGGGTCTTCACTGATTCCATTATTATTTGGTTGCTCACTTTTAGTCCACTTGTAGGGAGAAACGTAGTTGTGCCGGTTATTTTTGTGCAAGAAGGGACAGGTATTTATCAAGGTATATATCAATTACTCGACTGCATTTCCCCATACAGATGACATTTTAATGTCTCCTGATAAGCTAACATAAAAGTTCTTTACTTTAAAGGGAAATTTTGTTTTGAATATGCTTTTGATTCACAATGCAACACATGACCTTGCTTTCACAACAGCTACAAAAAATGTTACAACATTACTCAGTTTTGGAATACGATTTAAAATGTGCCACATACCTGAAGGTTGCTTTTTTTCAACTGCCATTCCTTAGGAATCCTCAGTTCATTACCAGAACACTGGACTCACAAAATTAGATTCTGCTGCAGCATTAAGCTACAAATAAATGAATTAAAACTTATTCTAATCAGGATGCAAATTATTTATCTGCTAATTCCACTTTTAATTATTCCAAAAATGACTTCCAGAATTAATTTCCAGTATTGCCACCTTCAGATAATCTCACATCCTGGGCACCTTGCCTTCACAGCAATTACAGACATGTTTCATCTTTGCCTGATGTCCTGGAGGACAAGAGACTTAGAAGCTGGACAAATGTGTTGTAGTGCCAGGTGCTTAATTACTTCTTTGCCTCAGTCTTTAGTAACAGGACCAGTTATGTTAAGGGAATCCAACTCCCTAAGCTAGGTGACAGGGACCAGGAGCAGAATGATCCCCCCACAATCCAGGAGGAGATAGTCAGTGACCTGCTACAACACGTAGATGTGCACAAATCTATGGGGCCAGATGGGATGCACCCAAGAGTGCTGAAAGAGCTGGTGGGGGTGCTCTCCAAGCCACTTTCCATTATTTATCAGCAGTCCTGGCTGACTGCTGATGTACCAGCAGATTGGAAATCAGCCAATGTAACCCCCATATATTAGAAGGGATGAAAGGATGATACGGGAAATTACAGGTGTGTTCATTTTACTTCAGTACCAGGGAAGCTGATGGAGCAGATCATCCTGAATAACATTATGCAGTAGATTCAGGACAACCAGGTGATCAGGCCCAGTCAGCATGGGTTCATGAAGGGCAGGTCCTGTTTGATAAACCTGATCCCCTTCTATGATAAGGTGCCAGCTTATTGGATGAGGAAAGGGCTGTGCATGTTGCCTTCCTTAACTTTAGCAAGGCGTTTGACAAGATTTCCCACAGCATTCTCCTAGAGAAGCTGGCTGCTCATGGCTTGGATGCACATACGCTTTGCTGGATAAAAAACTGGCTGGATGGCCAGGTCCAAAGAGTTGTGTTGAATGGAGTTAAATCCAGTTGGTGGCCGGTCACGAGTGGTGTTCCCCAGGGCTCAGTGCTGGGGCCACTCCTGTTCAACATCTTTATTGATGACTTGGATGAGGGGATAGAGTGCACCCTCAGTAAGTTTGCAGATGACACTAAGTTGGGTGGGCGTGTCGATCTGCTTGAGGGCAGGGAGGCTCTGCAGAGGGATCTGGACAGGCTTCATCAATGGGCCAAGGAAAATTGTATGAGTTTCAATAAGGCCAAATGTCAGGTCCTGCACTTGGGCCACAACAACCCCTGGAAGCGCTACAGGCTTGGGGAGGAGTGGCTGGAGAGCTGCCCAGCAGAGAGGGACCTGGGGGTGCTGGTTGACAGCCGGCTGAACATGAGCCAGCAGTGTGCCCAGGTAGCCAAGAAGGTCAACAGCATCCTGCCCTGCATCAGGAATAGTGTGACCAGCAGGACCAGGGAGGCGATCCTGCCCCTCTACTCAGCCTTGGTGAGGCTGCACCTTGAGCACTGTGTGCAGTTTTGAGCACTGCAGTATAGGAAGGACATTGAGGTGCTGGAGAGGGTGCAAAGGAGGGCCACTAGGCTGATTAGGGGTCTGGAGAACAGGTCTTAGGAGGAGAAGCTGAGGGAGCTGGGGCTGTTCAGCCTGGAGAAGAGGAGGCTGAGGGGAGACCTCATTGCTCTCTACGACTACCTGAAAGGAGGTTGTAGTGAGGTGGGTGTTGGCCTCTTCTCCCTAGTGACTAGCGACAGAACAAGAGGAAACGGGGTGAAGTTGCACCAGGGGAGGTTCAGACTGGATATTAGGAAAAATTTCTTCACAGAAAGAGTGGTGAGGCATTGGAACAGGCTGCCCAGGGAGGTGGTGGAGGCACCATCCCTGGAGACATTAAAAAAACGGTTAGATGTGGTTCTTCAGGAGATGGCTTAGTGGTCACTGGGGTGTAGGGCTGATGGTTGGACTTGATGATCTTGAAGGTCTTTTCCAACCTTAAAGATTCTATGGTTCTATTTTTGCTGCTGTGGAGCAGCAGTTCAGCCTGCAAAGAGGCGTTCAGTAGAGTGCATGGTGGCACGGGATTAAACAAGGACAGAAATCTGGCATCATACCACTTTTCAGGAACTTAAAGGTAATGGAGAACAGAGAAAAATGAAGTAATGGGATGATCCTTTTACTCACTGAATATCAGTGGGACTACCTTATGTGAAGTAGGAAATCTACACTGCTTCAGTAATTTGCTCTCTAATTAACTGACTATAAATAGTGATTTGTTAATTTATTTATACTGAGAAAGATCTCCTGCTTCATACGCTCCGGTAAGTTAAGCATAACTAATATGGATTCTCATCTGGGTTAATGAATTATGTCAATTGATACAGGCCTAGTCAAGTTGTTAGTTTAAGAAATTCGTTTGCTATTGAAGTGCTCATAATTAAAGATTCATTAATTTACTTTTAATGTTGTAATTCAGTGGCTAAATCAATTATATCATTGAGGCATTAACAGCAGTAAGGCTGCTATCTTGCACTATTATATAAGATACACACTGCTTTATCAGGTTTTCCTGAATTCCTATACTAGAAGTAACCATTTACAAAGCCCATTTGAACCAACACCAGTCTTCCCACACAACTAGGGCATCTGGCCCATGTGTTGGATTGACTGTCTAGAAAAATAACAGATTTCTTGTGACTCATGTCCATCAAACGCAACTTGTATCCTTTCTCTTCTTTTACACATGCATCTTATTAAGTCTGTCAATGGGGTTGCCATTTGCTGAAACCATGGCAGCCCAACAGCTTGACTCACTAAAAAGGAACAGCAGAGGAAGTCTTTCTGTGAACTACCACATAAATGGGTAAAGAGAATATGACATTATTTGTTTTTCAGCTGAATTACCCCCCCAAGCACACATTCTGGCATTGAACAGTACACAACTAACTGATTAGAAAGGGAGAGCAACTTCAGCTGAGCTGTACTACAGTTTTGCAAACAGCATGTCATCAGACTCCCAACTCAGGGGCTGTTCAGTTTGCACTACTCTTGAAGGACCCCAGTGAGTTATGGTTCCTGTATTTCTCTGGACATATGTATTCCAAATTGGAAAACAAAAGCCTCGTAAAAAGTCTGATAGGCACACTTGCTACCCAAAGACATAAAAGCTTAACCTGAGATGACCATGATTTTCCTTCCCTGAGAATGACTGCAGCCAGGGATATCCTACATATAGGGACCGTTTTTTACTAGATCTGACTGGCTCAGACAACCACTCTGGGCAGTAAGCAGCTTCCTGCAACAGCTGAGCTTCTCCTGGAAAGTGTTATGGCTTTTACTTGCTCACAAACAATATGCCCAACATGTCCACATACATCAAATGTATACAGCACACATACACACCAGTCCCTCTTACGTTCGTTGTGATTTATAAAATTGGTTGGTATAGACATAGTTGTGAAGCAGGTTCAAATGTGCAGAGCACACCAAATTCACCCCTGGTACACTTCTTGACCACAGCAGGGATGCTAAGTGTTGGCTTTTCCAACTAGTGAGTGCAAGACTTGATCATAAAAGACAAGCGTTAGTCTTGCAGGTACTTCCATGAAGGGAAAGTAGTCTACATATCTACCGCTATTTCCTCCTATCATGTTCTACATATTGTAAATATAGGCTTTTGTTGCTGTAAATTATACACACTCCATAATGATTCAATATTGTAGTGCTGATTGTATAACTTTGCAGCTGGAATTTTCAAGGGAGTTGATTTCTCATAGGCTTTAGCGCCTTGTTATTTGAGGCCATAGGAACAGAAAAATTAGGAAGTGCCATTGTGCGCAGGACAACTTTGAACTCAGAAAGGAAGTTTTCCTCATTTGTGATATATACTCTTCAGCAGTCGATTTGCTACTTTATCAGATGCCTTAGCAAATGCAAGTCAATACATAGAGTTATGTCATGTCTTACCACAATAACTTCAAATTCCTTCAAAAATTAATTTGCTGTTGAAAAAACCCCCACAATTCAGCACTTACACCTTGCATTTGCATTCTAATTATATAAATTAATTAAATACATAATTTCATTTCAGAGGGTGCTTTCTTTATTCGTGGTTCAAGAGAGAAGATTCTAGCATTATTCAGCAATGTTTTACAGTGGTCCCTCAATTTTAATTGTATTTTTTCCAAATTTGATTTTACTTCTATGTTGTTATAATAAACCAATTTCCCTTCTCTGCACACTCTCTATTTCCCAACCAATCTCATTGTCCTTCAGATCCTGTCAGTCAAAGCTATTATTACTTTCCACTTCATAGCATGGGCTTCAGATGTGAAATACAGTGGCAAATCAACCCCCAGACCAGCAATGAGCTAATTAGACATTTACTTATTAACTCAATCTAAAAATCATAGAATCATAGAACGGTTTGAGTTGGAAGGGGCCTTAAATCGTCTAGTTCCAACCCCCTTGCATGGGCAGGGACACCTCCCACTAGACTAGGTTGCTCAAAGCCTCATCCAGCCTGGCCTTGAACACTTCCAGGGAAAGGTGGGAATAATTTCATGGCTTGAACAGGACTTAAAGGTCTTCATGTCTTATTTAGGCAGTAAGCTTAAGAAAACACAAGTCCAACAGCATGATGAGAAGAGCCTAAGACAAGGTATAGTCAATCACAGTGAAATTACACCTGCCAATTTCTCTCTTCATCTTCTTACAGCACATCATAAGGGGAAGGGAGTTTGGGGGTTTTATACCAGAGTAAGAAGGGTACATAAAAGATTGCTGACTAATTTTAAGAACTATTTAAAGATGCAGAATCAGTGTATTCCACCATGAGATCTTTCAGCCCTGGCAATAAGGGGTTTTAACTTATAACTAAATAGCCAATTGATGGAGTACAACATCCTATGGAAGATTCTGCCTGTTAGAAGAATGGTCTATAGGGCTATACAATAAACCTAGGCCAAAAACATCACAGAACAGCTAAATCTGAGCAGCCTCCAGGTAAACCGCATGGAACTCATGGTAAGCCCCATGAAACTGCAGACACTAATGGCCACAATCAAAGAGCAGTGTCAGCAGGATTTGGTCTTGTGTAGATCCCACCGACAAGAGCTCTTAGGCCATTTGATCACTGATTCTGTCATTGACAGGGCACTGGTAAGTTGTTCTACACGTGTAAGAAGTCCTGCAATTCATTCCCTATCAGCCGGTTGTGCGCTTGGAGCTCCAGGTGCCAGCCCTTAACGCACTTAAACACACTGCACTAAATGACCCATCCCAACATGGTGCTTCAGCCCAGGACATTGAGCCAACCTTCCTTGCCTACTGAGACACAAAACCAGGACCTGCTTGCTGCCAGGTTGAAACAGTAGCATTAGTGGTCTAGCACAGTGACATATCACAAAGTGAGGAGAAGATAGGTGTATTACTGGCAAGGCTAGAGGGAAATAAAGGCTAGGGAAAAGTGAGAGCAGTAGGATGTAGTTCCCACGATACAATCAGGAGGGAAACATTGTTCATCCTGCTATCTTATTGCCATTCCTGCAGAATAAAAATACAGTGATTTGAAAGAATACTTATCACAGACACACTGCTCTCTTCAGCTTCAGACTAGATGATCCTTGAGGTCCCTCCCAACCTGGCATTCTATGATTTTAAATTGACAGAACCAGGTGAAGTAGATACCAACCATGACAAAACATGTCTATATTGAGATACAATAAAGACATAATTGGTCTTCAAACAATCTGCATCTCCTGAAGGCAAACTTGTTTTAAAATAAGAGCTATCCCTTCTACTAAATTCCTGCTGTTCTTGTTTTGATAGGACAACCCTTCTATTTAATCTGAAGAAAGCAACTCAAGGAGAATGCCTTTCCTCATCTAGACATGTTGATAAACAGGAAGAAAATAGTACAATCAATTAATTATTAATTGAGACCAAGTCCTACAGTCTTTACCCCTCTTTCCTTTGCCTACTTCAGTTTTCTACCTTTGCTTTTATTTTATTGATAGTAAAGGATGGCTTCATATTTCTACCAGTTATCAGAATTTCTTTTGTCTCTAACATCACTTGCTGTATTTGCACAAAGCAAATCTCTTAGGACTAAATGTATTCAAGAGTGGCCTTTCATTTCTGGCATCTTTGTTTCAGGGTCTATCCATTCAGATATGTGCAGTCTAATTTTTAAGGCTGCTCTGTTCCCAGTCCTCCAACTGAGTCCAGCGAGGACTGTAAGCACTTAGCATTTTTGAAGGTTACATCTAAACCAGTATCAGCACAGCAACAACCCATCTCTTCCCACAAGAGAATTCAGCTCCTCTGAGGTGCGGGGAAACCACAGAGGAAAGGAAAAAAAGTGGATTGTATGGAATTTAACTTGGGAGTTACACAAAATTGTGCTGGGATGCTGCTGAGAGTGATGGAAGAAGATGGGCCAGAGAATGGGCAAATACATTGAAAACTTGGTTGCAATAACCTTTTCCATCCTTTCCAGTGCTGCCAATTGTCTTGGTTTTGCTGCCCATATCATGAGTTTTGGCACCACTCACAAAGATCCCAAATGGCAACATACCAGTTTGCTTAACTAAAGTTCTTGTCTTCAGGTTTTTGGGAAAAGTTCTGAAATATAAGGAGAATTATCTTGTAATTTGAAAACTGGATGACAGCAAACAACTAAAACGGAGGTAACATTGATTTTTCTTTTTCTCTCTCTTTTTTTAATGATCTCACAAACTGGGAGAGTTGATGTATTGCTCTGAAATATGTGAAGTTGGCCTTGTCAACCATTGCAATCCCTGCTGTAACGACATGATCAGTTGGGTCACATGTAGGGAATGAGTCCGGGATTTCACGCTTTTGGATTCTGGTATCCTAGGTTTGAATCTCTGGCAGAAACTGCCAAAGCAGAGCATCCCGCTTGGTCCTGTTAGCAACAATATCTAGGAAAAGCATGAAATCATTAGTGAAAATTAGAACACAGAGCTGGCAGTCATTACAGCTACAGAGTCCTGCTAATAAATGTTTACGTAGCAGGGCCTCTGCATTATAATTCACATGGATTTAATGCTAGCTACCAACAAATCTGCTGGAAGTGGCATGCAACCATCAGGATGCCATTAGTAACCTACTCCATAGCAGTTTGATGGTTAATGAGCTTTTTGGAATGTAAATCACTTATCTCCACTTCAGAATCAGGTTTGGTGCAAGGAGGGGCAATCTCCTGCTAATCTAGCTCAACATTAGAAAAATTAACTATGTAAAGATATTGCAGAGAAATCTAAGCATTAAGCCGTGAATGCACAGCTGTACAGGCTGCTGCCACAAAATTTTTAAGGGATAGGTGTACCAGAACCCAGAGGACATCTCAGCAGAGAACATTTCAGCCATGACTCCATTTGGGATAATGATCTGTGATCCTCATGAAACAAACTGACTTGATGAATCAGATACACGGACCTACAACTTTGCAGAATGAATATAGGCAAATGTAATGTTTATGAAAAACAAAACAAAGCCACTTTGAATTGAAAACCATTGAATAAGACACATGAATGATAAACACAAGCAATCTGCATCTTCAGTTCTCCCCATCGTCCTAGTTTAGTCTGTATTTTGTCTTCATAATCATAGACTCTTCGAGGCAAGAATTAGCTCTTCTAAATACATGGTGGGGATGTTTCCATAATCTAATTTAGCAGCAGACTATTTCACCACAGGCACTGATATAACAGGGGTGGGAAGATTTAAGAAGGACATCTGTGCAGCTGCACCCATGTCAGCTGATGTGGAAGTGCAGATCACACACACCAGTGATAATATGGCCTAAAGCTGTTTAATACTGCTTCCCTGCCAGTAAATCCATGCTTGATGTATCAATATGCAGAACCCATGTAAAGCCACAATGCAGGAAGATGGTTTTCAATCATTGCTAGACTTTCTAGT
The DNA here is from genome assembly GCA_020745705.1 of Hemiprocne comata. Lineage (NCBI taxonomy): Eukaryota > Metazoa > Chordata > Aves > Apodiformes > Apodidae > Hemiprocne > Hemiprocne comata. The sequence continues at coordinate 46,478,743 of CM036587.1, forward strand.
ATTTCTACAAATACTGCAAGGACTGATTTGATGTCATATCTTTTTGTTTCAAAAAATGTCCCTTTTTATTCATGCTGCTGTATTTATTCAAGGAAAATTGTTTATCAGTGTATAGATGAAATCTTCCAGACTTTGCAAGGCTCAGCAGAAATTAAGTTTTCAGAGAATAGTAGGTAATGCTGCTAGTTTAATCTTGATTCAATAAAGCAATTACGTGTCTTCTTTCATGTAGGCGCAGAAGTCTCCCCACTTTTAATGGATGACCTGACTGCAAAAAGGTAATGAAGCACCTAAGTGTTTTGTGAATTGGAGCACTTCATAACACTTTAATTATGTTGCAATGTGACTCTTAAAGGTCACCTCTGCTAATACTTAAAATATTGCTGTTTAAATTGCACGTTGCTCCTGTTTTAATTAGTCACTGCTAGGTGGAATCTTAAAAACCTCTATGAAACAACGAAGACCTAGTAACTATCTTAGTGGTTCAAATCAAGCTTATTTTTGCTTGCTACAGTTATGATTGGGCCTTCAGTTATTAATGCTGCACACAACAGCACAAATACTTTCCTAAATGTTCAAGCATTATTCAGTCTAATAGGAAAGCTTCGCTGTTGCTTATTTTCAGACACACCATCTGGAGCAAAACCTACCACAGAGAGGAAGGGTGTGTGAACCCTGGCTTCAGCACTCTAACCAGTATGGTCTATGAGGCAGAGGAACTTCAGAAGACCTGGGCATCCCTGAGAGGCAGCAAGCTTGCTTTTTGTGGCATTTCTCTGAAGGACTGTGAGAAACATACTCAGTTCTACAGGAAAAAAATGCAGACAAACCACCACGGATTCCCTCAGAAATAAAAAGCTAAGGTTCTTGATACCTGCTCCTATTCCATATGGAGGCAACAGGATTTTTAATCCCAACTCTTAAAAAAACTCTAAAAATCTCTCATCTGTGTTCTAGAAATTCTGTAACACCCTACACAGAATTAGCACCAAGCAGAGCATCTTTCAGCATCTGCCTTAATTGTGACACCCATCTTAATGAAAAGGGGCAGTGACCTCATTCCTTTATCTTCTGTAGGGAACACTTCCATTTTTAAGTGCAATTTCTTAATTATAATGCAGCATGTAATTACTGTCAGGAAAAGGTAAAAAAGCCCAACTTAATTACAAATTCATCAGAGCATTATCTTGGATTTTCCTCCCTGGCCACATAAACCCACTGCACTGTACACCCAAACTCTTAATATACCACTGAACTTCTCACAGTGTGGCATAGCTGCATAAACAGCTAATCTCAGAAAAAAAGAATTTGGAAGGCCTCAGTGAAGTTATTTTTTTAGAAGATAACTTATGTAAAAAGCTCCAAATGAAAGTGTACTTTGCACTGTTTTCCTCAGCTACAGAACCAATCACACAATGAGAAAGAAAGGAAAAAAGCCAGCACCTCTAGAAATAATCAGCAAGTTTATGGAGTGGGTGTTTTTTTCATGCTGCTCAACTGCTGAGATGTTCCTGGGTTAAAAACTGGAATCCAAAACTGTGCTGGTAATGCTTGGACCAAGTCCTGGATGCATTATGGAAAATTGCACAAAGTCTGTCCGCTACAGATTTCAAAATTTAATTTGAAATTGTGCTTAAATTCCTATTTCTGAGGATAAAATGTCACATAAGTGACCGCTATGATGAATCATCCAGAGGCTTGAGATTCAGAAGGGACCACTTTGGTATTACCTATGGAGATGTACTCCCTAGAGTTACAACAACAAAAATAAGAAGTTAATACAGTCCCCATGTTAGATACCACATAGTCTCTTCTGAGAGACTTGTAGTTACCTACAGAGACAGCAATACCAAAAATATAGAACAGAAAATAGCTGCCAGAAGATCTAAGGGGACAAAAAGACTAGAATGTATTGTTGGCTTGTGATGGTGGCAGACTATTTACTGTCTACTGTAGTAATCTGAAAATCTAGATCTTTCTGGAAAGGCACTGCTCACCTCACAAGAAGGTCTGAAGTCTTTGTGAAATATATTGAAGGGCAAAATATTCCCACATTTTGTTACAAGAAGTGGGAGTCGTTTCAAGGTGGTATTAAGTGTTACGGAAAGCTTGTCAGGCGGCATACGGAAAATTTAAGCAGCGCGTGCAGGAGTGCACACATGTTTGGGAGGTTCTCAGCAGCACTAGAAGAAGTAGCCAACATGCAGCAAGATGGTTTCACTGACACTGCACTGTTCAGTTACAAGAAAAGGAGAAAAGGCTTGTTGAACCTGGCTTTAGGTGCATCCTGTGACAAACAGCAAAACAAACCATCAGGATTGTACAGCATTCACAGCAGATATATGTTACGGCAGGTAGCTCAGCAAACACATCTCCAGTCCAGCATACACTCCCCCACATGTACAGTCCTGCTGGCTGAAAGGACAAAGGTGCTTTTCAAACACACACTGGATTTGACAGTGTTTCATAAAACTCCTGAAGAGCAGGGGGGCTGGATGCCCTCCCCCTGAGCACTAAACAGCTACCCACACCTTCTGTCAAGTACATCTGTTATTGCCAACCATATCGTCAGCACCTCTATTTACAACTTAACACATTTTTCATTCGTATCACTTCCAAACTGTATGCACACACTACTATCCCCACCTGCTTCCCCAAAACTCAACCACACGCAGCTCCTGGAAGAGTTTCATGTGAAACAGAGGATCAGATTCTTGGGTAGCCTGTGAGGGAGGCCAAAAATACTTTGGCTCCTTTACCTGTGCTCCAAGCTGGGTAGCTGTAAGACAGTTCTCACCAAGAAGTCCAGCCTCTACTTTAAGGGGCTTGTAGGTCTCTGACTGACAAATGCTGAGAAGCCTATATTTGCCTTGTTTCCAGTACCTCTCTCCATGCAACCCATCGCTGACTGTATGAGACAAGCCACTGAACTGGGCAGACCTTTGGTCAGACACTGGTAATTTTTTGTAGGATCTGTTAGTGGCATAAGGCTGTGGTAGCCAACTGTAGCTAACTTTCTTTGGGGAAAGAATCTGAGCATGTCCTGTCAAACCGTGACTGCTCAATAGGGCAGGCAGCCCAGAGACAGAAAGATGTACGCTGACACCAGGGAGGAAGACCAGCCACCCCATCCTTCTAAGCTGCAGGTCTACGCTGAACACACTTCCACCACAGGCTTTATTTCTCACAAAGAAGTAACAACAGAGAGAAGTCAGAAGAAGCGGAAGAGCTGCCATAAATCCATATGCACATGGAAGCATAATTAGATGTGTCTCTAGATTTTCACACATGTAAAATCTGGTCTGAAATCTGTTTTCCTGAACAACTGCTAACAGAAGTGGTATTAGGCATCCAATAAAACACTTGTTAATTACAGACACAGTTTACCAACATTGCATCTAAACATTGTAATTTTCTTCCTATTTTTTCTTTGGGAGCATCCTATTGCTTGGATACACACGTAGTTTGGTAACTGTCTGCATAATACAAAGGAATTACATAAGGGGAAGAGCGTGCAATATAAGATACCAAAAAACCCCCCCATATCACTGCTCAGTAACACACCCAAGAGCAGACAATGACTGTCCTAAATAAGTGGTAGTAAACCATAAACCTCCTTAGTGCTCAGTGGACGTGTAGCCCATTTGCACTAAAACCAAAACCATTTGGTTTGTTTCATGTTTTAAATGGCTGTGTTGACTTTGCAAATGCAAGGATGATTCTATTCAATCTTGTGTCAAGATTTCTTTTTCTGCTTTGAGAGTAATGTCTTGTCTTACACTGGTAAGGGGAAAATAAGTCCATCATGCGCATATTAAGCAAGTTCATGTCAACAAATTATAAAATACTGCTCCTTGCCCTCGTTAATCTTCAAGGACTATGATAAAAAATGTTTGCAGAAGTCATTTAGCCACAATGATCTACTCTGATGCATATAATCAGTTAGGGAAAGAAATGGATCTAAATCTAAATGTGAACACCATGAGCATTATGGGCGCTGAGAAATAGCACCAAATTTAAATGGGGTGTTTAGCTTTGGAGGAAATAATTCAAACCAAAGCCAGAATTGTTTTAGGGTTATAAAACACTTCTAGAAAAGCTACACTTCAGGAAATGTGTACTGTAGCTACTGTGAACTTCTGATTCCTCTGCAACATAGTCATCCCTTTCAGCATGGAGAATTTTGCCTCCAGTAACCTAAGACATACGTGAATACATTGTGAAACAACAAGCGACAGTCATTAGAACCAAAAAGCAACTCTGGGGGAATCTGTCCTTACTTTACCTTCCTTCTGACTCCAAGTACTATTCCTATGAGAATTTCTTCCATTGGACTGCTCCTGGTAAATGAAGAGGAAATCCTGTGTAATGCAATACTACATGGGTAACAAAATGCTCATCATTGTAAGGGAAAAAATCCTCTACCACCTAGCCTGATAGAAATAAAAACACTGAATGCCTCAGGAAACATTAAGAAAATGGAATATGGAATACAGGGCTGTTTTAAGAAAAAATTACAGCCTCGGGATAACTCAGGTTTACATGGTACTTGGGCCAGGGAGCTACTGAAAGTGACTGATATTTTCTAGTCTGTATCTATCAAATGACTACTGAAAGTTTTTTCTATGTAACTTCTTCTAAAATATATGTACATGTATTTTTTAATACATACATATACCTCTAGAAACAGGTATTTCAGTCATATTTGTGAAGGACTTGAGCACTTGAATCAGAGGAGGAAGTTTTCAATACCTCTGAACCACACCACACTCATAGAGTTTCTTCCTTCTTTAATATTTCTCTTCAAACCCACATTCTTTTTTACAGGGACAAACCTCACTGTGGAGCCCTTACTCAGCACCCGTTATCAGCCCTTCCCAGGCTCAACTCACCTGACACATTTACATTTTAGCCAGAAATTTATTTGAGATGCCAACAGAGCTCCAGATACTGGTCTTCCTCATTCAAATGTGCTGCCACCCCACCTTGAAACATTTCCAGGAATTTTCAGAATTTTTCAGAAAAACATACAGCAGCTTAGACAATAATTAAGAAGTAACCAAAACACAGAGGAAGCCAAAGCCAAGCTTTCTGAGGGGGCTCAAACACCTTCACCTATTGTTTTCCATGTAATTATTCATCTCTTAGTACTATTCACATCTTACTTATCCCACGCTGATGGAGGAGAAATACACAGAAATAGCCAGAAATAGCAGGCTGTCCAGTCCACCATCACCACCCATGTGCACCTCCACATCTGAAGTGAGATTATGGCTCCATAGAATTTTCCTCTCTTCCCATTCCTTCACATCTGAACACAAAGAACGGCAAGGGAACAAAATACATCTAAACCTCTCTAGTTTCAGGGAATAAAATGCAGGGTGACAGGGAGAGGAGGAGAGAGGATTCTTCCTCGCTCTTCCAATCTAGCAAAGGTACTACCTGACTGCCGCAGTGTTTCCATCATCTGTCAGAAATACCTCATATAACTCACAGTTATAAGAGATATTTACTATCAGTGTGTTACCAAACTTATGAGTACTGATTACTGATTTTTCCATAACAGTAACAGGGGTTGAATACAGCAGAACTATTATTGGTATTTAGGTTCTTGGTAAGCCAGTATCAAGAATTGTTACTAGAGATTTCAAGTGGATTTTGTGCCCAAGGCAAAATATTTCTCAGTTTTGGAAATGTGAATGACTGCAAGAAACGAAAGAGTAAAATAAAATTAAACGTTTCGTAAATAAAACTTATTTTCTCTGAGAGCTGGAGAGAGAAATGTTATTTCCTCTCCTTCCGTCCCCCTCCCATGCAGAAGGAAATTGATTTAACCTCATTTACCACTCTCTAGGAAGAAATCATTCAGCCATGAGCCTCCCAGGGAGCTTCCGTTTGCTGTACAAAAGCTCAAAATGTCACCGCATTTAAAAATGAGCAGAGCTTCTCACTCAAAAGGCTTTAGTGGAGTCACCAGGAAGAGCAGAGGCCTGCAGGTTTCTTCCTCTCAGGGTGACCACTTTATTGGCAGGGTAATACACGTTTCCATCAGCAAGAAGAGGCGTCCTGGGCTTGGCACATTAAGTAGTTCCTGGCCTGGGTTCAAATCCATTTATAGCCAGGTGTGGCCTTTCATTTCCACCTGTGTGAGTCGGTGTGTATTCTAATAACACACATCACACTCACAATGTGTCCATGAGGTCACGCAAGATCAAACATACTTGGTCTCAGTTTTGTTGGAGATATTTCCAACAGCCTGAGCCTTTTCCTTGAACTGCACAACAATTTATTCTCAGTTCCCTGGAGTAGTGGTGTGGTGGGACCAGGTCACTCAAGAAATCAGGACACCAAATGGTGCTGAGCAGCCAAATCTTCTCCTGGCTTTGAAAATATGCTCCAGTGTCTAAATTATGGTGTTATCCACCTACAGAGCTGACAAGCATGGGTGAGCTATGGCAGTGTCACAGTTTCCAGCTTGGTCTAGATTCCTATATGACTGTTTATTTTGTTAGGCAGACAACAATGTCGGTGCACCTAGCTGGAGAAACATACTTAAAGAGCTACTCAGACCTTTCTGGAGAAAAAAATACTCTAATTTCTGGAAATTCTCCTTCTTGACACAGACTTTCCTCCCTTGAGCCTTTGGTGACAGCTCTCTCTGCCCTGAGCTTGTGCTGATTTAGCCATAGCAGGTGTCACTTCTGAGTAACACAGCTGGATCACCAAGTCCCACCAAATGACATTCTACCAATAAAACTGTTCTTTGCCAATAACTTATTTCACTTAGGATGTTGCTGGGTTTGCACAGGTTTTGCCAGCCAAGGGGTAATGTTGTGTGTACCCCCCAAGAGATGTTTGATGGTAGAGCTGCTCAGGCAAAACACTGATTACATGAATCTGGCCTGTGTTCATTCCCTACTTTTTGCCTTGAAATGGCTGGGGGTGAAGAGCAAACATATGTTATAGCAATATCACTTGCAGTGCTACACAGGTGGCTAAATCCATCATCATATGGCATCCACTGCAGGCAAACTAGCTGTGAAAATGCACAAAGCCAGCCAAATACAGACATGAAGAGACAGAATAAAAAAACCAAAAAAACAACTCACATGACAACCCTCTATATAAGCCAAGGCAAGGAAATACACAATTCATGAAGAGTATATTTATAGTATGTGAATTCAAGGGAGGGCTTGAAGGAGGATGGGCAGCAAGATGAGGATATAAAATTCAGAAGGTGCTTTTTGTCACTCCCTGTTGCAAACTCACAGTACACAAAAATAAATGACCTGCCTTAGAAGTGTGGTTTGTATTGTGTTTTTTTTTTACTGTGTGTACATAAGCATACATGGGTATAAAGGGCACATAGAGGTGATCACTTAGCATTAAAACACTTGGCAATCTGTGAATTCTCCACAAACTTGTGCCTGTATGTATGTACACACACAGTGTGTGCACACTTACAGAGAAATCACACTTTGGTTGCCTCTGTCTTTGAAATCTAGGAAGTCACGTGTACCTGCTGTTGGGCTGAAAGTAAGTGCAACTGCCAAAGGTAAATGGTTCACACAAAAGACAACACAAAATGTAAGAAAAAATGCTTACCACTATCTAACAAAGTCTCACACTTCATGGTTCTCTTTCAGGAGAACAAGCAGAAGATTAAAAGTTCAATATAAAGATAATAGAAAACAAAATTAGGCTTTGTAGTCTCTTCTATTCAAGTGTTTCCTCAGTTGGCTATTATGTACATAAACACTGTCCTCTCTTCACACATCCTTTTCCATGAAGTTCCTCTATAGCTGCACAGTGCTGTTTCTAAAAGGAAGAGTCCCACTTCTTACCAAAAAAAAGATCGCCGCAGCAGTAGCATACACCTAAGAGACACTTGGCACTGAACTGAGAGACTTGCTGAAAACTTGCAGAATATGTGTCAGTCGGGAAGAGAAATGCAAAATATAGTTACACTTACTCTTGTATATGATCTAGATTAGCAACAAGAAAACATTTCTAAATTGCCAGCTTTCTAACTTTCAACAAGGACAGTAATTCTGTGTACATTTTAAGCACACTCACTGATACTTTTCAACTAACAGAGAAGAAGATAATGCACCACAGGTGCTTACAAACAGCTTTAGTTTTCTGACATAAAAAATGCCTCCTGACACCACTCTTGACCAACAGGAAGATTGTCAGAAAAGAAGCAGAAACTCCTTCTGACAGGTCTTCTGAGCTGAGCCCTCAACAGATAACACAAGGAGAAAAATCAATCTAAATTGTACTTGTTCTAATCCTCTTTTAAGTAATTTCTTTAAAATGTGAGAACCGTTTTTCTCCTTACCTCTCCCAATTAGAAAAAAAAGGCAAAACTCACCCAACTCTGTGAGGATTATTTCCTTCCATTATTTACACTTGGTGGAGTATTTGCTGCATGTACGTTAAGCACTGGAGGTGTAATTCAGATGAGTACATGCCCTATTCATACTTTAGCATAATGACAGGGATACTCACAACACCTAAATTAGCTGGTCTTATATTTGAATTCTTCAATTTCTGTGAGCCAGTCCTCAGTGTTTCTGTACAAGCAAAGTCTATTAGCACTATCATATCATCTTCCTTCAACAAAAATTAAACTGCAGTTTAGTTTACTACAATAGACCTTAAATCCACTAGAAAACTTGTGCCCCTACCACAGTATAGACTCTGACTAATATGGGCCTCCACCGCTCAAGGACTGTATTCAAGTAAGTTCAGTCTCAAGCACATCCTTAAGTCTTTCCTGATTCTGCACAGCATATACTCAAGCTCAACTGATACCCAAAAGTTTTAAAAACATACTTAAATTTACTATGAAAAGAAGTTGAAGGGAAAAAACATTAATTAATTCTAAGATTAATTATTCTTCCTTTCAACCCATGTTTCCAGGGGTTTGGTTGGGATAGTCGTCAGGTCCATGTTGAAAGAATCACAGTACTTTTAAACCCAAAAAGTCCCTTCTACATATATTCAAGAAAGACTCTTAGGAAGATGAACTGTACATACACCAGAAAAAAAACACTTTTGCCAGGTCTGCTTTGTGTCTCTGCTAAGGGGCTGTGTTCTCAGAACTCTGCTGCCATAATAATAGAGCACGGGCTCCAAAGGAGTAGACAAATCACAGCATTTTACTTCAATTCAGCAAAAAAAAGGGGACAGATGCATCTGCTAAATCCTGAAGAAATTCTGGTCAATGCTGGAAAAAAAAGAAATCTACAAGGATAAAGAGAGAAAATCAGCTTCATTCAAACTGCGTAATGAAAGTCTGGATTAGCGCCTTATACAAGAAGACAGAATTCAGCATCTTCTCACCCAAAGCACCATGACTACAAATGAGATCAAACTATAAAAGGTTCAGTCAGGCCACATTTTTTATTTAAATTGATCTTGTTTGGTTGGCTTTAATATTAATTGTCTCTGAGGTATCCTGGAAAGATACTATCTCAAAGATTTCATGTGCATTTACTCTCTTATCTATTTACTTTTGCAGTTTTCTTAAAGGAAACTCACTTCCAAAATTTATGCTGTGTAACCTATCTGCTACACTTTCACAGCACGTGCTTCACAACAGCCTTCCAGCACTTGAATCAAAGATTATGTAAAAATTAACAAATAACTGTAGCTTTCAGTTCCTTAGATTTTCTTAAGACTGTAGCTTGTAATCAGGAAAGTAACCACTCCAAAAACCCCGTATAAATACAAATCAGCCTCTGCTTAGGCCCCACTTAAACCAGGCTTCTAAGTTGCATTTAGTGACTCTTCCCTCAGCAAAGCAGTCCCATGCTCAATATGGATAAGTCCCAGAATTAATGTACTTACGTCCGAATAACAGCTAAGTCTGAATGAAATCAGTGTGGTTTAAAAACTAGCATTTAAAACTTGGTGCCTATTGTAGCATTTAACTAAATACAGCTGATTATCTGAAACAGATTTATCTTCTTAATAAATACAATTTGGCTCATACGTTATTTACAGGAAGCTCCCATAAGCAGTAGCTATCAAAACCCCTAGCTCTATTACCATCGCTAGCAATGAGTTAAATACCTAAAAACCTGCATTATATAAGCATGAGGTATTGTGATACAGATGTAAATGAAATCAGTTTCGTAATTGTATAGTTCTTTGCAAGATTTTCCTTCAAATAACCTCCACCCTAAGAATCTGGTAAAACTGTCCTTGTAGAGATGCCACAAATCAAACACTGAACAAATATGGAGCACGGATGTATCAAAACAATGCATGCCCTGAAAGAGATCTCTGATTCCAAACTAAAACCCCTGAACTCTCTTCTGAGTGTGAGTTTCGGTCAGATGTGCAGAACAGATGCTACTGGTTTTCTCTGAGCTCCTCTCCTCTCAAAAACCAAATCAAACTGATCAAAAAAGTCTTATTTGGAATGACAGATTTGATTCAGGCATGACTGAGCACCTGCCAGAACCCTGTTACAAACTACATTATTTTTTAATAAATGAAAGATGAAATATTTATTCCATCTTTTCCTGGAGCTGTCAGTTGCACTGCTGGATGACCCAAACCTCAAAGTGATGGGGATATCATATTTTCAGTCCTGAAGAGAAAAGAAGGCAGGGAGGTGGAGCTGCAGAAATTGTAGTCTTGCCACCAAAACAAAACCCAGAAAAGCCTGGACAACATTTCAAAGAACTGGACTTATGCATTATTCTGTGTGGCACCTGCTGTTCAATTAAAGTCTAATAAAGCCAGTTCAGAGAAGCTTCTGTCTCATGTCACAGAGGCTCTCCAAGCTGGTACTTTTTAGTACTCAATAATTTAAATACTGTATCAGCACATTTAGTGGATGTTCCCTGACTGGTAGCAAGCCATAGAGCACTGGTGATTTCAAGTACAGACAAGCCTAAATGGTTGTGATTTTGTTTTAAGACGACATGTCCACTGGACAGGGAAGGATGCACAGTCCCTACATGAGCAAATACAGCATGCCTCTACAGCCAAACTTCTTATCTTAGGCTCTCAAAGATCACTTTGATTTAAATAACTCTGCCAGGCCCTCGTCTAGAGACCTTCCCTAACCCATTAACTGCAGCATTGAGTGTTCAAACAAAGTCTGCAATGATCATATAAGGTTCATTACCATTAAAGTTTCCAAGAGCCCAAAGGATCAGAGAAGCTACGGAGAAGAGTAGTCTGTGCAGAGAACTGATTTGCACAAACTTTGACAGCGTGGGATCCTACCAGTTTCTCTTACCCTCCCCTTCAGGTCACAGACCTTGGCAAGACCAGACAGGTCTGAACAGAAGAAAGGTGATCCTGCTCTAGCAGGGGGGTTTGACTAGATGATCTTCAGAGGTCTCTTCTAACCCTGACCACTCTGTGACTGTGACTCTAAAGGGCAGATCTGACTGCAATGGAGCGAGCTGTTTCTGCAGGCACAACCAGCAGAATGGAGAAGATGTTGAAGGATGGGTCTGTGGGTCTGAGTTGTTAGCACATGATGGAGTCCCTGTCATCCCTTGGAGACTAAGGCTATTGCTGCTAAACCAGAAGACCTGTCAGAGAGAGTACGATTGAAAAGTGGGTCTCATTTACACTGGAAAATGAATGCAGTACAGAAACTTGAGCCCCCCTGTCTAGTGGATACCCAGTCTGAGGTGTGTATGGATATACCAGCTAAGATCTGAAATCTATAGCATCATGCTGATGCAGTGGGGCTTACTGGCTTGGGTGGCTACAGTGCTTTCTGATCCAATCTGTCTTAAACCTGAATGTTTCTGCATTATGGATTAATTGGACAGACTTAGACACCATTTACCAAATTTGGCATGACTCTTACAAAAGAAAATGCTTATTCTGCAACTGCTACTAGTAATGCAAGAGTTAATAAACAAGCTAGTAGGTAACTATCAGCTTGTAATAAGTGGAGCCACAGGGCATCAGGAGACACTTGGAGCATTCAGAAACAACAAAAAAGTTTCTCTTAAAGCATGTTTGATTACAGCAATATTTGGGAACAGTGAAAATAGAGAGAAAAGAATCCAGAAAAGGCTGGAAGGTCCTGTAGATGGATAAAGTGGGGATGCCTCTGAATTTCACAATACAATCCAAGGAGAGTGAGGACAAGTCCAGCATGGAGTTTTGGCACTGAAAATTGCCACACTCAATTTATTCTGAACAACATAAAAATCAAAGCAAAACAGGAAAGCTGGGGAGGGGCTTTTCACCAGAGAGGGTAGTGATATGACAATGGGTAATGGTTTTAAACTGAAAGAGGGGAGATTTAGGCTAGACATCAGGAGAAAATTCTTTACCATTAGGGTAGTAAGGTGCTGGATTAGGTTGGCCAGGGAGGTTGTTGATGGCCACTCCCTGGAGGTGTTTAAGGCCAGGTTGGATGAGGCTTTGTGCAGCCTGGCCTAGTGGGAGGTGTCCCTGCTCATAGCAGGGAGGTTGGAACCTGGCGATCTTTAAGGTGCCTTCCAACCTTAACCCTTCTATGATTCTGTGATCCTCAAATTACTTTAAAAACTAGGTATACTGCCAACCACAGTACTTTGGAGCTGAAGGCCTCCAAGAAGGGACCTACCACCCAAGCTAAGAGCTCCAAAAAACCTGGAATTTCCAGGGTCCAAGGCTCATGGCAAATCCTGTCAGAGGAAAATGTCAAACTGAATCATATTTTTAAATGTGAATCATAACTAATTCACTTCGAGATAAGCTAAAATCTATGAAACAAGACTGCCATTCTGAGCCCCACCAGACTCATTCCGGGCAGCTCCAAAGACTGCATTATTCCAATACTGTGCTCTTGTGTCACAATTTAGATGATGCCTGGAGCATTGCACTGCACCAAAAACCCCACACAAAGCTATGTGATCTCCTTAAGAGAGAAACTGTTTATCATCTGTAGAGTCTTCTTTAATCAAGAACTTTAGGATTGTTTATTAGCTACAGTGTCATTTTTAATCAGTAGTAAGGCTTCCAGTTGTCTAACACTGGTGTAAAGGAGAGAAACGTGGGCAAAAAGAAAAAGTGCACAGGGTAGTGCAACCCATCATTGCTGTGAAACTTTGCTCCTCTTCAACACTTTTCACAAAAAGATTTCCCTTACAAACACTAATCAGCAGGGTTTACTCTTGCTTTTAAGTGTAGAGAACTGGAAGGAAATTAGCAGACTGTGATGTAGTTTTAATTGCATTAATATGCAATAAAAGTATGTTCTTGGCAGAAAATGCTATTACTATACTGCTTACGGGTTTAAATATTAAACAAAACTCTCTTCTTTAGAGCTCCTCTTCTAATTACACATTTTATTTTCTACCATATATTTGTCTTCCTAAAAGCATTTTGGAAACTAATGACAACTTTCAGGTTGGCTGGATTCCATTCTTTTTAATACAGCCAAGCGAGATTTAATTTGAAATCTGACATCACCTTAAACATTAATAAAATCAGGGTAGTTTTACAGTGTATATTAATCTCAATGATTGAAAGGAGCTCAATAAAATGGGTGCAGGCTTTAGGTATCTTAAAGTGCTAAAAAAGCATGTGAGAGAATCATATCAATATGTAGATTCATCTAAATTCCCTGTCAGTCAAGAAACAAGAATTAAACAGATCAAACTGAGGAGCTGTTGCCAGTTATTTTCCAAGCCAGCAACTCAATGAAATCTTCCCAAAGGGAGATGGTTTTCTCCCTGTGAGAAACAATAGATGTTATGTCCTCCCACAGGGACTTTGTACCTTACCACCCAGCTCCTCTAGCAGCTATGTGGACACAGCTACTGCCATGTCATAGCTTCAACATCAGCTCCTTCACTAACAAATACTAGAGCTGGCCAAGGCAGTCTCATTAGGTATGTATCTAATCAACTAAACTGTTGACAACTCTCTTCCTGTGGAAACTGTGACATTTCCAAACCATCCTACTGTTTCAACCATTCAATTTCCATTAAACTTCTTTTCAGTGGCTTGTACTATAGTGAACCAGCAGCTGAAAGAACATTATTAAAATTGTGGCACAATAGTGGTGAAGTCTGAGAAAATGTTAAGCTCCTCTAGAACTGTACAAGTTTGAACAACAGGAGCCACCACACAGAAGCAGAGCCTGCATGCAGAAGCAGCAACTTGAGGGTGCACGAAGCTTCTCTGAATGGCTGAAAAGACCAAAAACAGGTTTTGCTTCAGTGAAATTTTGTGTATGAACACTTACTGCCAGAAAAAACAACAACCAGAAAACCTAGAAAGACAGCAAGCTTGGGAAGCACTTGCATATCATGACCCCCAAGAGAGAAGAGGAGATGAATACAGCTTTTTTTCCTAGAGTGCTGGTAGGGAGAGAGCAGAGTTTTGGAATCTGAAAGAAGCATAATGCCTGCTATTGTATGATTCCTAGCGTGTCTCCTGAAGCAAAATGTGGCATACATTTTTTTCCACAGAAACAAGATCAGATCAAAATGTACCACGGTCTCACACATTTTCTTCTGGAACAACAGATACCAACACTACCTTAGAACTGCAACAGTGACAGGCAATGCAATGCATTCAGTGCAAGACAAGAGGGATGGCTGCGGCAAGCAGAGAGTGACCAGGAGGTCAAAACCCAATTCTACATTAATTATTTTAACCACGTACTGGGATAATCCAAACCATCTTTGGAGATGATGTTGCTGCTTACTGGTTACAAAGCAGTATAAAAGTTGTCATTTGAACAGGGTAACCAGATTTGTAGGAGCTTGTTGAGTCTTGCCTCAGCTTCTGAAGGGTGAATGCATCTTCTTTGCCTGAGCTAAGCAGAACATTGTGTTTCTCAGAAGCTCATGAGCTATCAGTAAAACTGTAACAGTGCTCTTCATTGTGCTTAATTAATTACTCATATACAGCAGTACTGAAGTTTAATCTCCTCAGTCCTACCGTCCTTGCAAAAAGATGAAACATACTACAAACCCACAAAAGGAAAACCATAATGCTTCCCATGTAACACATCCTACTGCTACAACTTTCATAATGAAGTGCTTTGTCGCAACCATCTTTATTCTTTCTTGTTGTTATTCCTACTCAAACAATAGACAGCAAATTAGGCTGTGTGAACAAGACTAGAGAAAGTATAACATGATGCCCATTATTACCACCAAAAACTGCTAATAGAGCAACAGTTCTGAGCGGGAATTACTTCAAATACCAGACTTAAAAAGAAGTAACCACATCCAGACTCGGCTAGCTCAAATTCCAAGTACCATCACATGCAGTGATAACACAAAGGATCAGAAATTCCAGTGGAAAAGTAGAGCATGGATAAGGCACAGTCAACAGAAGATGTTTAGAAAACCTTGTTCGTTTTTGAATCTCATTTTTTTCTTTTTTTTTTTTTATGGCAAGTCCTGGGGGGGGGGAAAAACAGCTGTTTGCCCACTGTTGATAATAGCTGGTTCAAACACCTGAATTATTGTAATTACTTTAAAGGTACTAATTGCCTAATTTATTACATGTTTATCCACTTTTTTTGTCTTGCAAAAAAATCTTAGAGATGTTTTCATGCAAACTTGTAAGCATCCTTCAAAGTTTTCAAGTATCTTTCCATTACACTCTTGACGTTTTCACCTGCATTATTGTCAACATTTTTTGCCTGCCAGAAAAAGGGAATAGGAAACAGGTCTTGGTATATTAAAATGCTTCAGTGGTACCTGATCCTTCTTTGCAAGAGTAAAATCAACTCGGAATTTCCGTAATTGCCCGAAGAAATCAAAACCACTAATACTGCAACACTTCTTCCTTGCACCTGTTGCACATAAGCAAGAGATCTGAATGTAGAAATCTTGCTGACAACCCTTCCCTCCAACATTTTCTATTATCTGCTTAGCTTAAGTTCATATATAGTCTATTGCCTTAACGTTTGACAATGTAGCTTCCTGATCTCCTGTTTTAGAAAAGTGAAGGTACTCGATCTTAGGCAAATGACTGTAATAAGCCTGTGCTATTGCCACGGGGTGAGTAAGGAAAGAGCACAGATCTCATGAATTTCAACTGGATATACACCAATGGACAGAACGGGAAAGAGTGAGGCTGTATACAAAGAAAAAGGCAGTTGCTCATGCAACCTCCACTTAATGAGTTTTTGCATTGAAAGAAAGCACAGCTCAGCTGGTCACTCATAGAAAACAGAATACACTGAAGATGGATGAGAGAACACCAGTGATTTAACACCTCACCCTTTCTAGTTAACAGCAGCGATACTTAATTGATGTTATTTGTTTAGTTTTCACAAAAGTTTTCTATAGATGTTTTTCATACAGAAGCAGGTAATTAATTTATCTGGGATGATTCTCAGTTTAGCTCCCCAAAACCAAAGATACTAGTATGCATCCTAGAATGCTATTTACTATCTAAAAGTAAGAAATCTATCTCTAAGCATCTCAATATTTTCTATGAAGAATTTGAAAAGGCTGAATCAGTTGAAATAAAGACAGCAAAGATTCTCACCTCCACCTATGTTTGTCATTTATGTGACGTTTCATTGAAGATAAATGCAACTACATATGCTAAGGAGAAAGCAGGTTCAGCATTGAATGCCTCCTTCAAAATACATTATTTGGCATCAAGTATACAAGTTCAGTTTCTAGAAGTGCAAGACAGTTACGTGCAAAACTGGATGATGCCCAGAAACTGTAGTGCAAACATTACTTAAGCTTAGGTGTGTGTTTTATAATGAAAACTGCCTGTAGTCAGAGCCAACTATTATAAATGTCTCATTTCATGGGGCCCTGTCAAGACTGTCTATCTACACAGAGGTGCTCAGGAAAGTAACAGTGACTCTCGACAGCCAAGGAGCTGTCTGTGTCAGCCAAAGCATCTCTAAGAGTTTATCTACAGGGAAGAATGGTCTATGGCCAAGGCCAACATGTTTGGTTTTCATCAGTGGACTATCACTCAGGACAACACTGAAGAAAGTGCTCAGCAGAAACAGAACTTTCTGAGCAGATATGCCTTCCTGAACATAGACCCAAAGCCACGCACACAGTTAGGAGCTAAATTCCCGCTGAAATTAAGATCTACGTTTGTGAGTCTTTCTGCCAAGTGTTGTTCTGGTTTGTGAAGCTAGAGAAAGCCAAGTGCAAGAGCTCTGAAAAGGCAGAAGTGCACAACACCCTCATGGCAGACATCCCAGGCCCACAACTATAATCACTATCCATTAATTTAGCTGCTCTGATTACAACAAAGCAAGGACTGCTGAACATCAGGGCCAAAGAGCTGTCCAAGTAACCACTGTAGTCCTGTTTTGCCTGACAAAAAAAAAAGTGTATTCATCCATCTTTATGTCCATTTAAACTTTTAGTAGTTTAAAAGTAAATGCCTGTATTTATTGAATGTAAGTATTTGTAATGCAAGGAGTTTATTTTAGGACAATATTTAAAACTATACATTTTGTTAAAATAGGAAACAATTAAAACCCCTAGGAAAAAGTGCTATAAAATTATGCATTCAACAGACCCCATCTGGTTCCAGAAGTATGTATATACAGTATTAAAAAGATATTTTCTCCCTCAGGAATGCAAAACACTGCTCTTCATGAATATATATAATTAGATATTCTCTGTGAGTGAGAAGTAGTAATTAATTCAGTGTTAAACATCACAACCTATTACTTGAACTCCATGGCAACCAACATTACCAAAAGAGAAAATGAAATTTCAAAGCCTATTTTTAATTTATTACAGTTACACATTTCTCAAAATTTCAAAACAACCTCATACTATTTTTGGACACAGACAATTTAAGTTAACTTCTCTAATTGTTAAAAGATCAAAGAGACAACTAATGATTTTTGCTTTTATTTTTAAAAAAGCTTGATAGCAGTGAATTACTGCTTCCATGCTACACAGGGGTTTGAAGGCAGAGAAGAGGAAAGGTAGCAGACATTCACAGTAGTTACTCTGTGGTAAGCACAGCACACCTAAGGATGTAATCCCAGTGGTTTTCACAGTTTCAAACAGGTTACTCTCACTAACTGCTCTGACTGAGCCACCAATCAGGAGTTTCAGGTTCTGACCTTAATGCTCAAACCAGTGATTTTTACCCTTACTCACTAAGGATGAAGGTAGACTGAGGAAAGCCACTACAAATCAGCCCAGCTCCAAAATCTGGATAGCCTCATTTAAACGTGGATGTTTCTACCTTTGCATTTTATTTCTACATAAAGCCAGCAGGGACTAACTACAACAGGGTTCACAATATCTTTGGCTTAGGAAAGTGGGAACAGCAACATAAAAATTGATGGCATCCATGAAGGCAAATTCCAGCACACACAGAACTGTGACTATAGATCCCTAGGAATGTTGGTCTAAAGGAAAAAGGCAGTAAAGACTGACATTTCCTTAGAGAAAAAACAGTAGCAGTAGAAATACAAACTATCCTGTGGGTGAAGGTAAAAATAGCATAAGTACCTAGAGGATGGATTTGACTATGCCTCAGCATGTCCTGTACCTTAAATTCAAGACAGTTTTAAAGACCAGGTCAGTCTGTTAAGGACAGGTAAAAGGCTTAGTATGTTAAGGACAGGTAAAAGGCTTAGTATGAACTGTGTTTTGGTTTGAGCAAGCTCTTTTCTTCCTTTCAGTGAACTTTTTAGCAGTGCCATTGGACTGATGATAACCAAGGTCACTTCTGACTGTCTGCAGCCTGCCCCTGCTATGGGGGAGCAGATCAGACTGAAGGCAGGATCAGCAAACTAGAATATTCCCTTCTCATAATATTTTCTCTATTTGGCTTTCTGTAGAGGCTAATATATCACGGAAGTCAAGCCTCTCGTTTTCCTTTTTCCCTCACTTTTCTGCTTACTGTCACTTCTATCGCCCTCTCTTTGGATCTCTCCCTGTTTTGTCCATTTTTCCTTACAGCCAACACCCGAGGACCGCGTCCGTGCGCCCGGACACTCCCCCCTTCAGCTGGGAGACTGTGAGAGTGGTCAGGGGAGGAGGGAGGGGGTCGGGTGTTGCACATCCCTTTGCAAATATATATTCCCTTGTCACCAATAATTAAAATAAATCTGTTTCACTTTTCAACCCAGAAAGCCTCTCTTTCTCATTTTTCTCCTTCTTTCCCTACCTTGGGGGAGGAGGGGGGGAGGAGTGAATCGAGAGACTGCCAACTCGGTGCCAAACTGACACAAACTGATACTTTCAAAGTCAGGGAAGAGAAGGCCATAGTCACATGCAATTAACAAAGGTCATCAAGAATAATAAGAAAGTGTCCTGTGAGTATTTTTAATAGAAGAAGAAGAAAACAAAACAAAAAGTGTCAGTCTCCTACATAGTGAAACTGGGACTTTGCTTAGGGATGGCACCTGGAAAGCTGAAATTTGAAATGCCTTTTTTTGCATCATCATTTCATTAAAAATCAATTAGCTCCAATATTTAATACCAACAATAGATGGTGAGACATCACCCTCTAATCAGGAAAGAAATGGATTGGAAAATACCTTGGCAAATCAGACATTTTCAGTTTGGTCTGGCTTTTCTCGAAGAGCTGTCAGATGAGCTGTTGGCATTTATCTTGGAGGTCCCCTGGGATACACTAAGTTACCAGAAGACTGCAAAATGGCAAACAATAAAAAGGAGGAGCCACAGGTCTATAAAGTAAACAGCTTAGCTTCAACTCCCAGAACTGTAACAGAATAAATAAACTACTTTTAAATACCTAGAAAAACCAAGAAGATGAATAACAGACAGCATGGATTTGTCAGGAACGAGCCCCATCAAGCCAATCTGATTTCCTTCTATGACAGGATAATGGCCTTTGGGGATAGGGGAAAAAACCAGTAACTGTCATATTGCTTTACTTTAGTAAGTTTGACTTTGATTTCCTGTGAAATTTTCTTAAACAAGGTGGAAATATTAGGAGATTCTAGGAATGGTTGGGAAAGGCTCCTCAGAAAGAAAACATACCTGGCTCATCATAACTAAAGACAGGAATTTTCCCAGGTGTAGCATTATTGAAATTTTTTTTCTTAATTAAATGAAGGATGGGAAAAAAAAGTTTGCTAAGTAGCACTCGGCCAGGAGGGACTTTAAGTATGTTGGAGAACAGGACTTCAAACTATCTTGGCAAATGGGAATAAGGTGAAAATAGTCAGTGCATGTTCTGTTTTTGAGCAGTATAATGTTCTATAATTCAGCAGGAATAATTAGGTATACCAGTGCAAGTCAGGGAACACCTGGCTGCAGGGAAGGCAATCTGTAGATCAGCAATGGACATGTGGCAACTGTTCCATCATGCAGTTGGGAAGAAAGCAAATATTTTACAGCAACGTTTGAAGAGAGAGAGAGCTTGTGAGATGCACAAAGTAAATCTTTCCACTCGACTTTACCCCGCTGGATTACCAGCTCAGATTGGTGCATTGCATTTCAAAACAGGAATGACCACCTGAAGCATGCCCATGGGCAGAAGAGTGACGAGTGATCATAGATTTGGAAAATAATTACTTCTGGGGAAAGACTGAAAAAACTGGGCTTGCTGTGCTGAAAAGATTGACAAGAATTTACAAGCAGCTACTTCAGAATGTTCATTGGAACATGCTGCTCCACAGGAACATGGGAGGTGGTTGAGTCACCATCCCTGGATGTATTTAAAAGTTGTCTAGATGTGTCGCTTGGAAATATGGCTTAGTGCTGGACTTGGTAGACTAGGGTTAATGGTTGGACTTGATGATCTTAAAGGTCTTTTCCAACCTAAGTGATTCTATGATTCTAAAAGTGAAGGAAAAAAGTGTTCCTCATCCTCTGAGGATTTAAGTGCTGAAACTGCAAAAAACCCCAAACTAAGGATAAATGCAATGGGAAGTATAATGAAATTAGCTTGAAGAGTAATACAGTGCTAGAACAGGATGCCTGGAGAAGCTCTGGAGCCACTATCACTGGAGGTCTGAGGGAGAGGTGACGCATACACCTGCTTTTAGAGCACAGAAAACCAGAAAGGTCCTAGAGCATTCCAGTTTTGCAAAGGACAGAGAAAGGATCCTTTGCAGGGGGGAATAATGGGGAGAAGTATCCAGAAAAATGGGATGGGGCTTTGAGCAACTTGTTCCAGTGGGAGGTGTTCTGTGATTCTATGAAAAGAACCCAATCTGGATGACCTTTCAAAACTCCTCAGTATTAGACCTGCCTCTGTCCTTAGAAGAACATGGAAGGGATGGGCACAATGGTACTGCAAGGACAAGTGCTTTCTTTAACACATAACTAAGGCTAAACCAGGCAGTGCTGGGCACCTTAGTAATGCCTACTGCTACAGTCAAAGCATGTTTTGTGTGTCACCAATTGCCAGATTAGGTTACATTAAGAAGCAGACACAGTCAGAGCAAGGAATTTCATTAGACAAAGGCAACAGGTGAGTATCTGAATGAATAAAATACTCGGTTACCAGGGAGCTCACACCATCTGCTGGGTTGCTGATTCTGCTTCCTGAGCAAGGGCTGCCTAACAGCAGTGGAAGCTTTTTCCTGCAGTAACCTGCAGGTATTAACAATCCATTCCCAGTGCAAAAAGGCAGCTCTTGGGTCAAGTTCTAATTGCACTCCTGTTATTCCTATAATATTTCTCAATAAAGTTTAAAAGACATTTTCCCTTTCATGCCACGACATCCACATTTAAAAGAAGAAAAGACACCTGACAATAATTGGACAAGAGTTTAAGTTCCCCCAGCAGGATACTGGATGGGATAAGAAATCACAGAGCTGAGCAGAACTTTTGCCAATTTCTTTCTCAAGCACATCTAAGAATAACAAGTTTCAGTAATTAGTCAGGTATTTGCATTCTGTTCAGAAGTGAGACTTCATAAATAGATCTTAACAGCTGAGGTTCAAAAGAGTGATCAGCATTCTCTCCTTCTTCTAAGATGAAGCTGTTTGGGGAACTGGGAGTTCAAAGTAATTACATTATGAATGCATTTCATATACTGGTGAAACAACAAAGCACACTGATCTGCAACTTACTGCTACTCCAAGGCTGCTCCTCAGCAGACAGAAAATGGCCTGGCTCTGCTTGCTGCAGGGGAGCTATGCAAGTTTACACCGCTGATGATTTGCATTTACATTTTCATTACACTACTGAGGAAAGGAATCTCCGAAGTCTTTACTGAGTAATCAAAGAGCACACCTGCTGAAAATGGAAAGACACTGCAGTGGTTGATACTGTACTGAGGAGTGAATGAAACATCCACGTATGTCATTTGTGCCGTGATCAGCATTTTTATGCTTTTGTATCAGGGTTTATAGAGTAGGCAACAACTCCAAAGTGGTTAATTTCTTGATGGTTAATCCCATTGAAAATATTTTCAATGCAAATTAAACACATTGTTGTCCACTGGGAGATACCATAAAATTTACCACTCAAAATTTCAGTCATGGTTATTCACTGAGCTATCTTAGGGAAAGATTAATAATGCCACTGTCACCCAAGGTTGTTTTTTTTTTTAAAAAAAAAACACAACAAAAAACCCCACATCAAAAACAAAAACAAAAGAAAAAAAAAAACAAAAACAAAAGGAAAAAACAAAACAAACATACAAAAAACCCCAACAAACCAAAACCACCAAAACCCCAGGAGAAGCAAATGGAAAATGCTGCAGTGCAGAGGCTAGCACTTTGCTGGCAGAGCTGCAGAGAGACAAGTAGGGCAGTATGAGAATACATTCAGGTGAAGTGAAATAAAACCAGTGGGATACATCATGCAGATTTTAACAGCACTGCTTCTAATGCTTTTTCTTCCATACCTGTGACTGGCCAAGTAACAGTGACCATACATCTTTCCCAAAGCCTGAAGAAGAAAGCTTTAAGTACATAACTGGAGAATAAGTTTTGAATGCAATAAACATGCCAGTTTGAGAGTGACACTCAAAGGTAACATCTTTTTTGTGGTCCCTGAGTGGCAACATTTCTGATCAAAGAGCAGTGTACTCTCTACAAGACACTGCCACTTCTAGGACACAAACCATCACTGTCATAAGTTGATCCTAGTTTTCAGTTACCCACTGCTACATGCTACCGTTTAATTGGTATGACCTAGGTTAACTTTAAAAAAAGATCTTGTAACAAGATGTCCTGTAATAAAATATCATTAATTCAAAAATATAAACAAAACCACACAGGATATTTTGCAGTCACATCCCTGGCCCTCAAGAATTCTTTCTCCTAAATGCCACTTCAACCCTTACTGCTTGATATTTCACTCAGCTGGGATGTTTAGGAGGCCTGTGCTGCACAGTCTGAGCAGCCGAGCCTTTAAATCAAGAAGAGGCCGTTACATGTATCACCACGGCAGTCAGATCACACAGCCAAAGGATAAGCTCCTACTCTTTCTAGTCACAAGATTTATTCTGTTTAAACCATTATTTCTCTTATTATGTTGAAGAAATAACTTCAAATACTTAAAAGTTCAGAAAAAATTTTACACATGAAGGATACAGATTAAAAAAAACTCAGAAAAGCCAGGGTAGGTTTAAAAATCTTACTAGAAATCTCACCTTTTCCTGAAATAATATATCTCTCCAAAAATCACATGGGCCTTGCATTTTAATGCGTATGTCCCACACAGTTCCTGATCCCCTAAATCAGTTTTTGAGGGCTATTTTAAGGTTAATTTGGTATTCTACTGCTATTTAATGACCACCTGACAACTGGGCAGGAGTGGCTAAAGCAATAAAGCCATTTATGAAGTCAAGAAACAATAAGAAAATAAAAATTAGGGCTGGGAAGTGGGGAATACTCCTCAGAAGAAAGATAAAAGTTATATTAAGTTTCTGTTTTCTCTCTGAAACTAAAAGATGTTCACTAATGGTGTGAGGTATATAATAAAAAGCCATCCATTATCATATCACGGGTTCTTCAGATTCTGTTTTTTTTTCTTCTGAAATACTATGCTACAAGGTGTACAAATACGTGACCTTTGCTTAAAAGTAAATAACCTCTTGCTGAAAGAAGTACTGGAAATATCACAGATGGGAAAAAAAAATACACCAATTTAAACCTGTTTGTGAAGTAATTTTTCAGATCTTAGTTCCAAAAATGATGCCTCCTTCCACAGATGGCAGGAATCCTGTGCCTGCAGGGGTGAGATTAATCCTGAGATTGAAGATAGCTTCATTTAATGTCTACGTGTGAGTCAGATGTCTAATCCTCCAGTTACAGCCAATGGACACTAGCAGAGCTGGAAATGCCATAGAGCCATGGTTTCAGCTGAGCAGCTACTGGGCATCTCCCCATTATGATAAGCTGGATCTTCATCTCCTTAGTTCCAGGTCCAGATAAGGCAGAGGAACAACAGCTAAGCATGGCCAGAAAAAAACAAACTCAAACAGCTGGCAGCTTCACAGGAACCCCACGGCCATTCAAAACCACCTGCTGTCACAGCCTTGCCCCTTTCTGTAAGTGCCTGTTGACCAAAGTTAGAGGAGTCTGGTCAGTTTTAACCAAAGAGAAGTTACTTCCTACAAGTTTGATGAAAATTAGAGACTGGAATTAGCACTCTAAGGGTTCAGAGTAGCAGGGGAATAACTATTCTGTTTTATTTTTGTTAGTATTTCCATTTGATATTGTGCAGAGTTCATATTTCCCCTCACATAGCAGGAAACATTTAAGATGGGAGCACACCAGATAAAATCCTCAGCATTTTATGATGTGCAATAGTGTTATTGCATATTAACTATGTTTATGTAACACTGTCTCAGAGCTTAAATACTCACACCCCTTTCATTAGAAATGCATTATTAAAATTACTACATGAAATACACTTCTCTGCTTCTCAGGGTTGCCTGTGCAACCATAATTTTGGCCCTTTTGTCCATATGCATTATGATACAGTTCTTAATTACATGTTCACATCCCCTTTCTCCTACCTAACCTTTGCCTTATTCGACACACAGAGTAGTTAATGAGATGCTATCCATCTTCTTCCTTTCTTCTCATTGTTCAATGTGTCACCCCTTGTCTTATTCACTGTAGATTATTCAAACTGGGCTCTCAAAGCAGCTTCATGGGATTTTCTGAGCTGTGTATCAAAAGCAGTATCTAAGTTCTCTACAATGAGTGACAAATGTATCCACTAAATCCAAGAAATCTTGATTAAAAATCAATCTACGGTTTAAAACATTAGTTTGCTAAATTTGTGCTGATTTTGCTGGAGATAGCAATAGGCAGTTCCCTTCCCCAAACTGCAGGTGGCTGAGACATCTCTTTAGTCCAGCAACAAGTCCCGTTTACCTCTTAGATGTCTCAAGACAAATACCAGGCATCCTGAGTGCCAAAGTACACTGCATATCTCTTGCATTGTTCAAGACACACACTATATATCCCAAATGCCACAGAGGCACTGCCTCTGACTAGAAAAAAAATGAATGGTACAGGCAGTACAACATACTGCATCCTTAATTTCCCCTACGGGATGGTGTGATGAGAGCAGAGATGCAGGCAAAGTCACTATGCTTAGTCTGGTGCAGGTTATATCCTGGGTATGTGGCTAAACTTTGATTCTGAATGCTGGTTTCCTAAGAACATTCTTTTGCCCTAAACTAGTCATTAAATGACTGAGCTTTTCTGGTCCAGATTTTCCAAAGAAATAATTCACCAGAAGGCTTATACTTGTCTTGTAATATGTCAACCCAAAAAGTAGCAGTTTGGCAAAATAATAAGCAACTGAAAACAAGTTTTTAGCTTGGAGTAATCAAAAGGTGTTTTTAGTCCTAGTGGTGCTTACAATACCACAGGAGTGTGCTGTTAGCACCACCACACCAAAGCACTGTGGTGGACTGAACTGTGAAGCCTTCTTGGCACAGATGCTCTGATAACTAATCCAAGTGGTGTTCATCTTGTCGAATTAGGGATTGAATAGCTGTCACTCAGGACAGCAAAGGCAAAGGGAGGAGCAGGCCACAGGAAATCCTGACATTCAGAGAGTTGAGAACAGAAAGGCAAAGCAAAAATAATTTGTGGGTAAAGATGCCAGCTATTACCAAATCTTGCTTGACTGGAACACCAGACAAGTGGGGAGCTGCAATTTGCTCATCCTTTGCCTTACTAAACTCAAGTCTGTAAAAAATTGCAAGTTAGTCCTCAGCATCTGAGATAGTAATGCTGGCTTCAACAACGAGTTGTTGATTATTTTCTTGTTTTACAATAGGTACATACTCAACAGTTCTAAATTTATTCTCTTTTTTTCAGATGCAAATATACTCTCTCCTGTCTTCTCTGTACAAAGAGACCCACTCATTTTTTCTGGAGAAAAAAAAAGGCAAAAAAGCAGAGAGTCATTATGCCAGGAGGTCTGGCATTAAGAAAAGCAACATATTTTATGAGACCTTTTCCTGGGGGGGCACAACACATCCTTTTTCCTAATTAGCTGCCCCTTGTCATTAAGTTGGCCTTTGTCGTTTCATACTGTTAGATATGACAGAGAAGAGGTTGAAGAAATCTATTGAAAGAAGATTTAGTAGCCAATTTCTTCTGGCCCCTGGCCTGCTTTCATAAAACTCTGAACTATGCATGTCTGTCACAGAGCAACTTGGAGAAGCACAGGTGCTGAGGTTCAGCCATTGCGCTTCTGAGACTGAAGTGGACGCACATTAATCTAGACACATGGAAGAATTTGAATCTGAACCATTAAAACTCTGCCCACAGCAGGCATCTCCTGTAGCAGGGAGCATAATCTAGGAAAATTTTATTTCATATTCATTTAGATTTCAGCAGTTATAGCGTTGTACAATGAATTAGCTGTTTTCCAGAGAATTCATCCTGGGAGACTATTCAAGAAGGAATGATAAATAGATCAGTGAGCTGATACTTCCGTGTCGGTAGGAGGAAGACAAGTGAGACAAGGGGCTGACAGTGTTGCTGGGGTGATAAAATTATATTTAATAGTAACAAAGTATAAAACTCAAATTAAGGATTTGAAAGCCAAACAGGAGTCAGTTTGATAAATACCAAGATAGCAATGTGAGTGTATATCATCCATTACTCTCATTTGCTAGAGAAGTGAGGGCTTATCTGATTTATGCATACTCTTGGAAAGATACTGTGCCAAACAGCAGAGTTAGGATTTCTAAACAGCCAGAGCAGCACACTGCATGAGTAATGGCAGCAAGGCACTGGACCAGCACCCCAAAAGTTTGCCAAGGGCATTACTGCAATCTGCTTGGTTAAATCAAGTCTCAGACTGGAAGGCCGGAGAAGAACTCTCTTCTTGTAAAGCACAAGCAACCAACTTTACACTGCACAGATCATAGGTTCCAGCCACAACTCACGATGAAGTGAGCAACCACCAGGTGCTTTGGTACAAGGGATTTGGGGTTAAAAACAGAGGAGTTTCAAGAATATTTCCTGAGCCTTGCATGCAGACTTCTCAGGAAGTTTTTTCAGATACAGCAGCATGTAGGGGGGAGAGAAGAGTCTCTCTTCTCAGGTAACCGGAGCAAGGTAAACAGGGAGGATGAGGAACAGCTCTATGGGTATTAATCTCAATATTAATGGATATCAAGGATATAAGATATTAATCTATCCTAATCTATCTGATGGAAATTTTCATGTGTTTAGTTTTTTTGGATATGTATCCAAAGAAAAGCATTATCATTCTTACATTGCACACAGCTATGTTTTGATTCCCTCTGGCTGTTGTATAAACTAATATTCAATACAAAAACACTTGGCTTAATAAGTAGTCCAGGTCACGAGTGTGAGATGGTGATGTAAAGGATGAGCAGCCCAGATCCCCCTCTATTTGAGACCAGACATGAATATGGATATGAGAAGGGAGCTTCAGGACACATTTCCCTTTGTGCCAGGACTACCATTTTTTCTGCTGTGCCTGGCTCCTGAAGTAGATGTACTGGCAACTAAATGCTCAGCTCATTCCTGCTCCCCTCTCTCCCATACTGTCTCTCCTCCCAGCACCTCAAGTCTGTGAAAAGTGGCTGTCGCAAACCAAGGGTTTTAAATAACTTATGTGGTGAAGAAAAGGTTGTATGTCTGTGGAAGATGGAAGGCCAAAGAGAAGAGCGATGTGAAAGGAAGTGCTATTAGGAGGGAACAGAAAAATAAGCCTATTGTACTACTTGCTTCCCACCCAAAATCACATGTTTTCAGTTTGGGTACCTTCAGAAGGGACCTTTAAAGGTCACTTAGTCCATCCCTCCTGCAGCACACAGGGACATCTTGAACTAGATCAGGTTGCTCAGGGCGCCATCCAACCTGACCTTGAATGTCTCCAGGATGAGGTACCTACCACCTCTCTGGGCAACCTGTTCCAGTGTTTCACCACTTCCATTGTAAAAACTTTCTTCCTTATATCTAGTCTGAACCTACCCTCATTTAGTCTAAAACCATAAGACCTGTCCTATTGCAACAGGCCCTACTAAAATGTTTGTCCCTATTTTTCTTATAAGCTCCTTCTTTTAAGTAATGAAAGGTTACAAAAAGGTCTCCCCAGAGCCTTTTCCTCTCCAGGCTGAACAACCCCAACTCTCTTAGCACTCCTCTGGACACACAGGTCCATGTCTTTCCTGTCTTGAGAACTCCAGAGCCGGATGCAATACTGCAGATGGGCTCTCATGAGAGCAGAGCAAGAGGCTCACCTCACTCAACCTGCTGGCCACGTTTCTTTTGATGCAGCCCAGGATGTGGTTGGCCCTCTAGGCTGCAAGTGCACATAGCTGGCTCACGTCCAGCTTTTCAGCCACCAGTACCCCCAAGTCCTTCTCCACAGGGCTGCTCTCAATCCTTTTATCCCTTAACATGTATTGATACCGGAAGTTGCCCCGACCTAGGTGCAGGACCTTGCACTTGGCCTTGTTGAACCTCACAAAGTTCACATGGGCCCACTTCTTGAGTTTTCCCTTCATATGAGTTTCCATGGTTATTTACTTTGAAAAACAAAACAAACAAAAAACCAAACAAAACAAACAAAAAAAAAACAACAAACCACAAAAAAAACAACCCCACAATGAACCCTGACATTGTATGAAGCTACAGAGTAATCTGAATTTCTGAATTCCAATTGGTAGGTATGAAACCATGCCAGCAGACATACAGTATAACAAAAAGGCCCAAGCTTTCTACTATCAGTTTCTGCAATCAACTGCTTAACTGACCACAGCCCTTAATTTTACCTTACTTTTCAATCACCAGGCTACTGTAGCTCTTTCTTGTATTATCTTCACACTTACTAGCTCCCAGCTTCAATAGAGTGGAAGCCACAAGGTAAGCACTACAATATTGTAACCTGCTGACCAGCTTACCTCCAGACAGCGCTGATATGCCAAAACCTAGACTCTTGGTAGTGCCTGATGGTTAACTTTCTATATGGAGTGGCCTTGCAGCAGGAACAGAGGTTGTAGCCTGACAGAGACAACATTCATAGCCTCTGTTCTCCAGCTAGCTGGCCCTGAAGATGCTCTCTGGCCTCAGGACCTAAAACCATCCTGCACCACTGTCCAGAGACACAAGATCCGTCAGCAACAAAGGAGCTTGACCATCGCTGCATGGCTACCTGTCCTGCAAAGAACAAGCTAGCTGGCACTTCAGAAACTCCCAACTCTCTCTCACTCACAAGTGAGTATAAAGCTTTCCAAAGCAGTAGGAGAGCACACTCCTAAGCCAAATGCTACTCTGCATTGCAATTTTTTCCAGAACAAACCCTGCCAAATTCAGATTCTGCCCTTTAACTGGCCTTCTTGCAAAACACCCAATCCCTCTCTTCTCAGTAGGCACCAAGGAACAGAACTTAATGTTTGATGACTTTTCCTCTACTTCCAGGCAGGGAGGTAGCCAAACAACTAGCACTTCTGTATCTATCCAGGATACATTTTTATCTATTCAAATGGATGATTAGGAGACTTGAATACAAAACCTTAAAGTGGAGAAAACACAGAAAGTCAGCAAACTTGACAAAGACATAATTACCTTGCATTTGTAATGCCCCCACATATACAGACCAATTCTAATTCTGCGTTTTGAAGATAAAATTCTAATAAGTATTCATGTATGCCATATTTTTGCAGAAAAACTGATGAAGGGTATTTGAGATACAAGTAGTAGTTCATTGCTCAGAAACCCATTCCATAATTCAGGGAAGTAAATTTTACTCTTTTCCATATTTATCTAACAGCCTTCAGGAGGTAAGTTCCTAGTTACACATTTAGAGAGCAGAATTTCCTTGCTGTCTGTTTTTCTTAGTCTCTTTTGAGAAAGTAATATGGAGTGAGGGGGGGAAAACAATCACTAATTATTTCCATTTCAGTGTGTTCAGCAATTCCCAACTGAAGATTAGATCTGCAACACACCTTTCTAAAGCCAGTCTTTACATAAGCAGCATGGAAATGAAAATGTGTGGAACAATGGGCATCTTGGTTTCTTCAATAAGTTAAATCATGAAACTGCTCATGTCATTCCAGAGAGCTTTATAGGCATCAGAACGGAGTGTCATTTTTGACAAGAAGTGTCTTCCATCATTAAGGCATGTGTGAGAAGGAGGCAAATCTTACTTGTTGCTTACGCCTGGTGCTCCTTCTATTTGTGAGTCTCTTTAGTTTGGGGAGTGGGAAGGAAGAAACAACACTACCTCCAAAGATTTCCCACCCCAGTAAGACAGGATATTAGCATTTTTTATGACTTTCATATAAGAGAGCTGGATTTTGAAAAAAAAACCAACACCTTATACAGGAAAAAAACCCAAACAAGTTTCTCCTTCTAATATTCACTCAGACTAAACCTGGCTGAACTGCCTCCAAAAACCAACAGGATTTTTTTCTCCTCCCTGGGATTCAGCCTAGGACCCACGAGTGAAAGACCTATAAAAGTGGGTGTTTAGGAACACAACACACATTGAACTTTCTCCCTCTCTCCATGCCATGCAGGTGGAACACAACTACAACGAATATGCCTTACGATACTGCACCAGACACCTGTCATACACCTGAGGTAAAACAAAGGCCTGCTCCAGTCAGGACTGCAATGTCACAGGACACCTCCGTCAAGGCTTCATTTTGTGTCACAAGAACAGTCCACTGAAGCACATCCACTGAACTGCTACCTTCAAGTAAAAAGCTTGTTTATTCAGCCATATCTCTATCCATACCACAACAGGCTTCAGGCATTGCTATTAATTTCAGTGGCCCAATGACATTTTTGGATTCAGCAATTGCCTTGAAATACTCATGTCTAAGATAGGGTTTAAAGAAAAAGAAAAGATACAAAAACCCATGAGTTCATGTTTCAAAAGACAAAACAAAAAAGACCATGAACCCACAAACTCTAGCAGAATTAGATCCAAAATAACATCCAAACTTTATGGGTTTGTCTCGCTGCAGAAACCGTTTTCAACCCAGGTCAGAAGCCGCTCCTGAAATGCTGGGCTGGGTTTGGTGGGCTCATAAAGCCGTTTCTCTGGGAATTGGAAACCAATCTGCAAAACGGGAGCCTGCTTACATAGCCCATAAGTGGAGGAAGACAACAGTGCCAGGTCACAGGTGAGCTATTCCAGAGTACATGAGAAAGGAGCTCAGGCCTACGAAGCCCACACAGCAGTATGGTTAGCCACTCACACGAGCATGGGATATCTCCACAAAAACCTGATGTGGTTTAAGCCTTTCTGTGCAGAAGCCTCAACCATCCTGTTCTTTTCTCTGTTCACCCCCCAGAATCTCTCTGCCATTCTTTGTGTCTTTCTCTTCTTCACTGCAAGAAACAAACAAGTTACTGTGGCAGTTTGGGAATGGGTTTGATAGCCCATGAAGTCTTTCACTGATTGTAAAGCTTTCCTGAATGACACCACTCAGTATCTTTTCCACTTTCTGCTTATTTACAGTCATTTTGGTTCTTGTACACTGGATATGCACATGTACAGAATTCATACCTAAAGTCTTGGAAGAAGCTCAACATTTGTCTGATTGTGGCACATGCTTTCTTTGTAGCCATGTGTTTATTTAGGTCTAACTTTCTAGGGTGAGGGTCATCTGTTCCTTTGGGCCATTTATATTTAAGAATATAAAAATATTCTTAAACTACACTCTAGTTTTATGCCACCGTCACATTGCAAGGGCAAACAACTATGGATATTAGTGTACCTCAGCATCTTAATGTTAATTTGTGCCCTGAGCTTAGATAATTCACAGGTCAGAGAGATATAAATCCATCCTAAATTATTTGTATTTCCAACTTTTGAGTGTGATAAAAACATCACCTAAAACATGTCTTCTTTCTCATGCTGTATATTTAATTCATCTAGTCAAACATGTATCTGCCTTTGCCTTGCAAATAAACAAGGACATTTACCAACTTCAGTGTAAAGCTAAACCACTGCAGGATGCTTATTCTAGCAAGGAAACTCAACTGAAAATCTTACCTTTAAGGCCAATAAAATACTATTATTTGTAAGATATTAGTTGGTACGAAGCCACAGGATTTGCAATTAAAATATGCAAAACCAGAGCGGAACAGTGTTGGTTGTGTAAATTATGCACGTTTCTTATTAAATCAAATCCTTTTAACTCCTCTCCTCCTTCTCCCCTCCACTTATTACACAACTTGTCATCTCTTACTTACATGCCATATGATACACAACCCAAATAGAGAGGGCAAACATCCACAATATGTGGCAGGAAAGGGAGATATTTGCATTTAAAACGTGAATACGCATTAGCAGGCAACACACTCCAGATACATATTTTAAAAGCAAGACTATTTATTTTGACAAGCTTGTTGCTAGAAATGCCACTATGTGCCCCTGTGCCGCACAGCACGGATTTGGTGCTCTGAATACACAACGCTTTTCTTAGGAAGAGCTGAGATCCTGCTAAGTCAAAGTCATGGACCAAAAAGGAAGTCATAACACTGGCAAGTGGAAAGAAAGTCTTCAGGGCAGAGGGAGAAGAATTCATAGTACTCTCTTTTTTCTCCCCCTTTACTTTTTTTCTCCTTATCTGCTCACTGTAACTTCTCTGTGAAATGGAGAATACCTCTGAAAAACTGGCACTTGCTGGAAAAAAGAACCACTTCTGAAATAAAAATTGAAAACTACTAGGTTTTGTTTCCGATACCAAAATGGTATGGTCTTCAAGGGAAAGAAGACAACCCTTTTTTTCATAGAATCATAGAATGGTTAAAGTTGGAAGGGACCTTAGAGATCATCAAGTTCCAACCTCCCTACTATGAGCAGAGACACCTCCCACTAGGCCAGGCTGCACAAAACCTCATCCAACATGTCCTTAAGCACCTCCATGGAAGGGGCTTCCACAACCTCCCTAGGAAACCTATTCCAGTGCCTTACTACCCTCATGGTAAAGAATTTCCTCCTGATACCTAACCTAAATCTACCCTCTTTCCGTTTAAAACCATTACCCCTTCTCCTATCATTATCCTCTCTGGTGATAAGCCCCTCTGCACCTTTCCTCTATGCCCTCTTCAGATACTGGCAGGCTGCTATAAGGTTTCCTGGAGCCTCTCTTCTCCAGGCTGAATAACCCCAACTCCCTCAGCCTGTCCTCACAGCAGAAGTGCTCCAGCCCTTTGATCATCTTCATGGCCCTTCTCTGGACCCCCTCCAATAGCTCCATGCCTTTCTTGTGCTGAGGGCTCCAGTGCTGTACACAGTATTCCAGGCGCACTCACCAGAGTAGAGGGGCAGAATCACTCCCCTCTCCCTGCTGGCCACACTTCCTTTGATGCAGCCCAGGATGTGTTTGGCCCTCTGGGCTGGAAGCGCATACTGGCGGCTCATGTTGAGCTTCTCATCTACTACCACTCCCAAGTCCTTTTCCTTGGACTGCTCTCCAGCCATTCTCCCCCCAGCCTGTATTTGTGCCTGGGGTTGCACTGACCCAGGTGCAGAACCTTGCACTTGGCCTTGCTGAACCTCATGAGGCTGGCATTGGCCCACCTCTCCAGCCTGTGAGGGTGCCTCTGGATGGTGTCCCTTCCCTCTAGGGTGTCAACTACTCCACAGAGTTTGGAATTGTCAGCAAACTTGCTGAGGATACACTCAATCCCACTATCATGTCTCCAACAAAGATGTTAAAGGAACACTACTCGTCACTTGCCTTCATTTGGACACTGAGCCATTGACCACAACTTGCTGGGTGCAGACATCCAGTCAATTACTTACCCACCGAGTGGTCCATCTGTCAAATCCATGTTTTGTCAGTTTGTAGACCAGGATGTTGTGTGGGTCAGTGTCAAATGCCTTCCACAAATCCAGGTAGATGACATCACTTGCTCTGCCATTACCCACCATCTCTGTAGCCTTGTCATAGAAGGCCACCAAATTGGTCAAGCACAATTTGCCCTTAGTGAAGCCATGTTGGCTGTCACCAATCACCTCCTTATTTTCCATGTGCCTTAGCAGATTTTCCAGGAGGATCTGCTCCGTGATCTTGCCGGGCACAGAGGCAAGTCTGACATTTCATTCCTCCCTTTTTTTTTTCTTCTCCTTTTTCGTCTTTGCTTTTGTCTCAAGCAAACAAGTAAGGCCCAAAAAGGTAAGATTGCTTGGGATTTTAGTTACCTTTATTCAATCCCTTCTATTTTATAGTTTTCTTGTGTAACCTTGGGCACTCACTTTACATCACCTTTTTCTGGATTCTTTATCTATACAAAGATCACAACAGTGCTTGTCAGCCTCACAGAGGTGATACAAGTAGAAATGAACTGGTGAACAAATGCTATGCAAGCAAGGCAGATAACCTAGACAGAGAAACAGAAAGACCAGCCTTCTGGTCAAGGCACTGAACTTTAGAATCCAGGCTCTGCCACAATTTCCAATTCTGTTTAATTCTTAATTCCTCATCCACTGGTGCAAAGGAAACAATGCTTACCTTCCTCTCAAAAATGCCTGAAGGAATTAACAGAGTTTGGGACACAGTGGGCCAAAGCTTAAACAAAAGATGGCTTTCTTTGTTGTTGTAAAAAGAAAATCACACTTTTCCCATTACATTTTTCAAGCTTTGATATAAAAATACAACAACAAAAAAAAAGCCAAACACATTTTTCTTTCAGCCAAAATGTCACAACATATTCAGAGAGGTGTTTTGTCCTCTAAGGGGAAAACAGGCTTGTGGTACTCTGATCCTCAGAGTACCTCTGAGCCAAAGAGACAAAAAAGCAGTAATCTGAATTAATTAAACATTCTGGCCACCAGGAGAGAAATGTTGTGATATCAACTGTTAAGCATCCTTAAGAGAATAGCTGGGCTTCATAAAATTTGGGTCATGCCATTGATTTAATATATATCTTATTGTGTCCTCTGTGGTTCCACTTTAGAAGTTTCAAACTGTGTCTGACTCTAGTTTTAATTCATCTTAGATTCGCTTGTGAAATTCATGATCCAGAATGAAAAGTATGCAAAGCAACCAACACCACAGCACCTTCAAACATGTCAAGACACAAGAGCCAATACTACCTATCAAACCAGAAGACAACACAATGATACAGGGATAATTTCTCTCTAAGTTAGAAATTCGTATTAATAGCGACGATGTCATAGTGGGAAGACTGTTGCATTTTTAATGCTTTTAGGTGAATGCATATGAAGGGTAGTAGACAAGAGGCTACACTGTGACCCTCCTAGACTAAGAAGGGAAATTGAACACATCTTACTAGCATGCACAGAAGAGAATGGCCACATGTGGTTGAGGCAATTCAGTTTAACTGATGGTGCACTTAGATTAGTGCTTTAGT
Organism: Hemiprocne comata; assembly: GCA_020745705.1. Classification (NCBI taxonomy): domain Eukaryota; kingdom Metazoa; phylum Chordata; class Aves; order Apodiformes; family Apodidae; genus Hemiprocne; species Hemiprocne comata. The sequence continues at coordinate 46,514,456 of CM036587.1, forward strand.
TCAGTCAGGACTGCCATTTCAAGCCAGTTGCTTGATCACCTACTCTTAGTGTACATTTGTTGACGTTATGGTGCACACGTATCTACACTCCTTTCATATGAAATTAAACTAGAAGATACACTCCAGGAGTGCACCTCACACACTCCAGCCACTAATGGCCATCCTGTGTCTGGGACTAGAGGAGAAAAACTAAAGCTACACCTAAACAAAGCAAAAAAAAAAAAGTCCAAAAATGTATAGAAGAGTCAGGTTCTCAGCACCATTTCATTCTACAGATCCATTCTTAATGGCCTGTGCTATTTACTAGTACAGACTGAGGGGGGAAAAAGTAAGAAAAAGCAACTTAAACTGGATGGATTCCTCATTTGAAAGATAACTTCGGAGCTACAGAGTGAGGGTCCTGTTTCAGCCCAGCTTCTGCAAAAACAGAAGCATGGAACATTAAATCTGGGTTTTTTCCTGTCATATGTTAAGGAGAGACTGTGCTTCACAATTCTGTCCATCTGCAAAGTCCCTGAGCCATGTCATTTTAGATCCAAATCACTGCTTGTGCCATTGACACTGGAAGCAGGACTGGGGCTGAAAGGTAAGGATGGCTCCTACAGACTGAGCGACGTGTTGGAGAGACAAGAGATACCAAATAGGCAGGATCAGCCGTTGGGAAATAAGAGGTCCTGAGCTGAACTAATGAGAAATTCAGCTGGGGTTGGGTTCCTGATGCTAGTGAAGGAGAGATGCAACTTTAAACATTGGGGGTTTCTGCTTTTCTGGATAGGAAAGGGTATCTGATGGGGCTTCACCAGTGTTTCTAATGCATACAGAATACTCAAGGGAACCCCATAACTAGTCATGTGAATGGATAAATAAGGCTACAGGGTGCCACAGTCCTACTCTGGGTATGCACCATATTCCTTTCATTTTATTTCAGTCTCCTTCACAGCACCTGCATTTCTGCACAACACAGTAACAGAAATCCTTACACAGCTTTTGCTGAATCATGTATTTTTATATCAAACACTGCATAGCATGCCAAAACAGAGAAGTGGAACTAACTGAAGTATCCTAAAAACAGTAAGAAGCTTCATAAGCTTTCAGTTGTGCTTTGTGGCTGAAAGCAATGAAAACTGTAAATTTTCTTACATGGTTGGTGTACAGAATCTACTGTTACAGACAATTAAACTGTCAAATTAGATCAAAGCACTTAAGTCTATGCTACAAGCAGAAAATCCTATGCATATACCTTTACAGGACTTCTTTGGCATTAATTTTACTTCCTATAATGAAACTGTAACATAATTTCAGGGTAAGAAACAATTTTAGGGTAGAAACAAATAAGGTAAGGAGAACAAGTCTCTTACTGTTACTTTCCCAGAAACCTGGGAGAACTTATAACTGGTACCATTAGAGAATATTCAATTGAGATAAGATTAATTGACATTTCATGTGTTTCTACACCAAAACATCTCCTGTTCACCTAAGCGTTCTGTTAGCACGCCGAATGGGATGCCAAAAGGAAGGCAATTTCAGACTCCTGTCAGCAGAAATTCAAAATCTAAGTAAACAGTAGCTAGGAAATACACTAGCAGTAGCACTTACATAGTCCCTTCAGCTAACAACAACCTGCTACAAATCTAAAACTTGCAAATATAAGTTAAAATGCCTTACTGTCCTATGAAGAGTAAACCTCCTGACTTGGATGGGACTACTCACAGCAATAGCATGGACATAAGTGCTCCTAACTTGCACAAATCAAGGACACATCATTCACCTCAGACACTTAAATTATATAACATTAAAAAACAAACAAACAAACAAGCCATAGTAAAATCCATGGTAAAAAAAAAACCAAACACCACCACCACCTCTTCTGGGGAGGGAAAGAAGGATCCAATGGTATAGCACTTGCCAATATCTACAATAATTGCTCTATTTTTTCAAGTTTTTCCACTGGGAAAAACAAAACTACCTAAAGCCAGATAAGCCTAACCCACCCCAGGTCCATTCTCCTACACAGCATCAGCAACTTCTCGTCCTCACTTCATTTCCTCTGACCTTTGCAGGATCAGCTGCATGTGCAGCCACAAGCTGAACCAGATCCAGGAACCGATCTGGCAGAGTCCACAAGAAAGCAAGAGCACACTCTTTCCCACAGTTGAAACAGAACTGGGTCATTTCTCCAAATTTCACCCACTACAGTGGTGCTAAAATAACCTCACAGAGGAGGTACAGGACAAGCACCCCTGAAGAGACACAGATACAAGCTGTGACACAGAGGACATGCCACTGCTTGGTCACTCAAAGTCACTATTCTGCAAACACCAGTATTTGTTTAAGGTTGAATATGGTCCCTGAAAAAGTGGACTTCCACAAATCGTGTGGTCAGAGAAAAATGAACCAATTGAGGAAGCTCCATTTGAGAAAGCCACTTTACCAAAGGGAAGCTTCCTTTCTGCAGTCTATGGGATGTCACTGCATATGCAGTGATTCATACAGACTGAGCTAAGAGTGTGCATAAATGTTTGCAGGATCCATATCAAATAACCACACTCCTCTTCAAAAGCTCTCTATATAATCTGCAGGAAGATTCAGACCCATTATGTATTTCATGACTAATTATTCTAATTAAACTGACTGGTAGTACATTAGTGATTCAGACAGAAAACAAAATATTCAGACTTTACATTCTCCTCCTCCATACTCCAGTGAAATCTCTAATGTATCTTATGATGTTTTATTTATCTCAACCCAAAGGCAAAAAAAATACACTGAGCTTTTCCTCAAATTCTATCAGTTTCCTCTAGCCTCTTATAGGAAATCTACCCCAGTACAGGGAGATGCTGATGCTCTTTAATGTCATCCTTACTGTTTCACAGTTCCAGTTTTATAAAACAATTTTACACTGGCATAGAATCATAGAATGGAAAGGACCTTAAAGATCACCAGGTTCCAGCCTCCCTGCTATGAGCAGGGACACCTCCCACTAGGCCAGGCTGCACAAAACCTCATCCAGCCTCGCCACAACCTCCCTGGGAAACCTATTGCAGCATCTTACTACCCTGAGTAAAGAATTTTCTCCTGATGTCTAACCTAAATCTTCCCTCTTTCAGTTTAGAACCATTACCCCATGTCCTATCACTGCCCTCTCTGGTATAAAGCCCCTCCACACCTTTCCTGTAGCCCCTTCAGATACTGGAAGGCTGCTATAAGGTCTCCCAAAGCCTTCTCTTCTCCAGGCTGAACAGCCCCAACTCTCCAGCCTGTTTTCATAGCAGAGGTGCCCCAGCCCTTCGATTGTCTTCGTGGCCCTTCTCTGGCCCCTCTCCAACAGCTCCATGTCTTCCTGTGCTGAGGGCTCCAGACCGGTACACAGTACTCCAGTGGGATCCCACCAGAGTAGAGGGCAGAATCACCTCCCTTCCCCTGCTGGCCATGCCTCTTTTGATGCAGCCCAGGATGCAGTTCCCCACACCACCTCTGAGCACCACTGCAAGTAGTTGCAAAGCTGTGTCACTTTATACAAGTAAAGCGTAATTATATCCTTGTATTTGCACATGGCATTCCAAAGCCATACAGAAAGTTTGCATTAAAGTGAGGAGTTACAGTTCAAAGCTAAGTGCTCAGGGCAGCTATTTCCAGAACAGAGACTAGCTGTGTGGGCACAGTTTCTCTTTTTGCCTGTGAATAACAATAAGCCTTAGTTGCATGATGACTCCTTCCTTCTCTGCACCTCATCCCCACAGGTCTTCTGTCTCACATAGGGCACAGGACGAACCATACTCCCAAATGAAGCACTGAATATAATGAAAGGATTGATTCTTCCCTCCACCCCCTTTTACCCTGAACAAATCAATACACATCATTTACTGCAGAGCTTATGAACATTTTACTGATGAAATCATGTTCTTCAAATACTGAACTGATATGGTGCAACTGGCTACTTCTACATGTCCATAGTTTCTTTTGAAACTTTTAATGTCCTCCTGTTGAGTTAAGGAACTTCGTCTATGCATAAGCAAAAGAGAAGAAACCCATGAAATAAAATGTTTGATAAACCAAAAGAACCTAGATTAATGTCTTTGTCTGGGTGACATGGCAGGCTGTGTAAGACAAGAGGAGAAATTATTATCTGCAGCTAAATATGACTGGGAATTAAAAGTACTGCAAAATCTGAAGAGCTCAGCACTGCACTGTTCAAATCAATTCCTCACCAAGTATTCAAATAAAATTAAAAAAAAGAAGATTTTAAATTACCCTATAAGGTGCAGGCCGAGAGTTCCAATTACTTCTAAAATAAGATCCAGATGCCCTCAAAAGTCTAAAGCAGCCTTTTAATTTTAAATTGCTCTTCACCGCATGTGCCATGAATCTTTAAAAAGTATGTCTAAATTAAAACACTCCATACTGCAGAATAATTTTTTTTTGTTTAAAAAAGAAAATAAAAAACCCAAACTTTATCAAGATAGCCCTGGCCAACTTCAGTGGCGAGCTATGCTTAGTATTTTCTCTAAGCAAAAGATAACAAAAAAAAGGAATCCATTGATGTTTTGCTCTCTTTTCTCCATACTCCAAATAAAAACTTTCACTCCATGGTAAGCTTCACCTCGGCTATATCAGACTTATTACTACTCAGAGGCTTATCATTACAATTATTTATATTGTCATGGCACCTAGAGACCTAAATAAGGATCTTGCTATCCTTTGCAAATAAAACAGAAGAGATAATTCCTGCCCCTAAGAGCTTACATCTAAGTAGTTTTTAAACACAGACAATAGCATGGTGAGCAATCAGGGAAAATAAAGTCACCAGAGCAAAAGGAATACTTTAGGTCTGAGTTTACATACATATATTTTTAGAATAAAACTTCAATTGTGCAATTGGAGATAAGGTCCATGCCTTGTAGGGATTTAAAAGATCACCTTTAGCAGTGATGGTGAAGAATACATCCATCACACTGCTACCTACTGGAATCTGCCACAAGTAACATCAGTCTGAGGAAGAAAAGAAAGGTGTCCAAGTAGAGTTTCCCTGCAACCTATGGCAAGATGGCTGGCTGTCACCCTGCATTCATGGAGGAACGTGGTGGAACATTCCCTGAAGGCGCCAGGAAGGGTGAACTTGGCCAGTGGACTCGGATTTGCTGCCAGTGGATTATGCAGCTGTGGAAGATCCTGGTGCCAGGGAAGGTGACTGTTCCCAAAGCAGCCCGTGACTCTGTGGGAAGCCCACTGGAGCAGCTTGCTCCTGTCTTGTGGGAAGAACTCATGGGAGGGACCTCGTGGGGAAGCAGGGGAGGACTGTAAGGAATCCTTCATTCTGAGAAGGAAGGAGCGGCAGGAACCACTGGAGTGTGAACTGACTCTAAACCCCATCCCCTGTCCCCCTGTGCCGCTGGGGGGAAGGAGGGAGAGAAATCGGGAACAAAGTAATTTGGGCCCAGGAAGAAGGGAGGGTTGGAGTAAGGTATGTAAGCCCTGCTTTGTGTTGTCTGTGTCCTGTGTGCATCTGATTAGTGTGAAATTAGATGATTATTTTTTCCCCAAGTTGAGTCTGTTTTGCCCGGACCTTAATTGGTGAAGAACCCTCCTTGCCCTTTGTCTCTACCCATGAGCTTCAACTTGGCCTTTGTCCTCCCCATCCCACAGTGTGTGTGTGTGTGAGGGTAGGAGTTGAGTGAATGGCCATGTGGCTGTTTCTTTGTTGTCATGTTAGGCCCAAACCACGACACCAAAGTTTTTCCTTCCTCACAGCCATAATTTCCTTTAGGCAAAGCTCAGATCCAAAATGATGATTGGACTCTGTGATTTTTTCCAACCATGATGATTCTGTGAAAGGCCAATTCTCTAGGCTTTTCTTGGGACCACCCACCACTTCTCTCAGGCTGTATTAAACTTTCCATGGTTATTGCTTTTTAGATACAATCTCATTTTGATTCTACAGTAGCATCTTTTTCATCTTCCCTTGCCTTCCTCTTTCTCCCATTCCCACATACAACCCCTGAATATAACTACCTTCAGCAGCTCTCTGTTTGGGCAGAACAGGGTTTCTCAGGGCTGCTGTAACAGAATGCTGGTCACAAAGTAAGGTGCAGCCTGGGATTTTGAACACTGGCTGAAGGCAATGTAGAACTGTAAGGAACTCAACAAGCATGTTACGAAAAAGCTCAAACAATCGCTTTAGGAACAAACAAAACAATAATGAACTTTAGTCTTCAGCACTATGTGAGACACACCAGCCTTCCTTCATATTCCACGTAGTAACAGCAACCACTGGCACAAAGCTGACTTTTGAATGACAAGCACAGTATGTAACTTGGTCAGCAGTTTACCAACTGGTTCTGCATACATGTTATAGAACTGCCTCCTTTTCAGCTTTTCCTCCCCACACCTGTAATGAAAGAAAAAGGAAAAGGCAGGCAGATGGTCAGTAAATTATGTATTCTCACCACAAAGATCCCCAGGACTAGCCAAATTACACAACAGTTCACAAGAGACACTGAAATAAAAGTGTGTGCTCTTTAATTAGACTGACCTCCAACTCCAGCTGAAATCAGCAGAAAAAGCAGAGTGATACAATGAGGAGGAAAAAAAATAATTAACCCCCATCAGCCGTGCTCCAGTTAAACACGTAAGAGCACATGGCTGCTTTGAAAGAGGATATACAGAGGGAAAGAGGCATACTATGATGATGTAAACTCTGTCAACACTGTCATTGTACCAGGATCTGATTTAAACATATTCCCAACTGACACAATTAAAGAGTATTCAAAAATATAGACCTCCTTGGTTTCAAAGTTTATTAAAGTTTCATGTATTCCTTTGGGTTCTTAGTATTACCCTTCCAAAACCAACACAAACTTCTGATGCCCAGCTTAGCAGAGAATATGTACAGATCTTCTATATTATAAAGAAAAACTTCAGGCTTTTGAAGGGTTCCTTAAAGTACAACAATGATTCCCTTCATTCTTTAACTCCATACTATGTTAATTGGAAAGGTTTCCATGATAAAATAAAATATCAGAGATTAAAATATTATCTAGCTGAAAGAGCTACACTATGCCCGTTATTTTCCTTAATAACTGCAATTTGCCACCACCTTCTTTCTTTCCCACAGAAAGCAGGGGCACCTGAAGGTCAGGACACGAACACTTTAAATCTTAACAACATTAGATCAATCCTGAAAAGCAAAGTCTGTAGACTAAATTTAAAAAACAGCATGCAAGCCCTGCGACCTCTTTATTTTTTGTACCAATACTGCAATTTGATGTTGAGAAGCAACGCCACAACCAACCAACATCTGGGCAAAAAACTCTAAAAGTTAAAAACCAGCATCACATACTAGTTGAATAAAAAAATGACACTTTTGTGAGGAATTGGAGCTGCCTGTAGAATTTTAACTTTTGTTAAGTGTCAATTGCACTCTCTACCACAGTTATGAATTTGAGAATCTCAATACATTTCTAGTGAAAAAATGTTATATATTAAGAAAAGGAAACTTTGACTGTAACATTTTGGATATGACATCATCACAGAGCTATTAGGCTAAACATGGGAGAACACCAAGTAAGTCCCTCCATCCTAAGGAAGCAAGAAGGGACACTCCTTAAGAAATACATTAATAGCTAGAAATAGAGAAAGAATAAGACTAATGCAAAGATGGTCAACAGACCACTTAGGGATTTATATTAAAGAACCTAGGAAGCAAGCAGGCAAGCACAGGGCCTTGAAGAAAATGAAGCACGCACAGGGCTGTAAACAGACTACTGAAACATCAGGTGCTAACTGACAACATAAAGCCAGTAACTTGAAATAAAGAAACAAAGGCATAGGAATTTATTTTGTATATTCATGTGCAGAATAGGAAATATACACGCACGGCAGCTGGCATGCCCAATATCTGCTGAAGAAGTGCAAATACAGTTTTAAAACAGCAAATGTCACTATCAATAAGAAGAGTTCCTGCAGCCATGTGGAATCCAAAGGGCAACCAGGGGAGTAAGGCTATTGAACTTAGTCCAGTTCACATGGCAGTGACACAGCATGTTTTTAAGTTTACTCAAGTAACAAGGCTATAGCAGACTAATTAGCCCTCAAGACCATTTAAAGTTAAATACAAGATACAGCAATCACCATTATGTTTCCCTGTAGAAGCATACGAAGTGATGTAGTGCACTTAGTTCCAGACCAGAAGCTGGTTCTACACCGCTGGCACACATGAGGTGGCTGAGGCAAGAGTAAGGCAATGAGTTTTTCCAAATATTTGAAAAACAAAAGCTTCAAACTTCTTATTTTTCCCTTTGATTCCGATTACTACAATCAGCAGTTTTCTGCTTCAAAAACACAGCGTCCTGGGTTAGTGGTATGGAATAAAAACTGAGCATCTCAAAATGATGAGACTTACCTCAGATAGTCACAGTTAACATTTTATGTTGGACTTCAACCTAAATTATAAAGAAACCGGTTGAGCAATACACTGTACACCTTTGAACATAGAAATTAATGATAGGGAGCTACAGCAATGTTCCAGTTCCAATGACTTACATGCTCTTCTGGAGGAGACTGTTCAAACCAAGAACTGGCTTAGCACATATTTTTCTTTTGTCATCTTTACGTGTGATGGTTTGAACAAAAGGTGGCTAAATTTGTCAAGCCAGATCACCAAGGCAAACTACACCCAAATAGTACAGACTTTGTATAAACTGTTCAAAGTGCCCTGAAATTTTCTTAAGAAATAAGCACCTTTGTGGATCCAGGACTGCTAAAAGGTCTCCATTTTGCTATCAGCAGCAGTGTTGTGATGATGGTTGCAGCCATTCCAAGGCCTCTGCCAAGAATAGGGTTTTTTTTCAGCCCTGTTGCTTTACTCCTCTGAGGTAGCCTCTTACTAGTTTACATATGCCAGTGTCTGGGATCTTCTTTTGGAGAACATAAAAGGTAGTAAAAGAAACAAAAGGAGAAATCGTAATTCTGATGTTTTTACTTAGACACAGTTTTAGCTTCCAAAGAGAAAATGTGAAATGCCCATAGCAAAGGTGCAGCAAAAGCACAAAAACACCATTTCAGTCAGTGAGGTGGTCTGCAAGCTGTGAGCTGATGGGCAAAACCCCCTTTTTGACAAGTAAGATCTAAAAGAGAAAGCAGGATGGGAGGGTGTAATTTAACAAGAAATGCACTCACAACACAATATGAAGACCACAAACTACAGCAAATCTCAATGCAGAGCTATGCAGGTAATTGATGTGATGTGACTCTGCTTAGATTTCATGGTTTTTATATGCAAAATAGCAAAGTTCAGGCAAAGACTGAAAATACGTGTTATCAGGTAGGGTCAGCACATATACATGGAAACCAAACCAGTGTACTGAATTTGGTAGAACTGGGCAATCGTTATTTGAATAGAAGAATTTTCAAAGAACATTCACAGTAATTTGGACTTTTTGTCTAAATTGGTTCTTCTCAGAGTTTCACAACCACTCTTTTCCTTCAGGAAACAATTCATATTAGGTCCTAAAAGCCCTCACAATAAAAGCAGATGTGGTTCAGGTTGCTGCCAATCTCTCAGTCCTGTTCTGATGCTATAGGTTAAGAATTAGTGTACCAAATCAATCAAGTGAATTATCTACTTACAAACCAGCTTCAAAGACTGCTGTTTACTGTAGGTTTATCACTACCTGTCAGACTACTAAAGCCAAGTCAGGCTTAAAATCTGTCCTGGAGATGGGTGAAGTTTGTGTATCTGTAATAAATAGCTCATGAGAGGCAGACATATGACTGAGTTAATCTGAAATGTGCACCTGCCTGCCCATGATAAAAGCAGTCTTAGACTCTTCATCTAAGTTTAAAATACTACATATCTGATGGATAGATAATTAAACTGCAGTGAAAGAGGGCAGAAGAATAAAAACTTTTTTTGACTGCTGGGCTGCTGGTGGCAGTATGGCAACTCCTCCCATGCAGAACTGTAGTATTTTTTCCTTCGGTTGATGGCAAAGAATACTCAATGCACTCAAGATATGCTCAATGCTAAACATAGTGATAATGCATCCCGCCGCTTCACAGATTGGGTATGGATTTCATCAAAGTTCTCCTTAAGACTGTCAGCTAGGTGAACTATTGGCATTCTGTTGCACCTTTTCATCAGGAATACATTTTTATTTTTTTTCAAGTAGGAGTAGAATTTCTTTAATTATTTCTCATATTTTTATTATCAGGTCATTGGTTTCCTTTAACTTGCTGAATGCCTCTGAAAAAGCCCTCTGAGGATCTATTTCTGCAAAAACCTGGTACGGTATTGCCTGAAAAACACATCCCAGGTCTTTTTGTACAATCTCTGTTTTAATTCCTAAGTGACAAGGAAAGATGAGAGAGAAAGCAAGCTCTTTCTTAAGCTCATCCTTCATGGCTGTCACTTCTTTTATCTAGACCCGCAAGGGAGCCACAACTGAAGGTTTCCCATCACTTGTACATTCTCAGTCCATTTACCTTGTCTCTGTCCCACAGGACACAGGAAACAAAGATACCTCTCCCCTTTAAGCACTTCTGCCTGATGAGGCCATCATTCTGCACAAAGGCCATCCTTACACGCTTGTGTACAGAACTCTCAAGCATCATTTTTCGTGTAATCGGGGATTACTGCTACAGATTTTAGAGAAAGGTTGATTGCTGTCTGCAGCAGAAGAAAATAATCACTCAGCTAGCCATAGAATGGCAGGTATTTCAGAAACAGAATCATCCTGGTTGGAAAGGACCTTGAAGATCATCCAGTCAAACCATAACCTAAATCCACCTACCATAACCTTATCTACCTGTTCAGTGCTTAATCATGTCCCTAAGCACCATATTTGTATTTCTTTTAAACACTTCCAGGGATGGTGGCTCCACGACCTCCCTGGGCAGCCTGTTCCAGTGTCCAACCACTCTTTCTGCAATGAAATTCTTTCTAATATCTAATCTAACCCCGCCCTCGCACAACTTCAGGCCATTCCCTCTCATCCTGTTATTGTTGACTTGAGAGAAGAGGCCAACTCCCACTTTTCTACAACCTCCTTTCAGGTAGTTGTAGAAAGCAAAGAGGCCTTCCCCCTCAGCCCCCTCTTCTTCAAACTGAACAATCCCAGTTCCCTCAGCCACTCCTCATAGGACTTATTCTCCAGACCTTTCACCAGCTCAGATCTATTCCTGACCTTCTGGATAATATGAAGAGTATTACTAATAAATACCATACACCAGTATTCCATTTTACAGGTGTGACACACAATTTCATATCTACTCTATAAATACATATAAATTATATTATCAAGCCAGTTATCCACTGTTAACCAAGCAGTGGAAGAATTCTAAAGCCTTCCTTTTCCTGATATCCTCTTTAGATAATTTTTAAAACATTTTGAATGGTCTCTATTTTTTTTAACCCCACTCACACAACAAAACTACAAGGCTTGACCTGGTTTAAAAAAGTAAATATTATAAAACTCTTGTTTTATTAATATGACTGAGAACACTGTTTAAGAGTCACAGCCTTCATGGAAAATAAGCCTGAGAAAAAGTTGTGAAAATTTAGTGAAGCACAAATTGAGAACCATCAAACAGACAACATGGTTACAAGGCAGTATTTGCAATGACATCTTAAGATCATTAGAAATACTGATCAACACTGATGCACGCTAATTGAAGATGGCAGCTGGAGTCACAAGGAACAGAAAGAGCTCTTCAATCATTTCCATAACCTCTGATCAATCAGAAACTGAAGCAGGATGTAAATAAGCACTGGTCAATCAGATTTGCACCCAAGCTAGTACAGTATGAAATTGATTTTTTTAAGCAAGTAATTATTTCCTAACATGAAAAAATGACTGTGATCCCACAAACCTTTTGATTCTTTGTATTCCATGGCTCTCCCAGGGTCAAATTTACCAGGAAGAAGGCTCCTGGAAATTGGTTCTGAGAGCAAATCTTCCCAGTAGAGGATGCTCCAGGCTGTAAGATCAGGGAAGACCATGTAGCTTTTACCACCTCTCTATGTAAGTGCTTCCTCCTGACTTCCCAAGAGTACACTTGTTTTTATTCATTTATGTAAACTATGAGAAAAAAACTCTTCACTCTGCCATGACATGAAGATAGGAGACCTGAAGAGATTTAGTTGGACAGATACAGTCAGAAGCCAGTCTCCTGCTCCTGCTGTGGCAGGTGATCCCACAGCTCTGGTAGAGGGCAAGCAACCAGCCCAAACACAACCACTCTCAGCACAAAAACAGATTCCTACAACACAATTTTTCTCTTTCTCTCCTTTGCACATGCGTTACATTTCACAAACTGCACTACAGAGGCAGAAAGTGCTGTTTGATCTAGTGGAACATTATGATAGTTGTGAGGGACCAGCCCTCAGGACGTACACTTGCTGGAAACCCCATTGTAACCCCTAAACAAGGTCTCGTTTGCATCCCAAAAGGCCTGCCTGAGAGGATGGAGACAGCGCTGATGGCTGCCTATGGCCTTCAGCCTGCCGGTACAGTGATTGAGATAAGGATCGATGGAGGGGCGAGGGGCAGAGGTCCACTTCAGCTGCTAAGGCTTATGAGTCAAACATGCTTGCTCATCCTTGCAAAACAAGGAAACTAGGCCCATAAAACAGGGGGCTGCAATGATGGGCTTCAGGAGCATCACTGACACCAACTCTCCCCCAGCGGCTGGCCCAACGGTGGATCCAGGACTGGTGATTTTCTGTTATCAATCTCTCTAAACTTTCTTCTACTCTCTCTCTTCCTTCCTAACATCAATAAGTAACACAAGGCCTAGCCATGATTTTTTCTCAGGTTGTGCAGCTTAAACATATATGTATTGTAGTCTCGTGATCTAATTATCAGCATTTATGATCGTGCAGCCTAAGATAATAATTGAAGTATCCCTATTCCTTCTATAGTTTTAATTAAACCTAATACTCAAATAAAGACCTTGAGTGTCGTTTCACCTTAATCTGATCAAGGGGGATCAGATGGTCAAGCATTTCCTTAGACCAGGACATTTTAATCACTCTCCCTGGAAGGGCCAGGTCTGAGACAAAGGTTGGATCCAGCCACACCAGGGCTCCTCTCTGAGAAGGAGTTTAGAAAGCAAGAAGGTCCAATCTGAATCTCCCTTGGTTGCCCTACTTGGGTCGTGACAATAGTTTATATATAGATTGACTCAAAGTGACAGCATTTGACTTTACTTGAGACAATCTGTCTGGTTTGAATGAGTTCAAGTTTAAAGATTAGTTGATTTAAAAAGGCAGGAAAAAAAGCACTCTGGCTGTGTTTAAGTGTTGATTCAAGGAGAAGGCTCAAGAGAAAGCAGCAGTGATAGATGAGATAAAAGAGAAAAAAAGAGTAATTATAAAATGGATTTAAAATAAATAGTCACTTATTACTACCTGGGGTGAAAAAAGAAAAATCTCATCAAAATCTAATGATGTTCATGTTACTGAACTAGGCACAGGAGGAAAAATTCCCACTACCATCTTCTAATCAAATATTTGCCATCATGTAAGATTTACAGCCACTAGTTTTCAGACTTCTGACTTCGCATAAGTAGTTGGAATAGACTTGGAAGAGGAAGAGAGTTGGATTTCTTTTTAAAAAGAAGTGTAGTTCTAGGTTTTGAGCCTATGCATGTATGTTTGTAAAAATGTACTCAGTACATTAGGAGTTGAACAGAGTATTATGAAATACGTTCTGTAAGATATGGAGGAAAAGTTCATAGCAGATTCCCTCCTGCCTTGATTATAATGAAACAGTCTTTCAAAGAACATGTACTTTTTAAATACACATGTAAGGCTAAGAATCTGCAAGGGAATATACCAACTCTATTTTTCTCAGAAGACAGCTGGTGATTTGCTGTCAGCATCAGGGCCCTCTTATGCTTAAATTGCTGGACAACAGGCCCATGTCCATGTGGAGAACTTTTCTATCTCCTGGAAGAGTTAATGACAGGAGCTCTTCAGCAGGCAAAACCTTGCAACAGAGGATGCTTTCAAAATATCAAGTCTTGAACAGTAAAATATTCAATTTGATGAATTTAGGCTCAGAGTGGACAGAGATAAAATATTCAATTAGCCTGCAGCCTGGCCTTGCAGACTTCAGTGGTGTTTGGAAAAGATGAGCTGTCTTTGTCCCTCACACCATACAGACACATTTCAGGGAAATTTACTAGCAGCAAAAAGCAGAAGCTAAAAGCAAATCTTGGCAGCAACAGAGGATACCAAGTAGTCTTGAGCAAAGAAGCATTCCTTAGCATCAACATACACTTAGAAAAGGAGAAAGAAAACTACAATATGGAATTATGAAGATACAATAGACTATAAAAGCCATATACACAGGCACATGGCTGTTGTATAAATAAAATTACAGCTTTCTGTTTGACAAGTCAAAACAAAAGGGCTCTAATGACACCTGAAAAACTCTTAAGCATCATCTTCTAGGAACATCCCTTGGGAAATGAATGCAGCAGGACTGCACCCCTTTCCTCTAAGGTCCAAAGGTCAGTAATCAGCACTTATGCTAACACACCATCACTTGCAAGATGTGTAGGGCACAGATCTGTGCACAAGACTAAGTGCTCTAAAGACATACGTGAGAGAACCGGGCTCCAAGTCAGGAATGGCAGGACCTTGGCCTCATGGTGGCTTAATTAAAAAGAATGTTGTTGCCCGTCTTTTCTGATTAAGGTCTTGCTTGTTTCAATTAAAAACTCAGATCTTCCCTGTTGGCTTTTATCAATCAAGATTTGCATGAATCCAGAAGTATTTTCAATGAGTGTAGTGTTTCATTTGCAATTATTAGCCCCTTTCTACATCCAGAAGAGAAGAAACCCCAAATCTGCAAATGAGTAAGAAGTTTCTACACAATGAGAGGAGCTAATTTCATAATAGCTATTCAGTGAACACATCTCCTAGCCACCAAATTATGCATAATCTGATCCAAAACATCTCATGGAAACTTTGCAAAACCTTTTTATACAGCCATAGACAAATCGTAAGACTAAAATCCCAAATGGCATTGAGAAAATTATTAGGGATTTTCATAATGTCTCCTGCAACACCAGAACAAGGGACTCAAAATTAATCAGTAAGTAGCAAGTTCAAAAATGCAAGAAATATTACATTATTCAACCACCTACTTAAGCTGCAGAACTCTATGTGCCCGGATATCATGGAAGTTTATTTTTTAAATACAAAGACTTTTAAAATTATTTGAACAAAGTTATTGAAGTTAAATCTACCATTTATTTTTTTAATTACAAAGACACAAATTCTTGTTGAAGAACTCCCCAAGCTGCAGATTGCTGAGGGTTGGCAGGGCAAAGTGGAAAGACACTTTTATATTTCCCTGCTCTCACACTACTTCACTGTCCCCAACTAGCAGATACAAGATGGGATTAGACAGGCCCTGAGCCTGATTCTGTACGGCTGCTAGAGGTGGTAATTTTTGTTCCTGATCATTAAACTTTCAGTTCTATCCAAATGCTTTATCAATTACTCTGTTCATCTACATGAACAGAAAAAGATATATTTATTTGGGTTTATTTATATATATGTGTTACTTTTTTCTCCTCTTCACAGTGTTTTTGTAGTTATTTTGGGACAGTCTGGTAGAGTCATGGAACATGTCAACCCACAGACTCCCCTATTTCATGGCTTGTTGGCTTCTGCGGTGGGCTGTGACAGCCACAGATGGATACCATCAGAGAGACTTTTAGGTAACTATGGAAACAAGTAGCTGGAGTCTGCCTCAAGGTCTTCTCTTCAGATCCTTTCTCCATGCTAAGAAGGGGCAGGGAATCTCCCCCACTCTCCAATATGCAGAGAAGCAAAACAAGGCAGCAAGTGCTGGGAATGGAAATAGGGAGCTGAGGCAGGTGAGGAGGCAGAAGAAGGACGACTCTGCAATTAATTTAGAAATGAAGCACAAGAGAGCAGGACTAAGGGGAAAAGAAAATACAGATTAAGAGCTTCCTGTTGCTTGATGCCTAGATAGCTCCACAGGTATTCTACGCATTACTTAGTTAAATGCATTTTCAAGCTAACCAGCCTCTACTGTCTGTCTGCATGAAGGTCTGGGCGGATGTACAGGGTTAAGTGCTCAAGGCAAAAGAAAAAAAAGAAAACTCAGTTTTGTTTTTTTAATCATGTCAAGCGGATCCTTCAAATGTCATGCTAAGTGACAAGTGAATGCCTCTTATTTTATAAACACTGAAATGAAAAGTTGTGGGTTTGCCCAGCACCATTTTATCAGCAATCGGTGTACTTCACCAAAGTTTTGCTCTCAGTCAACATTTAATTAATCTATTTCAGTAAACAAACCTATTCACATCTGGCCACCCTGCAAGTGTACCTGCCTAAAACTAAGGCCAGAAGAGCTAAAATTCAGCCCTGGAGAAGCAAATTGTCTTTTAGTACATCTGGAGAGCACAATCTTAAGTTCTGCTATACCACATGCTGTCATCTCAGGCTGAAAATGCAAACTTTGTGTGAGAGAAAGAGTAAACTGCTGATTTCCCAGGAGAGACGTATGATTTTAATTCTAGATTGGTGGAGACAGTGCTTTTCAGATAGCACCAACATACATACATGGAGGGGAGGTACATGTGCACACTTGTGCATGTGCACGTGCAGGTTTATTTATTAGGAAACATCTACCCAGACAGGAAGAGGAAAAACAGAAAGCATATAGGGGCCAGAACAGAGGACAACATTGAGACTTCTTTGAGTAATTGTCCATGCTCTGCCTGTGCTCCTAATGGCTTCACATCTGAGGAGTAATATGGCCATCCTAAAGTGACTCAAAGAACTACAGGCCAGTGTACCTCACCTCAATTCCTGGGAAGGTGATGGAGCAGTTAATCCTGGAAACCCCTTCCAGGCACGCGGAGGACAAGAAAATTATCATGAATAGTCAACATGGCTTCACCAAGGGGACGTCATGCTTGATCAACTTGACAAGCTTCTACGATGAAGTGACCAGCCTGGCAGATGAGGGGAAAGCAGTGGCTACTGTCTACCAGGAACTTCAGTAAGGACTTTTATGTTGTCTCCCGTAAGAATCTTGTAGAAAAGCTGCTGATGTGTGGGCTGGATAAGCAGACAGTGAAGTGGATTGAAAACTGTCTGAATAGTGACGCTCAGAGGCTGGTGATCAGCAGCACTAAGTCTAGTTGGAGGTCAGTAACTAGCAGTGTACCACAGCGATCAATACTGGATCCAGTCCTGTTTAACATTGTCATTGATCTGGATGATGGAGCAGAGCGTACCCTCAGCAAGTCTACAGATGACACCAGACTGGCAGGAGTGGCTGATATGCCAGAGGGTCATGCTGCCATCCAGACAGACCTTGACAGGCTGGAGGAACAACCCAACAAGAACTTCATGAAGTTCAACAGAGGGAAGTTCAGAGCCCTACTCTTGCAGAAGAATAACCCCATGCACCAGTACATGCTGAGGGTCAAAACCAGCTGGAAAGCAGCATTACAGAAAAGAACTTGGGGATCCTGGTGGACACAGAGTTGAACATGAGCCAGTAATGTACTCTTGTGGCAAAGGCACGTGGTATCCTCGGTTGCGTTAGACAAAGTATTGCTAGAAAATCAAGGAAGGTGATCATTCTCCTCTACTCAGGACAGGTGAGGCCACACTTGGAGCCCTCAGAGGGGATCTTAACATATACAAATATTTGAAGGGAGTGTGCAAAGAAGACAGAGCCAGGCTTCTTTGCAGCAGTGGCCAGTGCTAGAACCAGAGGCAATGGGCACCAGCTGAAGCATAGGAAGTTCCCTTTGAACTTCAGGAAACACTTTTCACTGTGAGGGTGTCCAGGCACTGGCACAGGTTGCTAAGGGAGGTTGTGGAGTCCCCCTCCTTATATATATTAAAAAAAAATCTGACACAGTCCTGGGCAACTGGCTGTAGGTGTCCCTGCTTGAGCAGTGGGGTTTTGGGACCAGATGACCTCTAGAAATCCCTTCCAACTCCAGCCATTCTGTGACTGAAAAACACTCCAAAAACCTGAAAAACAACCACAGTTAAAAACAACCAACAAAACAAAACAAACAAAAAAAAAAACAACCAACAAAAAAAAAATCAAAACACACAAAAACCCAACCAAACAAAAAAAACACCAACATATATGCCATTTCCAATCTCTGGAAACAGCACCTACCCACTCTACAACAGCATGGATATTTTCATTCTATATTTATATGTGCAGGTGCCATAATTCACACACACATATGCACATACGGTACTGCAGAAGTGGAAAAAAAAAAAAGTAAGGAAAAAACCAAACCATTCTCCTCAGTGACAGGATGATATGCTTTCTTAAAATTTTCCCAGAGACAATATGCACACATTTCCCATTTCCAGGGATTGTCTGCATCTGTAGAGTGAATCCATCGCATCCTAGTGTCTCAAATAGCATGCACAATGCAATCCCATCACTTTAAGCCCACCAGCTTCAGCTGCACCTGGTCCAGTAGGGGCTGGGCAGTCAGTCCTCTGTACCTTCTAACAGCACCTATTTGCAAGAGCACAACCATACACATACAATCTGTATTTCAGGCACCTTCAACCCAGCTGCTCCCTGTTCATAAATCCTCCACACAACCAGAATATCTGATTAGAATGCATGTTTCAGTAATGTTGGATTTTGCTGCAGTCTGCTTGGAGACATCCAACCTTCAAGGGATTTAAGATGCGTTGAAAATTCAGGACAAGTTTGTGAAGTCATTAAATTCATAGATGTAAAACTTAATTTCCACTCCTCTTTGGGTTGTGATTTCTATGTTGAATGCACTCACTTCACTTGGTAACCAGATTTTTTTTCAATTACTAGTCTGTCTGCTGTATCAGGTCTTGCTGAATCCTTGAGTGTCAACAGCAGAAGACTCTTCCAGCCAATTTGTATCTTCAGCTATACCTGAGCAACTCTGCCCAATTTAGCCCAGCAACTGGAACTTAATTAACTAATCTGTTGAGAATGTGTGGGCCAGAATAGGAAAGGGCTCAGCATGTCAGAGATTTATTAGCTCTGCAGCATGTTTCTGATAGGAACATGACCTAATAAAAACTTCTTGTTCATACTAAAATGAGTACCCTAGACTTTTATTAGACAGTAGGAACAACTGTCGTAAGATGAGAATCGCATCAGTGAACAGATCTATTCTGTACAAATTCCTTTATTCAATCACCTTCCAAATTAAAAACAGCATCAAATAAAGGGAATTGCCATTACAACATAAGAACATATTCTTTCAAGATACTTATCCTGCTCATAACTGGCCACAGACAAACTGTGTGAAATGCATTCAAAGTTATTCAGAGAACTGAAACAGCCAAAAAGATTTCAATCTGTCCTTTCCAAAAAGGAGTGTTTTACTTATTTTTACCTTTGATTCATTGTTTGGTTAATTTCTACTGTTTGAGTGACTACATACAGTGCAGCTAAATTCTCCTTTCTACATGGCTAGCTAGCATTATCTTTTTTTGAGGCTAACTATTTATCACCTTAAATTTCAAATACATGAAGATACTGCTTTTGTAACACTAGAAACATGAGTTTTATTTCTACTTATGGACTGTTTTTTCTACCAGAAACCTACCTAATGGTTCCACAACAGTGAACTAAGAAGACTACAGCCAAAAAATCTTAAGTTTGCTATACTGGTGCTGACTGTGCACTTGAAAAATTTCAGAGGTTCATAGGTCAAAATGACACCATTTGAATAACTGGAACAAACCCCTCCAAAGTCTGACAGACTTGGCTGAAAATGCTAAATTAAAAAACTCAGTCTAGGATTTTGCTTCCTGTATATGCTCACAGCTATTACTATTTTTATCTTTTGATAGAAAACAATCTTATTTTGAATGCTAAAACTGTTGGAAAAAAGAGGGATGAATACTCACTCAAAATCAGAACTGGATTTAATACTATGCTAATTTTCTTATGCATACTTTCCGTTAAAACTCATACCTTTTAGCTTGATTAACCACAAACACTCAAGTGTAACTTTTAAGTAAAATAACACCTAAGATTTCATTTAAAATATTCCATTCTGTTATAATGATCTTTATTTACTACTTGCATGTCTCTAATACATCCTGTTTCCATTTGTCAATCAAATGGTTTCTAAGATTAGGTAAAATGACACAAAGTGGGATTTTAATAGAATATACAATTGCAATACAACACAAATTGATGAGGCAAATGCATTATTTTAAGTTACTAATGGCAACTGTGAATCTGGCTGTAATGCTCCAAATTTGCAAATCAAACTACTCTCAAATTCCTTGCCAACTAGGAATAAGTACTCCCCTCTTCCACAGCATTTTTCTTCTTTAGATTGGAAAGCATGATGGTCACTATCATTATCTCAGCTGTTATATAGCTTTTATAAAACAAGAGGGCCTAAGGGGAAAAGTTTTACAACGTTTCATTCTTTAATCATCTTCATTTTTAGACTCCAAAAAGAAGTTCAAAGTATCATTAAGAATCTCATTCAAAGTGTGTTAGAGTTAATGGAAAATCTCCCTTCGCTCTTACAAGATTACGCCACAGGCTTCAGATTGCTTCTTCTCTTTATTGTTCTTAGTATTTGAATTTTGCCTAAGCTTCTCTATGCCATCCTAAAGCATCAGAAGAATAATTTTTGTTATATTAAACACTCACCTCAAACCACTGGCCATGAGATTGCATTTTAAGGATGACACAAGGATCTGGTTTTGAGAGGGCATCCCTGTCTGATATGCCTTTGCATGCAACTCGCAGCTCCACTTTAGTCAGGCATGGGCTGTTAAAAATTCCCAGGGTATTGGCTGCCGATTCATAGATGTTACTCATTTTCTTCATTCCTTTTTCTGAAAGACAGAAAAGATGCATTAAGGGCAGTGCATGCACAGTACAGTCCTTCTCTCCATGCAGAAGCCAACACAATGTTTCTGCTAACCAGTGGGACCCCCTAACTGCAATCCAGAGCAAGCATGGAAAAACTAAAATCAAACAAATACCTAAGGGAGAAAGAAACACATAATCTTGCATGTTTAGAAATAAGCCAACTTCAGAATGAAACTTTGCATCGTGCGCCTTTACTCTAGGGATGAACTGTGACCTCGACTTCCAGCTCTGTTCCTGTTTGGAGAACTGTGTTTCCCCAGGCCAAAGGATAGACAGGCTGGTAAAAACCTTACTCCAGTAACATGGCTAAATTAAATTTGTTCAGCACTTCTCGAATCTGCTTTAATTTCTCCATACTTCATCTAAAAAGCATGTGCTTCATCTTACACAAACTTCTTGTGTAAATGCTGTAGAAGGCCCCCTTCATTATTAACCTTAAA
Organism: Hemiprocne comata; assembly: GCA_020745705.1. Taxonomy (NCBI): domain Eukaryota; kingdom Metazoa; phylum Chordata; class Aves; order Apodiformes; family Apodidae; genus Hemiprocne; species Hemiprocne comata. Next base: position 46,535,811 of record CM036587.1, read on the forward strand.
TTCCAACATACATTTCACTCTCTACTTCCACACTTACTGCAGAAGATTACCTCCACCCTTCCTAAGCAAGCAGACAAGATTGATGGCTTAAGCAGAAGGGCAGGATTCTTATGCTGGTAAATCCTTTTGTTATACAGTGTCTGCTCCTTTGGGTCAGAATGACAGTTACATGAACACACGTGGTTGGAATAGTAGGAACCTCTGGCCCTTATTTCATTATAAACACATGCACCAATCCTGCAACTCAAGCCTTTGCTCTTAACAGAAGCAACAAAAAAAAAACAAACAAAACAAAAACCACAGAGATTAGCAAAATCACAGAATCCTAGGGGTTGGAAGGGACCTCGAAAGATCATCTAGTCCAACCCCCCTGCCAGGCAGGGTCACCTAGAGCACATCACACAGGAACTTGTCCAGGTGGGTTTTGAATGTCTCCAGCGAAGGAGACTCCACAGCCTCTCTGGGCAGCCTGTTCCAGTGCTCTGTCACTCCCACAGTAAAGAAGTTTTTTCTGATATTTACATGGAACTTCCTATGCTCTAGTTTGCACCCATTGCCCCTTGTCCTATCACTGGATGTCACTGAAAAAAAGCCTGGCTAAAAAAATCACTATGTTCTTTTCTTGCCTCAATAAAGAATATTAGAACACTTTCATTTGCTCACTTTTTTTGAGCCTCACAGTCTAACCCCTAAAAATCAGTCTCCTAGTACAAGGATTAGTGCTTTCACCCTGTCCTACCCCATACATAAGAGCTGCAAAAAAAGTAATTTCACACTTTTAGAGCATGGATTTATTTTATCAGATTACCAAAATGGTTTTTGTGTTCTGTTTCAATCCTCTTCACTGTCTCTTTCACAATACCCTGTTCTCAGAGGTTAATGATTTTTGAGAACTGCTTTGATAGAAGCTAAATTTTGGTGACATGGAAATGAAAGTGAAGCTTTATTTCCCCAACTCTGTAAGTTATAAACAAAAGCCACAAAACCACACCTTTCGAATATCCAGTTTCTCTACTTGGCAATAGATGAGTTGGCAATACAGCGTGGACCTCTAATACATACAGATAAACCTCAGGAATGTAAGTCTGAATGATGAGGCAGATGATCTGCTCTCCTTGCAGAGGAAAGAAAAGCTTGTTAATTTCTAATATATCCCTGATATAAGATGTCAGGTACCTAAGTTTCCATCCACTGAGTTTACAAAAAGATCTTTAGAAATCGAGGTAGCAGGGAGGGACTGCTGTCTAATTATTCATCATTTTATAATCCCATCTCTTTCAGAAAGCTGCTCAACAAGCTCAACCCACACATTTACAAGACATTTTTACATATTGCCCTTTCCAAATTGAAATCCATTTGAAAAGTGGCTTAATTCTGTCTCATGCACATCTTAAATCATTAATGAAATGTCATCCTTTGTGCTGAGATAGGTTGGTGATTTAATTACACCGGATGATTTCAACACTAAAGAGAAGGAGAAAAAGTAGCAGAGTGAGGGGGAGAGATGTATTTTTCTTCCTCCCACAATAATTACACACTGTTTTTTTAGAACAGCGGGTAAGTATAAAATTATATTTCTTTTTATCACTACAACTGTTACTTCAGCTTTTACAAGTTCTAAATTTATCAATGGAAAAGATCAAGCCACAGTCTTATTCTTTTGTCCCGTTATATTCTTCTTTTAATATAATCACCCGTTTGGGCTATAGTACTGATGTCATGTTACCAGGAAGCTGGGGGCCTGGAAAATAGGTTTTGAGCCTACTGAAAGCGGCTAAAAATGTATTATTTTACGTAAACATAGACAAGTTAGATTGCATAAGAAGTTGGGTTTTTTTTTCCAATTAACTACGTACATTATTGATGGAGGAATAGATTGTTCATTTTCCTTTGCTACAGTCTCTTCCTTTTCAACTTCCTTAGAACCTCATTATTCCTTCTATGTCCATGTGACTTTAATATTCACTGAATCTGTGAGAGGAAAGCAATTGCACAGATACAAAAATAAGTTGACTAAGTGGTAAGTCACATACTACTGAAGTTTCCAGTTCATTGCTGCATACAGTCTCTTTCATTTCCACTGGAAATAAGGAAAACAGTGCACCATTATGTGCTTCCCACACAAACTCATTAGCCAGTGCTAGACTGCACAGAATGAGGCAGCAGGACTCGGGCTTATGGTTTCGCCTCTCCATGGTGAAACAGCAAAGAAGAAGGCAGTACCAACTGGAAAAAACCTGTTTTGCCACCTCGAAGTACACTGTGCTGAAATCCAAACACATAATATGTTAACCAAGGTTAAAAAAAAACCCACCATAAAATATGTTGATAGCACCCTATGGAATACAATGAAAACTAGGACCTTCTGGCATACTTAGAGCTTGTTTAGTAGAAATAATGTGCTTTTTTGACATTTTTCAGAGATTCATGGCTTAGATGGATCTCATTGATGTATATAAACTCGTGATGGGAGGTGAATAAAGAACATGAAACCAAATTCTTCTCAGCAGTCCCCAGTAACAGAACAAGAGCCAATTGGCACAAACCGAAAAACAGAACATTCCGAATAGAAGAAAACTTTTTACTGTAAGGTTGGTTGAACACTGGAACAAGCTGCTCAGAGAACTTGTGCAGTCTCCATCCTTGGAGATACCCAAAACTTGTCAGAACATGGCCCTGAGTGACCTGCTTTGAGCAGGGGTTTAGAATAGATGATCTGCAGAGATCTTTTCCAACCTCTACTAATCCTGTAAGCAGGAGAAAAATCAAACCATAAACTTTTTAGGGCACAGATTGCCTCTGATCTGTTGTTTTTCCTGTTTAGCACAGGTGGGTACTAATCTATGATTTGCACCCCCTGGCTCCAAAACCATGCAGAAAATCGAAAGACAAACATAAGCCCAGCATTTCTGGTAACTAGTGCTAGAAAGGCTCCTATGTGTAGATATTTCATTAAAAGCAATGGCACGGAAGTCCAGGATACATATCTGGATTACACTGAAAACCAGTATTCATTTGCCAGCTACATCTTTCTCCTCTCAGAGGGAATGAATGGCTTAAAAACATTTAGTCATCTAGTGCCTACAGAAGCAAGGATCTCTGGGATGTGAAATACAAAGAGTACAGGCTTTTCTCTGAGTTCTAAAAGCCTTGAATTCAGCTCACAAAATTAGATCCACCTTGTTCCAAAATGGTGATCCACACAGGACTTTACAGTACCTCACCACAAAATTACAACGAGGCTCCTTATATGCACCACGAAATACATCTAAAATGCTATCTGACTTCAGATTTCAAGTATTCTCCCCCGCCCAGTCTGTCTTTTTGCTCTCTTATACACACACAATCTCCAAAAGCTTTTCTGCAAGTTATCTGGGTGAAGTGCAAAGAAATTGCTTCTCTATGGTACTTTGTGAAGAATCAGGGGAAAACATACATTCAGCCTCACCTTCAGGTAATGGATGAGCAGGGAATGAGAAAGATGCTGAGATTAAAAGCAGTGACTGGTGTGCCCTGCATTTGGAAACAGGGTTTTGTTTGTTTTTTTAAAAAAAACCCTGTACTCCAGAAAAAGTACACACAAATGGATTCGGGGGTTGCAGGTTTCTTGTCACCATATATTGAGAACTGTGTCTGAATAATTTGTTTCGCTGGTACCCTAGTGGTTAAATGAAAAGAAGTCAATAGCATCTGTCTGTTTCTGCAAAAGTAAACAGCGAGACTCTGCTCCTGGAAAGGTAAATGATGTTTACAGTATGTGCATATGGTGGGAAACACTAATGGTAGAGTGACATGAAATAAGAGATGTGAGTTAAGTGCCTCCAAAACAGGAAAAGACCTACAAGCACTGCATGTTGTAGCACTAGCTGATCCCTACTTATTTATAAATAGAAATTATATACGGGAGAGATATTTAGCATCCAAAACACAGGAGCAGCTCAACTCTCTAATCAGAAAACTTTGAACCTACACTTTCTGGATCTTCCAGGGTTTACAGTTTCATAAAAGTAAGTATGAAAACCAAGTCTACAGTTAGCAGCTTAGAACTCGTAAGACTCAAGACTACCAGCTTCTGCTGGAAAACAGTTAGTGGTCCACAATTTTAAAAAGATGTAAAACCACTTTTCTACATTATTAAAAATTAGATCCTTGTAGCACTAGGAAAGTTTTTCCCTCTAGTTCATCTCTAGATTCTCAATTTATGTTACAACTCTGACAAAATTAAAATCTAAGTAGTCACATTACTTTTTAGGTGAAATCATTAGCTTTAAGTGACAAGGACAATTTGATTAAATAAAACACCATTTTCAAAGTATAGTAAACTTTTTATAGGGTCCCATCTGAAATTCACAGAGAAACTAACCCACTGATTCCAATAAAGTGGGCAGCTGAGTAATTTAGTGCCCCAGGCGGTCCTGTCATCTCTCAGTGTATTTTATCATTTGCAAGACAGTAATGAAAAATAATCACCAGGTACAGAGGGTTCAAGTACTTGAGAACTGCCTCTTGGGGCCTGACCTAAACACCACTAAACTTATTCACTGGCTTCAAATATGCATTTCTCAGGTCTTGAAGATTTTACATTATTCTATCCTACCTCCCATTATGATGCAACAAGTTACATGAAATACAGTAAAAGCAGGATTTATAGAAAAAGATGAAATTATGTTGAGTGTTCAGGTATAAAAGGTTTAAAAGTTTGCACTATTTATTTAACTGTTCAACTCTAGCAGAATGTAGGCCATGGACCCCTTTAGGGAGTGATACTAATTGAGATCAGCAATCATTTATCTTTAAGAATCTTTATGTGATTTGGAACTCCCTGTCTCACTGAATTACTCTATCGGTTGTTGGCATCAAGGCTTCCTTGGTTGTAAAAAGCAAACCCATTTCTTCTCATTCAGCTGTGTAGTCGGCAAATAAGCTTTGTGCAAATGAGGAAAGATGGGAATTCATCAGGAGGTCCTGATTCAGCAAGTTGATTAAATTAATATTCCATGTGCTTAATCAGGAACTTACTAAGGCACCTGGCTCGCCCAGGACTGCAGATAGGCAAGCAAGAGCCAGAGTGATAGAGAAAGTAGACTTATCTTTATTGCAAAGGTGTATCAATTATTGGGAACAAGACACAGAAACGATGTTCACTGCTCTCCATTTCTTCTGTACAACTACTTTTTTTTTCCACCACACCCTTTTCATAGCATAGGATTTACTCTAACCCATTATATTGTTTGACCAACTTCACCAGGAACTATTTTTCCTTATGTTTAATCAAAGTTTCCTTGTTGCAGCAGTTACCATTGCCTCTTGGCCTTTCTCTTGTGCATCCCTGGAAACTTACTTCACAGGAACAAGCAGTACTATCTTAAGACATGGTCATTCAACTACTTATATTTGACAATGCTCAAAGACTCCTGATCAACAGCCATATCTCTAACCACTCCACAAGACTCTCATTCTATCAGTAATAAAAAAATTGTTCTGGTTAACATAAACTATGTTATTAATTGCTACATAAGTTTAAATTATCACAGCTAATACAGACAAAATGCTAGCTGTCAAATTTAATTTGAATAGAAATTAATGTATAAAGAGAAGTCAATACGTTAGCTAGATCCCTCCACAGGATAGTTTGTGCAATTAAAAAATATGATTTTTCCTCCTTCCTTTTGATTCTCTGACTCTACAACAATTAACAAGGTTTATTTAAAGTTACACCTACCAAAGTTTGAACGAGCCTTTTGCAAAATGAGCAATAAACCCAGTCAGCAAGGAAGATCTGGAGAATCAACAGCAGTGCTATTGTGAACAATGAGACAGACCTGACAGTATAAGTAATTTATTTGGACAGAAGGGGAGAAGGTTCAGAACGAACTGCCAGCAGTGTAAATGGAAATATACACACACTGACAGTTCAAAAGGACTCATTACCATAGAACCAGCTGGTTCAATTATATATGGGGAGAAGGAAAAGTCCCTGGAAAGAAATTGAGACATTTAATGTATGACAAAACACTGTACAAAAGTGTGCTGCACCAACACAAATAATCCCATTTCAGTTAAGGGAGGGGAAAACCCCAGTATAACTGGAGCACTGGAAGACGCTTTAATATGCCCAATTCTGGATGCTCTGAGTAGTCCAAAGTCAGACTCACTTGATACAATGCAGAGCACCTGTAAGAGTCAGCAGCTAAAGTACATATATTCTATTACTGTCTACTAGACGTGCAAATCTAAGATTCTCCCTTGTTCCTTCAGTATGCAGCTAATGCCATCAGTCCCCTCTTATTTTGGAAAGCTCCCACTGTCCTCCCGCTTACAAGACTGTAATATGCAGAAGAGAAATCTAAAAATCACCAATACAAAGGAGAGGAGACTGAAGAGGTAAGAAATCAAAATAACTTCCCTAGGGATAAATGCAAGAGGGTCCTTTGCTACTGGGAAGCAGTACTGATGCTTTTTAGTGGAGAAGCAGCAGAGATTTTTCACCAAAGTAACCAAAGCTTGCTTTATTTAGGTTCACTGTATTTGTACCAGTAACAAGAAGTCTGCCTCTCCCATGTCAAGGCCAGTTTACAAGCTTTTGTACAGAGGGTGCATATTTTGTAATGTTTAGAAAACGACACCTTCTAAGACAGTATGAAGTTTAAATAGGATAACATTATATTTTATTGGGAACAGTGTAAAATCCAGAGAGGAAACAGACGAACTCATCTATACACTGACACACTGTAACAGCTAGACCCCTTAGCTAGTTGTCCCCTTAGCCACAGTCCTGTTTCCTTAAACATGTCTGTTCAAATCCTTCACTTACAACTCATAATTGCCATGCAAAACCATGAAACAGTCCCAGTGTTCCTCTTCCAAATAATAAAAATGACATATTTTATCTCAGAAAGCATTAAAGAAAATGGGCTTGTTCTTAATTTCACTTCCATTTGCACAGCCATTAAAACCAATGTTCTACAGCCCTTTCTCACAATTATAAAAGTTAAAAAACTATTTAAAAATAAAAGGAAAGAAATGCCAGCAAAGTTCACAATGTCCTATAACAAGACTCCACGAGCTGAGGATTTATAAGCAGGACTGAATAACATGAAGCTCCAGTAAAATTCAGGGTGCCAAATAAGTAACTGAATTGCCTGCTGGTTTGGCTCTCGGATCTCAAGAGTCTGCTGTATTACCGTTGAGATGCTACCTGAGGCACAGGTAGCTGTAAGGACAGGAACTAGACACTGCTGACACATGGAAATGCTCATGGCCATTGAATCTACTTCAAAGACCATACTGAGGAGTTTCACACAAAAAATAACATATTGTAAGCAAACCACGTGTGGTTTGCAAATGTCAGTCACATACAAGAATACTAATCACAGAAATGTAATTGAATAGCTCACTCTAATCAACAACTTCAAAGCTACTGCCATGTCATATTTATTTGACTGCTTATCACTAAAAGCCATTGCAATTTTCTTAGCTTTGCCACTTCAGTTTGCTGCTTGTATTAAGCAGCATATCAAATGAAACATGGGAAAAAAGTTTTTTCACTCTGAGGATGTATATTTTTTTTTAAATCAGTTCTCCCAATTAGGTATTAGAGGGAAAATAAAACAATGTTTTCCTTAACAACTCTGAAGCTTCACAATATGGTAACTTATCCAAGAATCTTGAAGAGCAATATTTGATTGATATTCCACTATGCTTCAGAGAAAGATAAGCCTGGAACAAAATCAAATAATCCCAGCACTCCAAGGTGTAGCAGTCACAATTCTTCTACGAAAGAAACCCAGCTGGGAGCCTTCAGAACACATCTGAGCCAAAACAATTGTTTGAGCTAATTAGCCAATTCTGAAAAACAAGAAAGATGAAGAGTCTATAATCCTTGTATTACCATCAACACATACATAAAATACACTTGAAATTCCAATTATCCACTATCCACCTTGCAAAAGCACACTGGCTACCAGTTACAGGGAAATGAAGCAGCAAGTTGTATTCCTCAGTTACACTCAATTACACCAAAGTATGTCTATAAACACATGTAATGCTTGGAAGAGTTTACCCATTTACAGATGTAACATATTGCAAACTGCTCATTTTCCTCAACAGATGGCCATAACGGCTTTTCCTGCAGCCTAAGAAATATCCTACAAAAGAAGCTGCTTTCTGCTGCTAATCCAAAGATAGGCACACCAAGAACAACAGGAAGAACTTCGCATTCACCATTTGGTTCCTGCATTTGCAATGCAACCAGAAGGTATACCTACCACAAGTTGCCTCAGGGCTTCTTAGCAGTGTGAGAAAAACTGAACTTACCTACTATGAAGAAAGGTTCTTGGGGTGAGATTTAGGACAGAGATTTAGAGCCAAATTGCTCTGTCAGGCAGGACAGGACCAGAAGAAAGGGAGCAACTGATACTGCCACAAGCAGTTCTTTTAAAGATCCTTGATCAAATGTTTGAGGAGGCACCTGTGTGACTTAGGCCAAGCACACATTGCCACTGTCTCAGCTAAATCAGCAAGACATATGATCACACTGCAGCTTCCATCTCCTCATTGAGGTCATTGATAAAGATGTTAAACAGAAGTGGTCCCAACACTGAGCCCTGAGGAACTCCACCAGTGACCGACTGCCAGTTTTGCTCATTTTGCTCCATTCACCACCACTCTCTGGGCCCAGCCATCCAGTCAGCATTTTATCCAACAGAGAGGATGTCCATCCAAGCCATGAGCAGCCAGTTTTTTATGAGAATGCTGTGGGAGACAGCAAAGACTTTACGGAAGTCCAAGCAGACAACATCCACAGCCTTTCCTCATCCACCAAGGAGGTCATCTTGCCACAGAAAGATGTCAAGCAGGACCTGCCTTTCATAAACCCATGCTGACTGGGCCTGATCACCTGGTTGTTCTGCAGGCGCTGCGTAATAGCATTCAAGATTATTTGCTCCATGAACTTCCCTGACACTGGGGTTAGACTGACAGGTCTGTAGTTTCCTGGATCCTCCTTCCGGCCTTTCTTGTAGATGGGTGTCACATTTGCCACCCTCCAGTCCACTGGGACTTCCTCAGTTTGCCAACTCTTCTAATCAACGATTGGAAGAGGCTTGGTGAGCACATCCACCTGCTCCTTCAGTGCTCTTGGATGCAACCCATCCGGCCTCATAGACCTGTGTATGTTTATGTGTTGTACCAGGTCCCTGACCATTTCCTCTTCGATTGAGAAGGCTTCATCTGTCACTTCTTCCTGTCCTCCAGCTCAGGCGGCTGAGCGTCCAGGGAACAACTAGTACTACTGGTAAGGACTGAGGCAAAGAAGGCATTAAGCAGCTCAGCTTTTTCCTCATCCTCTGTCACTGTAGTTCTCCCTGCATCCAACAACAGATGGAGATTTTCCCTAGTCCTCCTTTTGTTGCTGATGTATTTATAGAAACATTTTTTGTTGTCTTTAATAGCTGTAGCTAGCCTGAGTCCTAGTTGGGCTTTGGCTCTCCTAATTTTCTCCCTGCACAGCCTCACTACATCTTTGTAGTCCTCACGAGAGGCCTGCCCCCTCTTCCAAAGGCCATAAACTCTCCTTTTGTTCCTGAGTTCCAGCCAAAGCTCTCTGTTCAGCCAGGCCAGTCTCCTCCCTCAGCAAGTAATACCCCTGAAATTTGGGCATACGTTGCACAGGGCTTCACCTACATACATCTGTCTTTAAAGGAAAAATTTACACAAGGTGCAATGAATTAAATAAAGCACCCACTGCAGTTGCTAGTTAAAATGACAGAGAAAAAACAATGCCAATAAGCCAGCAGTGATGGCACTCAAACACAAGAGGCTGGTATTGAAGTCTCAGTCAGATGTTTCTACTTGACAATTGCAATAGCTCTGGTCAGATTATCTAAGGCACGGTGCTGTATGAATTGAAAGTTTAAAGGCATTCCCGGGCTTTTGCTCTAAAACTGGAAAACTGGGCCCCACCTGCCCTCTGCTGAGCATTATTGGTCTCCAAATCGAAATTTATCTTACACTGTTGATTAAGAGACAGCTAAAAAAGCATCAGAGAGTTTACACAGATAAGGAATAGCAAAGCAGGGACACCATAATGCAACAGTCAACTTTACATGGTGGTGGAAGACCTCAGAAGGTCACAGTCTTCGCCCTAAGGATAAATTGCCACAGCACAAGTGAGGCACAGAGGAAAGAAAACAAGCATTTCAGTTAAGTGTAGCTTAAGAAGATGTCCATGTTGTTGGTTTGTTTGAAATACCAAAATAGATGTAAGCTTTATAAGCCTAAATAAAAGACCTGTCAACACCTCACTCAAAAGTGATGCTTAAAAGAGTTTTGGTAAAAATAAAGGTGTGAAGGCAAACTGCAACATCTGGTTGTGCCTGTCATTCCCTCCACACTAGCTGCATACCCAGTACTTGACTGACAAGAACTTGCACTGTGATTTTCTTAATTTTTGTTCCTCTTAACTAGCAGATTATTTGTTTTTTATTATGTAGTGCTAGCAGTTCCCATAGGTAAAGGTTCTTGGAGAGGAAAAGAAGAAACAAAAAACCCACACAAATTAACACTAGAGAACATGGCTTATTGTAAATGTATGTCCTCACAATATCAAAGTCTCAGTAAAAGATCTTTAAATGCTTCTTCATATAGATCTGTGGTGTCAAATCCAGCCCTGGATACCTATGGAAAAGATACAAAACAGTTCTAAAACATTCTGAAAAGATAGGCCCTTTTAAAAGCATGTTGCTGTTTCAGTCATAAGCACTATCTGCCAATTACAAACACTACAGCAATTCAGATCTGACCCAACAAATGATGTATGACATTCTTTATGCTCTGGAGCCAAAATGCCTATTTTACCTATCATTTCTGCCCTCTGCAAAAATGGGATTATATAATAACCAGGTACTTGACTGCTGTTCCACTAAGTCTGTAATGAGATAGAATATACAGTCATATCATTTAGTGTTCTAAATTGCTTCAACTTTGGAGCAAATACATCAACAAAGACTGAGCTGGAATATTAAGCTAGCATAATACATCAAAGTAAGATGTTAATTCACTGATATTACATGAAAATTATTTCTGTATTTCACTAAAGAATTTTTCAAATTATTCACTTGTGTAATATGTTATTAAATGAAGCACATAAAGTGAGACATCTTAAATGTTAACTTAATTGAAGGTGGAAATAACATGGACTAAGATTCAATACTTACTGGAGGACAGCTCAAATTCTTTTCATGAGATTTTTACCATACGGTAGAAACCCTGGCAAAAAAAGTACATCTCCTACCTGAATTACCCTTTGTGCTGGCTCTTAATTTTCCTCTGTTCTGCAACATGAGCATTTTGCAACACATTAAGAAAATTGTTTCAGTCAGGTGATTACTACAGCATTTCTTATTTAGCTGCTACTTCAGATATGAAGTTTCAGCTTGCTCTCTTCATTCCTCCTCTTTTTCAGCCTCAGAAGACCTACGTTCTTTCCATCTATAGTAAGTAATTTATGACCATCTTTGCCAACTTAGGCTTCTGCCAAGATTATGCTTCCAAGTGAGATAAATTGCCTAAGAAAAATCTCAGAGCAGTTTGGATATACCCACATCACTTTAGACAATGTTACCACAAAGGAGCTCTTTAATTCTCAATCCCTGACACTTCAACACCACAAGAGATACTGTATGGCTGAAGTCAAATTGTACTAGGTCTTCAATACAGTTAATGCAGGTAAATAATCTGGTAAGAGTAATTTAGGCTTAAAGGGACCTCTGGGGGAGTCTCTACTCCAATCCCTAGGTCAAAACAGGCCCAGACCAGGTGCATTCTCCAAGGATGGAGATCCCACCGCCTCTCTGGGCCTCTACTCCACTCTTTGACTACCATCTCTGTGAACAATTTATTGTAATTTTCCTTGTTGCAACTTGTGCCTGTCATCACAAATCACAGAATCATAAAATGGTTTGAGCTGGAAGGGACCTTAAAGATCGAGTTCCAACCCCCCCTGCATGGGCAGGGACACCTCACACTAGATCAGGTTGCTCAGGGCCCCATCCAACCTAGTCTTGAATGCTTCCAGGGATGGGGCTTCCACAACTTCCCTGGGCAACCTGTTCCAGTGTTACACCACCCTCACACTATAAAGAATTTCTTCCTAATGTCTAAGCTAAATCTCCCCTCTTCCAATTTAGATCCATTACCCCTTGTCCTCTCACTACAAGCCCTTGTAAGAAGTCCCTCCCCAGCTTTCCTGTAGGCCTCCTTCAGGCACTGGAGCCTTCTCTTCTCCAGGCTGAATAGCCCCAACCCTCTCAGCCTGTCCTCATAGGAGAGGTGCTTCAGCCCTTGGATCATTTTCATGGCCCTTCTCTAGACTTTCTCCAGGAGCTCCATGTCCTTCTTATGTTGGGGGCTCCAGAACTGGACACAGTACTCCAGGTGGGGTCTCATGACAGCCAAGTAAAGGGGGAGAATCACCTCCCTTGACCTACTGGCTATGCTTCTTTTGATGCAGTCCAAGACATGGTTCCTGCCACTGTCCTTCCAAGAACCTGGTTCTATCCATCTTCTCTTATGATAGTACTAAGACCATATCCCCTTAGCCTTCTCCTTTTAACACTGAACAAAGCTTATCCTCAGGTCCTTCTAGAACTCCCTGTGACTTCACCAACTTATTTAGCTGGTGTGTATCAGAAGGTCTGATTAACTCAGTTAAAGCAACTTGGGGCAAAAAAGAAAAAAGATCACTGCCACTTCCTGCATGTTATGGGCAGCAGACAATCTTTAGAAAACTGTAGTTATACTCAAAACCAGCATCTACCAACTGGTAGCTGCATCCACAGATGACTTTACAGGAAGCCATTTGCAATGCATGACAATTTAGGCTGGTCAAACCCTAGGAACAAAACTGCAAGATCTTGACCATCTCATTAACACATTGCCTACAGAGTAACTATTAATACAGAGACAAACATCTTTTATGGGGGTGTCACACTTCCCATGCATTCTTTAAGGCAACACTCAAGAAAGGTAAAGCAAATTAATGCAAGTTTAGTCTGGGTTGTTTAGTCTGATGTTGCTGAGTAGAAAGATGGCTTAGTAGAATACAGTGATGAATTTTTAAAACCTTGTATTTTACTTCTTGATATTTTTGCATTCCTGAATAGTCTTTTCAGTCAGTAAACGCATTTGAACTCATACACATATGCCATCTGGAGATTTTTCTTTTCCCTTCAGAATTTTGTTAAAGACTGAGAAAATTGAATATTTAAATATTTAAAGTTGCTTTTACCTTCTGATTGTTCAAGATGGGTTATAATTTCTGCCTTATTTTAGAATTAAAACGTTAAAATTTTCCATGCAATTTTAAGGGTATTAATCTTTCTTGCTTTCTCAGCTAATCTCCTGCCTTTTACAATTAGTATTTCTTATTGCACAAAACTTAGCATTTTCCTAAAAAAATTACAGATTTAGCTTCAACCTGATGCCCATAATGAAAACACTTCAAACCTGCCCATTATATAAAATAATTTTGGAAAGCCAAAACAAGTTTGGAAACAAACTTGTTGATACAGATGCTGATAAAGGTGCTTAGCTTTTTAACAATATCATAGTTTTCTTATTTGCCCTGTAGGTTGTAATTTTTAACTTTGCTGGAACCTGCATGTCTGGTAGATGCTGGCCTTGCCTTTCCTTAGTAGTTAAAGCAATAACCAAAAAGTTGGGTCAGAGCATAAGTTGTATTTTCTATAGCCTTATCTCCAGAATCATCATCTTCAGTTTCTTATATTTGAAATTTCTTGGTTTGTATTCTTTTTGAAACAATAGCCTCAGACCACCCTAACAGCGAGATAACAGCTCCAAGACATCAAAACTTAATTTTGTTCTTCCCATTTACAAATACTATCCTTAGAACTGGACAGTCACACAGAAGTTTCCTGCCATAAAAGTGGAAAATGCTTCCTCAAAAATGTCCTTAAGTTAAAAAAATCACCCACAACTTCTTAAAATATCATATTTCTGACTACACTGAGTTTAGTTTAACACAGGCTAAAAGGCCATAAAACCATCTTTTTAAACTGACTGCATGAAAACTCAAAATATTTTGCCCAAACATCACTCCTTATCTCCCCCAGTACTCGGGCATTGCAATTTTTTCCATCAAAAAGTTATTTTATTTAAACCATGCCATTTGCAGTGGTATACTTCAGGTAATGCTTATCCATCATTTATAATGACCTAGGAGCAAGGAACCTCGATACTGCCTCTCAAGCACCCACAGGCTGAAAACTCCTAAGCTGACACAGCAGAGACCCCGAGCAGGAAGAGCTCAGCCCTATTCTGTCATTTCAGTATCTTTTTCATTTGCAATACAAAACCAAAATAGTGCATACAAATATCACTGTGTAAAACTGCATTACTTAACTAACAACCAGCAGTCAGCTCACATGAGAAACAAACCCAAGTGTTTACAGGAAAGGATAAACTATTTCAACCAAAGCCTGGCTCAGCCACTTGTGTCACTTTATTTTACCTGCGACTAAACTGCCAAGTACTTGTCACAGCATCAGCAAAATCAGGACCTGCCATCAAAAGAAACTGAGCACTTCTTTGTATTTAAATAGTACAATACAATTTCTTCTCAGAGGCTGAAAGAGGCTACCCTAATGTAAGCTGATCTAAACCAGAATGCCAAACTGCACCTGAGCAAGCTTCCAAACCATACATCTTTGCATGCCCAAAAACCTCACAACTTCAAACAGCAAATAACTCTAAGCCCACGTTGTTTCTCACCTTCCCAGTCTGTTAATGAGGATGGAGTGGTCCTGCTTCTCTTATTGTCCAGTGCTGTTGGAAGACCAGGCTGGGGAAACATATTTTTTTATGTTGCTCTCGTCTCTGCCCACAATACACTTCGTAGTTGTAAGCTTTCTGCTGTATTTTCCTCTGCCACTCACCTCCGTAAGAATGTCCCATCATACAGAGCTGACATTCAAGGTCACACCACACAGAGGTGGGTGAATCACTTAATTAAGTTTGGCTTGATACAGCACTATGACTGTCAGAACTCAAACATTTTGGTAATGCAACTCATGGTGGAAACTATTAGCACTCACTTGTGCCTATCCCGTTCATTCCTACTAACACCCAAATAAGCAAGATCACAAATGCTTACACACCCCAAGCAGACACATAAGCACACAATAAGCAGACAAAAACACAGTACGTCTGTGAGTATGGGGTTTACCAGTGACCCAGAGGGAGAAAGCAGCACCTCTGGCTAGCTGTCCCCCACTGATCATGGGGAGTCAAGACAGACATCTGCTTTGCAAACTAGATTGAAAGTAAGGGAAAAATATCTTCAGTCAGAAGGCAAATTCCACAGAGCACTTCCTTCTGCAATAGCACATTGCCCTTCATATACATTCGTGCTTACCTAGACAACAACCTTCAGGATTTGTTATCCTTTGCACCCGTAGATCAACAAATTCTTAGGTACAAATTACTGCATTAGTGTGGGGATTTATGGAAAATTAGCATGGGATTTATGGAAAATTAATATGCCTGAATTAAAACAGCAGTGTTGCAGGTGCTGCTGACCAAATTGTCAGGCGCCCTGAAGCAAACCATGGGATCAGTAAACAAGCTGGTGTCTCACAGGCTGGTACCCCACAGGCTGTTGTCCCATAGGACCAGTAAAAAGCAGGTGTCCCACAGGTAGGTATCCCATGGTTGTTATCTCATGAAGTAGTGAGAAAAGAATGTTGTAGCAAGAATTGAGAGGCACCGGCTGGGAAGTGAAAGCCCTGGGTCATCGTGACATGGACAGCGAGTGACAAGACACATAGCCAATCATATATGAACTGTGAATGTATGTAATCAATGGGGTTTGGACTGGGGTGGACCATCTGGAGTCAGAGGTGTATAAATTGCCACCATTTTTAATAATAAAGGTCTTCAGTTATAACTCTTACAGAATTGTGTGAAGTCCATATGCTGCCTCGACACATTAGTTCTTACCTCGCTAATTCCAAGTCAAAACACAGTCCCCACACTGAGCAATAAAGCTCATTTACAAACCTGTTGCCTGTAGGACTCAAAGATGACCTCCAAATTACCAAGACAGACAACGACCTTGCCTATTCGAAAAAGAATTAGTCTTTCCAAACCACAGAACATAAGACTAAATCCTTTCTTGCCTAAAAAAAAAAAAAAAAAAAGCCCTAACCAAAACCATGCAAATTCATGTTTTCAGAGCTGATATTATGGGGCCTACATGAACAGTTACTGTGACTGAACAGAGCTCCTATGAAACTGGGGAGAAGCTATTCTTTTTCCCATAGCCAATGTTCTGTCCCAAGGGTAAGATCTGGGATGCTCGTTTTGTCTTCTACTGACAGTAACTGTGCCCAGACTCTCTTTGATTAGAACACAGGTATATGGCACAACCTGTAGCTCATCTTGCCAATGATAAAAAAAAAAAACACCTAACTGCTTCCCTTTCAGAGTGACAGCGAGGTTTACGGTGAGGTTTGAGTGACTAGGAGTTCCACACTCAACTCACAGCCTGACTAACCGCAGTCAAAATCCTTTCACCTCCAGAGCCAGAAGCTTACATCTGATATAGGCAGTATTTGTGCAAGAAAAGCACAAAATACCCACAGTGCACCTTTTAACGCCCACAGTTCAATTATTCCACCATGTTTACTGGGACAACTATTGTACCTGGCAATAGGACGGTCATGGAAGACCACAAAAGCCATGAAAGAGGAAAGAAAAGGATATAGACCATTAGAGATCGGTTATGAACACAGCAAGTTGTTCCTGCCCCTAAACATCCTCTTAGTGGGACTTCAGACAACATGCTGCAGGATTAAGACTCTTGAGAAGTCAGAAGTCCTCATTCCCCCTTAAAAAAACACAGTAGAGCAGCAGTTCACATTAAACCTTTTTCAAAGCTGTCTACCTCTGACTTTCCCTTTGTATTTAGTTTTCTTTGTCAAACTTACCATGGCCCTGTTGTCCCAGCTCCACTTTGGCCTGCTTCCCAAACTTTCTTGGCAGCACTGCAATGTCACACTGCAGCTATGGACAGCTGAGTCTGCTGCTCTAGAATGAGATTTAATGGATGAGAAGTAGATCAGACCCTTACAGTAAATTTGCAACATACATATGGAAGTAGTAACCACATGCCAGGGAAAGAGTTGCTTTAAGTAACTGTTTTTCAACCAGATCAAAATAACTTTATGCTTTTTAAAATATTAGCACTCATTAATAGACAAGCAATACAGCCATGCAGATTTCCAAGACTTCCCTTAAAATGCTCTCCAGCAATAACCAAAGGCTGAAGTACTGTGAATCTTCCATCACAATTACACACAGCTTGCACTACCGAATGCTTTGTTCTTTGCAATCCCCTTGATTATAAAAGGAATTGATTTTTCACCTAATTTTAGATCCTGTACAACACTGTAAATTGCGTTACTAGATTGGAATATAAATCTTTGTGGTTCAGGATGTTTTTCCACCTAAGGAGAAATCTAATCCAGACAAATATTTAAAACAAAAACAAAAGATATATTGTTCAGCATCTGAAAAAAACCAAACATGTTTTGAAAAGTGATGGAGCTGCACTGAAGCAGCTCTACGTCTTCCCATCATTTAAGTCATTGGCGAAGGAAGAAATTCCAGTCCAAATTTTGCCTTAATTTGAACCCTACTGAACCCAATGTAAAGATGCCATTTACTTCAAAGAGCTGTGGAGTCCCTGTAGCCATTTACTTTTGCAGCATTTGATCTTTGGTGCAGGAAAGCTTTGGAGTGAGTCATCCAGAAACCCATATGCTCTCAAAAAGAGTGGTAAAATTGCCACCTAAGATTGCAAAGGCCCTCCTGTTACAGGGAGGTTGTCACAGAAAAAAAGCATATGATCACTTAATAAAAGACAGTGTCATAACACACAAACTAGAAGGCTCAATTAAATCCACATGGCATATTTTGTTCTGACATTCCGTCCTGATCCTCAAGTGTTTGGCTTTGCTTTTATAAGAGGGCGGGGGAGGGGAGTGGTAGGTACATAAAATATGTTAGAGTTATTTAGAATCTAAAACATACAAGAAGATAATCCATTCCAACATTCTTAGTACCAAACAGACATAAAAAAGATGGATGGGCTTTTATTGCATAGATAGCTGCCCTTAAAGCTGAAGTGTAGTATCACAGCAGCAACAGATTTTCCTGTCTGCTGTAGGCCACAGCTAAGTAAAGGCTGTGATGAAACCTGTGGCAGTGGGCTCTGTCTGCACAAAAGAGCTTTGCTCATCCACTTTCAGTTCATGTCACACATGAGAGCAATTACTCCCTAATGATGGTTGCTGGCATAGGCATATAATACTCAGATCTTTGTAGCAAGCACCCTAAATGCAAAGGTTCTTTGCAGAATGCCAGAAAGCTCAGCAAGAGCAGCAGAGGTGATGGGTGTCAAGCACTTGGTTAACGAAGGTTTTTTGCCATTGGGAGCTTGGCTATATATTATATAGAACAAATGAAAAAAGAAACCTCAGGTCCCATTCAAGACTGTAGCAGAGCTACACACCACTCCTTTATTCATTCTTTCTGTTTTCTGCCACCTCTGCCTACCCCGGCTCTTTTCTACCCTTAGCTCAGTCTTGATTTCTGCCCCTCCTTTGGGCTAAGATCACCAATCTTCTACTAAATTTCCTTGTTCAAATAGCTATGAGCCTTCAGAACTTCTCAACCCTCTCTGTTCTTGCTACCACAACAGTTCTATTCGTTGGGTTTTGAGTTGTTTATTTTTCTTTGGGGTGGGGTTGCTTTGTTTAAAAAAAGAAAACCTTCCTCACCTTTTGCTCCCCACATCCAAGTCTTCCTGCCCAGCAGACTTTAAACCTATATTTCTTGTATCTCAGCTCAGTCCTCCTCCTTACCACTCTGTTTCACAGCACCAGTTTCTTCCCTGCTCTCACATCCTCATCCAAGTTCTTTCCAAATCCAACTAAATTGTTGCCTAGCCCATCCCATTTCTTTGCCTGATCTATAGCCCTCCTTCCCTTCCACCAGAGGCTGAACTGTTTGTTTCTCTTCTCAAACACAGCACGTGCTCCATTTTGCCAGGAGGGGAAAGACAAACTTGAAAAAGGAGAGAGGCTGGTACTTGACAAAGGTTCAGATTGATGGGTTTCTGTCTAGTCTATAGCAATTCCTGTATACACCTACTTTTAGCTTATATTATTTGGAACAGAAGATTGAAATTCCGCCAAATTTCAGTTCCCTCATATACAGCATAGAAAATCCAGTTTTATTCAAAGAAAACAGCACTGTATTTTATTTTAAAAGTATAAACATGTCACTTTCTTAGAACCTTACTTGAGGAATGTTTTGGCTTTCCTTTGCAGTTAGAGGTTGCACATGGTATGGAAGACAAATTCCAGCATAAAAGTTTATCAAAGTCAGCAAGCAATTCAGAATGGAGGGAGTATTGTAGTGTGAACTGTCAGATGACCTGAATAGTAACTGGTACTATGCTCTTCACTTTAATGTAAAGACATTCAAAACAGTGTCTCAGCTTCTTTAAGACCATAGGTACTGAAGTCTGTCTTGTGAAATCTGCTGCAAGAAAAGCAGACATTCTGGAGAAAGCAAGTTTTAGGTTAACATCAGATTATGCTTACATTAACAGAGGCATTTGTCTCCCCCATCCAACCTATCAGAAGATAACCGACCCCTTGGAGCTTATCAGTAACTTAACATTTAAACTCACTTCCAGCAACCACCAAGATGAACTTCTGGTGGCATTACTGCCTGAAATAATTTCACATGACTCATCAGTTTGCACAGGACATTGTGAAAGGCTGTCCACATTCTGTAGAAATTAAGGTCTTAATTTAATCCACGTGTCTTTCTTTGGGTTTCCTTAAATAATCATTTATCCATGAGAACAGAAGGTTGCAGGTCTGGAGTTATATATAGACACACAAGTGGAGAACAGGACAAAAGTTGCATGCCATTTTGCTGGGCAAACACAACACCTGCATGAAGTGAGAAAGCTGTTACGACACTTTTTGACTCAAAAAAAAACCCAAACCAGAAAAAAAAATTAATCACCAACTCAGTCAAGCAATCACATCATATATGAGCACAGAATCACCTAATGCTGGAATTGTCACAAGTTTCTGTAAAGGCATCTGGCAGCTCAATTAGTACCTCTCAGTCCCACTCACACACTTATCCACTGAGAAGCACTGAGTGATCAGTCAGTCCCAGCAGGGTACATATCATATCAAATAGTGGTGATAGGAGCTATCTAAATCCTTCACAACCACAGCAAAACTCAATAAATGTTTTTAGTGTTAAGGTATTTGACAGCCTGACTTTTAAAAAAAGTTGAAAGGATAATCTTGTCTAAGTAGTTTCATTATGGAGGTTTGGCCCTGGCAACATCCTCCCTGTTAAAGAGCTGTCCAAGAGGACAAATACCTTACTCATTCACAAATACTCAGTGAGCTGTAATACTGCTTCTCAAAGATATGTTGCAGAATCCTTTGAAGACACCATGACAAGAGGAGATATAAAAGATAACCGTGATTTGTTTGTTAGATGCTGTGTTATTTTTTCCCCTTAATATTACATTTCACCCATTGCATTCATCAATAAACTTAGCATGACACTGCCTGACATTTTATAAAATGCAATCAATTATGAAAAGTCATGCTGTTTGAGAAAAATTCATCCTACACTGAAAATACTATATTAGTAACTCTCTCCAAGCTTTTAAGCTAATCTTATTATCCACATAATAATGTGCAGGGGCATAATAGTGTCCAGAGGCACCAGACCATTGCATTAGTCACAGTGGAGTAAGTCTGTAGGAAAAAAATAATTGTCTTGACCTTATCAAAAGTTTTCTGAAGGAAACATCTGAAATCCAGCTTTTCAGACATGGGTAATTTGTTCAGTATCCTCCTTTCCCAGTGACTGAGTGACAAGTGGGATTCTGGCCTCCGCTGTCAGGTTCCCTCCTACCACAACTGCTAATTCAGAGAGCTTACTTAGACTACCACAGACCAGTCTTTCCACACAGAAATCAAAGCAAGCATATTCTTCGATGTTCTGGATCCCCTTCCTAAGAGCTGTGAGGGACTCAATTCTAGCTCTCCCATGGGCTGCATTGACTGAAATGAGAGCAAATCCCAAGCAGTCTTGAAGAAAGAAGTGGAAAGGACAGATACCATTCTTGGCAATCATGTAACAATCCCTGTTCCTTTTGAAACCGTGGTAAGGTTAGCTATTCACACCTACACTAAGAGATTATTTCTTTTTTTCGTTGTATACAAAGTGAAAGAAACTGGGGCTAAAAGTGTAGCCCTGCAACCCCATGTACACATACTGTGTTTCATAAGCTCAGCTGTTTTATAGGTGAAAGTGCTATCAGTCCCTTTCACCTGAAGTGAAAGGTACCTTATCAGCACAACTGTGGCCAGGTTTAAACCTTTAGGCAAACAAGTTTGCTCAGAAGAATCTAATTCCAATCTCTTTATTGCTCACCTAAGGCATTTATTGCACTTGATAGGCTATGAAGAAGGCCAGTCAGATTAATCCCAAGATTATAGGATTGGAACTAATGGGAACTGTTATAAAATTTTGATATATGCCATCTTCCAAATGAAAGAAGATTCCAGGGGGAACTGACCTTTGAGTGCAGGAACCTTAATTACATGTCAGTAGTGGGGTTACACTTTCAATACAAATATGAATGACAAAATTAGGGAGATTCTACTATGGTTGTACTGTATAGAAATAACTCAGAGGCTAGACTTTAGTGAATGTATGGGTTATGTAAAAGACTGAAAAATCATAGGGCCAAAAAAATGCTGACATAGCTGCCATTAATTTCAAGCAAATCTGTGTCAAAAAAAACCCACCAGAACTCTTCATAGCTGATGCAAGCATCAACTCATCTTAACTTCTGATTATACACCCACAGAACTGACACTCTTTTTAGCAGCACAGTGCTCCTTCAATTTGTACCTTTCCATTCACAATCACTGTTAAAGGAAGGAAAAAAGCAACCACCTGCTTTAAATAAGCAGAATTTATTAATCACAAAATAGAATTTCATGGAAAACAAAATAATTTTAAATTAAATCTACTAAAGAGCATTGGCCAGAGAAAAAAGGTGGAGAGCCAGAGTAACTTAAAATTGCAAGGGACCATTGGAGTTCAAACCCAAAGGAGGGAATATTTCAGAGTTCCAAAAGCCTAATTTTAAAATTTTTGAACCAATTTGCAGGTGATGCAGTCTGTGATTGATGACAGTTTGTTTTCCAAATTTGCCTTTAAAAACATGCATAGCAAGTTGCTACTTTCAAACTGATCCTACTCTATTTTATTGCAATTGCTATGTTCAGGCAGTGTTACTCATAATTTCCAACCATCTCTTGATTATGTGGCTCTACCCAGAATTATATTCCCAATGCTTTTATTTCTTTCTACAAAAAAAAATTAAATCCTCTTATACATCTGATGATAGGAATAGTATTTAAAAAAACACGACAAAACAAATCAAAGAATGTTATGATCCTTAAAAGTATCCTTCAGAAAGTAATTCAATGTCTTCAGAGGAGCAGCATTCAAGAAATTGATAAACTTCAGAAAAATCAATACTTGAATATTTCTTACCTAGCTGCTATAAAGAATATGCTGCATAGCATTGTGCAGTACTCCCAATGGCTTTTATTAAAAATTCAGAGTATAACATGGAACATTTACTGATTTTCTGGTGTTTGAATTTGCTATGGCTGGAAGTGCCTGGCACCCACCAAGGAGGAGCTGGCAACTGACCTGTGGTAATAAGTGAATTATACAACCCTTTTTATAAAGCATAGTCTGTCACCCATAACCACCATACATTTAAAACAATACTCACCTGGAAAATACTTAATGTATTAGACCTACTAATAACAGCAACTGGAATACTCAGCTTCAAAGTAACATCAAGACAACGGTACAGAAGAAAGTGCTTTCACCTTACAATCATGCTTAAAAAAATCTTTAAAAAGCTCTGGAAGTACAAGGTACATGCTTGTATGCAGCTTTAGGGTAAAGCCATGTGCTTCCCTGTTCTTACCAGCTTTGCACTGGTTGTCACATACAAGATTACAATGGTCCTACACTGAGTCTGTATAGCACATATACATACTTCTGTCTGCACTGTGTGATACCATTTGCTGTTTACATACCATTTCTTGTTTACTCTCCAGATCAATTATTCAGCCATATGTGCCTGCACAATATAAGAGTTGTTAAAGCACACAAGGCCTAATTATCATTCTAGGTTAAATAACTAAACTAGGATTACCAGAATGTTTATCCAGGCATTTGCATTCAAGAAAGGCTGCTGGAAAACAAGCAAAACCCAAATATTCTCTGAATTAAAACACCTTCAGGAAATGAGGATGGAACTAACTTTAAGGAGCCTATATCCTCTGATCTAGCAGATCTCAGAGTCACAGTGAAAATTAAGAAAACCATGAAAAAGCTTTTGTCACCCAACAGGCAGTAGGAAGATCACTTCTCTGTCAGCTCTATTTAAGGCACTCTAGAGAGGGATGTGATACGCGCAGCTCATATGGGGGAATGGCAAGAACGAGTGGTTTGGCAGGCATAAATAGAAATATTAATAGAGATGCCTTTATTGATTTTTTTTTTTTTAAAGTTACTTTAACAGGTTGATCCATCAAGATCACAGAGCTAAGACTGAAGTGTCCATATTAGGTTAAAGTAGAGCTCCTCCACATTTTATGTGCTCTTTAATGAAAGGTTGCTAAATGGATTTTTGTATTCAGTAACTCAACATAGTTTCCTGGCATAATTAATTTCATTTGCTCATTCTGATCTGGGACCTCTGGAAGTTCTAGACTAATTTTAAACCCTTCAGCATGCTAGCACCAGTACAGTCCCCCAAACAGATGGCAGTCTTCAAGATGGCTAAACAGCTGAAGCAATTCTAAGAAGTCCACAGAATCAAGCTGCACATAGCTTGCAATTGTTCGCATTCTTTCTCCAAGCTAAATAAGAAATAACTTCTGTAACAGGTTATCACAATTAGAGTTAAGCTACATAGTTCCTATACTTAGCACATAATTTCTCTTACGGTCACAGCATTAAGGTGCAGTGATGTGTGCCTCAGTTTTGGTCTAGATAGAATTTGATGCAATTATCTTAGGGTGATAATTTAAAAAAAAAAAATTAAAGACACTAAATATACAGTTAGGAAAAGTCCACACCATTTTGGCACCTAGCTTCCCACTGATTTCAGAAGAGAGAGACAAGGAAGAACAGGCAGTGGGGTGGCCCTCCATCTAGGGAGACATAGGGTTGAGTCCCTGTGAGTAAGAATCAGGGGGAAGGCCAACAAGGCTGATAGGACGGTGGGAGTCTGATATAGACCACCCAACCAGGATGAAGAGGCAGATGAAATATTTTATAAGCAGTTAGGAGAGGTTTCACAATTGCTGCCTCTTGTTCTCATGGGGGACTTCAACTTCCCGGATGTCTGCTGGAAATACAATACAGCAGACAGAGAACAGTCCTGGAAGTTCCTGGAGTGCGTGGAAGATAACTTTCTGATGCAACTGGTGAGGGAACCAACCAGGAAAGGTGCCCTCCTGGACCTGCTCCTTGTGAACAGAGAAGAACTTGTGAGGGAAGTAACAGTTGGAGGCCATCCAGGGCATAGGGATCAAGAAATGATAGTGTTTTCAGTTATCAGGGAAGAAGGTAGGGGGTCAGTAGAACTGCCACCATGGACTTCCAGAGGGCAGCCTTTGGCCTTTTGGGACTGATTGACACAATCCCTTGGGAGGTAATCCAGAAAGGGAAAAGAGGCCAGGAAGGCTGGACATTCTTCAAAAAAGAAGTCTTAAAGGCACAGGAGTGGGCTGTCCCATGTGCCAAAAGACGAGAGCCGGTGAGGGAGGAGACTGGCCTGGCTGAACAGAGAGCTTTGGCTGGAACTCAGGAACAAAAGGAGAGTTTATGGCCTTTGGAAGAGGGGGCAGGCCTCTCGTGAGGACTACAAAGATGTAGTGAGGCTGTGCAGGGAGAAAATTAGGAGAGCCAAAGCCCAACTAGGACTCAGGCTAGCTACAGCTATTAAAGACAATAAAAAATGTTTCTATAAATACATCGGCAACAAAAGAAGGACTAGGGAAAATCTCCATCTGTTGTTGGATGCAGGGAGAAATACAGTGACAAAGGATGAGGAAAAAGCTGAGCTGCCTAATGCCTTCTTTGCCTCAGTCCTTACCAGTAGTACTAGTTGTTCCCTGGACGCTCAGCCACCTGAGCTGGAGGACAGGACGAAGTGACAGATGAAGCCTTCTCAATCAAAGAGGAAATGGTCAGAGACCTGGTACAACACACAAACATACACAGGTCTATGAGGCCGGATGGGTTGCATCCGAGAGCACTGAAGGAGCACGTGGATGTGCTCACCAAGCCTCTTCCAATCGTTGATCAGAAGTCTTGGCAAACTGAGGAAGTCCCAGTGGACTGGAAGGTGGGAAATGTGACACCCATCTACAAGAAAGGCTGGAAGGAGGATCTGGGAAGACCTCATTGTTCTCTACACCAACCTGAAAGGACATTGTAGAGAGGTAGGTGCTGATCTCTTCTCACACATAAATATTGATAGGACAAGAGGGAACAGCCTAAAGCTACACCGGAGGAGGTTTAGGCTGAACATTAGGATTTATTTTTTTTCTCTGAAATGGTTGTCAGGCATTGGAACAGGCTGCCCAGAGAGGTGGTTGAGTCACCATCCTTGGATGTGTTTAAAAGTCATATAGATGTGGTGCTTGGGGATATCGTTTAGGGGTGAACATAGCAGAGTAGGGTTAAAGGTTGGACTTAATGATCTTAAAGGTCTTTTCCAACCTAAATGATTCTATGATTTCCACCAGTGCAGACACAGGAATCAGGCAAGTATATAATGCCATAGATGCTTGCTGTTAACTTATTTTTGGCATTAGCTTAGGAAGGTTGTTCTGAATGATAGGCCAGTGGAACAGGATTTGGGAAAGTCAAATTCCCAGCACAACTTACCAACAGAGCTTCAGCAAATCACCCTATCCTATTTGTTGTTTGGGGTTTTCTTGTTTGGTTGTTTGTTTTTTTTTTTTAATCGCTCTGATGATTAAAACCAGTGGTGAGGAATAAGGCACAGCCTCCAAATGATGTGCTGAAAAAACGGTTCCTGATTTTATTCCTTCAGTTTTGGAGACCACATACAAATTTACTGCTTGAGCTCTCAGTAATGTGGTATTTCCAACCCAATATTGTAACACAGCAATAACTTCAGCCACAGTGAGCAATTCTCCAGTCAGTTTTCAACATGTATCTATGAAAGGGTGTTAACACAAGCAGTGACTCAAGAGACCCTATAGTGTTTTGCAGCTCCTTTTTACTGTGTGGTTTACATTCATAGTTATCTTTTTTAATCCTGGACATGCATTCTATATCTCATCTAGGAGTTTCAGCAATTTTTTTTTCCATTTTTCACAGCACTAAGCAGACAACATGGTCCCCTTCCCCCAAAAAAGTCTGCACAGCCTCTGTATTGCAGTCTGTTGGGCTGAGTGCAGTCTCAAATAACCACAACAAATAGCCTTCACAGCATGATTTTTACACAATACTTTTCCCTATCCTAGAGCGTAAAGCAGTTCTGTAAAATCAGCCATATAAATCAAAACCTTGAAACTGCATTACCTGAATACCTGAATTTGCCATGAAAAATTGCTAAAGCATATTTGCAGACTTAGTAATTCCTTTTAAAATTGTTTTCTCATTATCTACTTACCTAAATCGCAATTTTACCCTTTTCTGAACACAGATCATTAAATTAAAATAGGTTTAACATTTCCCTCTTCAGGCAACCAAGCTTCTTGAGACTCAGGAGACCAGACCACACCTGATGAAACAGAGCAATTCAGTAACTTGATTAAAAGGACTGGGCTGCTCAACAGGATACACCCAGCAAAGTCCTGTGTTGAAGGTTTCATGCACCAGCCTTTTAATTTTGGAATGACATTCAATAAAAGCAATAAATTAACTAATCAAAAGGACTCGAATGAGTGAGCTAGAGATGGCTGAACCTGAACTGAGAAAGCATGCACGTAGATTGAACAGAAAGGACAATAAGCACACACTCCTTCTCCTTTAAAAGGACAGTACCCGCTGGGACAGATACCTATCATACCAGGACTTCAGAGATACACTGAAACCTCTTGTGGAGGGAAGCAGGATATGAGGACTTTCTGAGAATCTCTCTCCACTCTAACACTTAAGTTTTCACACTAGTATTTGCAGATCCCCATTTTCAAATCTCTGACTTCATGTTTCCAGCTTATATTCAAGATGCCCTCATAATAGTGCTGCAAAGCAAGCAATGCACTGCCAAAAAAAAGGTCAGTCCAGGCATGGCCACACTGAGAATTCTATTACTGTGTGAATTAGAAGCATTTCTGCCTACTGTTACATTAGAGGCAATGCAATTCAATAGTTATTAGGAACAGTGCATTGGTAACAACAGTTACTGTACCAGTCACATAGTATTCTATGATCATTATCTACATGTGCTTTGAACGAGAACAGATGTGATACCAGCATGAGAGGCACTCAGAGCGTGCCATTCAAATCCTGCACAGAGCTGAAAAGGTGGTCTTTGACATAGAAGGGACATTCACGTGCCCATCTGACAGGGCCATCAAGGGCACCCACTGGTCTTTTGCACTCATCTCTTCTGTCAAGCAAGAGGAACTACAGACAGACTTGGAGCACAGGCCAAAGCAAGAACCAGGGAGGAAGGGAGATGGAAACAATTCAGAGGAAACACGCACATTTTCCAGGTTTGGGAGAAGTTTTTTTGGCTTTTGTTGGTCTGTTTTTTTAAATAAATAGCAAATCCCAACACTTTCCTGCCATCCCAGAGTGGATGACAGGAGACTTTGTTTCAATGGTTTTAAGCTAGAAGAGGGTAGATGAGATATTAGGAAGAATTTATTTACTGTGAGGGTGGTGAGACACTGGAACAGGCTGCCCAGGGAAGTTGTGGATGCCCCTCCCTGGAAGTGTTCAAGGCCAGGCTGGACAGGGCTTTGAGCAACCTGGTCTAGCAGGAAATGTCCCTGCCCGTGCAGGGGGTTGGAACTAGATGATGTTTAAGGTCCCTTCCAACCCAAACCATTCTACAGTTCAGGGTTTACTGAACCACAGGGTCTGTCCATGCCACACCTAGCAGCAGCCTGTGTACCACAGCACAGATATCCCTCAGTGCAAAGCTCCATGGACACGCAAGCTGACAGCTAACCCACCAGCTCCCTTCTGCAGCCCATTACACGAACACACAATGAGCTCCTGGCACCAGCAATTCACTCCAGTGCACAACACTGATGAGCCTTCACAGAAGTGATCTGAAGCAGAGCTCTACCTCGTCATTCAAAATTCATCTTGCATGAATTCCATCTTTCAGAATTATCTCTTTTAACAGCTCTCCCTTCTCATTTTCTGATTCACAAGCAGCATCTGACAGGACAACGATACTCACTGAGACTGGCAAACTAATATGGCAAGGAAAAAAACAGCCCTTCCTAAAAGTGCTCTTTCTTTTTAATTACACCCACCAGTCATACCATTTCTTCAGCTAGTACAGTCTGCATGCTGTTTGCATTGTCCTTATATCCATTAACATAAGGAAAATTAAATGATGTAAAGGAGAGGCCAGGAAAAACATTGTTTGGACTCCATGCACTTTAAGACTGCCTCTTCTTACAGATGACAGATTCAGGTCAAGGAAGTTCTAAAATGGGACATTACTGCCACGTATAACACAGTGAACAAGTAGTTAGTGTCCTTCCCCTCCCCCCAACCCCAACACACCCTTAAACAGACCTGACTTAAACACATTTGTTTTCGTGATGCATTGGAAACCTTTGATGGCAACATATATGGATATTTCTTTTGCACTTTTTTCTTCCCCATAGTCATGTGTAGCACAGTCCCAAAACCAAAATGCTGACTCTGAGGTAGGCTCGTTTGACTTTACTGTAATCAGCAAAGCACAAGGAATGGAGAACAGAGTTGTAGAAAAACTTACACAATGAAGTGTCAAGACAATAGGGAGGAAATATACATACATATATATATGTATATCTACAAATATCTTGCCACTTTACAAACGAGTAGGCTTTAGGGGAGAACTTGTTTTCACATTTTATTTTCCAATTTACTGTAGAGACAGTAATAAAGTAGAAACTAGAAATACAGGCTCTCGAATCTGTTTCTATTGGCTGCTAAAGATGAGAAAATGAACCATTGCATAAGTTTATTTTCTTATTTCTTATGTCATCATTGCTAAATCATCAGATCTCCCCTAGTCCAACGCCTAAACTGTGCAATGTGCTGAGCTTTTCCTCAACTTAATTTTCCCCCAAGAGCTGCAAGAGTTTGTTTTAACTGTGGAAAACCAGTAGGCATATTAATTACACCAAAATCCAGATATGATTCAGCTAGGTGGTGAGTGCATTATAACATCAGTAGACTACCCAACCACTGACAAAGACAGCAACAAAGTCCTGATTCCGCAACCAGATTGTTATATTAAAGGCAGAAAGGATCACTGTGCACAGGAATTTCGATATTCTGCATTAGAAAGTGAATAATGTTTCACGAAAGTTTTAAAGCAAGCCTGTAATTTATCAGAGTAACAGGACAAACCTTTAAAAAGACAAAAAGATATTAGTAAGACTTACAATAACAATTAATTTACTACATCCACAGTAAGTGCTTCCAAAGATTAAATACTCTCATTATTAGAACACCTTGCTGCAAGACTCTAGCTTATTGAGTATGGTCAGCTGTTTATAATTGGATTACATTAGTTCACTATTTTCCTTTTTTTGATATGAGCTTGAAGTTATTTTTGTCAAGAGACTTCTTGCTGTAAATCAACTTTTAAGTAACACATTCCATGTATAGAAATATGAAAATATGAAAGAAATACAAATTTTAAGAAATTATTTGAAAAAACCTTCCAGGTTGCTGCTACTTTAAAGCGTTCTTGTAGTACTTAATACGGGGGAGGAAGAAGAGAAAAAACAAACCACCTTTTACAGCTACACTCCTTTGTGGCATTAAATACTGTGTCACTGATTCCTATTGAGAAAAAGATTGGGAAAATCTGTTGGGAAAGTATAGCTCCTAGGGTTCAATTTCAGTACTTTGTGACAAAAGATAAATGGCAAAAGTGCCATGTGAGAAAATAAGTAGAAAATAAAATCTGCATTCTGAACCATGAACTTCAGTTTGACCACCAGAATACTACCAGTGAAGTACACAGAGTGGAAAAACTAAAAAAATTAAAAATAAATAAAAAAACGACACCAGCAATTAGCCATTTTGGGACGCTGGCTTGAGAAGATGCTTGTCTGGGCTTGTGGGGTGTTTCTAGAGATAAATGCTTCTTGCTTAGATCTGCCTGCTTGAAAATAGCTTAAAACTAGCTTAAAACTCGAGCTGCACTCAGAATTATAGCAAGCTAATGCTGCACTGCCTGACAAGGGTGGATTTTTATTAAGCAGAGATTTTTAAAATCATCAAAGCCAGATGAAGTGGAGGAATCAACACCGGTGCCTTTGTCTGCACTCAAAAGATATCGCTGGGACACCAAAATGTAAGAACTCTTCTACCATGGTCATGACAGGTACAAACCAAACCTGCTAGAATAGTTGGGACGACCTTGAGCATGTCTGCACTTTAAACTCTTTAACCTGTATTATGTAAAATATATGAACTAGCAACAAATCACAGGCTCTACAAAGATGTCTTATCTAGGTAGCTGTGCTACTTGTCATTGTCTCCTTCCTATGGCTCTGATGGTAGAAAGTACTCTCTAATTTTCCAGAAAAGACAGCTGGCTAACTCAAACCCAGCCCGACATGCAAAGCAAGAGAAACTAGTCTCAGATTTATACTGAAGCAGCCTAGGACATTCTTACTCTGCTTGCAGGGCTGTGGAGGAACAACAATGTCTGGCAACATGGCATTGCAAGTACCAGCAGGTGGTATCAACTTCAAATAGTGCAGCAAAATTAATAACTGTTTGCTGCCAAAGATTTGTATTTTGAGGATTCAGTTAAAGTAGTCTAAAGGAAATGCACATTAGTTAAGGGTTCAGAGCATAAACATGGAGTTTGCATGGCTCACCTGACCACCAGTAACTCGTAAGCCCTCCTTGACTAAGATTTCAGAGCCTGGTAACTTGACTCCCCTTCCTAAGCTTGGAAATAGCTAAGAGCATCTGGGGAGGCATGGGGAGGGGACTCACTGAACTACAGGTAAATATTAGCTTTACTGGACAACCCTAAGCAACAAAAGCAATGTTAACATCTACTGATGGGCTACTGATATTCCCCTACCCTCTTGCAATACAAAATCATTTAAAGTTGAATTAACACATTTAAATGAACAAAGAAACCCTGCACAAAGCCCCAAAATGGTATTTTTTTATTTTGCTTCTCAGTTAAAAAATGTTAGGACATCGCACAGGAATACCCAACCTGTTAAAACCTTTGCATAATCTCATAAAAAAAATACACTAGACAGTAAGGAAAAATTGTTCCCTGAATTTGGTGGGCTGTGGTCCCATTCCTTAATGATACCTCCCCAAGTTAACCGTGTACTAGTTCTTTGTGCCTCTTATGACCCACCCCTTAACAGCTAGGTCTTAAATACCTGGTAACACCCTAATGTGGCATAAAGCTGAACCTCGAAGACTGACAATAGCATGAGGGTAAGGCTAGGACAGCAGACCCTCTCCAGTCACCACCCAGCCCAGAACATGAGCTGAATCCTCCCAGTTTTGTATCAGGGCCCACACCTCTATGCAGGTCTCACCCAGATCCATCCTAGCCCTTCAACTCTCAGCTCAAGAAGCTGCACAGTCCAGCAGCATCTTGTTTCTTACCTCCAGCATAATGCAGATGCTTGTCTTCTCAAACAGCAACAAAGGTGATGCTAATTCTCAAGCATCATCCACTGCTGATTGCATGTGATTTTAAAAATACCATACAGTATCCAAAGTAAAGGACAGGCTAACTGTGTATTGCAACCCAATTTAAGTCACTGTCTTCAACATTCTTCCAGACATTCATTTGGCTGCCAGGCTGGAAAACACCAAAGCTTTAAAGGTTATTAGACTATTGTTTATGACAATGGGAGTGTGAAAGTTTGCAGTCATGATAACATATTCAACTTAAATGAGAAGCAAATTGAAGACATGATTAAAAAACACCCTTACACACAAAAGCCCTGACTGTCCCTTTATGCAGCTGACAAAGCAGCTTTCTTCCACCCTTCCCTACTACATCGTAAAAAAAAAAATAAATCAACATATAATAAAGCCTGAAACGAACAGAAAAAATAATTTAATGGGTTTTTTTATATCCATTATGCAAAGCAATTTTTAGTATAGAAAGAAGTACTGCAGTTTACCTAAACTGACTCTTGAGGGTATTTTACTTAGAATGAATGCTTAATAGATGTTAGCTCAGTTGAAGAAGTAAATAGCTCATGGAAGAGAAATAACTCCAAATCTCTTCATAAATAGTAATTTTTCCACAAGTGCTTCTACATAGGCCAAAAGCATACCTGCACTATTGAAATATCACAAGCAACTATTTCTACCCATAACTTAATTTTTTTTAATAGAAATTAATCAGAATTTTGGGATCAAGGTTTTGCTCTTTTTCTCCAATATACACAAAATATTACAAAAACATTTATTTAGGAGAAACATATAATTATGTGCTGGGCTGGAAGTCCAAACATCCCTCTTCTGGTGCCTCACTGCCACAGATACCCAACACAATCACAGACAAATCTCACAGCCTTGCTGTGCCTCAGTTCCCAGTCACCAGAGCTGGAACAGCATTATTTCCCCTCTTTCCACAAGATTTGAAAAAGCACAGTAAATGTTTGTGACTCATTCACCAAGACACAGAACAGTAACACTATTCACCACTTTTAGGAATTCACAGGCTGGTTAGACTGTGACTTCAAAGGCAGTTTTTCTTTTTAATCTTCCCTTCCTTTTCTTCCTTCCCCAGAGGTTAAAACTTGATCTCAAATACACACCTCATGTAAGAGAGACCATGACAGGGAGTGAAGGCAGATCTGTCACTCTGCATTGCGACACAGCTATCCCTCACTCCTGAATCCTGCTTCCACTAGAATACTTCAGTCCCTCAAAACAGGAACAAGAGCAGAGAAAGCTGTGAGTCACCACTTTCTCTGACAGCTAATAATATACCCTGTGCAATAGCAATACTGTTTGGAGTTTCCAATCAAGTTGAACTGGGTGGGGCAGAGCTATCAAAAATGCTTATTAGAAAAAACAATCTGAAAACCCCAGTTTCAGTCTGTCAGATGAAGTTATTAATTATTTCCACTGACTTTACTAAGTGCTTTCAATTAAAAACTGAATGACAATCCACAACAAAGTTGTTAGCAGCCTCATCTTTTGCCCACAGGATATTGGCCCCAGATGAGAGAGATTCAAGTCCTTCCTCTAACCAAGTGGATTCAAAGACTTTCTTCTCTCCTTCCAAACATCACAGCTGTAAGCACAGTTTACTGATACCACATTAGTCTCTCCCACAGACAGTTTGCCCCTGCAAGTGATGGGCTCTAATGGGACATGAAACCAGGCTGGGGCCTATTAGAAGGCTGGGGAAGGACTGTTCATAAGGGCATGTAACGATAGGACAAGGGCTAATGCTTTTAAGCTAGAAAAGGGCAGATTTAGGTCAGACATTAGGAAAAAGTTCTTTAATATGAGGGTGGTGGAACACTGGAACAGGTTGCCTAGAGAGGTGGTGGAGGCCCCATCCCTGGAGACATTCAAGGTCAGGTTGGACGGGGGTCTGAGCAATCTGGTCTAGTTGGAGATGTCCTCGCTTATTGTAGGGGGGTTGGACTAGATGACCTTTAGAGGTCCCTTCCAACCCAATACATTCTATGATTCTATGAAGCCAGAGGCACTGCACCTCCTCTCCCTACTGCAGATGGCTGAGCAGGGGAGCCAGATGGCTCTCTCATCCTCTGACCCTGCTTCAGTACAAATGTTTTACAGAAAAAGGAAAGTTTCAATCTACCCATATAAAGTGCTCTAACCACTGGCCTGTGCACTGAAGGACCAACAATTCTTGCTGTTGATTTTTTTCAAGGACACCTATGTGTTCTGCTGCATTAAGAAGACTTCACAAATTTTGTTTTCAGGGAAAGGATATTTCATTTGACCGTCCCAAATAGTTAAAGAAGAATCTTTCACTTTTCTCTCACAATACAAACCAAGGTAGATGAAAATGTGCATCAGAACAAACCAAACAAGAATTTGTGGTTACTTGGTTCAGTGGCCAAATAAATGAAGTCCCCAAACCAGACCATGCAAATACAGTAATTCTGCACTGAGTTGGGTACCTGTTGTGCAAAGAAATAACAAGAAGCCAATAGACCTTAAGGCTCACAAACTATACCAATAGACATTTTATCCTAGAATACTTAGGAAAAGCAGCTAAGCCACAAACCAGCTATGCTTTTGGAATCAAATGCTCAAACTACACATTACATAATAAACTCTCAGAGAAAAAAAAACATACTGGAAAACACTGTTTCCTGTCTCACTTTCTGTTTTGAAAGCTTTCCACATGGATGAAATACTTAAACCTCACAGACTATAAGAAAGAATTAATCAGTAAAACCCTCTTAGCATCTTTGCCCTGCAGCAGGCATCCTGGCAAGTCACTTTCCATGGCATATCACAAACCAAACAAACCAAATGTAACTACCTTGCTTTTTACAAGGCTCAAAAGACATTCTAAACTGACAGCTAATGCATTACCTTTTCCACAGAGGTCAGCTCCTGTATTTTCCTCCCAACACATGGCTATTAAGAGCAATTAACACCAATCCTTCACTCATAAGCTTTTAGCTGCATACAAATTTTTCCTCCACTTCAAATGCATGAGCAACTTGAAATTCTATCTTATTTTCCAACTTCAATTTGACTGGGTGGTTTCCATCTGCTTATGCCATCTATATTCACTTTAAAAAACAACCAACCAAAAAAAAAAACCAGCACAAAATCCACCCTGCAAAAGTTCTTTGCTATCAGAGCCAGGGATAAGTCACATCAGAATCAGTTTAGAGAAACTGAATTTGTGGTCTAACTTGTATCATCAATAAGCCAAGGAAACCACAATCAATAAGATTATGTTGGCCTGAAGTTTCTTGGCAACAGCTGCATGAAAAATGTGAGGGTTACTCTCTCCTTTCTCATACATTTCAGAAACCACTGGGCACTGACACTTTTGCAGATATCGTGCATTCTGCTGGCAACTTACACAGTAGCAATCTGTGAACATTGCTTGAGTGCAGCTCATATTTTGTCAGTGAAGTTAAGGAGACCAGCTACACTGCAAGTCACTTGCTGCATTCATCTTCCCTGATTCTCTTGAACTGCAAAAGAAGTGAACCATTTCAGATTGATCAAACTGTCAACATTCCCTCTTTGCTATTTCATTCAACTCTGATTTAGCCTCTGGTCACAGAAAGAAAACTGCGCCCTTTGAAAAATTAGTATCTGACAAGTCATGGATAGTCACTGGGAAATGGATATGATAGCATGAAAGAATTACTCACCTGCTATATGGGTTATTAAACCTAACTACTTCCACAATAAACCACCATCAAAACGTAAGTGCAAATAAGCAAATTAACTCACTAAAGAGAGTGATTATACAGTAAGTATTTGCCCAGAATGAATGCATTGTATTAAGAAGGTAATACAATTCAAGTAATGTAAAAATCTGCTTTTTGCCAATTGTGATCATAAATGCCTACAGAACACATTTGGCTTAATCATCATCACTTGTAAAAGTCATGCTGTAAGTCTTAAACTTACACAATACAGACCAGATTTAGACTTTTTAAATACTATGTAGGTAGTATTTATCTAAGAAAAGTGTGAAGACTAGATTTATTTCAGTAAAAGAAAGCTTAATAGGGCAGGAAAGGAAACCAATACATTAACATCACAAGTAGCAAGGTATAGAAATTAAAGATTCGTTTAAGGCAGGAGAGAAGCATCTTTCACTGTGACACTACTTTCTGTGAACACTGGTTAAACTTCAGATAAACTGGTTAAACTTGAGTTCAAACCAAAGCCATTTCCATTGCAGACTAGAATAGCTAACTTTACAGCTTCCCCAGTCAACCCTCCTGATAATCACTGCTAACCTTCAAATATGTCCCTGAGCAATTAACTCTAAAAGGTTTCAGGATACTTCCTCAAAAAAGTTTTTGCTGCACTTCAAAACAACTGTCTCTGATTTTCTTTTTTTTTTTTTTTTTTCAACAAACAAGGCAAATCTTCAGCTTAGACAGCAAATTCCACATGAACACTTGGGAAGAAGACTGCTGTAATAAATTTCAACTGAATACAAGAACCATTGCAAGTTGTTTTGCTACAGCAGGAAGATCACAGGTGGACTGAAGGCAGGCCTTCCATTGCATCACATTCTGAGAAAACCCTGCTCTCATGAGACCCCACCTGGAGTACTGTGTCCAGTTCTGGAGCCCCCAGCACAGGAAGGACACAGAGCTGTTGGAGTGAGCCCAGAGGAGGGCCATGAAGATAATCAGAGGGCTATAGCACCTCTCCTGTGAAGACCGGCTGATAAAGTTGTGATTGTTCAGCCTAGAGAAGAGAAGGCTCCAAGGAAACCTTATAGCGGCCTTCCAGTAACTGAAGGGGCTACAGGAAAACTGGGGAGGGACTTTTTACAAGGGCTTGTATTGAGAGGAAAAGGGGGGATGGCTTAGAACTGGAAGAGGGGAGATTTAGATTAGACATTAGGAGGAAATTCTTCACTACAAGGATAAGACACTGAACCAGGTTTCCCAGAGAAACTGTGGAGGCCACACCCCTAGAAGTGTTCAAGGACAACCTGGTATAGTGGGAGGTGTCCCTGCCCATGCAGGGGGATTGGGACTAGATTATCTTTAAGGTCCCTTCCAATCCAAACCATTCTATGATTCTATAAAAAAAGAGGACTTCAGAAAGTATACAGTCTTGTCACTCACTTTGTTGTTTCCAAAAACAAAACTAGCAGAAATTGTCATGTAAAGACTGCTGAAATTTGATGGCTCTCAAACGGAATACTTTACAAAAAAATCCCACAACAAAATAAAACAACAAACCACACAACACACCCCACACCAAACAAAAAACCCACACACAAACACCACTACTCCAGTGCATAAAAATAATCCTTAACCGTGTTTTACAGTTAGTTACATTTTACTGCAGAAGTAGTGAGATTACTGATGTGCCAGCCACTTTGATAACACCTGATAAATGCTCATGCCGCTATGCCTGCAGCTTTAAGTGGCACCTCTTAGATGAAGATACCACAGTCTCTGTCCCTATTCATAAGAAGCAGAGGGAAGTTGCTCTCACCACACTTTACGTAACTCTGGCAGCACAAGAGGGGTTGAAATTACAGCAGCAAAAAGAACAAAGAGCATTAATAAATAGCTGGTTTACAAATTAGCACCATTACCTGCTGCATTGTATCAGAAATCTTAGCTCAAGTAAAGGGGAAAAAAAAAAACAAACAAAAACCCCCCACAACCTAAACCACAGTATTTTCACAATTTAACTTTTCTGACTTTACATCAGAAATATATTAGCTTCCTTGATGTGCTCCAGAAAGATCTACAATATAAGCAAGCTCTGCCTCCTGTGTAGAAAGGATCAAACATATTTGAAAGTCTACTTTTTGAAAACTTTGTAAAATCACAATGGATGTGGCTGAAATACCAATTGCCCCCCAAAGTGAATTAACTGTATCTCAAAACTTCATGGTGGACACTCTCTGTCCTTGAAACTTCCAGATGATTGAAATCTCACTTCCTTCAGAATTTTTTTCCAGTTACACTACTGTTCCAGTGAGAAAATTTTCCCCAGTGTTTGACTCGATTTTGCACTGCAGATCACAAATGTTCCAAGTCTGTAAAGTTAAAAATAAGTTTGTTTTCTCTTT
Source organism: Hemiprocne comata (assembly GCA_020745705.1). Classification (NCBI taxonomy): domain Eukaryota; kingdom Metazoa; phylum Chordata; class Aves; order Apodiformes; family Apodidae; genus Hemiprocne; species Hemiprocne comata. The sequence goes on from CM036587.1 coordinate 46,573,987, forward strand.
TTATGACATTCAAGATGGGAATAATTCCAGCATCAGTGAAGGCAATATAAGTTTTGTTTTGCATTTCACAAAAGTCAGAACTTCACACACTTTTTTCATTAAAACCCACTTGTAATTTTTGATCCTTTACCCCTCAGGAAATACCAAAAGTATTTTATCCTCTCTTCATAAAACCTGTTCTTATTTTTCCTTCTCTCCAATTTTACCTACTGTACCACCTTTTCCTGACTGTGAAATAGCATATAATATAGCAGGGTAGTGCACTGGTTCTCACCCATAGTCAATCACTCCTTTACAAGTCTTGTCAACATCTTGAGCTTCATATTCCTCTATTTCTTTCAATGGCTTTTGTGTTCATTTGTTTGGGTTTTTTAAGTTTTTCTTCGCACATGCAATCCGTATCAGCACCACTTGTCACTGTCTAAGAGCAGGCAAAGAGCCAATTACAAACCACATTCGGGTCAGAAATACATACAAAAACACATTGGTGGGTAAAAGTCCAGAACAGAGAAGGCTTAAGTTACAAGGCTTCTCCTGCAGGCATCTAGTTGTTTTGAAAGTAGTTCAAATAACCTTGCAGCTACTATTCACTGTGTGTCCTCCTAAGGGAACCAGCACAGCGTAGCTCATACTGATTTCACACCTCAGCTTTGTGCGAATCCTCTTCCTAGGGGTTCATCTGTGATCCAAGGCCTAGTTTTGACACAGCAGAACTCAGTAACCTTGGGTGAAACTTCTCAGGAAATTGCCAGCTTGCAAGAAAGCTGTGTAACAATACTTAGACTAGAGCCATGATAGATAAGAATGGTAAATTTGCAGCTTGACATAAGATGCTTGAAACACAGGCTGTCAACAATTCAAGGACTCAGGGAAAAACAAAAACCTATGGAAATCTATGAAAACTTGTAGTGGAAAAAAATCTGTAAGTCAGAATACAGCAACTCAGCAACATGGAGAATCAGTCCATCCAAGACGCAACAGAAGTCAACATTTCCCAACACTAATGACTGCCAGACCAGTAACAGTGCCAGCACAGGTGAGGCCACAGCTGGATTACTGTGTCCAGTTCTGTGCTACTCAGAGCAACATGGACACAGTGGAGAGAGACCAGCAAAGGGCAGCAAGGAACATGAAGGGACTAGAGCACCTCACGTAACAGGAAAGGCTGAGAGTGTTGGTTGGGACTGTTCAGCCTCAAGAAGATGACTTAGGGGGATCTTCTTAATGTGTGCAAATACCTATAGGGAGGGCGCAAAGTGGACGGAGCCAAGCTCTTCACAGTGATGGCAGGTGAGAGAATCAGAGGTGACAAGCACAAAATCAAATACAGGAGGTTCCCCCTGAACATCAGGATACAGGTTTTCACTGTGAGTGTCACCAAGGACCAGCACTGGTTGCCCAGGGAAATTGTGTATTATCATTCCTTGGAGAAATTCAGAAACCACCTAGACACAGTCCTGAAAAACTGGTAGCCTTGCTTGAGCAAGGGGGTTGGACCGAATGGCCTTCAGAGGTCCTTTCTAACCTCAGCCATTCTGTGATTCAGTGAACTAAGTGTCTTGCCTGGAGGTGGTATGTCAACACTTTGCCTGGTTGCTCACTAATCCTAGTTATTTATCATACCTCTCAGTCAATAAATACTTGGTTTAAATTTATAAATATAAATTATATATAAATATATAAATTTTTATATATCTTGCTTTCGTAGTCTCTTTGTGCACATAAAGGGTGAATGAAGTGAGCAAGAGAAAGCATTACAGATAACTGCATTAGCTTTTCCCCATGGGGACAGTTAACAGGATCTGGATCTATCTAACACGATATATGCCGCTGACCAAGTACACTGAGTAGTTCTTAAAATTCTACTGTTACTAATGCACTCATGAAATAAATCCATGACATACCAGTCCATGACATTTAAGAATTAAACACCTACGACTACTTCTCCAATGAAAGCTCCTTGCAATTAGTTTTATTCAATGTTGCAATTATACTTATTTTTCAAACTGTTTTGAGTTGATAGGGAAGTATTACATCAGTTTATTCAGGTCTATCTTGTAGTATCTCTTCCTTGGGTCCACAGTTCAGCATAGTCCACCTATAAACAAGCCTAATAAAATTCCACGCCCCCATATTTTCTTGTATAATCACTCAATTTCATATCATTCTTGGTACTTATAATAACTATAGAGTGAGACGATATTTAATTCAATACTAAGGGATAATCTCATAAAACCACATTTTTTTAAATATTTTTCTGTCTTTTTGTGTATACTTTGCTCTGAATCAGCCATTCATTACAAATCCATGCTGAGGGAGATGAGGTTTTAGTCTCTTGTTTCTAATGATAAGCTACGTCTGACATTTTAAGCTGCAGTTACAAATTAATACGACAAACATTTATGTTGAAGCTTCATCTTCTAGGCCTTCAACAGACACAAACACAAGGAATCTGAGCTTGTGAAGAAAAAGTGACTTTCAAATACAGTTCACCAGCTTTCCCAGTTCTCACTACTTTATAAAAGTATGGCAAATTCTTTCTTACTGAAGATAGGATTGTGATGATATGAAGAAGAAAGATTAGTGTTGCCATTCTTCCTATAAGTTGCACGTAAGCTTTCATGGTATCAAATCAAAGCTGACATAAATATTTATTTGGAATCTCTATCAAAGTTAGCACAGCTAATAATGCGAAGCAAAATCAAAATTAAAGTTACTCAAGCTGCATTTAATCTAGATGAAAGACAAAAGGGCTTTTCCCAAATTCAGGGAAAATGAGATGTGCCTTAAAAATTACTGCTCGCTTTTTCTATGCCCGTCTATCGCTACCTCCTGCAGGTACTGTCAGTCCCGACAGATGGGAGCTGTCATTGTATTTTATACATCTGCAAAACAACAAAAACTCAAGCTGTAGCACAGCAAACCTCCTTCCATTTCTTCCTCATAAGTGAAGCTGAAGGCTCAGCCCAAACCATTAACACAAGTCTAAGACTGAAAGTCTTTCTGTAAGTCCAAAAAGAACTTGCCCATGCAGTTTACAAGCTGTTTGCAATGCATCACAGGGAACTGGACCCTACTTACACCACTACGACAGACAGGCTAGTCCAATTTTCTATTTCCCCCTCCCTTATGCTTCTCCTCTATTTAATCTGTACTCTAATTCCATATAAATAATTTCATGGATTTTTTACCCCTTCTCAATTCATTGATCACTATGCAAAGCTGAGCCTATCTGGCCCAATGTCTGCCAAGATCTCAAAGTAATTTTCAGTCTTTTTCAGTGAACCTTGATGATCCCATAAAACTTTCACCATAAATTAATAGCCCATTAAAAGAATCTGCATATAGCTGTTACCAACACATGATGTATCAAGGCAACATTTGCATCAGGGGTATACAAATGATGTGCAACTCCATCAATTCACAAATGTAATTATAACAACAGCAAAAATTAGCATAAAGCCAAATATGAAACAGCTGTCTACATTACTTAGCAAACTGTTAGCAGTGGGTTATCTATTTGTCCACATTTCCAAGGATTTTATCGGCATTGACATCCAAGTGCTAGTCACTTACAGCCTTCACGTGACTATACAGATATAGTCTTACTGCAGATATTTTACAATACATTTTTAATTTCAATCCAATTCTGCATGTATCAGAATATCCAGTTGCTTACTGAGAGAATCCTTCTAGATAGAAACTAAGGTATTAACAATCCTAGTCCTTCACATTATGCAGAGCCACAGCGACACATTACCAAAGGCAACGGTCTTGCCTGAAGGTGCTGAACATAATGCAAGAGGCAAAACCTCCTGAAGTAAACAATCAAAAAAGAGATAGAAATTAATTCCAAATACCAGTCATGTCCAAGCTGCACCTTATAGCCAAATGATTGGCTTTTGCCACCTGTAAGAAGGGCATCCTGTCCTCTCCAGATGTACAGTGAATGTCTGTCTTGCTGCCTGACTGCTGGCAATCCTTTTAACATCTAGTGATCAATTCATAGTAAATAATTCGCTGAAAGAAATTGCAGCAGGCCCTAGAATAGGGAAGCATGGATTAACTGCACAGGTATCCTGCCAGAGCAGTTTCTTCCCATCAAGAAAACTTTTCTTGCCTAGGGCACACCAGCTTTCCATTTGTCCACTGTTCAATTCAAGGGAATTTTTTTCTGTACTACCGTAACTTTCTGTATCAGCCACTTAAAGACTTTGCTGACCCATGAATAACGCTCATCAGCAAATTAAATGCTGTAGGTACTCCCCCTGTGTCAATGATGCATCTATTGAAAATAAATGAGGAATCAGTCACATGGGTAGCTACAGCTGGGAATCACTGTTCTAGCCACAAACAGTTGGCCTTGCCAAGGATCTTCCCAGCAGCCCATCCTGAGGTCCTTCTTGCATTCCTTTCAATCAGGCTACCACAGAAGCTGGCAGCCTTTTCAATTCCAACTTTGGAGGGCCTGGAAGATAGGAAAGGCTAGTGGTTAGATGATGTCAGGGAGGGAGGTGGACAAGCTCAGGCTGACAAACTCCTCCTGGTCAGACAAGTTCCTGTATATAACCAGGCCCATAAGACTTTGCTGTCTCCTCTAACCTAGAGAGAGACCCTGTAGGTGGTGAGACACACACAGCTGTCAAAGCTGCATTCTCCTTGACTCACAACCCTGTTCCAGCAGCTCACCCACCTGTGCAGAGGGCCTGGTCCCCATGGGAACCAGACAGGACATTCAGTCACCTTCTCCCCAGGGCCCTACAACACCAGGCTGCTTTGCACTGGGATGCACTGCAAAGTTCATCCGAATACAACTTCGAAATGAATCGCTTCGATTTCACTGACACCCCCATGCAGACCACATAAACACTGACTGCACTTTGAGCAGCTGTATTTAGGCCAACTTTATGTCGTTGTTGTCGGTGAGGTAAGACCAGTGGTCACCGTGAACAGGTGGAGAGCACCCAGGCAAGTAGTGATGTAGTTTACCCGAGGAACGGATCAGGTAAATTGGGGTTAATTGCCCCGCTCCGCAATCCAGCCGGGATCCCTGGGGCGGGGAAAGGGAGGTGGCACTTGCCGCGCGCCTGGCGCGCCTAGCATCCCCGCGCGCCGCCGGTCCTCGGGCGCCCCCTGGCGGCTCCGCCCCGCTGCCGGCGGGCAAAGGGGCCGGCCCCGGTGTTAGAATACGAGAGAGAAAGGGAGAAGCCCCCGAAAGACTTCCCAGCGAAGCCTTAATTGAGCCACTTGCAATATTAACGTTTCGGTGTTTGTCTGGTAGCATGTAGGATCCCTCTCTTAATGACTTTTTGCAGTTGGGATGGTCTCTAAAGGCCCGCGCTGAAATGCGTAACAAGCACTTTAGCCAGCGCGGCGCTCAGCTGGAGCAGACTTTGTAGGTATTGTATTTCTGCAACCTCACAGCTGTGATTCAGCAAAGCACTCGAGCTTATTCACCAGAACACTTGGCTATATGTTAGTTTTTAAGCACGCATGTAGCTCCCCTTATCTCTGCTTTGCTTTTTCTAGGGCACAAATGCCACTTTGGAACTTACCTTTTTTTGAGAATCAGGGCTCTTTAAGGACATGCACACCACCCTGCAGACAAATATGTACCTGGACGAGAGCAAGAAGGCACCTTCACAGCTGCATAAGTGTTTGCAGTGCAAAAGGGCAAGCAGAAGCAAATTAACACAACTTTTGTTAATTTGCAGAAAACACAGAAACTACAATTGGCTGATTAATGGAAGACAACATGAGGTTCTTTGGCTACTCAGATTTGAGTTTTCACAGAATAAACATCTCCTGCTGCCAACAGCATCAGTGGCACATGTAACTAAACCAGCAAAAGACGCTTTGGTTTCAAGCGCAGACACCAGCAGAGCTCCTGTGGGCAGCACACCTCGCTACAAAGAGGTTTTGCTGTCAGACATCTAAAAAAACGAAACCGTTAAACCACCCTTTAAAAATCGAATGTTGTGGTTTTCAAGAGCAAAACTAGACTTAAACTTTGAGTCACAAAAGCTAAAACCCCAAAGTTACCATTTTGACAGCAACCTCTACACAGCTCCTTGTAGACATGTAGCATGTATTCTTTATTCTCAAGTAAGAACTTCTTGCTTGCTTAAAGTCACATGAAGTGCACTACAGTGGATGATAGTAAATTTTAGTTTGGGTATTTATGTGAACTGTTGCTGCCTAATGGTTGCATCAGGAACCATAATGCTGACCGCTGTCTCACACTCAAATTCCCCACTCTCACAGTCCATTAACAGTGTTGTTTTTGCATGGAGTCTCCGAGATTATTTTAAAACATTAAAATAACAAACCTAGAAAAAAGGAAGCTATGACAGCATAATAAAATACCAATGCTTACCAAATACCATGTGCATACAAGGCAGAGAAAGCCATATAAGAATAGGAAAACACTTTTTAAACCTCAGACATTGACAGCCAACCATTAGATGCAATAACTAGAAGTATTTTTATTTTATAGCGTAATTCAAACCATTTACAGCAAACAATCCAGGTAGGATTGCCAGTCTACAGCTTCTCCACCTAGCTTCAACTTCTTGCTCTTTCAGACTTCTCAAGTGACTCATCAAGGCACTTAGTCCCTCCATATCCATGGTACTTTCCTATCCCACTGCTATGAAGACAAATTAGCAATTGTTACACATCAGTGATAGCTGCCATATAAATGTTTCCTGTAAAACAGCACTGGACACACAACACCACGTGTACTCCATTAGCTCTTCTGTGTATGGAGAGCTCCAAGCTTTGGCATACTGTTAAGAAGACAGTTTTTCTCTCCAAGGTACAAACATCCAATATTATGAGTAGAATTACTTCACCGTAATTCACCTCATTCCAGTATTTTAAACTGGGGTATGTTCAAGCTCCCTATTTTAGAAAAATCTCTCCCCAAAGATTAGGAGATGGACAGTCAGGAATGATAACCCAGCTACGTGTTGGTGACTGAGCTACACAAACTGATAATGCTCTTCACATGCATATTAATGATCTGTATCAGAATGTTATCAACAGCTTTACTGAATACTTTTAACTTTAGTAATACACAATTTCTTTTCCATCATGCTAGCCCAGGAAAGCTGTTCAGAACATGCCTCAGTTTTTCTACAGACTTATCCTTGAGGATATTAGGTACATATGTTTACAGATGCTGAATTGACATGCATGTACTCATACTGGATCACGGTCTCAGTTTGGGAGCACCAGTACTGAAGCAGCAAAGCTAACAGCGTTACACTGGTATGCCCTAGTTCAGAAACACCACCTGTTAGTTTATATCCAAATCCAATTGCCCCAAACACAGCAAATACACCTGCCCCACTATGGATTATTTTAAGGCTATTTTAAGTTTTCCACTAATGTGCATTTCAACTCCACAGACCACAATACAGCATCTTTTTCTCACTCAAAGGGCTAGACTTTTGCCACTTGAAATTCCAAGGACCCAAGAAAAAACTTGAGAAATGCCATCCCAAAGAAGTTTTCTCATATGAAAGTAGTTACGGCACAAATAAAAAAATGTAGGGTTTTGTCTACCCTCCCCAAGTCTGGTCCTATACAGCTCCCATGTGAAATGCAAGGAAGTTTCCATTTTATTTTACTTACTTTCACACTTTAAAAAAAGCAATTTACAGCAACGTTGGCCGTTGCAGCAACAAGAAAAGTTTCACAAGCAACTGAGTAGAATCCATTATCTGCTTACTGTCAGAGGTATTTTAGGAACACAGAAAAAACAGAACAGCAACAACTGAATAGCTCTCCTGTGAAAATTGCAACCTGCAAGCTTTTCTGTGAGCAATTATCTGTTTTCTATAACATTTCTGCATAATCACACCAGAAAAGATGCTCTTTAGTGGGGACACTATGATTACATGTATGCCTGTACATCTTTTATTACAGCTCGGTCCCTGGCTCTTAACAAGGTCTTCTGAGGCTCAACAGCAACGGAAGCAATAAGGAATAAAACAACTTTAGGATGAAGACAGTTGATTTCACCTGGCACTGCCATCAAAACACATGGAGCATTTCTAAATTTCAATCACTGTCTCCAATGTGTATCACTCACTTATCTGTTTAACAAAGTGGTTTAGTCTTCTTTAAGGAAGGTATTACAGTCTTCCCACTCTCCTGGATGTGTCAAGTAGAAAGGACTGACTCCTTAAAGTGAAGCACCTAAACTAATTTGGCGTGAAAGTACTTCAGCTGAACCGGTGAAAACAAAACCCAGATGCAAAGTTACCTAACTGATCCCATACTGCACATCCCTAGCCAGTTGTGTAACAAACCTCAGGACGATTTTACAGGTCTTAATCAGGCAAAACTCCCCACTGATTTTCACAATGGAGCTCTAATCAATCAAAAGCTGTAAGAACGGCATCCGGTTTTCTCCATTTTAATAAAAAGGTTTATTTTGAGCTAAGAGAACATCAGAATCTATGAACTCAACAAGCCCGTAACTCTCGCTTTAATGGCATAAGGAAATTTCCCCTGCGTTTTATCTACCAGACCCTGAAAGTAATCTCATCGGCATTCTTGATTTAGGTGGTATACAAATACAAAAAACAAACCAACAAAACCCCCCCTAAAATGACATAAACAGTTTCACAAATAACGGACCTGTTCTCCGGCTGCGACCTTTGTACGATAACTGAAAAAAATGATGGCACGGGCGGTGGGAGAGTCACGTCTCTAAGCAAACTACATGCCCGTTGGGTAAAGGGGAAGACAAGAGTCCCGGCTCGGACTCCTCCCTGAAGTTGCGCCGCTCTCCGCGGTAGCCGGGGAGCTGCAGACCGCGGCCGCTGGCGGGAAGAGAAGCCACCTGCGATGCGTCCACGAGCAAGCGGCGGGGACCGGCTCCCTCCCCGCGGCGGTGCCCGTGACCACACCGAAACCTCGGCGAGAAGACCCGTGCGGAGCGGCGCAGCCGAGGGAGGCAGGGAAGGAGGGAGGAGGGCGGGCTGCGAGGCGCCCGCTCCACGTGCGCCCCTCTCCGCACCCGTCACCAACGGCTGCAACTGCCCGCGTGAAGCCTCACGCCGTAACCGACACCAACGGCCATGGGTGGCAAAGTTCCGCGCACCCGTCCCGCCGCCTCCGCTCCCCAAGTTCCCCTCAGGGGCGCCGCCCGCCCATACCTGCCTGCCGGTGGCGGGGAGCCCCCTAAGCCCGCACCGGGTCCCTCTCAGCGGCTGGCGAGAGAGCAGGAGCGCTGTCCTTCCAGCAGGGCGAGCCTCATGTGAAGAGAAGACAAGGGAGCCCGGCGGCTCCACCACCACCGCCGAGGGGAGGGGACGGAGGGAGGAGGCGGGTGTGCAGGCGAGCCTTGACGCGCCGGGCGCTCCCCCCGCTCGGAGCCGCCCCGGTCCCGCCGGTACCGGAGCCCGCGGCAGCGCCCCCTGGGGGCCACGGCAGGGCGGGAGCCTGCCTCGCCCGCCGGGCGCCGTCTGCGCGCCTGGCACCCCTCCCCGTCGCCGGTGTCAGCCCGCGGCATCAGCAGGGGCTGGCGAGGGCGGGAGTGGTGCTGGACACCCTCCGGGTCTCTCCTGTGAACGTCTCTGCCCTCCCATCCGGGAGCACCGAATCCTTCTCTGGGGCCGTTTTGGCTAACCTGATCACCGGGGGAGGAACTCCGCTCTGCCTGAACTGTTGAGAAGCTGCGAGCAGGGGGTTAACGGAGCCCACCCAGTGTGTCCGGTGAGCCTACTGACTCAAGTTAAACATTCGGTTAAATTCGAGCTGTAGTATCTGCAGGCTGGAAGGTGGTGCAAATGGATCAGGGCCCACAGGCCGGAGGAGCAGCAAGACGGCGCAGGCTTGGCTGGGTGCTGAGAGGCCGCGGCTCCTCCTGGCATCGGGGCTCTCGCTGATTATACAATGCGTCTACAGACGTCTTGACAGGGAGAAGGGATAGGATGGCCCCAACTAAGCAAAAAGTAATTCCTACAGTTAAAACACAGCACAAGGACTTGGGATATCAGGATTCACTGTTTGACTTTGCCCACCTATGGCAGCCACTGAGTTCTTGATCTACCAAGCAGCTGCGGCGATGCTGAAGTGCGCTCTTGTGAAAAGTCTGGCTGGCTTCCCAGAAATCCTCACATTACGCAGAGATCTGGATTTGCACTTGTCAGTTAAACACGTGCCTAAATGTTTGTGGGATACAGCATCTTTGTGCCATAGTTCCCCATCTGTATAATCTAATTTCCCCTCCCTACCTCACAAGAATCTGATGATTCCTAAATCCATAAACCTCTCCGAGGCACATCGATTTGACAATGCTAAACCTCCTGGGGCATAAGCACAGAGAGAAGGATGCTGCAGCTGCATCCCATCCTTCCCCAAATAAGCATAAATATATACATACAAAACATTTTGAAAGGAAGATGTCTCCAGTGATGCAAATTTTTCAGAAAAGGAAAGGAGCACAAAACAGAGACAAATCAGTCCTATGCTGTGAACTTGACGTCAGGTGTTTGCTGACCTGGCAAATCCTGGACTGCTGCTCCTGAGCACTCTGAGGTGTGAAACTGAGAGCAGGCAATCAAACACATTTGCTAGCCCAAACCAGGAACACTCATCACAAGTCTTCCAAATTAAAAATAACAACAACAGCAACTGCTTGGGGTGTAGCTGAAACCTTCTGCCAGAAAATCCTGACTCTCTCATTAAAGATTTGAACATCATACAGTTGCGTGTTAGAAATATACACTGTAAACCTGATTTTTTTCACAGTGCAATTAAATGCAAAAAAAGAGCAGCATTTCATTGAGCATATTATGCAAAAATATTGCTGATCAGTAATTTGTTCACTTGCATTAAAATCAAAGATCAGTCATTATAATTTTGCGTGAACAGAAATAAACTTATTTTACTTTTATAGTACAGTGAGATTTACATAAAAATGATCTAAATATAACTTAACTGTCATAAAGTTTGATTTCCCTTGTTGTTTCTGCTTACCTCTTCTCTGTTACTGTTTTTGTAAAAGTAAAGCTGTGATTTTTTTTTTTCTTTATGCATGGAGTGGACAATAGTTAATCAAGTTCTCCAGAATGCCAAGGTTTCCCTTAGTCTTACTTGGATCTCACAAATCTTTTAGCTTAATAACTGTGGAACCATATTGCACTGAAACATGTTGGTGAAGCCTCCAGTGGAAATCCATGCATCAGTATAAAGGCAGATTTGTGCTATCCCAGAATAACTCCTGGGGCAACGGTGCTTCGTTTCCAGACTCTGTGTGCTGTGTCATGGCTGGGAACCGTGACAGCACGCTGGATCTGCTTCCTGCTGGCAGGACACAGCCTCTCTGCACACCAGGATGTCGGATGTTCAGCTCGGCTCTCTAGAAAACATCAAGAAACCCAGGATGCCCTGCAGGAATGCGGGAGATCTCACACGTCTGTGGCTTTGGCAAGATTTTCACAAAATGTGTTTGTCGTCTAGCTGTAGATGGGAGCCTACCACTTGGGTAACCTACAGCAGGGAACTGTGATGGGAAGGAGCAGGATCCCACTTCCATCTGCACTTAGCTGAGCCTGGATGAAGACTAATGTGAGATTTCTGTTCTCTATCTTACGCTCCAGCACTCAGATCGTATTTCCCGTTCTAAGCCATGGATACAATAAGTGCCTTGAATGTGACCCTGTAGTTATGTGCCCACGCAGCTACATAACTTAACGTTTCCTCTGCTTGCTGGTACTACCTGATAGTCTCTTGCTGGTATTGCTAAAGCACCTAAGAGGACAGAGAGCTGCTGTAAATTAGGACAGAACTGCTGAAATTACGCGCGTCCTCCTGTGGGTGGCATCAGAATATCTTCAGTGGACCAGGGCTTGCTCAAGAACGAGAGCGGAGAGGGATAATATTCCTGCTTACCACCAGCCAGTATGATTACAGTGCAAGTCCTGCTTTTGCTAAGAAGCTCACATAAACCAGTAGATCTTTAAATTAAATAAATTACTTAAAGAAGTGAGAATTAGCATCACTCCATCAGCCCTCTTAATTCTGACAAAGCTCTATTATGCCTTGCACCTGTGCCCTGTACATATTGCAGTAATGACAAGAGGAGGATGCAAATGCATTATTAAACCTCTCAGCTTCTACACCTTCAGCAAAACTAGAACTTCACTATCACAAGGAGTCGTTTCATATCTTTTCATGTAGGCTTCAATCAGATGGTCACAATTGATGAACACAAGTGAATGTTGTGACGAACACAACAGAAGTGTAAGTACAAGCCAGGATATCAGAGGCTACAGATTTAAGGTCTCTATTTGTAACCAAAGCAGAGTTGTTATGTGTTTTTAAAGTGTCATGTTACAACTGTCATGCTTGTTTCTGGTAGCTGTGTAGATCAGCGAAGACCTTATTAGACTGAGACAAGTCAGTGCACACTCCCAAACCAAAATGCACTCTCAGACACTCAAGTGCTAATGTCCAAAGCTATATTGGTGTAACTGCTGAGCAAATGACTGCCTTTCTTACCTGCAAAATATTACACATCCAATATTTCTTAAGAAAAAGATGAAAATACAAAGCTCATTCATGGGCTAATTTTAGAATACTTTCTTTAGAATTTGAGAGAATGCCTTGTACTGTTCCGTTGCTCATATGACTAAATTGCACAGCCTGAGACCATAACCACAACAAAGCTTAATTGACTTACGCCCAGCAACCACCACTGGTTGTCAATGGGAGAAAACAGGAACTTCAAAAACATAGAAGGAACTGTGTGTGGTTTTTTTCTTCTGCTTTAAAATAATTTTAACCGTTACAAGTTGGTGTTTGTTGGCTTGGCAAGCACTCATCTGCTCACCTAACATTTACACCTGACTTTTGTACCAGACTTGTACCCAATTTTGATTAGGAACTCCAGTGAGACTGTTGCTGCAAAAGGCTTGGAATACTCGCATTGGAGACTAAATCTTGGAGATCTTCACAATCAAGTGACTAGTGAGGTCAGACCCCTTTGTTTTAAAATATGTGAAAGAAGGCTGAGGTTCAAATAATCCATCGTCTGAAAACTAGGTTCTTTTAGAGTGCTTCTAGGATCAGAAGTCACATATGCTTCCCTAAAACTCACTTCTGATCTATGCTGATAAAAAATCAACTCCAGTTTTCCTTTTTCTCCCATGAATTTATTCTTAATGAAGTTACGGTTGCAAAAAAAGTAAGATTTGTTCTCCTGAGATTTAGAGTTATTAATCTGTGTGCACAATAGTAATCCTGAGTAGGCAGCACAGAGACTGGATGTTTTTTTCTTGTCAGAAGTGGTGTTATTCTTAGTTCTGTATATGGTTCTTACATGTGTCATAGATACACACAATAGATACACATTGGAACTTTGATAGTATTCACAGTGGAGATGATCTGCCAGTTTAGGAAATTATCTTAAAAATCTCATCATTTTGACAGCAGAATTTTAACCAGCCATTCCCTAGAGCCTCTGCCAGCACATCATTTCCTTTAGAGGACTTGGAGCTATTAAAAAAATTAGATAAAATTAAAATTACACCGCAATTGTGAAAAAAACCCACAAAACCAAACCCAAACAACTACAACTGAGGCAATGGCTATAGCTTTGGAGCTCAATGGTTATACAAATCAACTAGGCAATCTTATGATGTGTGGCAGTTTCTGTGCCCTTACACTGGATTCTTTTGGCTTCAACCCTTAATGTCTCTGGGGTCCCTTAGAACATCTTTGTGGCACCGAATAGCTGCAAAGCTGACCTCATTGTTGTCAGGAGGGTGGGGTACTGAGTAATGTGAGAGAGCAGGAAGTATCATGCTTTCTAGCAAAGATTCTTTGGCCCTGCTAAGCAATATCATCTGTTGCTGCCTGCCATTGCTGGGTCACAGTCACTCATGCCTCGGCCTGACTGTAAGGAGCCTTGGTAGTGCCCAGGAGCTTCCTTTAAAAGGGAATATAGTGACAAAGTGATAAGGGTTGAAGATTCTGCTAAGGTGCCTCCTAGCTATTTTGCCATTCGTGGTACTGTTACCCTTCTCTAGTGTGTGCATTCCTGTTGTGCAATCTCACAAAGCCAGCCTTGCTTAGTGACATCAAACTATACTGCCTTCCATATGGTGTCAAGAGATGGAGGATGCAAGATGACGGTGCATAGAAGGAAGCTGTTTGCAGCCTTTTTGGTTACATTTGAATTTAATGTGTGTGACTTTAAAAGACAGTTAAAATTTAAACTAGCTTTTTAGAGATCATGGAAAGTTGAAAACTGATGACAGATCACAGCATCTAGACAGAGATACTGTTTTAAAGTGGCATTATGTATTGAAGAAATATTCCTTATAGCAACAGAACTGGGAGGAATTACAGTAGGACTCATCTAATATACTTTGGTGATAATTTGGAAAGGATATACTAATATAATGACACTTTGAATCAAGAGTCTTACAGTCAAGCCTCATGTTTCTCTCACTAGTCTCTTCTGTGTTTTGGCAGCCCATAATTTTTTTAATGTGCCCCCTCCACCCTCACCAGAGCAAAGCAGAGAATGAGAAAAGGTCACAGCATAAAACAAGATGAGAATAATTGGTCCATTGTTGCCTTTTTTTTCCTGAATGAAACATGACATTTCACCTAGAATTAAGACTTGGTTTAATGCATTTTGTTCATCCATGAGTTGGTGGGTAAAGGGTAAAGATTACGCTCTGTGCAACACTTTGGCCAAGCTGTTGCCAAAATGCTCCCAGCCATTTGCCCTTCTGGCTGCTTCGTGGCAGATTGTAGCTACTGTGTAGCATGTACATTTCTACCAATTTGTCAAATAGCAATTGATTATGCCAGTCTCATGCTATTTTCCTGGGAAGAGAAAACTCTAAGGCTTGTTTTACAGTACGTGTCTGTCACTTTCTCTCACCAACTGGCTGAGAGAGAGAAAAAGCATCTTTTGTTAGAAATAATGGCTTGCTTAAAAACACCCAGCTTCTTTTGTGATGGTTTCATGCACAGCAGGAGACTATCTCAGTGTTTCAGTAGTAAGAAGTCAGGGTTAGAGGTGTTCCTTTAGAAGGTACCATGGTTCCTGGCAACACTTACAGACCTGATGTCATAGAAGACATTTTATGTCTAATACTCCCTGTGTCCTACAGATGGTGATTTTTATTGTTTTTGAGAATACAAGTAAGGAGGTACTGTGACAAATGGGATTTCATCAATAAAAGCACATTCAGAGCCCTTCAATAGCTTGTTATCTTCAACATTTGAAGACAAAGTTAAGCCTGTTCTCTATAATGAGGAAAGAATTTATGAAGGTAAAATCAGATTTTCACTGTCACAACAAAAAACTCCTCTTACACAAATCCTTCAAGTGTGAAACAGGAAAAGCCTAGGTTAAGTTTTAGTGTCTTCTCATGCAAAACTAAGATTCCTAATTGTTCTGCATACTGTTTAATAGAGAAAGGAGACATCTTAACGTAACTGATTAATTCCAGTTTTATTTCTAAGACTCTTTAGTATTTCAGTGCAGAAAAATGTTAACTTGTCTGACTTGCTCCTACATTCTCTTACTATTTTTTATTTTAAACAGCAGCAACAGCTCTCCTAGGCCAAAATTACCTCTGGCACAACTCTCTTGCAGTCATGCTATTAAGTAATGCCTTCTTTCTTAGCAATAATGATTATATAAACTATTGTTTTCACCTTCTTGCCCTTTGCTCTGGAAAGCCACTTGCGATGTCCAGGGCAAGCAAAAAGAGGCCATGAAGGTGGTACTCTGAACAGAAGAATGGTTGGCTTCACTAGTGAAGGAGAAAGAGAAACACCCTGGTATATTTTCTCTCTGTCACGGGCAAAGCTAAAGCTAGAAAGCCTTTGAGATTCCCTGCAAAGCAGCTGGGGATAAGGGTGGAACAGAACATAATTTTATTAACAACTCTTGCAAAGTAATTAAAAAATCAGAACTAAATCCACTAATGTCTTGCTATGAGCATTCACAGACTAGTCACAATGGAATGGGGTTTATGGCTTCTTTCAACAGTTGACCCAGAAGCAGCCACAGCCTGGTTTTTGTTTGTGTTGTACAACAGTAGCAGCGTGTTCACCTGCAGTGTTATTATTGCACATCTGCCTCTGCACTTTGTCTCTCGCTCTTTAGACTACTGCTGACTTGGAACATGTATGAGAAAGCAGAGTTCCAGTGAATGATTAGCTGAACTGACAGCTTCAGGGGCTTATAGATACATGCATTAACAGGAATTATAAGAAAAATTTAAGTCTGATTAAAAATGGATATTTTTTTTTCTCCTCCCTTAAAACATTGGACTGCTGCAGAAGCTGGCTGGGATACCGGCTCCACTTCTGCAAAGCATAAATTGATGAGCAGAACAACTGAACACTAGTATTACAAGTAGCAGCCAGGGTTCCCAGCTGAAATTGAAGCCCCCTGTCTTGGAGCTTTACAGGAATAAAATAATCAGCCAGTTCCTATCCCAAAGCAGATGAATAGAGAAAGTGGATATGAGAGGACAAACAGTGGCGCAGATGAAACAAGTTATTTACTGAAAGGATTTGTTTTCAAACCAATGTCAGAGCCAACAGAAGATCCATAGCTTCCAATCACCCCTTCCCAGTCCAGCACCTGGTGTGCTAAACTCCCATGAACAACTGAATAGCCACAACTCATCTACAGGTTTTGAGCACAGGGAAATAATTACAGTTAAGTAACTGCTCCTTAACCAAGAAAGGGATAAGCTTAATAGTTGGAAGTGTATAGCTATTCCAATGAACATTTCAGACAATTTGAGCAATCTCGATTGGGACAGGTCCCTGATTTTCAGAAGAGAAGCACAGAATTACCCCAAAAATGTGTGTGTACACAATGTAATTTTGACATTTGGGTAAGGAGAGCTATAGCAAGGACAGGGTGAGAAGGATGCCAGATGTAAAGGGAGATGCCCAAGCCACTCTGCCAGCTGTTGGGCCTACTGCCAAGAGAAAGACTTGCAAATCTACCTCAGTGGCAAGGGTGGAAGAGGCATTCAGGGGTTATGAAAATACACACTAAAAGCATTTTACCCAAAAGGAAGCATGAAGTGCGTTTGCAATTATTTTAACTAGTAACGTGTAAAGCAGGATGCTGACCATTTTCTCTCCTGTTGTTTCTGCTCTCCTAGCAACAGAAGTGAAAAAAATGAAAAAAGCAGAAAATAAAAACACATCACATCAAGCCAGAATAAAGTGACCCTTTCAGGGGAAGTCTTCCCCTTTCAGATTACAAAAGTGTTCTGCAGAATTGGACGGGGATAAATCCCATGTCAAGTCTAAGGCTTGAAAAAAACTCCCACCAGTAAAATGCACTTATCAGAAATGACAACTATTTTAAAATCTAGTTGTTTAGAAAGAGTGCAGCTTTTCATGCTGCACAGCAAATCCCAACCCCTATCTGACAAGATTAGGAAGAAGGGGGGGGAAAAAGGGGGGGGGGGGGAAAGGGGGGGGAAAAGGGGGGGGAAAAAGGGGGGGGGAAAGAAAAAGAAGGGGAGGGGGAAAGAAAAAGAAGGGGAGGGGGAAAGAAAAAGAAGGGGAGGGGGAAAGAAAAAGAAGGGGAGGGGGAAAGAAAAAGAAGGGGAGGGGGAAAGAAAAAGAAGGGGAGGGGGAAAGAAAAAGAAGGGGAGGGGGAAAGAAAAAGAAGGGGAGGGGGAAAGAAAAAGAAGGGGAGGGGGAAAGAAAAAGAAGGGGAGGGGGAAAGAAAAAGAAGGGGAGGGGGAAAGAAAAAGAAGGGGAGGGGGAAAGAAAAAGAAGGGGAGGGGGAAAGAAAAAGAAGGGGAGGGGGAAAGAAAAAGAAGGGGAGGGGAAAGAAAAAGAAGGGGAGGGGGAAAGGGGGGGGGAAACGGGAAAAAAAAAAGGGGGAAAGGAAAAGAGAGAGATATTATCATTCTCCTTTCTTTAGACTGGTGTGCATGTGTGTGGTTTTTTCAGCCTGTAACAGGGCTTCCAAAAATGGGGTCTGTGATGTTTCAATGATTCAGTCATTTTGCGTCATAAATAAAAGGATTGAGGAATCCTTAGATTTCCTACAGGAAGGCTTTCCTTTGTATTGTGGCTAACACTGCTGAGCTGATATTTTTCTGCGTAGTTGCAGAAGATGGAGGCTAAAGGTAACAAGATGTACTTCAAGTGCACGATGATTTATACCTAAGTTTTAATGAGCAAGGGTTATGTCCTGGTGTGCCCCTTTTCAACAACTTCCTTTTTTTTTTTTCTTTCTTTTTTTTTTTTTCCAAATTAACAAAATATTTCCAAGAGTATACCCTGATGCACCTGAACCGTTACCTGTGAAGAATACAGACAATCATCTGCTAAAAGCATTTTTATATAACACCTTGCTTAAACCAAAAATGTTAGCTGAGGTTCTAACTCATAACAACCAAAAGGAAAGGGCACTTGTGCACATCCGTGCCTCAGAGCAGTTCTGATGCTCCATGCAGGAAGCCTATGGAAAAATCAGAAGCTTATTGGCTTATCCTTTCTAGGCTCTTTTTTTATCTGCTCTGTACGTGCCCTGCCTCTTTCCATGAATCTTACCTCTGGCATTTCATCTAGTCTTCAATTGTTTTCTATTCTGTCTCTTTGTCCTGTATTCTCTCTCTCTCTGTCCTCACCCCCCATCTACTGACTCTTCTTTTCCACCTCACTAAGCTTAGGTTTGGGTTTATTTTCCTTTCTAAACAATATTTAGAACTACCAACATTATCCTTAATGACGTATCATCATTTTATTAGCAATCTTTCATTATGCATCTGCTGCACTCTGAAGTCGATTAGGAAAATAATCACCTTCCTATGCCTGAGCAGCAAATTGGCTCAACTCCAGAAAAAGGTGTTCCCCAGGAAGGCTTCCCACTGAAATGCAGCTTATGGCATACAGTAATCTGAATGCTATTGATCCTATTTACTGAGTCCTCCCTGGCCACAGTGCTTGTTTCCCATAGCAAATTCATCAGTGATGAATCAGTGGGTTCAGTAGCTCCTGTCAAACGATTTGCACTTGCTTACTGGAGGGAAGTCCACATCATCCGTTAGACAGAAACTCGCCTCAAGGGTCGTCATTAGCTAAGAAAGAGCCTGTTATTTCTTATATGCCATCCTCTAAGCACACGCAAATCAGCTGCTGAAGTCTCTCCAGCTCCTTGAAGGCCATGCACAGTATTTGCCAGGCCTGAGGGCACCACCAGCCCTGACTGTCCCTGCCAGTCCCCCAGAGTTCTCCTCACCCTGCCCACTGCCCAGCACCTCTGGGACCATCAGTCCCTGCCCTAGCAATCACATAGCAGGGCTGGTGTCCACTTGCCCCCACAGCTCTGCCCTGCCCAGCCATGGGCCCCATTTAGCTGGACCCACTCATGGACCCACATCCCATCCCTGTACCCTGGAAGGTGCCTGATGCCCAGGGCTAGGGCTATCCTGGCTCCTCTGCTCCTGGCTGGGGCAGTGGGATGGGCCCTGGCTGGTGAGGTTCTGCCCTGGGAAGTTCCCTTAGGTCCTCGTCCCTTTGGGAGCAGCTGACCCGACCCTTGTAGCACCCTGACAGTAACCACTATGATATCTGTATATGCCAGACTGATTAGGAGAGTTGGTAACACCCACTGATACTGATGAGCTAAACAAAAAAAATGTCATTTCTGAGTGTGGAAGAGATGCTCTGCCCAGAGAGGAGATAGTAAACAAAGTATTTGCCTCAGCTATGAACAGAAACGATTATGGATCACCAGGAAGAAATAAAATGGACCAGCTGAATTGGATAACAGCAGCACAAAGGTTTTGCAGCCACCATCTCTTTTCTTGCTGCAGTTTGGTCCAGATTTTATTCTTGACTGCATCCAGTGGTCCTCCTTTCCAGCCCCATGAAGTCCACACTTCCTAGCTGTAAAGGCAACAGGACCTGGAAAATGGAGGTCTCTCTGAGAGCCCTGTGAAATCACACAGAACCAGATGAGCCACAATTTAGTGTTTGTACAATTGCAAATATTCAAACATTTTATGTCTGTTCTGCAGCCTGGATCACTGGCTGTCTTGTTTCATCCAGGGTTTTGCCCATCAGCTGTGAAACACCACATCCTCTCTCAACAAGAGGGGAAGAGCACATCTGCCACACCAGCTACATTTCTGAAATTCAGACCCTGCGTTGAGCAATCATCTCCATCCCTGGTGACAAGCACCTTCAGCACTCCAGAGTTTGACCAGCAACCAACATAAGCCCTTTATGTGGAAGATCCTAGGCTCTACTCATGAGTGCATGAAACCAGAGGGTTTCCTACCTTAGCTGGACCTCTCCTCCCCAAGCCATCCATCTTCTGCTTTCTTTGCCATGACTCTTCCTAAAAGAGTGGAGTTGCAGGGTCTTTCATCTTCACTGTGCCACCCATCAGACACAATCCCAGATGTGATTTTTTATCTTCTTTCCAGCCCCATCCCTGCTGGTCTGCTAACAGAAGCAATTTTCTGTCCATGGCACACAGCATATTGTGAAAGGTGAGCCTTTCATCTCCCTGCCGGGGCCATCCCCACAGCTTTCCATCGAAGCAGGCCCTCCTTTCTGTACAGCCCCCCCAGCCTTGGAGAGCATGGATGGTGGCAGGTGAGCACTTACCACCTTTGAATAAAACACTTTTCACTGTTGCTTTCAAGTTTTATTAACGTTTACTAATACCTGTTGATATCTTGCCAAAAGTATTTTCAGACAACGGCAAAATAATTAGAGAGTATCTACGCTTTTTCCCCCCCTCCTGAATGAGGCAAAAATTGTTTAGTAAGGGAAAGACTAATTCATTATCCACAAACAGTTCATAATCCAAATACACTGCCACCTGCACACATCTATTTTCAGTAGCCTATTGAACTATTCTGCCATGTAAAGGCCTTCACTTCTGAAGCATGACAACAAAAAATTGCTGTGGAAACCTGAGGGCAGAGGATGACAAACCCTTAACTCTAGCATTTGGAAAGGTGACAAGTTTGCATTCAATTTTATTTACCAGCTACAGCACAGCAAGAGAAGAGCTTACTCGTTTCAGTCTGAAGTTGCCACTGTAACAATAACAGCAGCTCTTAGATGACTCTTTCCATTTCTAAACACTTTACATCTATTAACACTTCAAGCCCTCCTTGAAGAAGGATAACAAATGGAAGAAAAATGGAAAGGGTAATTAGGTTTTAACAAGGAAGCTGGCAAAAAAACTCCTCAAGAAAAAACAGACACAGCTAAGTACTAATGAAAGAAAAGAACACAGAGTATAAAGAACAAAGCCAAGACTCTGTCTCACAGTCTCTAGTTAGTTGTCAGAATGGACATGTGTCTACCACTCCTTCATATACAGACATTTCAAACACGCACCCTGCAGATGAGGGCTGGAATATAGATCCCAAGGTGACTTCGAAATATCCTTATTTTAATATTTGTTCGACTATCAACCAAAGGTATTTATCTATTTGTAAAACACAGACCTGAGTGTAGAAAACATTTACCATTTTCAGTGCTACAGAAATCTAGATAGGAAACACTCATGACTTTATTTTAACCCTAAGGATGCTATAAGAGGACTCAGTGTGTAGCTCATAGACAAATGGCTGATTAGTTCTTCATGGCTGAACTTACACACTGATAGTGTCATCTCCATAAATCCATCCTGATCAAAGTGGATTGCACTTTATTGCACATTATTATTTTACCAGGGCATGCCTGACTGGTAAAACTAGTGGAGTGGCACAGGGATAGCTACCTCAGGATAATTATCTCTGTATATGGTACACTCAGGAGTAAATACATTTTTCCAAACCAGTACGTCTTTCCTTCTAAAGGGAAATGGGTGTTCTGAAAAATACTGTAACTTTTATTCTGTAGCAGAGGGTTCTTATAGAGAAATATTCCAGTACAACTATAAATAGTTTATTCCAGTTCCACTGTGTAACTCTTAAGCCTCCTGCAAATTCATCACACAGTTCTGCAAACAGAAAGTAAACTTAGGATACCATCAGTGAGTGGAACACCTTTCACATCCACTCTTTGGCACAAAAGCAACAATTTTTGAAGCCGTAGAGCATGACACTATGTTACGCTGTTTTGCAGTTCACTCTTAAACCTTTATGTACTGGCAGTAAAACTGTGCTGCATGCTCTCTGAATAACAATAGGAAACAAGAGCGGATTCTGAGGCTCCCAGGGAAATGATCTCTGAAAGAGACAGGGGACAAAGAAGCACAGAGAAAATGTTTTCTCTCAAACTGACAATGCTTTCCTTAATACTACAACAATGCAAAGTTTCTGTTACAGTAGAACTCCTGAGTTCCTTTTCTTAGCTATTCTCCAAGAAACATTGATTACTTGTTTCATTGCTAAAGCAAATCAATGAGGTTTAGTCAAGTTATTTAAGTACATTAATTTTAATTCAAAAAACATCAGCCAAATCAGGAGACTCTGACAATAATCACTGGCATGACAACACTCCACGTGCACCCTGCATGCTTATTACTGTCCCAGGACGGAGCTACGTAACTCAGATGGCTTCTTCTACTTTGCAATGTGAACAAAGTAAATTCTATTTATTTTAGTTCCATAGACATAGCAATTCCAAATGTGAGAAAACAAGCAACAACCTCTTCTTGTTACTTGCAATCACAAAGCTGCTACAAATAAAGATTTGCTTATTTATTTTTACCTTAAGGGACAAACTGTGTTCCAAAGATTTTTAGACACACATAAAGAAGAAGTGGCTGGAAATAACAGAGATGTCTGAGCTACTCTTTCAGCTGTTGTGACTAGTGCTAAAAGAAAGACTTGCAGATCCACCTCAGTGGCAAGGATGGAAGAGGCCTTCAGGGGTTATGAAAATACACACTAAAAGCATTTTACCCAAAAGGATGCATGAAATGTGTTCTTTGCAATTATTTTAACCAGTAACACGTGAAGCAAGATGATGACCAAGGGAAACTATAGAGGAACTGTCTTTTATTCAAGGTCTCTCAGCAAGTCAAAAGCATTGCCAATGTTAGCCTTTCTGAACTCATAACCCAGGTCCTACCTGGATTTTGAAGACTACAGTGTCTGCAAAAGATATTTTTATTGTTACTAGCCCTGAAAAGACCTTACAATTCCATACTATGCAATTATAAGATGACCAGAGATCACACTGCACATGTTGTCTGTCTGCTGGTAAATATAGTGTCAGTAAGAGGTTTTTTTTTTTTAACAGAATAAAAATTAGGGAATATCCAGGTAAAACACTAATGTCAAGTATTATTTTAGGGATTAGGATTGCTATAGGATTATTTTAGGATTGAACAAATCAAGTATTATTTTAGTTATGCATTAAGGGAGGTAAAAGGTTCAAAAAAATGAAAACGCTCAGTTTCTTGCTCCATGACACATTCTAGTAATGTTTCAGTCCTCTGAGCAATGAAGATCAGATGGAAACTCTCAGAAGAACCCTGATGTCAGATCCTCACTGAGCGATACTCTAAGCATCCCTGGAACTGGTGGTGAAACTGCATTCAGAGCCCATAGGGCTGTGCCCCTGCCCTGTAGGGTATATCAGACTGCAAGTCATCTCTTGTCACTAACTTTTCAGAGCAAAAACTGCAATGATCACTTGCAAAGGAAGGATATGCAGAAAATGACTGCAGCAAATTGAAGAAGAGTTTTCAAAAGGAAGCATTTTGGCTTGTGCAAAAGTGCTTAAATTGATCCCATTCAACTAAGATGCTAGCCCTGATAACAGTACAGTGAACTGCAGACATGCCTGTAGTGCCAGACAGTAGTTGAGATGGAAAGAATATTATTGTGGCTGATGATAGAAAGGTGCAGCATGTTTTCATACATGATGGCTTGGTCAGCTACTCCGAAGAGTGAATAGAGTAAGGAACAGCAACGCTCAATTCCATACCCTCACCCTGCCAGGTAGAATGTCTATGGAGGCTGCATTTCCTTCTAGTTCCAGAATCCAAGCAAGTTTGAGAAGAGCAAAATCTACCCTTCAGAGCTGCCACAGTTCTCACAATTTATTTCAGTACAAATGCTAAATAACTCCCCTGGTGTACAGGAGAGCACCTCAGGATGGTGCTGCAGTACAGAATTGTATCCCACAATTTGTATGGTTTTCCTTTACCTTTAGCACTAATTTTTGCTCATTGTTGTGGTCTGATTGTTGGTCATTAATGGAAACTTTGAGCTCATATAATAACTGGACAATATTCTCTAGATGGAGTGAGTACCTAGCGTATTGATTCACTTCATTTCCCAAACCTGTATCCTCAGAGGATGTAAGCAGTCTAATGTATCTTTCTGTTCTATTGGTCAAAATGGCTAAAAAATGCTTAGCAACTTCATTATGGGCTCAAGTTGCATCAGGGGAAATTTAGGCTGGATATCAGAAAAAACTTCTTTACAGAAAGGGTTGTTGGGCACTGGAACAGGCTCCCCAGGGAGGTGGTTGAGTCACCATCCCTGAATGTGTTTAAAAGTCATCTGGATGTGGTGCTTGGGGACGTGATTTAGTGGTGGGTCATCAGAAATAGGGTAAGGGTTAGGATAAGGTTGGACTCGATCTTAGAGGTCTTTTCCAACCGGAACAATTCTATGATTCTATGATTATAAGTTTCTGTTTATGAGGAGCTGTTTCTTTTACATAAAATGTGTAAATGCTTCATCATTGAGGTATGTTGGAGAGTTTTTATTCCGTTAGCCAGCTATTTAAAATAGCTAGCAATGTGTGATGTATATTTTTAGAGGCTGTCAGGCAATGCTATTTTTGATGATACCATGTCTGTTTTCCCTTACCACACAGAAAGACAGTGATGCTGGATTGAATATGTTATCCTCCCCAGATGAGATGTCTTTGGTGAAACACCATGAGAAGTGACAATACATACACAAGAAAATAGCATAATTTAACAGTCCCTGTCATAAACCCCATTGTTTAATTGAAAGAAAGAAAATCTTTCATGGTTGATTTTGTCAAGGAAATTAATGCCTTGCAGACCTCCCCGAAATCAGTGGCAGATTTGACTCCTTTCAGTCAGACCTTAGGCAGTTCACTTAATAGTGTTGTTGCTGTTACTGGGTTAGAGAGAACAGTCTGCTAATAAGCTAGCATTCTAATACCAGTATCAGTGTCACAAAGCAGCAGAGAGAAGCAGTAATTTGTGAGCTGGTTTGTTGTGAGATAGCTGTAGGTGGATGCAGTAGGAGTATAATACAGGCACTGGGACTGTGTTGTGATTCATATTATAGATGTTAATATAAACTAAGAAGAAAAACACATTTCTTAAAAACTAGAATGTGCCCATCCCTTGCAGGGACACACAGAAGCAGAGGAGTGTGCTCTTTCTACCCAGTGGTCTTGGTATCAGCAACTAATACTGTGCCAAATGTGTTCATCGCTGCCCTCCCTGCCTTTGCTATTTAAGATCAGACGCAAAGTTCAACTTTGCACTTGGCACACACAAATTTAATTGCTCTGTAATTAAAAAGCCATACCACTGGAAAGACTTCTAGTAAAATAAAACAAAATCCCAGGTAGACTTCACTACGAGATGGATGCTCATGTCTGTGGGAAAAACAGTTGGTGCAGGCCAAAGATCTCTCAGTTCCTTCAGTAAAAGGAAAGAGCAGAATCTGGCCGTGACATAAAACCCCTCCAGTGTAATAGTGTTGGTTCAAATGTGGCATAAACTGTGATAATGACAAGGCATATGACGACTTGTAGAAAGCAAGTAGGTGCTTGTGACCTTATCAGCTCTTGCAGGACCAAGCATTTGCACCACAAACCAGTCTGCTACCCTCTAATTCCATCCTCAAGGATCAGACAAAACTGGCTAAAAGGCTGTTCTGGCAGAGAAAGAATGAGCTGCAGGAGCAACACAATCCATAGCAAAGTACCCTGATTCTGAGTGCTGAAGTTTAAATACTGCTCCTAATTAATCCCAACTGAACCTTCACTGACTTTCCTGGAGCTAGAGTGCAAATGAGTTTACCCCATTATTTCCAAAAACAATAAAACTGGAAGCCAGATGAGAAATTGTTTCACAGGGGTGGCAAGTGACAAATCAGGGCTCAGAAGAAACCTCCCATAAGAAGCATCCACAGTTACACAGGGCCTGAAACACCAACATTGCTGTTTCCTGGCATTATGATCTGCTTCTGAACAGTGGCTTTTCAGGTAGCAAACTAAGTCATCAGGATATTCAAGAATCTGAATATGCATAATATCAAAACATTACAAACTTACTACTGATCCACTGTAGTTATGAACCATAAGATACTGGAGTCCTGTAACTGACTCCTATCACACAGAAGATGGTCATGCTAAACTGTACCTCATCTGATGCCATTTTGAATATGTCCTACAGATGACAAGGCACCTAAGTATGGCAACAGCCACAAGGGACTCCTCTCTTTCCTCTCAGTTTCTTGGTGTTCAAAGTTACAGGTTTTCATCTAATTGGTGGGAGAACAGAACCCTAGGACAGAGGTCTTGCCTCAAAGGCAGAAGCTATAGAACAGTCTTCTGGTCCAGTAAATGAACCACCACATGCCTGCCCAGTGTCACTGGTCTACCTACATTCAGTCAGGGACCTTATTGCTATATTCAAATCAAAGTTCCTGTGTGCTGGACACAGTCCAAAACCAGTGACATACCTTGCCCAGATGGCCTCAAATCCTAAAATAAGAAAACAGCAATATTTTAGTGACACCACCACACTCACTGGAGTCTGTTTCTCTGTTACAGATGACCGTAGCTGAGACAGACCTGTCAGATTGATTTTAAGTGAGAGTTAGGTGAGGTGTTTTCATTCTGTCACTGTTCCCCATTTAAGATGTGTCCCAAACTGAGTTTTGTAGGAAAAAGGCTCTGCTGTTTTCCCAGGTCTCCTCACAACAGGAACCTACTTACTACTTGATCTTCCTTGGGAAGAGCAAGAGCACTGGGTTCAGATGCACAGAGGACACAGGAGCAGACAGCTGCAATTTTGTGGAAGGGACGTATGAGCTGCAACGCACCACAGGGAAATACATGTCTGCAGATGCAAACTTCCCTGCAAAATTTCCAGTCTCCTTCACCAATACAAAATTTCCCAAGTTAAATTTACTACTAGTGAGTTGCCAAGTTCATAATGCCTTAGGGTGGTTTGGTACACACAGGCCCACAACACTAACTGAACTTTCTTCCAGGGAAACTAATTCCTAACCTCTTCAAAACAGCTGACAAACCTTGGCCCCTGATTTATCTTGCAGAACTGCAGTGTGGTAATCTGCCAGCTGCTAGGGAGCACCATCAGGCTGCTGCCAAAGCAGAAAGTGAAGAAGCTGCAGTGAAGAATGACCTGCAGTTTCTATTTACTGGCCTTTTTTGTTTGTTTCTGGGCCAGGTCAGAACAGCGTGAGGGGTTCAGAGGGGCCAAGAGAAGTATGAGAGAAGATGAACTGGAGAAGGCATGGAGGATTACAAGCCCTGGAGCAAGAAGAAAGTGAAGTGCTGGGGTGGAAGAAAGAAAGGGGAAGGGTTGTTGAAAGTTTTGTTAAAAAGTGAGATTTTTGGCTACAGATTTCTCCAGAGTGGCAATCAGTTCTGTAGCTTACAAAGTATCCTCCCTGTGTAGCTTTTCCCCATAGGAGGATGAAAACACTTTGTGTAATAGAGCTACAGAGATTAATAATTTAAGAAATGGTCCAATAACCAGCTTCTGCAATTCTACATCTACCTTTTCTTTCCTTATAGAAACAGAGTTTTTACTTGTGTGTATACGGTAGCAACTCGGTTTACAAACTCCCTTGTCCAGTGAGGAAGGCTCTCAGATGTATTTCCAGTTCTAAATGATTCTCCATCAAAAATTTGTACGTGATGTGCTGGATGAAACCATCTTCCTGGGACACTTTCTGTCAGCCTGATTACTAGAGAGAGCAGACACAAGAAACTCAGCAATCACAGGCACACACAGCACAGTGGATATACTTTATACTTAACACAATTGCTTACCAGATCTGATTCTCCAATAGGCAGCTTTCCACTTATTTTATTATTCCTTCACAAACAAGTTTCTCTCTTTATATCAGTGGGCTTTCATTATTAATTTCTGTAGAAGAGTGAGCTGACTGCAGTTATGTTCTCTTATTAGATCATCCATTCAACCCACTGCATCTTATAGGATTAGTCAGGAAACAGGAGAGCAGACACTATTGGATTTTGGGCTTTGAATCTCTTGGTGTATAGCTCAGATCGCTAAAAGGGCCACGGCAACTTAATTATTCACTGAAGTCAAGAAGACAAGTGCTGAACTGCATTTTTCCCCAAGTCCCCACCAGCAGTCAGCATCTACTCAGAAGTGCTTTACTGGTTCTCTTTCTGGCAGGGAATAAGCTGCATCACATCATTTTAAGGGCCAAAGTACTTTAGCTTCACATACCCAAATCCCTTAGCATTTCAAAGCAAGCAAAAACTTAATTTGTCTCAGTAACCTAGCATCAAATTCCCACAGCCACCTGTGACCTTCTTCCTATATCCCTCCATAATTACCTTTACACACACAAAAAATTTCTTTAGGTGTAGTAAAGTAAAATTTGTGACAGAAGCATTTGTTTTATGCAAGATATCTGACGGAGTTGCAGCTCTGGAAGTCCATTTCTAGGAGTCAGACATCTGGACAGTCGTGTAATAAAATAGCTTTCAAATTCAATCTGTTTGTGTTTCCATGTGCATTGAACATTTTCTGTGCAAGATGACCAGATCCAAGCATACAACTATCAGTAGATCATAAACAGAGCAAGTGAAGTTACTGTCTTTGTATGCTGAAAGCATATTGTTTCCAGGACACTGAAATAGCCACATTTATACCTGATATGCCCAGTTGTGTCATTGGAATCATATTAAAAATGAGGTTCCCTTTTCCCCATGCACACAGCATTATCAGTCCCACAGAAAAGCTTAGAGGAAGAAGAAGCCTACAAGTTCATTGCTGCATCCTAGAGCATTGCACAAAATTAGAATCAGAGATGGCACTTCCATCCATACCACTGACATGAGGTCCATGTGAGCTGGTTGTTTTTCCAGCACCTTCTTTACAATCCAAATTCTTCCCGAGGTAGAATAAATTTGAGCAGCAACCACCATAGTGGAGATACAACACTCTTCACTGGAAATACCAGTCCTATCATAACTCTGCCAAATCCCGTAGTCCAACAATAAACAACAGTCTTCACCCTGGTCTTGTGCAACCCTAATCTTTACATGACCATCAGCAAATTAAACATTTGACAGAGTCCCATGAAAATACTAAACCTCATCCTCTCTTCATAGGCTTTGAGAACTTGTAAGAAAAAAAATCGCATCCTTTACCTTTATTTTCAATAATTATCACCTACCTGCAACTCTACTTTCCTCTGGCAGAGGGACCATGATGCTACTCAAACTGTATGTAACACAGACTCCTGGGAATCACAGATTTACTTCCAGGCATTTACCAGATTCAGAAAGGAATTCTTTTATTTATCCCTCTAACAATCATCTTAACCTTTACCCTTTCCCTGGCAGAGTGCCCCACTCATCTTACAAACCACAAATTACACACTGACCTGCAGAAGCATAAATTTCCACCCTAAGCTTGTGGGCCATTCTGGATTGATCAAAGAATCACTTTAAAGCAGTTGCTACCTCCCACAACCTTATCAGAAAACTAATCTGGAGCTTTCCTTGTCAGAGTGAACTCAGTATTAGAAAAATGTTGGGTTTTAAGAATACATTGCTGGGGGAAAGCTGTTCTCTCTGACCTGATGTTTCTATTTCTTCTAACCTGCATTTCCATTTCCAAGTGTTTGTTTTAAAAATTAAGTTGGTGGTCTTCAAAACGTGACAGTGATTGTACAGAACTGAAATTTTTCTGTCTAGAGAAGGCTCACCTGTCAAGGCTCATCATCACAAAAGCAGAGAAGATATGACCATGCTGTTGATTAATTGCAGTGCAAAATCTCAAGGGTAAAGTATTTCAGCTCCCACAAGCCCTTCAGACATTAGGCTATTTTTCAGGAAATCCTCAAAAAGTTTAGGTTAGTATTCTCATATCAGGATCTAGATCCGCACTCCTACCTTAAAACTGCTCAAATAGTTCAGCCATAGCTGTCTGACAGCTTGTCAAGGGGGTTTATCACCACCTGAATGCAATACAAGGTTCTTGTTAGAAATTAAGTATTGGAAACATCCTCCTGTTGTTTTGAATCAGGAGGACTCACTTGAACTACAATATTACATTCCAAGCCTTGGGAGAACATCCTGAAGGATCTTACTAATAAGTAGAATACTTGTCTAAGAGTCATCATTATAAAAATCAAAGTTTGAGTAAGATTTTTCCCTTATATAAACACACCAGACAAACTCCATCTCTTTTTTAATTATTCACCAGTCAGTCAAGTCCAGACACAGAGTAATATTTCAGAGAAAACCACTTGCTTTGTGGGCATGCAATCTTTCATGACCTTACTCTCGCATGGAATCTCTTGTGGATATAGATGTTGTTGCTGGAGTCCATTTTTCCACCCTTGTTTGCCTAAGATTGGGACAGAACTTTTGCAAAATCAAAGCCTGCTAACTATGCAAATATATTTATTTTTCCTTCTTTTCCTAAGGTCACATTATTCCAGTGAACAAGCTCCTAAACTTTTAAAGAGCATCCACTGCACCACTGTGTGCCATAACGCATATTCTTAGATGAACAGTAACATTTACTCTTCTGAGGCTCTAAGCAGAGTTCTCTGGCCTTCATTATTTCAACTTAGTCACATACCAGCAATGCCCAGTTGTCCCCAGAATAAAAAAATAAAGTAAAAAAAATAAAAAACCCTCTAAGCCCTCCTGTACCCAAATAAGTGTCCTAAACATTTATTAAAAGTACACTTTGCACCTCTTATCTACCTACACAGTGCAGCTCAGTACCAATCTAATGCAAAGACTTAATGTCAGAAGATTATTTGCACCCTGTAAAAAAATGTTTCCAATTTACCTTGATAAAATTTTTACCCACATTTCCAATTCCCCAGATTTGCAAATATCTGCAAACCCTCCTTAATTTATTAATAAATGAAGAAGCAGGAATAATTGATCTATACTAGCCACTTGTAACATTAAGGTACATCTTTCATGTTTCATGTCATCCAGTGCCAAAGGAAATGAAGATTTCAGTGAAAAGAATTGATTTTTCTTAAAGATAAACCCAAACTAACAAAGATGGCTTCATTAAAAAAGTGGGAAGATGGAACAATGTTCATGTTAATAAACACACTCAGCCCATCAGTTTAAACCAAAGCTAGGTATTAGTTTCCAGCAGTATCCCATAGGAACAAGCCTAAACATGGTAAGATGTAAACAGCAGAGGCTTTGGGTTTGTGCTTACCCTAGGGGGCATGGCTATTATTCAATGACTTTCATTTCCAGTTACTCACTCCTGTTGCACACCAAAGGGAAGAGCAACTGATGTCAACTACCTAGAGCTGTGCAAAGAATTTGACACTGCCCCACATGACATCCTCATCTCTAAATTGGAAAGAATGCATCCAATGGATGGACCACTAGGTGGACAAGGAATTGGCTGCATGGTCACACTCAAAGAGTTGTGGTCAACAGCTCAATGTCCAAATGGAGACCAGTGACGAGTGGCATTCCTCCA
Organism: Hemiprocne comata; assembly: GCA_020745705.1. Lineage (NCBI taxonomy): Eukaryota > Metazoa > Chordata > Aves > Apodiformes > Apodidae > Hemiprocne > Hemiprocne comata. The sequence goes on from CM036587.1 coordinate 46,605,686, forward strand.
GTTTCAGTACTGGAACTGTTGGTGTTTAACATTTGTGTCAGAGACATGGACAGTGGAATTGAGTGCACCCTCCACAATTTGCTGACTATATCAAGCTGTGTGGTGTGGTTGACACACTGGAAGAAAGGGATTCCATCCAGAGGGACCTTGACAGGCTGGAGAGGTGAGCCCATGTCAACCTCATGAAGTTCAGTAAGCCCAAGTGCAAGGTCCTGAACCTGGGCAGGGGTAAACCCAAGCACAATTACAGGTTGGGCAGAGAATGGATTGAGAACAGCCCTGAGGAGAAGGACTTGGGGTGTTCAAGCCCAACATGAGCCAGCAATGTGCACTTGCAGCCCAGAAAGCCAACCATGTCCTGGGCTGCATCAAAAGACATGTGGCCAGCAGGTCAAGGGATGAGATTCTCCAACTCTGCTCTGCTCTTGTGAGACCTCACCTAGAGTACTGTGTCCAGTTCTGGAGCCCCCAACACAGGAAGTACATGGAGCTGTTGGGGAGGATCCAGAGGAGGGCCACAAAGATGATCCAAGGGCTGTAACACCTCACTTATGAAGACAGGCTGAGAGAGTTGGGGTTGTTCACGCTGGAGAAGAGAGGATTCTGAGGAGACCTTATAGAGGCTTTCCAGTACCTGAAGGGGCTACAGGAAAGCTGGGGAGGGACTTTTTACCAGGTTAATTACTTTAAACTGGAAGAAGGTAGATTTAGGTTAGACATTAGGAAGAAATTATTTCCTGTGAGGGTGGTGAGACACTGGAACAAGCTTCCCAGGGAAGTTGTGGATGTCCCCTCCCTGGAAGTGTTTGAGGGGCTTTGAGCAACCTGGTCTAGTGGGAGGTGTTCCTGCCCCTGCAGGGTGGTCGGACTAGGTGATCTTCAAGTTCCCTTCCAACCCAAACCATCCTATGATTCTATTGCTCTATCAAACAGGTTAGATAAGAAGCAGTCAAGACAATCAAAACCACTAACAGTCCATATAGAAAGAAAACAAACTAGCCTTTGCAATGGGACCTAAATAATATATATCCCTAAAACTGAAATAAGAGTTTCTCTGTGAGGATCTTGCAAGAAGAGGTGGAATAAAACATCTATGATGCATGATTTCAGCTGGCCTTGCAAGATTTCATCATGTCAGACTGAAGATAAAGCTGAGACGATTGCAACCTCAGTCATGTTCTCCAGAATCTGAGTCAAAATTTAATTTAAACATTCAGTTCAAAGATCATCTTGGTGTATCTCTCAGAAATATTCCAATCTACTCTACAGCTACACATGAACAGAAGTTTATTAGGCAAGTATGATCATGCCAAGGTTAAGTAGGTTAATTTTTTTTAGTTTTTAAACAGTGTTACACAAAGAACCTAGAAGTTGTATTTGCGTATATATATAAATATATTTACTCTTCTGTATATGCTTACTCCTCTATAGATGTCACCCATTGCTCTTACAGATGGTAGAGAGTTTCAGCAACTGACAATTAGCAAAATGTCACATGAAGAGGTAGGTAAGTTCAATCACTATTTCAAACTACTCTTTTGCTGTCAAACATCAATCAGTTCATATGTATGGAGTCAAATAGATAATTTAACTTAGCAGAGGAAGCACCCTAACGATCATTTCATCTTCATTCAGTTTTCAGCACTAGGGTCAGCATTGTCTCTGTATTCAAAAAGTTCATCCTCCCTTCACCTACCAGGTCAGCAACTCAGATGCTGCCTGGTGATGCTGACAGGTGGATGGGAAGTGAAAAGATGACCGACTAGGCTATATTTCAGCATTAAGAAAAATGCAAGACATTTCTACACATAACAGAATATAATTATAAATGTCTATGGGTAGGGGTGAGAAACAGCTGTTCCGTACTGCTAAGTACCTTCATTAGTAGGGTGGCTCTTCATCTGAACTTCATCAAAACTGATGTGGGAAGGAGGTGAACGGTCATTTGAGGAGCTATCACAGATGAAAACATCCAGGCTCTTGCTGATTCTTCCAGTGAGTCACTGAGTGATGCTGGGAAGTCACGTTGGCTCTGAAGGATGAGGAGAGATTTGTGTAGGGTGCTTGGGGAAGCATGCTGAAGTCCTAAGACCTGGAACAGTTAATAGCAATCAAGATACTATTTCTTCCTTTCCCCACCCTCTCTGAGATTTTTTTCCCCAGTTTTCAGAGTCTACCTTTTTTCTTATTCTTAAGCATGGATTTTCTCACAGGCAAGCAGAAAGAATTAACATCTCCACTAAAGGCCAATGAAAGACCTGACTAAACAGTCCACAGAATCAGGGAAAGAAGCATTTCACAAGATAAGAGGAGAGAACAGTTCCTCTCCTTGTCACTTTGCCCACACCAGGTTTCCCTTTAATTGAGGTGAGAGGCTAGCTCTGTAATTCTAATTGTGCTGCAATTGTCTGCTGTGTACATTTAACGTCTGCTTGTGCCATAACAATCAACACCAGTTCAGAATATTTTTTGCTTTTTCCCCCTTCATGTGGCAAGTACGGCTTCTTTTCAGCTTGTGTCACAGTTCATATTATGGTTGTTGACATCTCAGTTTGCAGGGGAGTCTCTCCTCAGCATTATGTTAATCATTTTAGAGGGTAAATACACAGTGCTAATCCCTAAAAGACAAGCAAATGAAACACCATTGTGTACCTGGGAATAGCCCTGAACCTCAAATGATGGAGCTATTTTATGAGTGAAATGGCACTGATCTCTCTCTTTCCATAAAACTATGCAACCATAAATCAAACCAGTGCTTCCATTATTTGAGTGTCCAGCAAAGAAAACTGGACAATTTAAGCTGGAACTTGAATGCCTGATATACATGGACAGCTGCACTAAATATTTGGTTGCTGGTACACCATCTGCAAGACATGTCACTATAAACGGATTTATGGGGAATGGGAGAAGATAAAACTCTCTAGAGATACAGAGTAAGTTAGACTCACAATTTGAGAAGATTTTCCTCCTTAACTAATGCAGTTATGCTGAAGATTGGCAAGAAAAAACAAACACAGATGTTCCCCAATTTTGGCTAGTGCTTGGTGATGGGCAGGATATAAAAGTCCCAAATCTGCCTTTGGTAAAAGGCCATGAGAACTCTGTGTCCTTGTCCAAATGTTTACATGTGATCCCAAGAGACTTTCCACTCTAATCAAGTCTTCTCTCAGCTTGTTCTCACCTGGAGAAATAAGCTGAAACATCTAAAGAACAAATACAAAGTAGTCTGCATACTTCTTTTGTTTGGAATTTGCAGTTACGTTGTAAGCTATATATGTTATCAGGATTTTTCAATATTCTGGAGAAGTCAAATACATTGTATTGGACATTTCATATCCCCAAAGCTTTTTTTTTAAAGAACTAATACAAGATTGAGAGCATTTTATTTTCATTGAAATAAAAAAGGTATCATAACTAAACTAACTTTTCTGTTGAGGCAAGACACTAGCCTAAACTCTGTCGTTCTGTAATCAATATAGTTGTACTTAAGTCAATTATATTTTATTTCACCAGAAATAAAATTAGTTTTCAGGTTTTTTTCCTCCCTTTTGGCCTCAAAATAACTAGCAGACAAGTTCAAGCAATGTAGCACTGGTCAACTGCAAAACACTTACCATTCAAAGATAGCTTAGTGCACTGTCCCTCATAATTTTGGGTTGGTTATTCTATAGACAAAGTGAAGTCGTTCACCTAACCAGAAGAACCACTTTGTGGCTGTTCCCAGGCAGGTGCAGGAGAAAGCTGCTCCCGAAGAAAAGGAGAGTCAGGAGCCCAAGGTGACACCAAAGCAGACATGGAGCAGTGGCCTTACCAAATAGAGGTGTGCAGTCCCATGGCACCTGAACAAGAGCAGGAGCTCAAGGCTGGTGATGCTGACCTGGTTAAGCCTCTGAGCCAGTGATCATCAGACAAATCCGTAGCAATAAGGCACCTTGAGGTCAAGCTGGAAAGTAAAGTCACAGGTCAGGGTTCACAAGTAAGGTACCTGGCCAAGCACAGGTATGGCTGGGATGTAGCCAAAACCTTCCCCTTAGCTTCTGCCTGATTTGCCTTGTGGCTCCAGAGCAAACAAGTGATCCCCTGACCAGTTCTTACCTTTTCAAAGGAGTGCAGATCAAGGCGATGCAGCCATGCCCTGAGCTCCTGCAGCCAAACGACCAGGCTGGAAGGAAAGAGGTCACATCTGAGGCCCTCACACCTAAATAGTTTCTCCCTGACGCTCTAGAAAGGGACAGGTGTGAACTAGATATATGCTAAGGTACAGATTTTAGATTGGGATTAAAAGCCAGCCTCCTGGAAAAAGAAACAAAACAAAACAACCCACCCACACTTTTCACATCTTAAGCGATGAAATGAAGCAGTGACAGTCTCCAAGATTTTTACCTAGAAAACATAATATTTATAATGTCTTCAAAAATTTCCCATGAAGAATATAGATTGCATAAATCATTATTAACCAGTGAAACCAAAAGTTTTGCTCCAAACTTAACACTGAACTAATATTATATTACAGATGCAGGTGTGCCTGTTTTTCACAGGATGAAAATATTGAAATAATAAAAGGCTCTCCTCAAGATAGTCCTTGCTGAACAAAACCCAAGAATTTTATCAAGATATATTTCCAGCCAATGGAGTTTAAAGAAGTTTAAGACAAGGCATCTAGGTTGCTAAATATTTATTTGAATTAAAGCTCTGAACCATGACTGGTAAAATCATTCAAGAATATAAAATATATTTAAAAAAACACAAAGCCAATGGGTAAAATATAAAGGCTGTGTGACATCCTGTAGTTATCTATGACAGCTTAATAACATTCCAGAGATACAACAGAGACAGCAGAGATTTCTCCAGAATATTAGTTCTTGGCCATACTAGCTCAAGAATGAAATGAGTAATTTGATACTGGTACTTACAGAAAAACTTACAGCCCTTTCCTCCCCCAACATAAACATCACATATCTTCTTTACAGGAATATCCTTAACAGCCTCATCCTCTCGAGTACCACTTTTGAGAAGAGATTGCTGTAAGGCTGGAACATAGCCTGTGTTATCCATCCACACCACAACACTTGCTTCTGATGTTAACATTCATGGGAACCAGCCAAAGAGTACAGCAATAGAAGCCCAGGAATATGAGAATATATAATAGCTTTTTTCTGTTCTGGCTGTCTTTTTCAACCCTTCATAGATTGAATTTCTGTTGTTCTATCTTGTTTTCCTTTGTTAGGAGAATGAAATGACAATTCCTTTAATGTATTTCCTCATCCGCACACAAAACTAGCTTGACAGGTTTGCTAACTTACCAAAAGCAAACTTGAAGGTAAAAATGGAAATGATGGCATTCTTGAAGAAGTGTGGGTGGGCAGAAAAGCTTTTCTTTAAATAGCTGAGTTCAAACCAAGTCTTCAATAGCTCTTCTCTACTGTGAAATATGTACCTTGATAGCATTTAACAGGGAAGTACATGAAGTTAAGCTAGAAACACACTGACAAAACCACAGTGGCTCTTCCAACTGTATATGTTAATATCTGTATGCTCCAAATAAAATATGAAAAATCCTGAAGGGAAAGTATCAAAGGATTCACTACATTCACCACTGCCAGAAACTGCCATCTCAAAACTGCTAAATAGAATTCAGTAAGGCAAACAAAACCAGGCACAGCCAATTCAGAAATGAACAAGCTCTTTCAGTGCTTTTCCTAAGGGTTATAGACCCTCAGAAATAAACTATAATTGCACAGATAATCTAATTTAGGAAAGCTAGTCATGAGGGGTTGCAGGAAGCAAAAAAATCTTTGCAAAAACCATTGCACAGGTAAAGGCAGCACTGCAGATACAGCCAGACTGAAACACATCAAGAGGTAAAACACTCCGAGGAAAAGCTTAGTGTTGAATGCATGATTCTTCTGAGAAGCTGTGGGTGACAAAATACAGCAGAGGAGCAAATTGTGGTTCTAAGAGGAAAGGGACTTGACAAATTAATCATTTTGACAGTTGCCACTGTTATTATTTCTTATAGCAAACACAGAAGTGTGCAACATTAGGCTAAGTGAGATAACGTGCACAGCAGACTATGGCCCGGCCCCTGCACCCCTAAGAGTACATCACTGCCCAGGCTCCAAGAGAGAAACAGTCCAAAACAGGTGGCTTCTCATGCCATCTGCTAACAGCAGTATTGGCTCCCACTTTGCTCAGACTTTTAGAGGCAGGAGAAACTCTGAGAAGGTTAAAGATTTATTCTGGGCTCCTTATATCAATCTGCTTCCTTAAGAGGAAGCCTGCTGGAGGGTCTCTCCCGAGGTGCTTCCCTCAGAGCTGGCCTCTCTGAAGGCTGTTGCCCAAATTCAGGATTCACACAGTGAAGCCTCATGGATGACTGCTGAGGAGCAATTTAGCTTCAGTTTAATGCCAGGCCTGCTGTTGCAACCACCAACTCCCACTGCCTACTTCTGGCCATACAAAAATCAACAATTTCAAGTATTAAATCTAAAAATCTTAGCATACCAAAATTGCTTCAGAGAGAATTGTCATCAACTCAATGGGAGCCAGGGAGGACAGAGAGTCATTCTAGTCACCACACAGACTTCTCCTGGAATCTGTGGTCTGTATAGTTAATTCATCACACAGAAAGCAAGGGGATAATTAAGATGTCTCACAAAGAGCAGCTGGGTAAGGAAAGATTTGGTCCTGGCTACAATTCCCTATCTGTGCCCTAACACACCAATGCTATTATCTGTCCTCTCATTACTTACTCTTACCAAATGCTAAAACCTCCCAGCCTTTTCTTTGCTGATAACTTATCATTACTGGCAACTGGCCACAAGGTTAAAAATATCCAGTGGCAGTACTCCATGCAGCTTTCAGAAAAAAAACTCCTTAAAAAAAAAAAATAATGTAGTTAAACACTATAAAATTCCTTCCCTTGTGTGTTTGACATGAAGCTCACCAAACCTGCCCCCACTCCTCCCCAGCCAAAAAATAAATAATTAAAAAAAAAAGTGAAGTGCTTCATTTACACAGTTTTTAAATACCTCCAAGGATGGTGACTCCACCACCTCCCCGGACAGCCTGTTCCAGCACCTGACTACTCTTTCACTAAAAAAATTCTTCCTACTGTCTAGTCTACACCTCCCCTGAGGCAACTTCAGGCCATTTGCTCTAATCCATACTGTTACCCACTTGGGAGAAGAGGCCAACACCCACTCCACTGCAACCTCCTTTCAGGTAGTTGTAGAGGGCAATGAACTCTCCCCTCAGCTTCATCTTCTCCACACTAAACATCCCCAGTTCCCTCAGCCGCTCCTCGCATGACTTGTTCTCTAGACCCTTCATCAGCTTGGTTGCTCTTCTCCAGACAAGACCCAGAACCTCAATGTTCTGCTTGTAGTGAGGGACCCAAATAAACCCGCCTCACAATAGAGTAAATGACAGAATATTTAGAGCATTCAAATAACTTTGTGAGCAGGGCTGCATAGAACTACTAACTTATTTAAAGTAACTAGGGCTGCTCACCTTCTCACAGGCACATAAGGGCATGAAAAAGCAGCAGAGGTGGAAGCCACCAGGCATGGGGCTGGAGCACATCTATGACCTGGAAACAATAGCAAGAATTTGCTGAGGCAAGCCTTTCACCTGGATACTTCAAGAAAAGACATCACCTTGTCATTCAAAGGAATCTTTTCTCTAGGCAAACTTTTTTTTTTTTAAATTTTCCTCAAAATTGTATTCACTATACCAATTTAAGAAGAGAAGTTTGATTTGTTTTTTCATTATCATCATCAAAAATGTTATTCAAGGGGTTATCGTACTTTAACTTTTACGTTGTATACTTGGACATTAAAAAATAAAAAACAATACATTGAATGTCAGTAACACTTACTACTACTTCTGAAGGTTTTCAACTAATCCTGATTTTCAGTGAAACCCCTGGAAGGCATAGAAAAAGATGTAAAATATCCTTCTTCCCACCTCACCAAATTTCTGAGTATCTCACTTGCCAAAATGGGAAAGGACTAGCATGTACACTAAACAGAAGTACATCGCTGCATCATCTTAAGAGCACACAGCTGAAAAAAAGGCCAGTCATATAAAGCAACTTCAGTTCTCTAAGTACATCAAACAAACCTCAGAAAGAGAAGATAGAAATGAACCACCACCAATACAATGAGCAGTGACAGGCCTCAGGTCAAGGTAATCAGTAGTTATTGTCATGTGTTTCTGGAACGAAAAATCCCCAGAGATGACAGGACAGATAAAAGAGGCCAGACAACTACAAGTCATCTCATGCCAACCTGTGGCCACAGCCAGAATACAGAGAATAAGGAACTTAAGTCCATTTCTAGGATCCATACTACCACTTCACAGTATCTCCACACATTACCACATTACTGCACTGTATGTGTTACTGTACATACATGCACACATATTTACAATTTGCAGGTCCAGATCTGGACACAGAAATGACAACCCTTCAAAGAAGGACAAGAGGAAGAAAAACTTTCTTCCAAACACTGAAAGTAATTTTCTTGACTCTTTCATTTCTTTTTTTAATAAGCTAACAATTTGAGAATAAGGCACAAAATATGTCTTGATTTTAAAGGCTTACTTATTTCTGGTGTGGTCTTTCATATGTAAACCAGGCAGTATATCTTCCCTTGAACAGACCCCATGTTTGATTTATAAGAAAATCTAGATTTACACACCCTTAAGAAATGTAACCCCCCATTCATTTCCAAACGAACTTTGAAGTACATCCCAAACTCTGGTGATCAAATGATTGACCCACTGTCACCTGCAATCTATGCAAATACACCCAGCTTTGGCAAACCTTCAGTGCCTGCTCTTCCAGGATTTCTGCATGTTGTTTAGACACAAGTTCACTCAAAATGGTTGCTACTAATCAGCAGTGCACAGCTGGTGTTTTTTGTGTTATTGCTAAACAAAATCTGGAATTCCCAAAGTTTTTGGCTTTCCACATATTGGGAAGATAAAATACCGATTTAACAGCCCAGCTAACTGGAAACAGCCCAGAATAGCCCAAACCATTCACTTCTGTGAGAAGAATAGGAATGAATAATCAACAACACATCAGAACAAACGAGCATGATCCATGCCAAACTTCACAGAATTCACATTTGCTCAGCACCTAAAATTTGACAAATACCTACCCTACATCCTGATCCAGATGAGTGTTAAACAACTGTGAGCTGAGGAGGGTACTTCTAAAAATTCATGGCAGTGCTCCAGCTGAGTAATACAATGTACACTGCAAAATAAGCCTTTTGTCTCACTGTTACAATGCATGTAAACTACAATGTAGTTTTCACTCAAAGTATGCTAGTTTTTTCTTTCCTTCTTTTCTTAAGAACATTCAAATCAGAGATTTCGTGGCTTTTGATTATTTGCAAAGGTTTAGAGTCTGGAACTGCCATATGGACACATTTGAGAGAAGGACCAGCACAGAGATATTCACATGGGAACAACTATGGATTGACTTCTGCCAATTAACGTCCTCTCCAAACAGAATAGTAATAAGTGACCTGGGGAACTAGTTCTGTGGCACTCAGAACAAGGCATTAGGAAAAAATTTAAAGAGCAGTCAGCCTACTTTTAGTTAAGACATTAACTTACAGTTTCCCCAGTAGTGTCAAGGTGCAGTGAAGGCCAGGGAAAGGAAGCCAGGAGTTGATGGTGATCCCAGTGCAGGACATATCCTCACCATCCAGACACAGTCCCACAGGATCTCAACATAGCAGACAGACCTGGGGACTGGTAAAACAGTCTTTCAATAGCCCCAGACACAGAAAGTGATGAATGAGACCCAGAGACCAACCAGAAGCTCCAGTCCTGGAAGAAGACAGCGACAGAAACAGAGACAAGGCTTCAACATACAATCAAGGGGTTCGTATAAGAGACAAGCTACCTGCAGCACAGCAAAAATGTCCAGCCAGGAGGCAAAGCAAGAGGCAGAGCAAGAGGCAGGCAAAGCTACAGCATAGCTCAGGAAAAGACCAAAGTTCCCAGGCCAAGCTTAAATGGGGCATTAGGGCCCATAGGTAGAGGGTGTGGGTGGAGGCCCCAGGTGAAGTTGCTCAGAGCTAATAAAGCCTGTTACAGCCCTGAGGGCCCTGACAAGAACTGGACAATCTCTTTGTTTAAGGACCTTCCCCTGTACTGATCATCCACACAGAAGTGGATGAGCTTCATCTTATTTTAGCAGTACCTTTATAGGTCATTTTGTTGCTTATGTGTTACACACAGACAATAACATCAAGCCCCTACTGTGATCAATAGAAGCTTTTACCATTTCCTTCAGTGAAGTCAGGATTTCACTTAATATGGAGTCAGTGCACTGCTTGGAGACATGAGCCAGAGCACAGCTTCAACAGTTAGGACCTGCAGAAGCATTTGATTTTGCAGAGCTGCGTGTCAGTTAAAACCATCAGTTCTACTGATATGACACTTAGGATTAAAAGCAGCATTTGTGTGCTGTCATCAAAACCTACATGTTAGGGGCTACATACATTCCCTTTCTGTGATGGCAGAGATCTCGTAGTACCAAATACTCCCATAGAATAGCTTTGACTTGAAGCATTAATGTTACATCCCCTTGTTTCCAGGTGGACACAGTCCATTTCCTTTTTCCCAGGACACACTGGATGCTGGAACGACTATTGCTCACCATACATGGCAATCATCCCCAGACATCATCTGGGATAACACAAAGGCAGGTAAAACAACAATGCAGCTCTATGAGGCTTGTTTCTGAGGGCTTTAATTTTAAAGAGCATTAGCTGCAAGTGAGCCAACACACATCAGCAATCTAGTAGCTGCCACCAGGTGGCCAAACAAGCCAGCCACAAGTACATGTAATGAACCTTCCCTGGTGGAGAGCACTTTCTTCTGTTTGCTCGCATCAGCAGCATTACACTGACTAAATGCATACAGGTGTCTAAAGACTCAGCGTAAACTGCATTTGATCATGTATTGTTCAATAAAAATAAAAGCCATCCTTTCCTCTGTATTTTGTTTGCATCTAACCATTGCAGAGCTGAAGAGCAATAAATGTGTTGCCAAGTTAAACTGTGGCTGCTGAATTTGAAATGTTGGTTTGACCCTGTGTGGAATATAAATTCTAAAGGACTGATATGAAGGACATATTAAATTAAAAAGCTCTAGTAAGAAAAGCTCAGTGCATTGGTCGTGTAAGTGTGAGGGGCCTGGAATCATTCCATGATTATTCTTTAGTTTTGTGGTGAATTTCTGAAAACTATTGCATTTTAAATCTCTTTTATTTTTCCTAATAGCAACATGACTTCATTAGGTGCGTTAAATATTACTCAGTTCTCTGAACAGTCCCATAGCAGTTCAAGCTGCTCTTTGGTAGTTCTTCAGAAATCTCTGAAACAAACACATTCTGATCGACTTTCCAGAGTACGATTGTTTCCTCCTGGACCTATCCAAATCAGCAGCAAAATTCTAGCTGATTTCTACAGTGTTGAATGGAAATAGTTTGAAGTCAATGGAAAATTTCTGTTTACTCCAAAGTGGTAGGATTCTAATACAATAGCCAACAGAGATTATTATTACAATATGAAGTTTCTCACCTGTAGGCTCACTTCTTGAAACAGACGAGAACTGCTGCTGTTCACACAGCATTTTTAGCATCAGTTAATTATAATCTACAACACACAAGAGTCCTGGCCAGGACTGGGGTAGGTGAGATGAACATCTGGTAGGAGCCTGATTTGCACAACCTTAAGAAGAGAAGGTTCAGGGAGACCTGGTTGCTGTCTAAAACTGCCTGATGGAAAGGTGTAGAGGAGATGGTCAGACTCTCAAGTTACACAGTGGGTGGAGGAAAGGCAATAACTGTAAGCTGGAATATAGGAAACTTCTATTAGAAATTTTTTATTTACTGTCAGAGTAGTCAGACACTGGAACAGGGGCCCAGAGAGGTTGTAAGATTGGACCTGTTTGGAGCAGGGTGTTGGACTAGAGGTTAATTCCAGCCTCAGCAATTCTCTGCAGCTTCACCAACAGGAGCTCCCACTGCAGATCTAGAAACACTTTCAACCTTGTCAAATTCAGGCCATGCTCATTTGACCAGAAAAAGGAAGCCAGAAGGAAGATTCAGAGAGAAGAAAAATGCCTGAAGTGAGAAGATAATTTCCTCAGACCAAGAAGGAATAATAAAAACTGTGCAGAGTTCATTATATTTGAATAATGAGCTTCTCACTTCACATCTCACCACCAATGAGCCACCCTTGCCACTGTCTGCAGGAAACTTACTCCAATTTATGCTGATGTAGCTAGACATTGCATCCAGTCTAGAGAATTTTCCAAACTTTTCCACAAAGCAGCACCCCCACAGCATGCCACTGGCACTTTGCCTCGGCAGTGTTCAGAATTTCAGGTCTCACTGTCAAACCTTATGCATGCCTGAATTTTGATCTCTGTATTTGTAATTCTGCCCCAGGTAACACTTAGAAAGCACAACTACACCCAGAAGATGATTTTTAAAACACTATATATGTATTTTTGCCGAGGACATCTGAAATTCCACAAGCTACTTATTCTTCTAGAAGTGTCTGATCCTTTCATTTATTCTGCACTGGAAAACGTAATCATCCCAAGGTGCATAATCATTCCTGCAGCAAACTATTGATTTCATAGATCATTCTTTCAGTTGAGGAATAAGCAGAAGGAGATTATAACACATGCAGAAAAAAAGAGCATCCTTGAAAACTTTTCCCCCATCTCAAGCTAAAAATCAGAACAGCAGGAATACTATATATGGAACAATTTCCAAACTTTTTTTTTTTGAGAAACAAGTAGACAAATGATAGTCCTAATTCAGCAAGGTAATGAAGTATCTGGACAATATGAGGATTGTGAATGTTGCTAAGATATCTCTTTGAACTGAGGCCAACGTTGAGCAACACCATTTCCTCTCCTTGCCAGATTTTTATTGACCAAAAGACTCCTTCCCACATGGCAGTTACATTAGGAGAGCTAAGTAGGCTTCATAGGTACCACCAACTGGTAGCATAACTCCATGTAGCACTCCCATATCCCACAGAAGTTGAATTAGGCCAGTCTTAAAAGGAGGCTGAGGGAAGAATTTATCACTCTCTACAACTACCCAAAAAGGAGGTTGTAGTGAGGTGGGGGTTGGTCTCTTCTCCCTAGTAACAAGCAACAGGACAAAAGGAAATGGTCTTAAGTAGTGTCAGGGAAGGTTTAGATTAGATACTAGAAGAAACTTCTCCTGAAAGGGTTACTGAACACTGGAATAGGCTGCCCAGGGAGGTGGTGGAATCACCATCCCTGGAGGTATTTAAAAGGCATATAGATGTGGTGTTTAGGAATATGGTTGGTTCAGCACTGGACTCAGTAGATTTAGGCTAACGGTTGGACTCAATGGTCTTAAAGGTCTTTTCCAACCAAATGATTCAGTGATTCTGTGATTCTGTAACATTTCCAGAATGTCATTTAACTCAGCACCCAATGGGAATAAAGTTGGATCATAGTTGCCTCTACATATGTGCAAGGAGGCACCTGTGATACAGTCTCTTCCCATATTACCTCCGTCCTCTTCCTCTTCTGCTTTCCAGAGTAAGATACCACACACTCTTACTAGACACAGTCCTGCTCATTACACAGACATACCAAGAGCAGGTGCTTCATAGTGACAGCCTAACACAATGGCTCTTCATCTTATATGTGCCACAGCCACTTTCACACAAGGTCAATTGCACCTATAATTAATTTACACAAGCTGAACCCTCAGCTGCCACCTTACACAGCCTTGCAAATGCACAGGCTGCACAAAACTGTATCGGTAATTAATTTGTCAGGAAAATGCTAGGGAAGAACAACACTGGTAATTTATGCCACCGATATTCAAATGAAACATCTTGCCTGAGTAATTTAATGTCAAAAAGTAGAATAGTGGCAAAGCAGAACAAAGAATTTCCACCAGCTATTTCTTTAAGGGGCATTACTGCAATGTGTTATAAGCCAATTCAGATGCAGTAAAAACACATGTTCCTTCACTGAACTCATCTGGCCAGATTTTGGCATTGAAAATGATGAATTTTCATCATTTTCATTTGGATTGTGGAAATTGTGGTAATTCCACAATGGAAAAAATTCTCAAAAATTGTGAATTTATACATGCACATCCTAGGTACAGAGACTCTGGAATGCCAGGGAATGCTAGAATTCAACCAGAAAAGATCTGTATGGAAAAGATTACATCATCTTGAAAAGGAAGATACAGATCAACTAGGGGAAATATATGTTGCATTCTAGTTCATTGCAGAAAAAGCATCACTGTTCACCCCACATCCTCCTTATCTTTCTCCTCACTCTACCACCCTTAGTACTGTCAGAGGTACCCTCATTGGGACCCCCATTGTTTGTTACCAGGAGTTCTCTCCATAATACAACTAGTTGGTTGTAGTTGTTCTTGTTATTGTTCTTTTGTGTGTGTGTGTGAAATAGATTTTTCCCTTTTAAAAAAATGCTGTTTGGGTGATACTGCAGTGTTTTGCCAGAGTATCTTGGATTCAGTGGATTTTAAGCAAATCAAAAGTGGGATTTGTGACTATGCAATGGGCTTCATAGGACACGTTAAGTTAGGATGACCTATCCTTGGAAACGCTCGCAGTCCTGCCAGAGTACTGTGTCTGAAAGCCCCAGAAGCTTCAATTTCAAGTGGGGCAGCACCTCATCTCTGCCTTGATGAGTTCTGGAGCCTCGGTGGGAATTGCAGATTTTCTGATCTTACATAAAAATCCATCTCAAAACCTGGTGCTCCACAGTCCCATTCTGCAAAAGAACTTCCTCAAGACTTCCGCCAGTACCTGCCAGAGGTCTGGGCCAGCTGACTTAAAGAAAGTAGAATTCCTCAGTCCAGAATCCCACACGATGTTTCTGGGTTGCCATTGCCTAGAAAGCTCTCACCTTAGCAGTCAAGCAGGAGGAGAGTAGAAGGAATTCTTCATGGTGGCAGAAGTTAGCTAAAGCATTTCAAACCTTGCTGACAACAGAATATTTTATAAATAAGCTATGAGAAACATAGCTTTAGATGTATTCACAACAGATGAGGGGACAAACGTCACCTCTGTGTAGAAAGAGGAAGAATTAATTTACCATGCAAATGGACCACTTCATTTTTTGTGAATATTACCAGTTAGGACACTGTAGCCACATGGAACAGGCCTTCTCAGCATCAAGTTGATCCATTTTCCTAGCTTGTGTGTCTTGTGATGATTCAGTGTGACAAACCAATGTATTTCTGAATGAGTGTTGATAGAGCAAGCAAAACTCTAACTTAATTAGGAGAGCATAAATGTCATCCATAAATACTTAATAAATTCCCAGTTGGCAATTCCACTAATCTTTTTATCCCTTTTTTTCTCCATCAGGCATTTTCTTCTTGATTTTGTTTTCTTTTTTTTGGTTGAAAATTAAGAGTGGAGGTTTGCCACTCCTGAAGGTTATTGAATAAAAGCAATCAATGACCTCTTTAGGTCTTCCTAACTGTATTTATAACATTACTAACTGTATTTCAGCAGAGACAACAAAACCCGTAAGTATGAAAAGAAAATTTAGAATCTTTCAAACATCCAAAATAAAGCTGCTTGCAAAAATGGACATTTTTCTTAAACTCATACTAGTAGAAAGCTACAAGATGGAGACACAAACAGATGTTGGCACTGACATTTCTGTTGAAGAGTAAACTGGACAAGACATAGGATCAGTTATGCCAAAACTACTATGCAAAAAAAACCTCCTAGCTGTCTAGTCAAGAAACTTTGAAGAGAAGTAGGTCCTTTGGGGAATAGGTGAAAGTGAAGAAGGATAATTTGGAAACAACCTGGCCACTGTTCAAACTTCTTTCTATTTCTTTTCAGTTAGGTTGTAAGCAATACTTAAGGGTTTTTATGTATACATAATTTTATTCTGTTTCATGTCCTGTCACCATTAATACTTTTGTCATTGTCTCTCCTTAGTGTCTTTCTCTCTTACATAATCCCAGTCTTTCTCCATGTCCATTTTTTCATTATACTTTGATTTTATACTTGATAATCCATCCACAAACATCAATAATCTTTCCATAACATTGTCCCTTCCAACATGAATCTTATTGCACTAAGGCAAAAAGCAATTATAACACCAAACGACATGTTGTACAGTCAGTGAAGACTCTTGAGTCAACTCTTTGACCAACAAAACTTGTTCCTAGTCTTGAAAAAACTTCTGTTAATATAGCTCTGGAACTGTGGGATTTGCTTCCTGATTTTTGGCACATACCATTTCACAATAATTCATATCACTACTAGATATTAATCCAGCTGTACTTCCCTCTCTGTAATATTTATGAAAAATCTCCTACTGGGCCTAACATAGTAAAATAAATTAATTAAAGATAGGATGTAGAAGTAAGGAGTATTTTTAAAAGGCAGTAGGAAATACTTTTCATCGAAAGCTGAAAAGTATAAAGTCTTTGAAGAAAGTGAGAGGAGATGAAGGGAAGTCCACATACAACCTCTGCATAAGCAGCATTATTAGTGGATCTCCTGTAAGATAGAAATATCACTGTGCACAGAGTCAGTCTAGGTGTACTTCAACCATATGGAAAGAGAACAAAAGAGCTATGCCTTGAGCAGTGTGGAGATACCTATGTAAAAGGAAACTCAACAAACAGAAACCCCACAAGATCAGATAAAACAGCAACATCCTTTGCTGCTTTATAAACAGCTTTTGGTCAGATTGGAGATTTTACTAAGACAGAGTGGCAACAATCCAACCTCTGAGAGACTCCTTAAATTCTGTTCTTCAAGAGATAAAAGACAGAATTGTAGCTATGATGATAGAGACATTTGTTCACCTAAGCCAGGCATGACCTATGGTTGATTTCTGTTAAGATGTAATTTTGAAATAAATGTAAATGAGAGATTCAGAAAGCTTAATACAAACTAGATATCTTGTCTATATTGTCTATCCGATTAATAATAAGGAATGCTTGGTAAAACTTACATGCGAAGTAAGCAATGAAAGATTAAAAAACCCCAGTTTTTCAGACTTTCACCATAGAATATTTATAGAGAGTAGGTTACCTTGTTCTGCTGAAGGATGAGTAAACCTGTAAAGATGCACCCAGAAAGCAATGCAAGGCCAGCTCCAGGCTGGTTTTCTGCATTTGTGTAGATTTATAATCAATGACTGCAAATTCCTGACTCAGTTTCCACTGATCCCAAGGGTCTTTTCCAACCTGAATGGTTCTATGATTCTAAGATTTAGCTCTTTAGCAGCAGCTTCCAACAGTCTCAGAGGAACTGTTTAGTGGGATGGAACTAACATTGTAACAGTGTTTAAGTCCTGCAAACTAATCCAATCACCTAGTGTGACAGTCAGTGTAACCAATCTAAACAATGTAAGATGGGTAAGAGGTAATAATGAGTAACGCATCCAGAGTGTTATATACACTATAACCATAAAACATATCATTAAACTTCTTTGGCCTCTGATGCAGGATCAGTCATCAAAGGACTGAACAGAAGTCATATTCCCAGGAAGTGAAAGAATGTGTAGCTTTAAAAGGGAAAAAAAGTAGTAGAAAAAGCAGACTAGCTTCCACAACATAGGTTTTGTGATTGGAAAGGACTGAGAGCCAACTTATCTGGCACCTTTTTAATTCATCTCCAGGGAATCCATGAACAAGTCACCTCTCCTCTTACCTAAATTTCCTTGTGACTAAACTGGAACTGATGCATGTGTGATAGGAATGTGACAATCCTGGTGTGATTACCAGTTGAAAAGTGTTTCAAACTCTCATATGGGAATGTTACAGAAGTGCTGCAGTTGTGGCCCAGGTTTCTATTCAGAGTTGTATGAGGGGGAGGACCAACCTGTTCTTTATTTAACGAAAATTGTGTTTACTCACAACTTGGATTAATTCTTTCCCCTTTCAAGAGGGTAAGTTTGAGTCAGTAGCTGTGGGGAAACTTGGAAATCATATGAGTGGCCATACAAACTAGCTACGTGTCCATTACACTGTTACCCAATTAGAAATGCAGTACAGGGACTGCCAAATTACCAGTTGGCAAATGCTTCAAAACCAAGGGCAAATAACATAGAACAATTCAGTAAGGAAAGCGAACATTTCTTAAGCATGGTAATCACACCCTGAACTCCACACAGTAATTGTTTGATGGTTTTCAGCTGTAAAAATATGATAATAGGATCAATAAACAAAGAGAAAAATAACTTTGAAACAATTATGGATACAGACAAAATAGCTCAGTGAAGCAGAGATATTTCCAAATGATAGCCGAACATGAGCTAGGAAGCACTGCAGTATTGTTTCTGAACACAAAGAAATAAGCAAGCACCCAGCAACAGACCTTAAAGCTGTACTTACACAGGGAGAGAAAGTCAGTAGGGGCAAGGAGTGTGAAGTTGAAGGAGACAAAACCATACCATCTCATTTACAATCATGGAATCCTTTTTTTTTTTTTACATTTTGTCCAAAAGTCTTGGCTGTCCTGCTATATTTTTTAAAATACTGTGGTCTGGGATGGAGGCTTATCTCTTCCTGGCTGTTGTACTTAATTATTTGTCTGGATAACTTCATTTCATACCTTTTGCTAAGATCTGCAAAAAATAGGATCCATCATTATTTTGGCTGAGTTTTCCTGAGCAATTCTGCCTCTACTTGGAGATTAACAAAAATTCCCTCTACTTTCTCTGGGTTCTCCTCAACATTACCTGAAAATATCAACATGCTACGCATCCATTCTCTCTGCCCTCAAATTATCAGCCAATACTTCTGACCAGATATATCCACACAGATTACATCATATGAGAGGGTTGAGAAGGAACAGTATCTGTTGTGGTTCAGTGCAGTGGTTGAAAATTGGTTAGCTTCATCTCCTGCAAAAACCTGGCCTATTTAGTCCATCAGGAGTGACACCGAAGGCAAGAACCAGAAATGTCATTGCAGTAGATTGCAAAACACAGAGCATGCCAAGAGGAGGAGGCAAGAATAAGAGAGGATCTGCTCTTACATTTCTTTTAATTTTTGTTTGTTTGTTTGTTTTTTCACCAGAATGTCAGAGACTGGCCAGGTAATGCTAATGAGTTGTACCAAAGCAACCTCCTGATCCTCACATTCTCCTCAGACCACACTGGCTTGCAGAGTTACTGTACAGGCACCTACATCTTTGGGAGTATGTAATGGAACATTAACAACACAGTAACTGCAGAGATGGGTCATTTTTTATTAAGTTGATTTCAAAAGAGGGATCACAGAATCATAGAATTTCTTGGGTTGGAAGGGACCTCTAAAGGTCATTTAGTCCAAACCCCCTACAATAAGCATGGACATCTCCAATTAGAACCAATTGCTCAGATCCCTGTCCAACCTGACCTTGAATGCCTCCAGGGATGGGGCCTCCACCACCTCCCTAGGCAACCTGTTCCAGTCATCTACCACCCTCATATTAAATAACTTTGTCTGAAAATAATCTTGTCTGAAAAGCAATCATAGGTTGAGCTGGTGCAATAACATCTGCCCATGGTTTAATGAAAAGGGAAGGGAAATTCAGTTATTCAATGGAAAAAACAGCCAAGTCAAAATGCATTGATACTGCATTGCAATACTTGTCTCATCCTTAGCCACGTTCCATTGATGTAATTCTATAGTTGTATCACTTACTTACAGAATTCTGAGCCATCAGAAGACACAGGTCAGTCCCAGAGCATTGTGTCTGTCTCATGGTTTCAGAGATGCATGGCAATTCGATTAGAAATGTGTAACTATATGCCAAAGGGATCTCTCTTTCCTATTTTCTTAAAGGAAAACCATTCATATAATTACAAAACTGCATTTACTTGCAATTTTCCCAGAATACCCAAAACTGCCTGTGCCATTATCAAAACTTGGTGTCTGTAATACAGTGACTTCAGTAAAATATATATTTCCAATTTAATATTATTAACATTTAGATTGATTAACATTGACTAACATTTAGACAGATTAAGCCACATTACACCTTCCAATATGTCACAAAATGTTGTTTCCAAGAAATTGAAATTGAAACAGAAGGATGTAGATTTAGATACTCTTTGCTTCACAGAGTGATAATGAAGGGGAAACAACTAAAGAAACATCTCAAGAGCAATTTTGTTAGACCATTCCTGACAGGAGGTGAAGAAAGTGCTATGAAATCTGTCAGAAACGGCCAACCTAGCAATGAATAAATGCTAGTTGTTTGAAAAAGAGTAAGTAAGGAACAGAGTTAGGTATCAAAAGATAAAGACAAGCAAATAATGTGGCAGTGTATGAGGAAAAATATCCATTACAGCTAAGATTTTCCAACAACAAAGGTTCATCTGAAGCCAAACCAGCTCCTTAAACACATTTGGTAAAAGATCACGAACACAAGAGATGCTACTAACTTGATTTGGACAACTCTGTCTGGGTGCAAGTACAGAAGCTACACTTGCTGTTCTTAAATATTTTCATAGAGTTGAGAAAGTTTCTTATGTTTCTTCAACTGCTCATTTTCAGGATGAAAAGAAACAAGATGTATTAGCAGACCAATAGTTAATTATACATGCAGTTAGGAAATAGCTAAAACTCCCTATTTACTTTTACCTTTCCAAGGTTAACAGATGATGAAATATACAATAAACGTCTCAGTTTTCCTTCCTCCACCAAACAACTTTCAGCAAATGTTCAATGCAAATATCTAAGTCTGAATGGTTAAAACCTGTTGCCTTCCATCATTTAAAAAAAAAGTCTTTATCAGAGAAGGTAGCATCCGTGGAAGTAGTAGGGCTTTTATTATACTGTTTCTAGCTAAAACTGATCTTTTTTACACCTAAGTCATACAGGTAGGAAATTACAGCTTCAATCGCTGAAGTATGGCCATGTTTCATGGAACTATAAAGCAGGATACCAGAGAGGCAAAAGTCCTTTCTAAGAGGAAGTGTTCCCAGCCAGCTGATAAAATTCTCATCTTCAGTTCACCATCTGGAAGTTATTGCTATGAATCAGGTGAGTTCGAAGTTAAAAGAAAACATGGAAAGAGAGGTGTGAAAGCTATGTCATTTTTGAATACCATCAAAAATAAACTATATGGAATTTCTCTGCCTCACATTAAGTAAAACTCAGAACTGAGGTACGTCGAAAAGGAAAAAAAAACCCAACAACAACAAACTGTGTGAAAACAGGAAGAGAAGGAGCTACATTACCTATCCCACCTTGATCTTTGTGGCCACATACATTCTCTCACTTTGTAAAATTAATCCAGACACCTCTCTCTCACAAAGATGCTGACTTGTTGTGAAAGATACTGAATCCCTATGACAACACAAAAGAATACAGATTAACAGGAAATGATTTAAAAGTTAACACTACAAGTATGTAAAAGAAACTACACAGTTTTTTAACCACTTCTCACAATGTTGAAAGAAGAGCTGGACACCGACTTTACCAAACTCTTTCCTTCTGCAGCATAAATTTATATTGCCAGCAACCCTGAATATAGGAGTGAAACTCAAATAACTTAATCTTTATTTAAATTTGGACCTGTGGTCATGTGTGCTTGACATCTGGTTGCAGTGATGCTGGTCTCCATTTCTCAGTGTATTACTGGATTTCTAATGATTGTCACAAAAGGGTCTGTCAGAAATCTACTGCAACTACACTAGCCCAAAGTACAACAAATAGAAGAGTTTAACACTAGATGGCAATATGCCTTTGCAAAATACTCCTCCGAGGTGCCTGTAGATATAGGAAAATATTTTTCCATATATTATACTACTTCTTAGTTCTTGTGTAGGTTTAGTCATACAGTTTTTATTTGCTTTGCCCTAAAATAAAATTCCCTTTCATGTTATTGCATTTTTCTCAACGTTTGCTTTCAATGAAGTTTAGACAATACTCTGATTTAGGCCAAACAGAAGAGATTCAGGGTTTAACTGAACGTATGTTATGAATTCTTCACTATCCAGTGTGTGTGGAAAACAGGTTAAGAATCACCTGATGAATGTTGACCAAATTCTATCACACTTGGTGAAATGTAAATCAAAAGAAAGCTTAGTTTGTGGGCTACCACCTTGCATCTCCTGATGTCAATCAAAACACAAACCTAATCATGTATCTGTTAAACTCAGGATTCCTCTGGAAAGCATTTTCTCCATTACCTGAAGCATTAATCTTGGCTATCCATTTTGTGCTCATGCCTAAGGATTTAGCTCTACTGAAGTCCGAGTCAGTTACACAGGTAGAATAGCCTGGATTGTGCTACAGTTATCCAAGGTGCCTTGGCTGGCTCACCTGTACTTAGTGTGGCACTTTCCCCAATGCCTTGGGAAGTCCAGCATGTTATAACTCAAACTTATAAACCCACACTTTGTAAAATTAAACCCACACTTTGTAAATCTAAACCCACATTATAATTATCGACTAAGGTGCTAATTAATGGGTAGCTTGGCCATTTCCAAGAATGATCAGTATTTGAAGGCAGCATTAATCTGCCTCAACAGTGGCAGTAGCTCAGAAAGACCTTGGCCCTGATAACTTTAAGCATATGTTCCTTCTACAGGCACTTCTTTTTCTGTGAAAATGGGTCCTTGAAGCTATTACCACTGACACACAAAACTTATTCTTCCTGTCACTGATTCAGTAAGTAACAGATCCCAAAACAAAACAACAGGTGAAAACAACAGCCAGTACCGTTTTGTCCATTCATGATTTTAGCTATTGCCCTTTGGTTGGTTTGTCCTATGTTTCTGCAAAAGGCACTTTTACACCTTTTGTGCTTTTTATGGTTGTGTCTGTGAAGACAACACAGGATTATAGAAGGTAAGAAAATGGGACATCTTTTTGAGGTACTTTGTAGAGGCAGATCAAAATACCTGACAGAGCAAGCTCGATGTTGAAGTCTGCAAAACATCTCAATTTCCATCAGCCTGATATGCAATGTTTATTTTAGTTTGATTTAGCAGGAGATAAACTGGATATATGACTGAAAGCAAAAATATAGTTTGCTTTTAATAGACATATTGACTGACAGTCAATCAAAATTTCACTGATAAAAGTCACATTGGAAACGCCAAGGAGAGCTTTGAAGTAATACCACCATGCAGCCTAGTTAGTATTAACAGACACAGAGCAGTGACATAAAAACACAGTCTACCATTGTAACAGTTCTGAGAGTTTCATTCAGAAAATGTTTATGGCAATATTTAAATCAATCACCAGCCTCTCAAGAAAATACTTGATCCAAAATATTTGGAATGTGCCGTGATAGTATGCCTATGTCCTAGCATAAAATGCTTCACTTATTAAAATGAAAAAGAGCAAAAATAACAAAAAAATCCAAGAATCCAAAGAGACTAAAGGATGATAACAGCATGAGAAAGGAAAGGAAGTGAGGAAGGGGGGGATAATAGTTAGTAAGCAAACAGCTCATTTACTAATTCTTCAGTCCTACTTCAGGATTTAAGTACTAAACTATCCACATGGGTAGATGATGCTCATTGCCAGCAAGATCCAATATTTATGAGAAATTGCTGACTTATATTTGACCTCAGCTTGGGTTTTTATAAAGGACTTTTTGTTTTATTCCAAGAGAAATAAAAAAGATCTTGAAAGAAAATTTCTTCCCTCCCACATATTTGCATTTCAAATCTCGCAGTACTGTGCAGGGTCATGACCAGAAATCATTCCAGCTGAGCAGAACAATTGCTTTAATGATAGTTATTGTAGGCTACCTCCAAGTTAAATGTAATTATTAAAATTTAAAGAAAGCAGCAACCCAAACCCCTCAGGTACTCTAAGGTGCACAAGGACAATAGCTTGATGCTTGATTACACACAGGGAGGTTGTTTGGACTTATGTCAGCACTTGGATGAAATACTTCTGGTTTATGCCCAAGGTAGAAAGCTGTGATGATGGCTGGCTGGAAGAAGATGTTCTTTTCCTCCAGTATGAGAAATATCTCACCGCCCGCAGTCAAAACAACATGACCCTATCAGTTCCATGCAACTCATCAGAAAGTCTAAATGATTAGTTTTAGTGGTCTAAAGATCTTTGTCTCCTAGCAATTTGCTACAAACCTTATCTCTTTCTTGCAGTGGCAGTCTGGTTATGTGATACAGACATTCATCACACACATGCAAGGTTGCTTGAATTCATTCATGGAATTTTGGGGGAAAAAAAGAATAAAAGGCTTTTACACTCCACAAAATTCAGGTTTGTGACTCACTGATGGCCTAAAAGGAAAATAAGCACCACCACCGTGTGGAATAATGCCAGCTAAATCTCTGTTCTGCTATTATAGCAATCACCTGTTAAGACACAACTACCAAGCTGCTACTCCTTCATGTCAGTCTTGCTTCTCCTGAGTCATGTATTTTATGATGAGAAAGAACCACATGAAACTGGAGAGAGGAGAGAGCTTTACAGTCTAGCAAAATCCAGGTGGAGTTTGGACCCAGTTTTTAATAGTGCTTTTTCATCAGCAATGGATTTTAATAATCCATTAAAATCAGAAATGGATTTTAATATCCTACTTTTCCTCAATTTTGAAGCCCCTGTAAGCCAGTGCAACTCTATACAAGATAAAGAGCTAATCCAACTCATCCCAAATGAGGATCTTGGGCAGAAGATGCACATATCCCAAACACAGCCATAAATGCAGAAGATCAAAAGGTGCTGAGAAGAACATCAGTGGAAGAACAGCTGTGTAAACCTCAAGGGAAATATCTTTGGAATAACTTTATCAACAGCTGTGCAGTTACTGTGTATTTGCATCAGTGTAATGGAGAAGAAGCTGGCCAATGTGCAAAAAAAAGTACTTCATCTCAGACTGACATCAAGAGTACAGCTTCGAACACTAACAGAGGAAAATTGCCTAGAATGCTGAATGGCCTAGGAAGGACCACAGCCCCACACCTTACAAGTCCCAACACCAAATGCTGTGTTCTCTTTTCTGCTGCCATTTAAGGAAGGACCAGAGAATATGGGACAGCAGCAAGAACATGGTGCACAGCTCTTCAGGGCCCCTGTTACCATTGCAGATTACTCTATTTGCAGGGCACAGATGCCCCGTTTTGTTCATACTCCTGACAAAGCTTGACCCAGCTTCTCAGGACAGCTAACCACACCTTTAACTCAGTTTTAAAATGGGATGAAAGAATGCTGCATACCAGCACTGAAATCATTAACAGAAAGTGTGTATCTGATCAGGGCAGAATTCTTTTTGAGATGGGGGTAATGTGTCCCTGTCACACAGGCATGGTGACATGACATGCCTTTGTTTTCCTGACATTAAGGACTCAAAAGTCTATGTTAAGCATTAGCCAAAGAGAGGCAGCTGATATTTATCTACTTGGACACTAAGCAAGTGACTTGGAGTTGGAATTTTTTTTGTCCTGGCTGTTAGTTTACTGCAGCTGAGTGAGTGATATCCTCACTTTTCTTTATCGTTTAATCACAGTGTGCAAGCAAGAGACAAACAGGTAGGTACACTGTAAGCCAGAGGAAACACTGAACTCTATTTGGGGACAGATAAAGCCCTGATTTGACTTGAGCTGAGGAAAGAAGACATGGAAAAGGCATAGAAGTGGACATGGAGATCAAAATTGCAAAAGCCATAGAGTCATGATCTCAACACCAGAGGCTGGAGCAAGTATCTCACTGGGAACATTTCAAGCAGGGGGGAGGAGGGGAGGCAGGATGGGAAGGTTGAAGCCCTCCTGCACCTGCCTCCTTCTCTGCCCACTGATTTTTCACTGAACTCCTCTTCTAACAGGGTTATCAGTATATCTTCAACTGATTCTGATCCTCCTCCACTGCCAATGAAGAAGTAGCATCTCAACCTGCAAGTTCAATCCTACACTGTGTTAAAATACCAAGCAGATTTAGCAGTACACTTAAAGGTTGGGGGAAGGTGCTGGTAGCTTGGAGAAGATTCTGTGGCTTGGGGATAGAGGGCCAAATTTTGTCCTTCAGATTACTAAGATTTTAAATACAATAATAACACTTAAACCATAAACCTACTTTAAATCACTGAAGGACTGTTAATGTAAACTTATATTCCCCAAACAATGTCAAAGATTCAGCAGCATTTCTTAGCACATTGGCTATTCAGATATCACAATACTGAACACAACACAAAACAGTATTTTTACCTGCTTAATAGTATGTTTATCACAATCCCATAAACATTTCATCAAGTTTATCAATAAGATAAAGGCATATGTGATCTACACTTCATATATTTTCCTTTGTATTTCCAAGGTAGCAAGGGAGGTTCAGTTATTGTCTTTCTCATTACCTACTCCTTTTCCATCTTTAACTGTAGTTTTAAGGCAGGCTGCAGGCAAATTCAAGGATCAGTTACCTTGACTTTGAAAGCAGCTAGAATTTTCACACCTCTCACCACCTGCAACAAGGGATTTCTGCAGGTATGAGTTACCTGTCAATAAAGCTCCATCTCCTGCTCTCTAGAGTTTCAGTCTCAAGAACAGCAGCACATGGCACAACACACTTTCTTTTTCCCTCTGTGACCTTCAGCAGGAACAGAGTTAACCAATGTGATGATGTACTTAAAAATAACTCCAGCCCTTTATGTGTTTTCCCGCAGAATTAGCAGGACCAAGATCAGATCAGAGGAAGCAAGTATCAGTTTTTACGCTAATATTTTGTCATGTCCAAAGTAAGAGTAATTTCACCTTCCTTGTTAGAGAAATCTCACATAAAGTATGAGGCAATGGGTGCTTGAAAAGAATAGTTAAACATCTCTGTTTCTGTTGTATGTCTGCTGTCCTTGCTAGATGTATCTAAGGTATCTGAAGAACGTGAATGGCGCCTTGTAATTCTGACAACTTACCTATTCTTTCTCAGCTATACCAGTTGGTCTAATTAAAAGCCTCACCTTGCAGAGTGGTGTATTTTAGGAGTGGTGGTTGATGTCTTGGCCTTTAGAAGCAGTAAAACACATAGTTTTTTCAAGGAGATTTTTGACAGCCGGCGGAGGCAGAAAAAGGAACAGGGTGTGAGGTTCCTCATTTAAAAAGCAAACAAACAAACAAAAAGAAAACCAACATCCAAACAGTTTCATTCCTCAATGGGCAGCTCCCCATATTTTTCAGTTTCTGCAGGAGTGTGTTAGACTTGTCAGGCACGAAAGCAGAAGTGACGGATGAACCATCTTGCTCTAAGGAAGTCTGATGTCTGAGTGCTTCACAGAGGAATCTCTTTACACCTGACAGATGTGAAAGGCATGGCATTGTTACTTCAGGAAAGAGAAGTGATAACTCTAGGCAAGCTCATATCTAATAATTATGAAGGGGAGTTTTGTTAATTGTGCCTTAGAGTAGCCTGAGTTCATATTAACTTTTTAAGTAGCAACATGATTTTAAAAAATGATTTCTTTAAAATTCTTACAGAGAGCTTTGGATCACTAAGAAATCACCCTTAATTTTTCGCATATTAAAAGGGTTTTCATTAACACATGAATGTGACTGAACATAGACCAATTAGCCTGTCTCTTGCAACACTGTCTCTGAGCTAGATTTTTTCCTTTATTTCAAATATACTGGAGAAGTGACAGAAACAACTCTTGACTTATGCATGCTGTAACAATGAGAGTGTTTGCAGCAAGAGAAATTTGAACATTAAAAATTTACCTAACTATAAAAACATGGGGGCTAGTTCTAGTAAACAGTGGTACACGCTTTGTCCCCAGAGATGTAGTCAATCTACTGTAGAGATGAAAATTTCATGTATCTTTATTTTTTTGCAGTGAATTCAGGCTTATCCCTGCTCCCCTGCAACAAAACCTTCTGCTGTTTATTCCTCTTACAGACCACAGCCAAATCCAGGGAAATTTCCAGAGATCCTTTATAAAAGAACAGTTGTCAGCACAGCTTCTTCTAGCTTTTGGGGTGTTCAGAGCACTAGGAATGAGGATGGTTTACTAGCTCTTTTGCATAGAGCAAGGAACAGCATATCCACAGCATTTTTAAATTGGAGAAGTCTGACTGATCCATACTACATTCTAGCTTACGTAACAGAAAACAACTTCCAGTTCTTTACATTCGCCTGCCTTGCAAGTACCAGGGACAGGAATTAGAGGGCTCAGAGATTCCAATTCATGTTATACATGGGACATAGAAATTGAGTACAAATGCCAAATACACTTCTCATTTCACTAATCCCCTGAAAAGGACTAACCCAAGAAGCTAAAAAAGGGGGAAGAAGGCAAGATAACAGCCCACTTCTGGACTTCACTGAGCACAACTGACTCCTCCCCTCTTAGCCACATATCTACTGTATAACCACATCCAGCCAGGGACCCTGGTGTGCAAAATAACTGAAAGCTACTCTCAGGATGAGAGCAAGGCAGCTGGTGTGTGGAATTTGGAGTCTGTTTTTCACATTCTGCCTTTTCTGCATCTTTCTTCACCAAACCACAGCAAAAAGAAAACTGAAGTTTGTGTCCTTAGTAAGTAGATAGTTTATGGGCAAATGGGATTTCTTCAAAACCTGTCACTTACTGCTCTTCTTGTACTCTGGGGTAGGGGGGAGGAGGCACTTTGTGAATATTTGTTTCCTGCATATTAAAAATTCACTATTGCATTGTGCACACCTCAATTTTAAATACGAGTTTATAATAATTGTCTCTTCTTCCTGCAGTCTTAGATGAACTGTCTGGATTGACAATGTGTTTTTTTTATATCACTAACAGAGGAATCACATAGGATTCCTTTTTTAAATTGTAAAAGAAAATTTTTTAACTACATTTCAACTGTCTGTAAAAATCCTCTTTGCCACAGAAGAGTTTCAATTTGCCACTGGTTCCATTGGATTAACAAGCAAATCAAATTCCATTATGTGAAAACCAAACAAGTGTACAATGGCATTGAATAAACAACATAGAACCAGTTCTGTGAAACTAATGCTATTTGCAATGATTTTGATGTTTGCAGGAGCCTGAATTTTGTTCTGAATATCACACATGCTTGTAAATCCCTTATGTAGTTTTTGTGCTGCAGTATTTGATTGTATTTCTTCTTACTTGGATTAAGAAATAAAAAAAAATCTGGTGGTAAAATTTTAAATGATATGACACATCTACAAGAACTATGCTGGACACTGTAAGAATTAATTGTAAGAATGAAAATTCTAGATGTATCTTTATAGATGTACTTTTTATCTGAAGTGAAATTCCAGAACAGAACTGTTTTCAGAGTAACAGTTTAGTCTATATTTAGATATTAGATTACACTTTCATCACCTCTTGTGATGAGAAAGTCAGCATGTAGCTTTTTAAGGCTAATTTCTGCCAAGAAGGAGTGCTTCACAGCAGTCAGCCACAGAAACAATATCTAGAGCATTAGTTTGGTGGTTGTTTTTTTTTCCTTCTGAATTCCTAGTTAGTCCTACCAAAACATTAAAGTTCTAATATTTCTGGAAAATTACTTAAATGCTTCTCTTTGCTTCCTGTTTATTTAATGTTGCAGTCTATGCCTCCTAACATATATAAAACCTTTCTAAAAAATATTCAGATGTTTTATGGGTTTTATAACTTGCAAAAATTTATTTGAGCTAATTACTTTTCAAATCCTAGGAAAAAAGAATAGCCACATTTGTCTAAATAAATCAAACAGATATTGTGCCTACCTAGACCCAAGAAAAGCACCATGAATACATTTAGCATCTGTCAGATACAGTATTCAGTGTCACTGCATATTCCTTATGACTGCACAAAACAAAAGCCCAATAACATGAAAATAATTCAATCTGTTTTATCAGGTATTTCGTCATGGTGATCATACCCCACAGGAGTTTTTTCCAACTGACAAGCACAAAGAAGTTGCAAGGCAGCAGGGATATGGACAGCTCACCAAGGTGTGCTTGCTTACCTGGGCCAATATATGGGAATATTGGAATGGGGCCTGTTGATATTTGTTTTTTGAAACCTTATTTGCACTCAAAGAAAGCCTGTATTAAGTTGCCATACACAGCTCTCCAAAAGGACAGTCAAAGAACTTACCAGGAAGCTACAGGTATGAGCAGCCACTGATTTTACATGAGACAGTCAGCCTGTTCCTATCTAATAGCAGTGTGTGTGTACCAGTCTGATTGCAGTCCAGGGTCTTCTGGGAGGAGCAAGGCACTGGAGATCACCACAGTTCACCTGAGACCAAGCATGAAACTTTAACCATCAGTAGCATAAGGTGGTAGAAGTGCTCACAGCCCAGCCTGCTGAGCAGGAGTGCTTCCTAGCTCATTAACTCCTCAGGTCAGTACTAGCAGGAATTTCCCTCATGCTATACCAGGGAAAGGTGATTTGAAGCTCAGCTATTTTAGTGCAGGCATTGGTGGGATACAGCAGCGCTGATCTTGCACAGAAGTATCAGTTGATGGTAGCAACTAGGACCAGCTAAGGCAACAGCAGAGTCCAGCTGTGTCTCAGTATTAACTGTAATTAGTATTAGCTGCCTCCTCTTGTGAATGGAGCTGAGGGTGAACTCCTGTACTATCAGGCTCTAAGGGAATGTGTGGGTACTTAGTGGTTTCCACCCTGCTTCTGCTCTGTTCCCACCAGCACTACTCACTATATATGAGCTTCATTCCTTTTCCCCCAAGATACGTTGTTTGGATGGAAAAATCCATTAGTTATTTGCCCAGGATTCTGCAACCCAGGCAGACTCACTGAAGTAGTTTGGATGTGCCAAAACTCCGGATGTCCCAGAAAAATGGCTATTGTGCATGTGTAGGCAGACTGTGAGGTGTCTGTGTCTCTATTAGACTGCTGCAGAAGTTTGCTGACACACCTTATGTCCAGTGGGTCCAGAACAATGCATGTGTTTCTCTCTCCTAGGGGAATTAGTCACTTGTCAGGTCTCCACCAAAATCAGAATAGAACAAACTGCCTGAGGGGTTCCTCTTCTGTGCCATGGTCTCTTAGGAGACCACACCAATCTCCAGTGGAAGGTCAGGACTGTTTCCCCTCATGTTAGCTCCCTTGAAGACACAAAAGTAATAGACCAGCTTCCTATGCCTTAACTCAGCTATGACTCAGTCATTCCATAAACACACTATGCAAGTTCAGCACTACCTGCCTGCTTGCTCCAGGGCATGGAAGGCTTCAAGGTGTCAGGATTTAAAAACACATACTAGACGAGTTGGGGCAGAAGCTGAGGCCAAGCATATATCCTGTGAAAGTCTGAATGTGCAATTCCACCAACAGAAAGAGGTGATCACATACACATACCGTGGGTGACGTCTGGTACTCTGGTTAAAGCCCTGAGTAGCTTGGTCTGAGCTCATGGCTGACCCTGCTTTGAACAGGAGGTTGCACTAGAGACTTCTTGAGGTCCCTTTCAACCAGAAATATCCTATGACTTAGAAAAGGACTTTAGGAAGCACTGAGTAATCACTGCAGTTGAGATGCCAGTGCAGAGTAACAATTACATGAGCAAAGTTGAATATATTTCAATTTAGGGCAGGAAACACCAGGTACAAGCAAGAAGATGACAATAGTGAGGTCATTACAGGGACATTGCATGTGATTCTCATGTCATGTGTTTACAAAATTGTGTTGGTGAATTGGAAAATGTTCAGCAAAGAGCTACTAAAATGCTGAGGCTGGAAAACCCATTTTGTTGTGAGAATAGAGAATTGTCATCTATTTAGTTTGACACAGAGATTAAGTGATTTGATTGCATCTTATTGATTATCATTTTACTGGGAATAAGATCTGTGATGGCAAAAAATGTGTCATTCAAAAGCGTAACAAGATCCAGGGGTTGAAAGCAGGACATAGTCAGGCAAGAAACAAGAATCAAATGTTTCAGACTGTCGAATAATTAACCATGAAAGCTTGGAGAACTTCTACTTGAAGTCTTCTCTTCAAGATTTTCTGTCTTCCTGAAAAATAAGATCTTGCTGAAGCTAAAACTGTAGCCTCCCTTCGGAATCACTGCTGATATTCTATGGGATTCATATCCCAGATGCATGTTCACGGACAGGTGGTTGCTCTGTCTGCACTCCTAGTTAATTAGCTGTGAGGCAGCAATAGAGTGGAAACTAGAGAGGTGGTGTTGGGCCACCTCTATGCTTTCTTTAAGTCACCCTGTCCCTCAGCCAGTCTTAGTAGCTTGGAGCAAAATGCAAAACTACATCTGTCAGAAAGACATATCTAATATTATCCAGAATCACAGAATTGTCACAGTTGGAAAAGACCTCTAAGATCACCTAGTCCAACCAGGGTGGGAGGTGAAGGGAACTACACAACCCACCTCAAAAAACAACAAAAAAAGCCCCACAACCACACACCCCACAAACCAACCACACACAACCCATATATGCAGCAACTTTACTGCTTTCTTTCTCCTGTCTTCTTTCCTCCTTCACTTTAGAAAGGAAAAAGGTCTTTATCAAAATAATATGAAATACTACCTCATTTTTTGGCTGTAGGAATGGACGCATAGCACACTTCTTGATCCTCTTACACTACTCTGTTACTCCTACAGCTTGGCATACAGCAACAGTATGAGCTTGGCCAGTACATGCGGAGGAGATACTCGTATTTCCTGAGTGTTGCATACAAGCAGTGTGAGGCAAGTACTGGATCTGGGAGGGGGGATGTTTTTCATGGATATTTAATGGGACTTCCTGAATGCATGAGAGTCTGAACCTGGCGTGGTTGGAGATAATACCCATTGAATTCAATGCAATTTCAAAGCATCCCTGAAACTGTGGCTCAACTTCTATCCTGGCTGATGGTTATCTGAAAACCACATGAAAGGTTTTTTTTAGGCTGTATATCAGGTTCAGATGGCTCACTGTTGTATGGCAGAGTATCTATGTCAGGTATCTCCAATTCCACACTTCCATATGGGGTGCAGATACAGATTAGATTTCATTTAGGGTCCAGCTATTAGGGTCCAGTGCATGCATGATGTTTTAAAGTCTAGATAGTCAAATGGAGTGGGCCTTAAGCTTTTCACTAGGACTCCTAAGGGAACTGTTACCATGTTGCAGCTCCCCTGTCCACCAAAATTTTATTTCAAGGCCCTATTCCAGCTTCACCCTTTCTCACAGTTCTTCTTCATCCTACTCTAATTCCATCTACCCCAGCACAGTACTAGTCCTCTTCTTTCCTACCGAGAGAAAAAAAACCAAAAAAACAAACCAGAGAAATAACCTTTCAAAATTATTTCCTTTTTTTTTTTCCCCTTCAGATTTATGTTCAAAGCACTGACTGTGATCATACACTTATGAGTGCTCAGGCAAGTCTTGCTGGTCTGTACCCACTGACACAGGACCAGATTTGGAACCCTAGAATCCTCTGGCAGCCGGTTCCAGTTCACACGGTGCCACTGTCACATGATAATGTGAGTATAAACTAGGGACATTTGCTTTCTCTTAATCGTTAGTAAAATCCTTGGGATGTGAGATGAAGGGGCAGGATAAAGGCCATGGTAAAGGCAATGAAAAGTACACTATGTTACAAGCATTATGCAGAAAGGCCTAATAAGCTGAGTAGAAATACTGTCAAGACTTTCCACAGGCATGGACTTACTAATCAGAGAACTGGAGTAAAAATAAAAGGAAGAAAAATGTAAGTCCTTGGTACAGATAAAAAGAATTAACCTATACTCTGAGTAAACCACTATAGAGGTAGATTAGTCCTGAACTTATCAGAAACATGACTGTCTTTGTGTGAGAAGAGGAAGCAAACCTATTCTCACTAGTGCTTCAACATTTCTTCATCTGCAGCCAATGAAAAGACAAAAGAATTATTCTGGGATTTTCATTACAGTGGGAATTCAGTCACAGGAGTGTTTCCATGCACTTTGAAGGTCACTGCATGCACTTTGAGAGTTGGCGGAAAAAGTAAAAGGGAAAAAGAAGGAGAACCCGGAGCCGTAAGAGCATGAGTTCATGGGGCAATGTATTTATTCATCCCCCTTCCTCAACTCCTCACCTTGGAGCTGTAAGGAACTGTGTGGATAGACGGTCTGTAGCCTGCACACACTTGTTGTAGAGAGGACAGCTGAGCACTTGAGTGAAGTTGGAGCTCCCCATATGTGGAAAACCTATGGTAAAAAGCTAGGAAAAATCAAGAGTGTACTGTATGAGTCCCAGTTTGGGAGAAGAGGTTTGCACATGTGATGCAAGATAAATTGTGTGGGCTTACAAGCCTAGCTAATACAGCCTGTGATGACAAGGGAAACAGGTTAAATAGGGACATGGATCAATGGTTCTCATCTCGGGGTGATGAGAGCATGAAGACAGAGGATATAGAGACACGTGTCTTCCTGCTCAGGCATACAGCCTGGCGTAGAGTCAGAAGCAGCTTCTGGCACTGTCAGAGATGTTTGTACCTTAGCAAACAGTCAAGGATACCTAGCCAGTATAGCCACCACTAGCAAAATCATGCAGGCAGGTGCTGCACCTCAGTAACTTCCAGGGGAGGAAGTATTTTTTTTCAAAATAATCATAAAGTCATTAACGAATACACATTCTTCATACTTTTTTCAACTATTTGTGTTTTAACTCTATGAATCTTTACTACATATACAGGCTAAGATTGAGACCACATATATCCTACTACCTGAAATAAGTGCCCATCTTTTAGTGGTAAAGGCATGCATGTTCATGAACTTATTATTATAATTCAGAAATACTTTCTTACCTTCTGGAATAGATAGATTATATTTCTAAAAAGATCAAGGAACTGCTGTGAAGCTTTCCAAGTTAATTATCCTTTCAGGACTCTCCAGTTCTTTTTATAGTTCTTTTAACTGTGGGACTGTATAGATAGAGCTTTATTATTGGAAAAAAGACAAAATGTATATTAGGAAAAAACCCTATGAATATCTCCGTGTCAAATTTTGTTTTAAAGTCCATTTAAAATCTAACACAAAAAACTTCAAGCAAGAATACATGCAGTTTAGCTTAGATACGTGAATTAAAAAATTACTAAGCTATCCCAGTCGCATGTAACCTTTAACCTTTGCACGTCTTGAATTAATGAAAGAAAAAACTGGGATACAGAAACTTCATGAGTTTCTACATTTAGTTGAACTAAATGAAGCTGTGGTAAGTCCACTTGGTACAGCTGAGTATGCACAAAGACTCCTATTGCAGTCCAGCTGCTGCTTGGTAATTGACTGCAAAAGGGTGACGGTGTGTTTAAAGAGACACTGAACACAAGGAGTGAAATCATTCCTGGGGAAGCCAAGCACAAAGCAATTCATGAGGGCTTGTGTTAGTCTTTTGTCAAGGGACAAACTTCACCTTGTGTAAATGAATCCTTTAACTTTGAACTACTGCACCTATTACTCCCCTAAACCTTTAAAGATTGCTTTGTAAGTAGTCACCAGTATGACTCTTACAGTCCTGAAGATGAATATCCTTGAAAACTACATTCCCAAATTATTTTTCAGCTTGTCATAACTAGTGCAGCCAATCAGAACAACAATCCTTCAAGGGTATATTGAATTGCAGAACAAGAAGCACCTTGTCTAACTAATGTTTTGCA
The DNA here is from genome assembly GCA_020745705.1 of Hemiprocne comata. Taxonomy (NCBI): domain Eukaryota; kingdom Metazoa; phylum Chordata; class Aves; order Apodiformes; family Apodidae; genus Hemiprocne; species Hemiprocne comata. The sequence goes on from CM036587.1 coordinate 46,641,274, forward strand.
ATTTTATTTTCAGTTGCTGTATTTACCTTTCTCACACTGCCCAAAATACAATGAGCTTCTGAGAGAAACCTTTGCAACCAGGGATTTCCGAAGGCAACTCAAGCAGTATAGGGTAAAGTATTTTCAGTTCTGGAAATCTATTTAAAATGTACCACCTCTGTCAACATGATTTAACAGGTAGGTTTGTAAAAATGGCAGTCAATATGCTCCTTTCAGATCTCCAGTCTTCACTGTAGATGTAGATGACATACCCAAAAAACAATTGCAACATTATAGATCCAGCTGGGCTAGGTTATTCCCATGAATCGAAAATTGTAAGTCTTAGAAAAGATTAATTATCGACTACCTTGCAAAAGAACAGTCCACCTACCTTCTAGGAGAGCAGACAAAACAAAACTCCCATCAAATCAGTGCTAATACCTTTCAAATCACTCCAACACCTCTTTGTTGCTATGCAAAGCAACTCCTCAAATTCTCTGCCTATATAATTCTCTGCTGGTTCAGATTCCTCTTCCACCACAGAACACTCGCAGCTCAATTCCCCACATTTTCTGTAACAGCCTCAGTGCTTTCCTCAAGTTCCTGTTCATGTTTCACACCCAAAGTCTTCATTTGGGTGCTCACTTATGTTCCTGCCTCTGTAAAGCATCCTTTTCTTTCTTCCTCTTTGCCATGAGTGTGTAATAAGTTGCTATTCTGCTGCAACCTTCTTCACAGGTTCATTCAAAATAACACTATCAAAGTCACCTGTTTCTCTATGATCTCTAACCACTGACCTCAGCCATCTATCTGTCCCTTTGCATCTGAGTATTACATACAAGTGAATCATAATTCCCAGTTTTATCAAATTTACATCATACCTCCCTTTTGCTCAGTACCAACATCAGAATAATTCTGTTTATCACACTTCCTTTAAATCCTTTTTGGACTTCCTCCAGACTTCCTCATACATCTGTGCCCTCTCTACTCTACCCCCTTCTGAACGTATCCACCATGCATGAACTGCCACCATACTTCAAATCTGAACTCAGATCACCAACATTGTCTAGATAAATAGGCTAAATCCTCTCACCATTAGGCATTGGTTCATTGCTTAAGTGCAAAGACTGCCTTGTTTCTAAAAATTACTAGGTACTAGTATGGCAATGTGTAGAAATGATGTTAAAAGGCCCTGTATACTTATACAACTTTACTTTTTTGTATTTCAGCCATTTCTGAAGTTTTTAGCCACTCATACAGGATACCCATTGAAGAAGTTGAACACTAAAAGAATTTGGAAGCTCTCTGACACTTTACAATATGAGGTAAATAATATAAAGAAAATTCCCAAGGTCCAACAGAAATACTTACACTTCCCCAGAAGTGGTTTTAGCTCTTATTTCTATTGTTTGGCAGACATCAAAAGACAGTAGGTCTGTGCTTCCAAACTTTTTTGAGCCACAGAGTATTTTCACCTCCTTCCCCAGAGACCCTCACCTATCATCAAACTTCAAACTGAAAATCCTGTAAAGATGCCTTGACTGTTGAGGCTGAGGTGGGTCCTCCACTGCTTTAAGGGACACAAACCAATGGCCTACAAAATCCAGTATTCCATCAGTGACTCCATATAGGGAATCAGGCAAAAGCATACCTTTGGATAAAATGATCTTGTTAAACCTCCAAACCTCATCACAGAGATACACAGGAACAAAACATGTTGCCAAAGAAACATAAGCATCCTTCCACAAAGATTTTATGCAAATTGTACAAGCAAAAGGGGTCATTATTTGCATATGGACAGTAGTGGTCGGAATATTTTCAGGAATTCAGCAGCCATTGGAATGCAACGGCTATTTGGGCAAGTTTGGGAAGCTGTTCTTAGCAAAGGAACCAGGCACATCACAAAGAAGCATGGATTTAATAACAAAAGGAATACTGTACTGCCCAACTGTCATGGGTACCTGCACCCCACCATTTGGCACCTCTGACTGGGATTTGAGAAAAGCCTGAATGCCCTCAATTTAGCAACAAGCCCCACTTCATGCCACCTTTAAAGCCTAGAGTTATCTCAGCTGAAGCGAGTGAAAATTGTAGTGTCTTCTGTTAAAAATTTATTGTTGCAGGCAGTATTCACTACAAATGCTTTAATGCAAAAATATTTTTAAACTCAAATAATAATGATAAATGGGTCACCAGTACTGAGATATCCCCTAGAAAACTGAGGAAATTTAAGAGTGTATTTCACAAACAACATGTAATAATTGGGTGTGATGCTAATGAGTTTACCACTGTCCTGCAGTTTCTGCAAAGGTTCAATTTTTGGTCAAAGCAGTCTTACATAGAATGTTAGCCAGGGTCTTAAGTTAAATGAAATGTTAACTTGTGGGGACACCTCATTCAGTGAGGTCACCCTTATTTTCAAAATGCAGAACAGCTCAGGACCACAACTTTTTATATCAGTTGTGATATCGTACTGAGAAACCTGTGTCTCCAGAGGAATGTGAAAAGTTGGCAGCTCCCTTCAAGGATCTAGCTAAATGCTGGAAGACCAAACCAGTAGTTGTTTTTCTCCTTGTGGTGTCAGATTTTATGAGCTTTGTTCATTCATACTACTCAGCTCCTGGGGGTATCAGTAAGACATCTGCCATAAAAGTTACCTCCACCCTTTGAAGCGTACAAAGAGAGCTTTTTTAACATAGTTTTTGTAAATACAATTCATGAAACTACAGTAGCATCCACCTCTCTGTATTTGTTATTATTGGATAAGGGTCATCTGACTTTCAGGTAGCCTGGAGACTGAGGTGCTTGCTCGCCTACAGCACTGTCTAAAAATCATGTAACCAGCCAATTCTTTCCTCAAGATACAAATCACATTTGTTAAAAGAGAAATTGATACATTGTGACCTGAGCTGGTTTAACCTAGCATGTTCTATTGTTTCACTTGTTTAAACAAACCCTTTAAGTAGTTGGCATTTTCCTTGGGACTCGTTGTTACGACACTCCCAGTGAGCTCAGTCCAATGGCTCATGCTCCCAGAGGTTACACTGAACTACAGGGAAGATACCAACCTCGTTTAAACAGGAATTCAGGGTGCTGCAAATCGGGAGTTTTGGGCATATCTCTCCTTCTCACAGTTGTAACCATTAATATATCTTGGGCTGCATACTTAAGGAAAGACTAATCCATTCCACTTTAGCTTGAGAACTGCATCAGTATCCAATAGATCTGGAATAAATAGGGATGATTTCTACCTATACATCTCATCCCTATACAAATACCTTATACTGCAGTACATCCGATCTCTGGATCTCCTGTCTCAGAGCTGCCAGCCCTTAGAATCTTGACATCCATACATTTTTGTTTCAGTAAAGAACTCAGGATATATGCCAGTGGATCATTGAAAAACAAAGCGTCAGAGAATGAATTTTTTTGCACCTGACAACTGCATCAGCAATAGGCATAAATAATGCCGGTTGCTTTTAAAATAATTTTTGTTATATTTCCTCTTACTGTTGAACACTGCCCTTCAAATTTGTATTAAGCAGTGTGATGCTATAAATAAGAATTCTACAGCTGTCTAAATGCAAAATACAGTCATTATTTTATTATAAAAAGAAAATGTTATTTGAGTGAAACATTCAGGATTTGTTCTGACAGGCATTTTGTGCCAGAACAAAAAACAGTTAGCAGCAGGAATCAGTAAGAAAAATCACTGTGTTTTCTTTCTTCACTGTAGGATATTAACAACTACACTTTACCTGTTTGGGCTACTCATGGTGTCAAGACCAAGCTGCTAAAGCTCTCAGAATTGTTATTGCAGGCGGAATTTGGGTTCCACAAACAAATACAAAAATCACGTTTGCAGGGAGGTAAGCCAAATTCTTACCCCATTTAAAACCAAGAGTAGAATGGTAAAGAAGAATGGTATATAAGAAACATTGCTACTGATTCCATAGTAGAACTACAAAAGGTGCCATGATGTGGGTATTGGTGATCAGCACTGAAAGACTTTGATTTAACGGTAAGAAAGATGGTGAGGATATGAATCATGAATATCCTAATCCATCATTATAAAGGAGATATAATTTTGGCTACACTGTATATGAAATCCGAAGTAATATGCAGGTTCTTCCTGAACTGAATCAATTCTAAATTAAATGTAAGCTACCATGCCTAACTTACCTAACAAAATATTTTTTGTAATAATCTCTAGGACGGTAACTTTTTAACCTAACGGTCTTCATATTCTATTACTTTATTACTTCTCAGCTTCATTCCAATCAGTAAATAGTAGATGAGATTTTAAAATAATTCATACCTTTTTAATCATGCATTCTCCTCTATCCATCCACTGTCACCTTTTGGGCCTCACTTTTGTTTTATATGGACACTGTACAGTCAGGCTCTGTGAGCTACAAGGACAAAACATGTATAAGCATGGATGAATTTGTTTGCCTTTTTGGAGCTCCAACTTCCAAAGCTAAGCACAAAGTTCAAGCCTCTGCTCTTGCTTTATTAACAATTGCTATTAAAAAATGTACTGGTATTTTCAGCAGATAACAATAGCAAAATACAAACAACCACATAATTTAAGAAGGCCCAGAGTCTAAAGTACATGCTCCCTGGAAACTGGGAAGTACGACAGAGGGTAGTATTCATTACTGCTCTCTTCATGCACTGTTCTGCTGGCACAGAGCAGCTGTGCACGCACTGTTTGAAGCTGTTGATGCTATTAGGGATCCCCTAAAGATTCTACACAGAAGGAAAATATATCCACTGCTCATAGAAAAGACAGTGTCAGAACTAACCAGGCCACTCTGCACAAATTACCTATAAAGCAAATTGAATAAATCTGCTGTGTTTGAAGTCAGATCATGTTTAAACAGTAACAAGAAATAGAGATGTTAACACTGTAAGTATCCTTTTCATTGTCATTGCTTCCCCATTTTCTTTCAGGTATTCTTTTAAAAACTATTCTAAAGCATATCTCAAATGCTAGAAAGCCTTCACATCAGCAAAAAATGGTTATGTATTCTGCGGTGAGTCCTTTCTGTTTCTTTTATGCTCCCTTTGTATACATATTAAACACAGTGAAAGCCATGAAAATACAGCTATGAGCATTTTTTATTTGGTTAACCTCATATATAATCAGATTATTTTAATTCTTTAATGAACATTTTAAGTGAACTACTTTGAAACATGCAACACTGCACTTTCCAACCGGTATCATGGCTTGTTTCATTCTAATATTGTTTTGATCAAGCAGAGAACTGGAAAAAACATGCCTCATGTTTTATTTATAGAATCACAGAATGGTTAAGGTTGGAAGGGTCCCTAAAGATCATCAGGTTCCAACCTCCCTGCTATGAGCAGGGACACCTCACACTAGACCAGGCTGCACAAAACCTCATCCTTGAACACCTCCAGGGAGGGGGCTTCCGTAACCTCCCTGGGCAACCTATTCCAGTGCCTTACGACCCTCATGTTGAAGAATTTTTTAAATCTACCCTCTTTCAGTTTAAATTTACCCCTTTTCCTATCACTACTCTTCAGTGAAAAGTCACTCCCCATCATTCCTGTAGGAAATAACCTCTGTCACAAAGATAATTTCGAAACAAACCTCTTGCTTCCTGCATCTTTTTCAGATGCAAAAGAGAAAAAAAGAAAGAAAAATGTAGTTAGTTATTTCAGGTTATTATGTATTGTAGGTTATTTTATATTTTAGGTTATTTTATATTTTTGTTTAGAATGTGCAAACACTGTCGATGGAGAAGGAAATTTTTTTATTGACCTTGGTTAAAAGCTCCTATATCTAAAGTGTAGTTAGATCACAATCTGCCAGGTATCTATCAGACAAGAGCTTACTGATCTTGAATACTGTTCACTTCACATGTAAAACAACTAGCTCTTCTTAAAAGAAGTTTTGACAGCTCCTACTACCTTTGTTTAGAAATGGAAGTGACTAAGACTTCTTAAATATTTGCATATATGTATACTTTATACATGCAGCATTTCAATTTGTACAGGACAGTATTTGCTCAGTGTTGTAGAGGGCAGAGGGCACGTATTAAGGGGGCCACCAAAGTAATGTTAAGTGGAGAGATAACATGCTGGGCATGTTTTTAAATAATAGGTACATTCAATCCTTTTCAATAAGCTTTTAATTAAAGGTGTCTTCTATTTACAGCATGCAGCCACCATTGTTGCCTTACAGATGGCACTCAATGTCTTCAATGGGAAACTGCCTCCTTACAGTGCCTGCCATTTGTTTGAACTTTACCAGGAAAAAAATGGGCAAGTATCTGCAAGCTGTACTGCTAACATATACTTTTTCTTAAAAGCAATTTACTGATACCCCAGACTAATGACACTGGATATGCAAAGTTCACTACACAGGAAAATACTATATATTGATTTTTATTATTATCATTGGACTCAATATAACAGTTAGTGACAGTAGCAGAAACACAGCACTGCAGCCTAAATAGACTCTATATATTGCTTCACTACAGTTATGAGAGGTTTTATTCTACCCTTTTTATCTGTTTAACACCTTGGCTTTCTACCAAGAAGACAAACTTTCTGCAAATTGGTTCAGAACACCTATTGTTTAAAAAGAACTCTTCAGAATACTAATGATACATGTTAATAACCAGACAAATAAGCTGGCTAAAAGTTTGTCCCAAAGTACAATCACTAGAATAGGGAAAGTCTGTGTGGTTCTGCATACCTAACTTTATTTTGAACCTTTTGTATTTTGAAACAGGCAATACACCATAGAAATGTACTATCGGAATAATTCCTTGAGAGATCCTCACCCCCTCACTCTTCCTGGCTGCAAATTCAGCTGTCCACTGGAGAGATTTACTCAGCTGGTCTCCCCAGTCCTTGTACACCATTGGGTGAGAGAATGTAGAAAGTAATATATAAAAAGAGGTAAGTTAAGTGCTTTGGGCACATGAAGCTAAAAGTAAAGTCAGGATTGCATCTTCTGCCAAGAGATCGTTCAAAGTGACAGTAATTTTCAGAAGGGTCTGGTCTGAAATGAAAAATATTCAGGTCAAATAAGACAGATTTGTACCCATGGCCAAAATTTCTGCTTCATTGATGCATTTATCCACTACAGCCCAATTTTCTGCTGAAATTGAATCAAGGCTGATTAGACTTTACTGTACTATTTTTCTTTTTTTTTTTTTTTTTGTTTTAGTACAGTCAAAAAGACCTTCAGTTACCTTCAGAGGATGCAGGTGAAAATGCACTGAATTATAACAATTCCCCTTACCTTCTCCAACTGTAGAGTATTTGTCTGAACTGATGAACTACATTATCCATTCCCTTGAATTTGGGAGACATTCACAGATCAAAACAGATGAATATCTGGTACTTAGCAGATTGTCAAACACGTACAGACACACATTGGCATACTAACACATCCCCTAGTAGCTTGTCTGTGTGACTGCATTAGGATGTCTAACTTTCCATTCTGACCACGGATGATACTTACATTTTCAGAAACAGGGAAAAGGAAGATAGAGGATTGTCTCTCTTGGATCTAGCTCTGTATTCCCTAATGGACATGAGAAGCAAACAGGCTCCAGGATTCAAAAGTGTCCCCACTTTTTTGATGATCAAACATTGTATGGAGCATTAAAAAATTGCATATGGCTTTCTGAAACACTGATCTCAAGAAGAATTTGAAACATCAGAGACTAGAAGAATGCAGGCAAGCCAACTCACCTGGTTGCAAATAATTTCCTGTTAAATATCTTGAATTTATGAACAGGCTGGGGATATTCCAGCCAAATGAATGAATAATTGGAAGCTAATGGTTCTCTAAATAAATTTCTTCACTATATTAATTGCTCCCAAATTCTCAGAAAACATATCAGGAAATTATGACCCCTGATAGGACAAGTGGTAATGGTATTGTTTACTTCTTTCTATTACTAATCAACATCAACGGTTTTAAGCTGAAAGAGGGTAGATTTAGGTTAGACATTGGGAAGAAATTCTTCACTATGAGGGTGATGAGACACTGGAACTGGTTGCCCAGAGAATTTGTGGATGCCTCATCTCTGCAAGTGTTCATGGCCAGGCTGGAAGGGGCTCTGAGCAACCTGATCTAGTGTGAGGTGTCCCTGCCCATGCAAGGTGGTTGGAACTATATGATCTTTAAAGTCCCTTCCAACCCAAACCATTCTCTGATTCTGTGAAATTACCACATTTAATTGCAAAAGGTAATTTGTCAGGGCGAGAGAGAGGTTGGTTATGACAATTTTTTTGGCCAAGCAACTAATACACTCTCCTGGTTTGAGCCAGGATGATTTACTGATTTTTTTTTCCACACTCATGAAAGACAGTGATAATTACTTCATGTTTATACTGTGGTGCTTAGCAACCTAAGTTTTGTGGAAATTAGTTCCCCTCCTTCACAATGCAAACTGTGTAGCTGAACAAGTAAATAAACAAAATCACCTATCATAGAATCAATTTTTTACATTAATTAAGACATAAATATTTATCTTCTAAGTTCAACACAAAAGCTGCACATTTTTTAATTTCTCAAATTTTGCTTATGTAGAAGTTAGATGGTGTTCAGGCATTGTACACCAAGTCCAGCTTCACTGCCCACAACTGCTTTCATTAGTAATTCTCAGTGATGAAAGCACATATGGACCACAAAAGACATTACAACCACAACAGATGCTCCAATCAAAATGTTTGCCATATTTTCATACCATAATTTGACACTTTCCCCTATTTTATCTTGGTTCAGAACGGTTCCACCTCAGTAACTGTTGGGGCCAGATGCTAATTTTGGGGGTCACAGCTCTTTTCCTGCAGGCAAAAGTTTTAAACCCTCTGCTGTGCATGAGTGGCATTTGGGAAAACGCCAAGGCACGCTGTCCCACAGCCTGCACAGTGCAGCAAGCTGCTGGAGGAACTGTACTTTGCCAAACCACCGTGAGCAGTGATGAAATGCTTACCAGCTCTCAGTGAAAGCACATAGTTTGGACCAGCTGATCATTAACACCAGGACAGTAAACCAAACTGAATAATGATGCACAGAGTTTACAGGTCACATTTATGCCTAACATACACAGCTGCAACATCACTGATTTCAGCCGTTTCCAGCTTTGTCGAAGATAATCTCAAATATTGTCCTTTGCTAACACGTATGTTAATGCTTTGATGATACCTGCATCAGAGCATTTGATGAGTGGAAGACCATAAATGGGAGTTTTTGAATGAAATCTGGGAATGTGACTGTTTTGGTTTGAGCCAGGGTGAAGCTGTGACTGAGCTCAAAAAATTCGCCTTGCGTAGCTGTTCTACATGGAGACACCATTTTGCACACACAGAGCTCTTTCCACAAAATGCTGAGTTGAATTTTTATTTTTATGGGGATGACTTTCCTTAGTACAGGGAAGTACTGCTATTACAGTTTGCACAAGAAAGTAGCAGTATTTGAGGGTGGTGCAAATCAGAGCCAAGTTCCTCCACATGACAATGACTACACTGTGGAACACAGGAAGTGAAGACAGCTCAGCATATTTTGAAAGGAGATAGAACATTTGTCTGTGCTCTTCTGAATATTCAGGAAGATTTGAAGGTGGATCGGCTCAAAAGACTTCCCGATTCTATCAAAATGGGAGCAAATTTGTTAAATCTTCTGCACTTAGCCTGATCTACCCACTTACTGAGATACTATTAACAGATTTGCCATGTTTCTGGATAATGCTAAGACTGATTCTCTCTTTTTGTCTTGCCTCTAGGTGTTCCCTCCCAGCATGAGCAGCATTATGAAACAACTCCTCCCACACTGTGATGCAACTACAATCTAACACTTCTCATTAACTTCCACCAGTATGAGCAAGAGACTCCTGATCTCTATCAAAAGAAAACACACCTCAATACAACAAACCAAAATTAAAGAAAGCAGTGACTTATCCTTCATGAACAGCTTTATTTTACCAAGTGATAAAACCCAAGTGTGATAGGAAACTACAGTAATTTTTCAAGATCTATTCACCCCAAAGGGACTTCAGCAGAACTAATTCAAGAATGTAACTGTAGTGATAGTGTTTTGAAGGGCTATAGCCTTAATTTACAACAGAATTGGAAAATACCTCTGAAGAAGTGTTGCCCTCTTTTGAAGAATGAGACAAGAACTTCCGGAATTGGTGAGAGAAGCAGTGCTTCAAAAGGAGCCCACAAAAGGAGGAGTCATTCCAGAGTCCTCATACTTTATTTTACTCAAGCATTTTACATCAACAGATCCCAGAAGTCACAAAAATGAGGATAATGGCTGTTTGCTTACCTACAAGATGTCTTTCTTTTCTTTTCTCTGTCATACACGTGCACAAATATCCTACCTCTATATAGAAGGAAATTATACTTATGGAAAGAAAGGACCATGGATCTAGACTTAAGAAAAAGCCTACAAACAGCCAGGCTGGCTACCATGAAGACCTGGCAGGCAGCTAGCTGACCCGACAAGATACTGAGTCATTCTGTTTCTTTCCAAAAAGGCGACAAGGCCAAGTGTTAATTTTGAAAGAAAAATAATTTGTGATTTCAAATAGCTTTTCAAACACCTTCCTTTTGCTATGTTACCTTGATTGTGTACTCTGATCTGATCATATAAATTCTGTGCTTCAGGGAAGTGCGTAACTCCATGATGTTCTTGATATTAACAATTAAAAAGATTCTACTGGCAACACAAAATTAAAAAATCCAGAGCCACATGCTGGTTAAAACATGCAGAATGTGCTGGGCAATCTTTCTCCAGTTACATTTTCTAATATTGCTATTGAAAAAACAGTTCATGCTCTTATTAGAGAAGCTGGGTCAGAACAATCAGATGCAACTAACTTCTGAAAATAGTGGACACTTCTTTGCCTGAGGAACTAGGCTTTCTTATTTTTTATTTTATCACAGTTGATAGAACCTTTCCCAACATTTGAAAGAGAACCTGAGTAACAGAAGAGATGCAGAAAACTTTTACATTCTAGCTTTCTTTCCTTGGATCAGACTTTTAACAAGGATGGTAAGCCTATGAAATGTATGTTCCTTTCCAGAACTACAGCATAAGCAGATAGCTGCTATCCATGAGCTACAAAAGAATCAAAAGAATAAAAGGATCCCTTTCCTTTCAAGCAAAAATCTAAGTTTCAGAATTCTCACTGTAAAAGGCCATATTCTTAGCAAGGCCCAAGCAACAATTCCTGTGCTTCCTAAGCAAAGGTAAAAATGTTTTCCAACAGCATGAGACAACCAGTTCTAGCTGATTCTGAGTTCAAAGGACAACAAGCCCATTTGCTCCATATTACCTTAACATCCATAATGGACACCAGCAGAAAGCCTTCCTAGGTCTGGCAGCCCTCATAGGAGACTTAGTGCAAGCTATTTAAATAATCCACCTCAAACCTATGCAGCTGATCATCACACCTCCCTTTACAAGAAGTAATGAACAAAAAAATCTATAAAAGAAAGCAGAGAGGAAAATTTAAGACTCCCTCTTTATCGGTATCAGACAACTAACAAGATGTAGTCTTGGCTGCCAAAACCGAATTTCTCATCTTTGTGTCTTCTATTCTGAACCTGCTCCTAATTCTGCTTTTTCTGAGCTTGTGCCAACTTGTGTTGCTTGATTTGCTTTTAATGTTTTGTTTGCCAAATATTTAGTAGTGGAAGTTCAAGAGCTGTAAAGGTGGTCTCATTCTTCTTCCATCAAAGGCGAGGGTAACTTTTCTGCTGGTTTCCTAGACTGGATGAAGCTCACATAAAAAATGCAGTATAGAGCTGAGACATTCTTCATTATTCTCTTTAGTCTCCAGTTGCCAGTTCCTCCTTTCCTTCTTCACCCAAATCCACTTCCCAGAAATTTTCAGAACTGCAAGAAGACCCTTCTTCTGTCCCACAGATTTATCTGATAGGGGAAATAATGCAGCAGGACCCTGGCCTCAGCACTTCGATGGAAGTGCATTCTACCTGAGGCCACTGCTCACAGAACACCAACAGAAGGTCCTTCTTCTCCATTGCATCATCAGGCCACGGCTTCTTCCCTGCTACATGCCCCAGTGAATGTACCTTGAACACTCTGATTTCTGCTGAGCAAAATTAAATTACAAATTTAATTTCTGTATTAAGCTATTTCTAAATTATTTTATTTGCCTCCTCCCTATTCAAGACAAATCCCATCACACACAGTCTTTATGACATTTTTTGTTCTTAAGACTATTACTGTAGAAACATGGACAGGAAGACTTCCTTTATACCTTGCTTACTCGAAGGAAAAATAAACCTCAGTGTTCATTAAGTCTGAAACATCAAACCCAGACCTTGTGTGAATATAAATTGGGGATGTCTGTGAACAAATAATGCAATACTCTACAGCTGCACCAGCTGACTCCATTTGAAAAATCTGTCCCATGGTCTTTTGCAGGGATGAAACCATTAATGGATTCATTTCAGTTCCTCTTAAAGAAGAAATGAGAAAAAAAACCCCACAGTTCAGCTTTGGAATAATTTAGAATGCAAAGGAAAAATATTAAAAAAAACAAAACAAAACATGTTGCAAAAGCAGGATCACATGAAAATGCAGCTCCCTCCCTTCTTTCACAAACAACACATAGACAGTCCAGCCATATTTTGAAGAAGACTTGCTGTAATACAACAACCTAAATAGTCATAGATGCTGCAATATAGGTGAGATGTAGCTCATGATGGTCACACTGTTTTTATTGTCATACTCTGAAACAATGTCAGCAAGATGGGGAATGAACAACAGGAAAGCAACAGTAATTTTGTGCTCCCTGGGAAATGTGGCATTGGACCACGTAGCCTATAATTTTTGTTGTTTTCACCACCTCCCTTTCTCTTTGGGTTATTTATTGAGCTGCGTGACCACCAAAAAAGAAAGAAAAAAACTGAAACTCCACATAATTCACAAATATGGATCACATTCATCGACTAATTTTGATTTGTTTCACAGAAGTGCTACAAGTGGGTGTTCCTTCTTTTTCCTTAGTGCTTCCGGAACTCATCTGAGGTGGCAGACACAAGTTCAAATCCCTCCTTTACCAAAAAGATCTGACTCTACATCTTCCAGAAAATAAAATTACCACCAGGCTGCAGAGTTTCAGAGGGGAAAGTGAAGATGGGTAGTGCTTTCTGCCTCTTTCTCACTAATGTTCCCTTTGTTTACATATTTCCTGGTGTGCAAATCAGGTTTCCCATGTTTCAGGCAAATATCTTAATCATAAGACCAGAAAGAAATTCTCAGAATGCCCTGTAACCAGGCGAATATTACAGATTTGGGACAACCTAAGAAACTGAGTAGACAATTTTTCCCTCCAGCTGCCTTAGAAGAGCAACTTGGTGCTTAGGGCATTTTCTCCTGTAGGGCAAGATCCAGCTTCACATTCATTTGCCAGCCTAAGTAAGTTAATTCTTCTGGTGTCACAAATGAAGCATTTTGCCCCTTCCCACTCCCCATAACTGGATGAAATGCCCAACACAGGACCACAAGACAGTCTCAGTCTTTTGCTTTTGTCATAAGTGCTATGAAATTGTGGTTGGAAAATGTGTCACTGTTTACAGAAAAAAAAAAACCATAATTTTTTATTAACAGTTTACATCTGTTTTCAGAAAGACAAAGTATTATGTATTTATGAAGTACTAATTACTCTCTTACACCTTCTGCATAGGCACAATCACACCAGGAGAGACCAAAAGGGAGGGTGGGGACATAGCAATGGAGAAAGAAAGAAGTTCAAATGAGTGTTGAAATCTGGTCATGCATTGACAAGTGGATGGGGAAGCGTGGGAGCTGTGGTCCTCCTCCCTTCCACTCCCATCCCTCAGATGAAATGGATCCATAAGGTCATTCACAGCAGAAAGAACTTGAGGCTTAGTGGGGTTTAGGGCCCTATAGACAGATTTTCTGGCAAATGGTAAAATACCGGTTGTAGAGAATGCTGTTGTAGAGAGCTCAACCGAAGACCCTGAGACATGTTATGACAGGAATGGGATGACTTGGAAAATACACAGAGGTTCTTAATTTTAACATTCAGAGGACTCTATTTATAGGTGTCTGCAAACTGTAATTCATTTACTCTGAAAATCCTTATGAAAACAAGTCTAGATGTACTGTTATTCTTATTTTATAGAGATGAAGTCAGCAGAGGCAAGCTGAGCAATCTTCTCAAAACCAGAGAGCTGCTATCAGAAACAGCATTCTTAATCAGTACCAATAAAAATGTGAGCTCCAGAGCTTGTTCACAAGAAATTTCGTAGAGAATTGAGGCCAAAAAAAGAACTTAGCATAAGCAGGTACAAAAGGGGAAGTACAGATACACCCCAAAGGTAAAGAAAAGGAACACAGAATTTGGAGGGCAAATAACTGACCAGCAAGAAGCTTAAAGAACATACTTGTTCCAAAACTGTTTTATTTGAGAGACTGGTAATTTCATAATTACTCTAATTTCACAGTGAAAAATGTAAAAGGGGAAAGAAAAAAGGAGGGGAGAGAAACTGAAAAGATTATTAACTGAGCAGCAAAAAGAGAAAAGAAACAGTATTGCCTGGGTCTTGGTTCCAAGTACATCGTTGTGGCCATGCTATAGTCTGGAAAAATATTCAAGCTGTGAGAAGTGAGAACAGGTAGGTTGAAGCATTAGAAATGCTTAGCAACTCCTTCATATTTTAACCTCATCCTTATACTCCAAAAGAGAAAAATATCACAGAGAAAAAGGAATTGAATTATGATTTCATTAAATAGAATGTAAACAGTAATTTGAAAACAAAGGGCGATGCAGTTTATTGCGTAGTCACACAACATTCCTCTTGGATTTGAAATTCACCTGCAGCGGTTCCACCCCTTTTGAAAGTACAGCCTGACGCTTGGGCTCTTCAGCCTGAGCAGCTGCTGGAGCTACAAAGCCTTTTTTAATCCTCTGCCAGGATGGCAGTGATATGGCTTCCCAACTCATCTAGGATCCTGTGTTTTTCTTTTCATATTATCCTCATTCTGCTTCAACAAACTACTGCAGAAAGAGAACTGAAGTTTGTGGTTGCAGTAAGTATATTTGTTTGCTGTTTTGTTGCAGGGAATACAGGGAATTTGATATGGCTGTCAAATCAAACAAGTTGTGCAGTTGCTTTGCTTCCTTTTAGACTTTGTAATAACTACTGCTGCCCTTTTGCTTACTGAGTTGAAAGACTTTACTTAAAGAAGAGAAAAATGCCTCTAGTTATAAGAATTTTAATCTCCTGTCCCCTAGTTATTACTTCAAGATTACTGAACAACTTAGCTTTGTGGTAGATACACAGGAGTTAAGAGATCTGAGGTCTAGTTTACCTGTTCTTGCTTAATTTAACTGACCCTGATGCATAGTTTGAGAGCTGCCGATTAAGGCCTACCTTCTCTGTGCTTGGAAGGTGAACCGTATGATGTTACAGAGTTACCACCAAAAAAAACCAAACAACAAACCCAAAACATTTTTCATTTGAGAATAACTGAATGAGCACATCAGGATACAGAGAAACAGAAAAGGGCATTTTTATGTCGAGATTTGAGAAACACGTTGCATTAACTGCAGTTAGGCTGAAAATGGACTGTACTAATTTTTTGGCTGGGCCATTTCTTATTTTAAGGTTAACTAGACACTACTTCAATGGCACTTTCCCCAATAGCTCAGGTAAAAGAAAGACTAATTCAGTGAAACAGTTTGGATCTTGAAGGTTGCATCGTAATCCTTTTCATTCTAATTTATTTTCTTAGTAAGAGATATAGTGATAAAGAATAGTCAGGCTAAAGGGATATTTTCAATACAAAGTTCTGGGGACTGGAGTTCATATTTATAAGTAGGAATTTTAAGATCATCTTCTTCTGCCTTTCTCTATTTAAGACATTATGTGCACATACAGATAACAGACAAGTACTGTGTCCAAAAAGTATCTATCATCTAGCAATAGATACAGCATTTCATATCTAGGTGTCTGTTGGCTTCACTGTGGATGTGCCACTCAGAAATCTGAGTCCAAAGTGCACAGGAAAAACCTGTTCCTATTCCTGCTGAGGTGTATTGCTCTATCAGACACTGCACACAGCAGGGACTCAATGCCAATTCCAGCAACGTTCTGTGTCTTGCAATGCACTGAAATGTTGTTTCAATGATAAGAGGGACAACTGGACACATGGATGAAATCAGGCAATCAGCAGGCCTTGGAGAATTAGCTCTTTGAAGGGAAGGAGACTTTTCTTGAATTGCAGCTGTCATTGTGTTCTAACAAGCAACAGTTTTGCAGAAAGAATTACATGGTCACCATCATGGAGACAGAGGCTTCCTATCCATAATCAGCTGGCTTACCATAGCTATGCAGCCACCTTCCCCACTACAAAAAAAAAACCCCTAAAACAACACTTTTTGATTTATAGGGCAACCTATCACAATTAATATCAAAATAATAGGTACATTTCATTTCAACTGCCTTCCTTTTATCCCTGATATTTTTCCTCAGACTGACCAATCTGCTTAAAAAGTTACAATAGGTTCAATCTTATCATCAACGTACATTTCTTTTCTCAAGGCATGGTTTCTGTGTGTTCAATTGAATTTTGGTTTCTAAACTCACTGATTGAATTTTCATGGAAACATAAATAGGGTAGGAACTGGCCCCAGAACATTTCACTGATATAATGGCATATAACGAGGGTATGAAAGTATTACTGAATTGTGAAAATGTGGCATAATGAGCTTTTAAAACTTTCTTAGCAGAATTGCACAATATAAAATACATCTGCAGGGGAGAAAAACAGGCAAATGTTCCTTTTTGCTCAATTCTAGAATTGGCTATGCTGTGGGAAGGTGTCTTGCTCTCATGATTTTCATCTTTGTGCTGATTCTGTGTGTGTTGATTATTTGCCACAGGTCCTTCAGGCTCGAAAGCTCTAATTCAAGCCGATTTGTCAAAATGTTATTTTAATTTTCTTCCTCACATGCAGACATTAGCCTTCACCATAATTCTTGCGCACTGAATTGGACATAAGAGAACAGGAAATACGTAGGACCATTGGGTACCCGAGTAGGAATTAAATACCGATTTATCGCCTCTGTATAAAGAAGTTCTGACCTGTAACTTCTGCCTCCACACAGGCACTCATTTCACCTGTCATATATACAAAGAGGTGTGGTTTCTGAGGTACCGCAATTTCATCACGTCTTTCTTCTTGTCACTCAGCATAGGAAGTGTTGTCTGAGCATGTTATCTATCTAATCAAGCCAAGCCATTTGAAAACTTGACTAAACATGCTCAGTATTTTTTGCATCAGTCGTTTCCCTGAACCGGTTCCATTTCTCTCTTGTTTCTTCGTTCCTCTTGCTGGCTTCAAAATAAGAAATCTTTTTGTTTGAAGTTTAGTCTGTCAATAAAAATGTCTTTAAGAGGCTCGCTATTACTCAGAGACACAGGATCCATGGCATTTCTGAATCATATTATATATAATACACATGCCTTATTCTCAGTTCACCCTCCCCTCCGCACCAGTTTTTCACCAGTATGATTTTTCACCTGACAACAAAGGAAGCAAATGTTGGCCGGAGTCTGAGTCATGTGGCCATTTTGATCTGAAGCGATCACCTTCACTAAGTTACAAAGAGCAAATGGGAGCACTCAGGCAACGAATCAGGATCACGCTGTATTAGAGTTGAAGGAGAGGGTATTTGGCAACTATCCATCTGTTGCTTTTGAGAACTGATCGAGGTGAAACACTTCAGATAAAAGTGCTGCAAGGAACATACCACATAGGTATGCTTTGCCCTTTTTGTGTACATTCTCCTTGCCTCCCTCCTTTCTTCATTTCTAGTGTCTTTTCACCTTTTATGATGCCTCCTTGTTTCTTTTCTCTCACCCTGCCATGTTCTACATCTTCTGAAAGGTCAGGAAGTCAATCTATAGGCCAGGACTAATGAATGCTGCAGCACACATATTTTTTTATTAATTTGAAGGATCAACTCCTTTTTAACAAAATCCAAATGATGAGCAAGACAAGCTTTGTAGGGATACATTTTCTTTCCCTAACAGTATCAGGTATTATAATGAAAAAGATAAACTTTCAAATACACAAATGAAAAAAAAAAGTCTCCTAAAATGTAGCTATGACTGAATGAGTCAGCCTTTTAGGTTAAGTGGTTGTTCATAAGGTCATTGTTTCATTTCCAGCTGCGGTTGAAGCAAGGTCGTTTTCACAAGTAGTAAGCAAGAAGGAGGTTTGAGGACAAACAAAAATCAGTTGGCTGAGAAGCTTAGTCCTTCAATTCTTAAAACCAGGGTTCTGCTCTTAGAAGTATTTGTTTCTTTCTTGCTACTTCCAACCTAGTGTTAATATCAAATTTATACATACTCATAAAATGAAGATGCAGAAATACAAACAGGACCTACACTTTTTTCTGTTTTGTGTGGACCTGAAGAAGTTGTGCTGCCTTTCAGAAGAGAGCACCCTGCACTGCTTCCATTTCTTAAGGTTAAAGGGAAAATATTTTTCTTTGTATCTCCTGCTCCCACATATATTTGAATATCTTTTAATCTTGATCTCTTTGCTCTCTTACCTCTGTTTGGGTAAAATGCTTCTCTGTTCTGCCTCATTGAAAGTTTTAAGGGGTTGACTGTTGTGACAGGCTTTTTTCAGTGATGTTCAGTGATAGGACAAGGGGCAATGGGTGTAAACTGGAGCATAGGAGGTTCCATGTAAATATCAGAAAAAACTTCTTTACTGTGAGAGTGACAGATCACTGGAACAGGCTGCCCAGAGAGGCTGTGGAGTCTCCTTCGCTGGAGACATTCAAAACCTGCCTGGACAAGTTCTGTGTGATGTGCTCTAGGTGACCCTGCCTGGCAGGGGGGTTGCACATCAAGTATAAAGTATCATAAACCAGTATTTAAAATCTAACGTATTTTCAGTGATATTTCACTAATAAAAAAGGCATATTTTCTGGCCAGGCATTGATCCATTGCTATGTATTGCCTAAAAAATAGTCATTTAATCATGTCAGTCAGTTTGAGCAACTGTCAGTTACTCATACAAATGCTTTTATGTGAAGCTGGATTATTTAACAAGAAAGTATGCAGCTACATCATAATTGGGAATTTAACCTTCATTCTTTACAGAGGGATCAGCTTGTCCAGAAAAGCTAATGAACCCTATCTGACAACAGTGTATGTCAGCATGTCAAAACACCAAGGAAGTAAGCAGTGACACAAAAGTCCTCCACATTCATTTTTCTATCATGGAACTGAATCAATCACCAGATATTGTAGCTCTTTACCTATTCTCCTGTTCACTAGAGGAGCACTGTGAAATTATTATAAAGAACCAATCGAGATTCTAGATTAGTAAGAAATTACATGTACAGAATTAAAAACTGCATAGAGAATCAAAGATAAAATATTAAAGAAAGATTTTAGCTACTATTTTGCTGTATTTGAACAAAAAAAAAAGGGGGGGGTAGATTTTTTTCTTGAAACTGTGCAATTTCATGTTTGTCAACATGTTGATGATGGTTAAAAAAGCTTATTGATTTGCTGAAAAATTTCATTGTAGGTTGGCCACATCTCCAGCAAAATTCAGTTAGCAGAGCAAAAAAATAATAAGCAGTTTTCTACATAATTCTAATGGTAACATCTACTCTAGCAAACCTTGCTGACTATTGTGGAAAACAAACAGAGGGAGAAATCCAATTATATCTGCCTTTAAAGGATAGCATTTTCCATCTCTGGAAACCTGCTGTAGCACAGGTTTGTGCACATTAGTTCAGAAGGCTGATGACAAGGGTGTGTGTTGTAATTAAAACATTAAGCCACACTGCTTGTGTTTACTTTGAAAAAATATAAACATAAAACACCTTCCAGTGGGAGTGGCAAACTAACAGGACTGTACAAACCTCTTTGATGTTTGGGCAAGAATAATGTGGCTTAATGAGGCAATGGAGATATTAATTATAATCAAGCTATATAGCAGCGAGGTATTATGGAATAAATGTCATTTTATGAACAAATATACCATGCTTCCACTTTGTCATTTTATTCTGCAAAGTCAGGAATGAGGTTGGTTATGTGAACACTGATACAAGCAAAGATAACTTTTGTAACAGTTCAGGGCAGTATCCTAGAAGATTGTCTGGAGCCCCGTGAATTTGTCTTCCAGCACTTCCTTTTATATGAAATTTCTGTGGACTCCACTTTTCTAAGCCCACTCAAGACATACTTAGGGAGGGTAATTCAGAGTTTTTTCAGAACTATTTACTGCAGGGTTGGTACTTTCTTGTATACTGGAATAAAAATACAAAAAGGCTCATTTAAGGTTTCTGATATAAAAATCATATGATTGAACACACCACACTAATATTCACCATGCAGAAGCATCCAGGATAGGAAAGCAACCAAACTCCTTCTTCTCAATGAATTTAACATTAAAAAAAAATCTATCAATTTTTGAAAATATTTTCATACATGTATGTAAAAGTCTTAATAAATACTAAGTAAAGCTAACAGTGTAGAAGTTTATACTTTGTCATCCTTGTATTTTCGGATGATTGAGAAATCAAACATAAGACCTGTGTGTACAAGGAAATATTTTAAAAGATACTGCTACAAAAAAAGCAGTTACCAAAAGTTTCATGTGTCTATGTTGAAGTAAATATTCATATAAGCAGCCCACCAAATTCCTCTATAATTATACCCATTTTTTGGGTAAAGAACATACTCCAATCCTACTTGACTAGGTTTCTGCAGACTGTCAATTATCTTCATTGGGTAGATGGCACAGGAAGAATAATACATGCTTGACTTCTAGCTAGATAAGAAATGAATAGTAATTAACTAGACTTTTTTATTGTTAATATTGTTAGGTTTTCCGACATGGTGACCGAACACCAATTGTCAATTTTCCAACTGATTTACACAAAGAAAGTGAATGGCCCCAGGGATTTGGACAACTCACCAAGGTACGTTGAATTTCTTAGAAGAACTTATATATGCTATTAACATAGGAAGCAGGCAGACTTTTTAATGTGTATCTCAGAAACATTAGCAAATGCCACATACTGATGGCTGGTATCAGCAATACCCCATAATTCATAAGCATTTTTGCAACATTATTCATCCAGCTACTGTTAAATTGAAATATTGTTCATCACAGCTTTATAACTACCTTTCTGACAGCAACAACTTCCTGATAATGTGCCTGCATTCAAATAAATGTCAAGTTTAAACATTGTCTATACTCATAACATTGATGCAGCTCTAATGACGAGTAAGCTCTGGGCCCTGTGACAAGGTAAAGGAATGACATCAGGTCAAGTGATGAGTCCACATCTCAAAATTTGACTGGCAACCACCTTCTCACAAAACAAGGAAAGTCTTGCAGGAGAAGACTGCTTCCAGGGACAGTGTCTTCTGTCTCCTTATTAGGCTGCTTTCAGCCCAGAGTTTCATTAGGATGCACTGAACCTACTTCTTGCTCTGGATTTCAACATCAAGCCTTAGCTCTTTAACTGTATTTGACACATGAAATTCTGATGCAGAGAGGCAAATGCATTTCCTAATAATACTTCATCATGATGCATAAGCATGAATCAGAGACAGTTTAGCAGTTAGTGTTTGAAGTGAGTGAGTCTTGAAGGACCTGTGAAAATTCAGACACTCAGACAAGTTACTAAACCCAGGTAAATAACTTCTGTTGTAAAAAGAAAGAAAAAAATTGGTATTTTGTTATCTTTTTAGCAACAGTAGTAAGAAGGTACTTCTCTAAAAGCTAAAAGTTAAAAAGTTCAGCTTTGGAAACCAGTAGAAGAAAAGACTGCAATCTAAGACAACTGCAGGTGCACCAAGGCAAAGATGGAAGAACGTTACTTAAGTCATGAAATGCAAGCCACAAATTTATCAGCTGGATCAAATAGCAGAGCAGTGACAGTAACAAATACTAGGTTATCAGTCATCCTTTCTTGTCTGTCACTAGCTGACACACATTGTAAAGAACAATGTTGATCTTCAGTAACTCCAGGAATGTCTACGGAGCTATAGCACTGTGGAAACAGTATTTGTACAGCACCAGGTGCATTGCCTTTCCTGTAGCAGATGTTGGAGTCTTACCATTTCAGAAAACATAAATTTTTCATAGATATAAATAAGGCTTTTTGTTAAAATTCTAGACCACCTACAACCAATACAGTGCATTACACAAATGATTAATGACCACTGAAACACTGATTGCTGGAGACAAAAAAGAGAAAAGAAACTTCTACATTAAGATTCTCCAGTCACCTTAATCTAATAGTCACGTGTATGCTTCTCTCGCAGACTGGAATGCAGCAGCTATTTGAACTTGGACAGTACATGAGAAAAAGATATTCCAACTTTTTGAACAGCACATACAACCGGCAAGAGGTACATAGCAGAACGGTCTGGAGGACATTTTCTGGCATAGTGGAACTATGGATTTATGCTAGATAAAAGCACTTCATCATATACATTTCATTAATGGAAAAATTAAGGTAATAGAAGAACATTTTTTGAAAGTCAGGCTTTTATGTCAAGGTAAAAACATAATCTAAATTCTAACTTTACATTCAGTTCAGGCCTTCCATTGCCCAATTTTCCAGGACTATACAGCTGAACAAATTAGGAATTTATGCATAGTAACCTAATATTGTTCTACCTCTTGGAAAGGTGAGTGCATATCCAGCCATGTGATGGGACATGCTCACATACTTCATCCTGTAGGAGGTTTAAGTGTTGTTTGGATGTGCTTGTCATACAGTACATATCCATTGTGGGGCAGATACCTTTTTAGACCTTATTACAGATCATTTTGGTCTATACATAGGAGATGCATTGATGGGAAGGCATAAAAGAAAAAATCCTGCCATGCTTCCAAGAGAGGTTTATGGTTTTAAGTGCCTTCATTCCTGAGGCATAGCAGATGGATCATAGAATCCTTCAGGTGGGAAAAGACCTTTAAGATCATTGAGTCCAACTATAAACCTAACATTGCCAAGGCCACCACTAATCCATGTCCCTAAGTGCCACATCTACATGTATCAATGTTCCTCTGAATCTCAGAAGATCAAGAGCTACCTTCTTTTAAATCACTTCCTTATTCTTCTTAGTTCAATCTGAGGGTTAGATTCCAAATTGAAAGATGCTTTGGCAATTCCAATTATGCTAAAGGAGTAGGGCCCTAGAAAGCTTAGTTAGTTTCATTATTTTGACTTCATAAAAAAACATAAAAATGAAAACAAGGATGTTTGAGTTGGATAATATTTCCTTATTAGTTTTATTGTTTATATTTTATTTTTCACTCTTTGCCATTCTATATTCAGTTTTATATCCTAAGTACAGATTACGATCGCACCATTATGAGTGCCCAGTCATACCTTTCTGGCCTCTTTCCACCAACTAGCAGCCAAATTTGGAATCCTGAGCTTCTCTGGCAACCCATTCCAGTTCATGTTTTGCAAAAATCAACAGACCAGGTAAGTACTGGGCTGGACGCATCCAGTAACATGTTAAATTTTCCCAGAAGCAAAAAAAGAGAAGAAAGGAGCTGAAAGCTAAAAAACATTTCCTATTATTTTTTAGTTCAGGCTAATAGAAAACATCGACTGCAGCTACTGGCTGACAAGTATGTTGTAGGTCAACTGTAATAGCTGCATGAAAATCCTCCTTCTATACTTGCAGAACACCTGAACTGTCATCCACACTACCATTTTCTTCAAGGTACAGCTCTAACATTTCTCCTGACAAGGACACTTTTTGACAGCATTATAGGGAAGTAGCCCTAAACCTTTCTAGAGAACAAATGTTTTTCTCAGCTCCAATCAGCTAGACAGACCTCCCCTTCCTGGCAAGTTCATTCTGTAGTTTATTCAAGGAATGGAATTTTCACCAGCCACTGTAATGACCTCTCAATTATTACTTTCCTATTCTGGTGGCACTTAGGCACCCTAATTACACACAAGTGCCCTTTTATGCTTAGTGCTATACAAACATTTAATGAAACCCTAGCACTTGTCTTGTGGTTCATAATAAGAGCAGGCCTACCTGAATCATAGGTCTGGTAGAAGTTTTACTACACGTAGCTCTCTGTGGCTGACTCAGGTTTAAATTTTAATTTTGCTGGCTCCTGTGACAAGGACTGTGTAAGGAACAGTGTGTTGAACAAGGACAAAAAGTTACTGAGTGTATTGACAAAAAGGCTAATCTTCTTCTGCCTTTGAGGACAGAAGTTGATTTTAAGGAAATGTATACAAAAACCCTATTAAAAAACAGTCTGTCCAGTGACCAACATCAGAGGATGGACTCTGTCATCAGGGAGTGGCCCTGCCTCCCACTGGCATTCCTCCATTCTTAGAGGCCACACTTGAAAGCAGGTACAGAGAGAAAGGGTTTCCACAAACTGGATTATGCACAATGTGATTCAGCTTGAAACTTGACTCTTCTTCAGCAGAAAAGAATTCTGTCACTGTTATTTAAATGTGGGACACTAGTGGAAGTTCCTTCACCAGAAGACCAAAAAAGCATCGAAGTGGTCAGAGGTTTGGCCACATGAAACCTGAAAGCCCTTAATGGGAATCACAGTGCAGTGTAATGACCTGTTTGGAGAAGACAAGCTCATTTTCAAGCATCTCTAGTATTTCATCACTTCTGCAGCTGCTTCAGGAGTGGGTAATGTTGTTTCACTGAAACACACATATATGGCAACTCAAAATTCCTGTTAAATATGCAAACCACCAGGAAAAAACATTGTTGCCTTGTTAAACCAAGCAGGTGTTTGAGTGTATTTTCAAGCCCTAAGCGACACGGCAGGAAACTGAGGCCAAGTACAGTCCTGTAAAAAAATCTAATCACAGTTTATTTTTCAGCCATTGAGATCCATCAAGACCTGACAGGCAACAGTACTGAGTACTGCTTAATGAGGCCAAAGGGAGTGGCTTAATTAATCACACCTAGAGGGGGATAATTAAGCCATACAGCAAGAGAAACATTTGTTGTTGTGTAATTAAACAATATTCCCCAGTTTCATATTGCAGCTTTGAGCCTTCACCCTCCAGTGTGCTGCTGTTAAAGAAAAAATGGACCTTTGGAAATCTGTCCAAGCAAAAGTGTGCTAGTATCAGTTGGTGGCTGCTGCCAGCTTCACGTTGATAAATCAAAGAGAAAAGAGTCCCACTGGAAGTGTAGGCTGCTAATGTTCACCCCAGGACAGAGCAGACCTTCTTGCACACACATAAGCCATAGATACTGAAGTTAATTTCTCCCCTCTGTATTATAAAGTCAGTGCCTTGGCATTATTTGTATGGTTATAGGGTAATACTAGTGCTGGGTCAAAAATGCTCTAGTGATGTGACATAAAGTGCAGAACCAGCACAAGCTTGTTTTGCTCATCATAACTTTTTACTGACACTTTATGCTGGCTCAGGCATCATCTGTCCTTCTGCAACTGGCTTAAAGCATATTTGCCAGAGCACAGAGTCTGATGGACACACATATGTATTTACACGTGTATGTAAAGACCAAGTATGTACTATCAGGTGACCTTGTAATGCAAAAACTTGGAGTTATTCTAAGTGAACCATACAGAGCCATTAGGCCCACAGCTTTTTGATATTGCAGGAGCACGGTTAATTTGTCGGTCTTGTTTTGAGCTCTGTCCATTAAGTGGTACTTAAAATGCTTACCACAATACACTGCTTACCTCCAAAGAGATGAGAACAGCATGTGCAGATGCAGAAGTAATTCAGATTCCAGTACCAGGTGGAGTCAAGCTGCATCTGGGGGGATTTAGAAATTAAGAGGGCAATGGTAGCTTTTTAAAATTCCTGATCACAGACCCTGATCCATTTCTCAAAGCAATTCCCTGACAGACATGCATAACTGCTTTTTTTTCCCAAAATCAGTGAAACTGAGGGAAATCAAGCTATCACAGCCACAAGTAGTCACTTAAAAGTCAAGTTACCACAGTTCATCGCTTATGTTAACTGAATTCATGAACAAGGTACTAAAAAAAACACATTATGGAGTAGCTGTAGCACAGGCATGAATCTAACAATTCTTACATCAGCAATACCAGCAATAGGAAAACTACATGTGTGTTGATTGATTCTTGAACCATTCTAAATCTTACTTCTCTTGTTTCAGAGGCTGCATTTTCCTCTGTCTGACTGTCCCCGTTTTGATGAACTTCAGAATGAAACACAAACATCTAGTGAATTTCAAAATAGGATAAAACCATACATGGTAAGGCAAAATAAAAAGGAAAGAAAATCTAGGAGGAAGGAAAGTAACGAAGATGTAGAAGTTATGAAATTACATTGTTTCCGTTTGCTAAAATGCAAAAATAACTAAACAAAAAACCCCATAATCCTACTTTCATAATAATAATAATTCTGTTTTAAAATGTGAGTTTTAAATTAATTTTCTGTGACTATTTCAAGCTGCATGTAATGAAATATCCATGATCTAAAGGGAAGCAGAGATTTGTGGATGCAGCCATTCCCAGTTTTACAGGGGTAGCATAAAACCAATTCTAAAAATCTGATAAATCTGAAAGTTTGGATGGTTTATGCCTTCCTGCTGTGACTTTCTGAATTGTACACTGTAACAGAGAATTAAAGCAAGCCCAACCAGGCAAACACTCTGATTTATGTAAATTTCTCTGAGATACATTTTGGATCCCTCACAAGATATGCCTCTGTTTTGGCTGTGACATGAAGCTTCATAGTCAGAGACAGAAACTTCTCTGCAGCAGGATGTAGTACATGGATGGTATGCCTGCCTCAAGCAATAATGTTCTTGTGGATAATAATTGCTCTAGATAGTGGTTACTGCTGCTCTCTTGTTTGCTTACTGCATAGATAAAGCAGGGGTCTCATGTTCCTCATACCCTGGCTGCACCTGTACACATTCTCTCACTTGAGGCTTTCTGCTTGGGCTAAACCAAACATAACTTTCTGCTAGCTCAGCTACTCTAGTCAACCTCACTCACCTGCAACAGGAGGTGAATTATAACTTCATAGCTATGCTCTCTCTCAGCTGCTAGTATGAAACAGTTAACATGGGAATAAGGGATATTAAGGACTTCCTTTATTCTTCTGTGATAGCACATAGCAAGATTTCCTATAGGAATTGTTGCCAGACTGTCAGATATTCAGCTCCCCTTCAATGGCAGAAGGAAAACCTAGTTTCCTTTTTAATTGCTTTATGCCTCATCTTGAATATTTGCCTCAGGTCTCTTTAATTTTCTATTTTCTCCTCATCTTTTTTCTCATGTTCCTTTTCCCTTAGTGCCTTACTCTTCCTTATATCTAAAGGCTGGAGGTGACTGATGTAGTCTTCTGGGGCAGTCAGAAGAGGGAGAGAGCAGCAGAAAGAGCACCAGACTTGTCCTTAGCAGGGCTGAGAAAAAAGCAGCATCTGAACTAGAGAGCAGTACCTTGATATGGTTACAAAACAAAATCTGCAACCAAAATCTTGTGCTACAAGGGTTTCACCTGTGTAAAATCAAACACTGCTGTGTTTTCAGGTTGGGTGCTAAGGAATCTGTGTGCATATATGTTCCTTATGTATTGAGTATTTCTGGTATACCTTTAACTTTTTTTTTCCCCCAGGATTTTTTACAAACAATGGCAGTTAACACAGGACTTAAACTGAATCATCTTAAAATACTGGACAATTTCCAGCTCTGGAATACATATGATACTCTGCACTGTGAGGTAATATAATAAGGCAACAGAGGTCAGGGAAGAACATAGCTCCTAAGCTGGTTTTCAATTAAACCATAGCAATGTGGTTTCATAGGAATGAGTTGCCTTCTCTCCTGGATTTCCTTTTTTTTTTTTTTCTTTTCTAATTTGAATCTATGCTTTAATTTAGTGCAGTGGTAAAAGATAACCCAAAAACATGGTTTACAGCTAGGGAAACTGTTGTTTCCATTTGATGTTTTATCCTGAAGCACTGGTACTAAAATGCATTCTCTTTATTCCCTCATTTTTCTTTCCGATACACTGCTATAGAATTATTTGAGCATGCTACCTAGGGCATATTAATTATTTTTAACAGGAAAATGAAATTATTTGCTTTAACCTATCAACAGGTAAACATCAAAATACTTAGATGTTGAAAATGAGATGTAAGATTATGATCTATCAGTTACAAAATTAGGACATGATGATTGCTACCAGTGAATAAAATCAGACTGGCCCCAAGCACGGGACGATTCCATTTGGCCCTGGTCGTTATCAGCAGCACATGGAGGCTGTTGAACATACCCTCCACACACTGAAGCACTTGAACACTATAAGACACTGTCACTCTTACATGACTGGAGAGTGACACTTGTCTGTGAATAGCCAGTGAAGGAACAGGTATCTGGAAAACTATATGGAAAAGGCAGGAAAAGTTGGAGCTAGGTTATACCGTGAAGACCCAGAGAAAAGAAAAGGGTAAGACATGCATCTGCGATCGTTCACACTAGCAAAACCAAAACCATTAATCTCTATAGTAGAACACATTATACCTACAAAGGATCCCCTTCACACAGTTGTTTCTTTTCCTCCCAATCACCGCCTTCAGGTTGATCCCCAGTCCCACAAAGTGTATTTCAGGCATGCTGATGTACAAAACCACACTGGGCAAAGAATTGCAGGAAAGCCTCAGAGAGTCCACAAGTAGTAGTGTGAGGCTGGGCGTAGGATGATGGAAACCAACATTATTTTTTCCTTTATCACTAGGATATTCACAATTATTCTCTCCCTGTATGGGCCACCAAAGATGTCATCAACAAGATGGAAAAACTGGCAGAATTGTCCTTATTATCACTATTCGGACTTTATAAAACAGAAGAGAAATCACGACTACAAGGAGGTAAATCAACAAATACATACCTCTCAGAAAGGAGGAGACAATGCTAATGATAACATGCAACATCCTGCAAAATTATAAATACAGAATCTTGATATGTAACTATGGACACTATGCCATATTAAGCATGAAAAAATATGCTGAACACTGACATTTGCATGGATGAGATATTGAAATAAGGTGTAAACATTAATGTTTTTCGTTATCTGTCACGGTTTGACTCAGGATCAGCAAATAAACCAGAGACAGCAATGCTCTCGATCCCCTCCCCCTCCCACCCAGGTAGGGAAGGAGAGAGAGAATTAGGAGAGAGACTTAGCTGGACTGAAAACTAAACTAGACAGCTTTAATTATATGTACAATTATATACAAGTATGTTCAGGAATGTGCAAAAGCCTCTTGCCTTCCCCCACCCCCAGGAACTCCCCTGGCACTCTCCTTAGCTGTGAGCAGTCCCGAAAAGTCTCAGCCCTCAGGCAGGAGATAAGGCAGAGCAGACAGGGGCTGGGTTATGAGGGTTATGAGGTCAGAGATGCCTGAGCCTGGGGTCGATGGTGATGGATGGATGGAGTCCTCCCTGGACGCTGGCCATGGATGGAAAAGAAGGGAAGAAGAAGCAGGAAGGAAGTTGTCTTCTGTGATCTCTGACCTTCCTTGGAGCTTACGTAGATACATGGAATGGAATACCTTTGGTCAGTTCTGCTGTCTGTCTAGTCCAGCTCCCTTATGGGGGGGGGTCACAGATACAATTCTCCTGCCCCAGTAGCCTCTGTAGCAGCAGAGCTAAGAAGCGACCTTGGAGTCTCAGCAGAAACATAAACATCCCAGTGTTATCAGTCCACTAGCTGGAACACTTGCTGCTAGTTAAGAGAGCTCATTGACGGAAAAAAAAATCAGTAAAAGGAAAATTAGCTTCATCCTGGCTCAAACCAGGACAGTTATCCCATACTTTTAAAGGGATTGGGATTTGAAGAAAGATTATAGAAATCCAAGGGAAAACATCAAGCCCTGATGGGTATGATCATTACTTATCTGATATTAGGTTAGATGAAGTCTAAGTTGTTTCTCTAACGTTTATTTTAATTGTTTCCTCTTTTTTTCTTTGATGTACTGGTTATATATTGTGCCATAACCTTGACAACCCATCGGTAGCTCTGTGAGAGACTGATACAAAGCTGCTCCAAAACAGTCTGATCAGAATAGACAATGAGAGATTCAAGTTATGCCTTTACTGCAAGAACTGGGGCTTCTGCTTAGCTCCAAAATCGGGGTGCATAGGCTGTGCACATTCTGACACTACTTCAGGCATTTATCAGATGATCCCTGGGTGTCCATGAGCAGGAAACACAAATAAGTGAGGTTGAATATCTGCAGGCAGAATGGTTTAGGACTAGGCTTTGTAATGCACCTACCCTGAAGTCTAGAGCTAAGTAAAGCATTATTGGCAGCCTCATTAAATGGGCATATACATCACTAGATCAGGCCAAATTGTGCTACAGGGAATTTCTGTTGCCCTTATCCTGTTGGCGTTAGAATACTTCTGGTCTGGAGAAGGAGTATAAAAGAGCTTTGGAAAAATGAATAATTGATACTGTATGACTTGTTGGAAGTAAACAGTCAAAAGCACGTCTTCAGGACCTACAGATGAACAGACTAGCACAGTTTTTGTTATTGCAGCCCTCCAAACAGACAAAGAGTGATGGAGATGAGGTCTCAGCATAACAAAACTGGAAGTGTCATTAGCTCTAATTCTCAGGATAGCTCTAGATGATTTATGTAAATCTTGCCACTTCATCTCACCTTGATGATAAATTATGTATTTCACCACTGTAATGTTTTCTCTCTAGCTATGAACTTGTAGTAAGCTAAAAACTGACTATGAAGCCTGAGTAGATGTCTTCTATTTGATACTCAGAATCTTTTGCCTTTTTGTTTTCTTTGCAAATCTTATGGCTTCATTTTCCTCTTCCTTGTTCCCATTTTTTAAGGTGTCCTTGTGAATAATATTTTAAAAAGTATTAAACAAGCTGCTAATTCTTCAAAACAAAGAAAAATGGAGGTCTACTCTGCAGTGAGTATCTTCTTCTTTTATAAATATTGCCATGATTTCACTGGTAAAAGATCCTTAGACTAATCAGAGTCTCTGTTTAAGTTAAACGTAAGAGTATGATACGGTTCAAGTCAACTAAGAATCTGAACACTAGTCAGTACAAAAACACCACAGGAGCATGGATCTCACCTCAGTTTCAGTCAAACTGTAGGTGGTAAAGAAATCTATGTATTTTATAACCCATTTTTTTCTGCAAATTAATGGTGCAGTTTCTCTAAATTGCATCTTTACTTAAGTGTTCCTAATCCAGAGATGCTGGCACATAGCTGAATTGCAGCTGCACCTCCAAACTCTTCCTCTGCTTAGAAAGGGTTGATAACAGGTTTTGGGTTTTTTTTGAGGATGAAGAGGGCCATCTGGATCAGACCAAGATCCACTTAGCTCATTTATTATCCTGTCTCTAACAATGGCCAAAGGCAGGGAAAAATGTGAGAATGATGTTAGCACAGTGGTGCTTCCCCTGATACGACCTTCCAGCAATCTGTGGTTTAGGGACTTCCTGAAATAGAATCTGTGTCTGTGTATTTAATAGCTCTTGACAGACTTTCTTCCATCAATTTGTCTAATAACTTTTTTAATGCATTTGTACTTTTGGCCTCTGCAACATCTTGTGGCAATCACTTGTGCGTTAAAAGAAAAAAAGCACTCCCTTACTTTTTTTGAAACTTAATAGTGATTTAGCTCCTTCCTAGCATTTCTATTTTTCCTGGGTCACTCATGAATTTACTATTTTCTGTCACATCTTTTACAGCTTTTTTTTTCCAAGACAGAGTCCTACTCTATTTAATCTTTCCTCATACAGGAACTGCTCAGGACCTTAAATCTTGCTGCCTTTTCTATTTGTTTTCTAGCCCTACTATATACTTTTTGAAAAGGAAGATGTGCACCCAGAATTTTCACTGCTGCTTTAATGCCTTGAGGCCAATATACCCTTATTTTATAAAACTGATCAGTCTAAAAAGTTCCAGATCCTGAATAATAATTTAAACCTAGCTCTTAGGCTACAATATAAATAAGCATAGTAAACATGTATATAAAGATACTCACAAAATGTAGGCATCAAGAGGTTTGGAATTCCTTCCTTCAGCTCCTCCCAGGATACCCTGCAACAGGAGGGATAATGGGGAGCGCAAGAGACTGCGGGTAGGTGGGCAACAGATTCCATCAAATTAGAAGCCAGACTGAGACTTTATTGTATAAATCCAAACAGAAGGAACAATAATTTTAGAAGTTCTGCAGTGTACATGGAAGTGAGAATAGTCTTTGTACGCACCCATTTTTCTGGTATACTATCTAAAAAAAACAGTACTTGTATCTTCACTTGAAATACCATAGGATGTACCACCTTATATTGCCTTAATCTGACTTTAGAACTGAAAACACTCCTGAGGGAAGCGGTAGCAAAATGCATTGAAAAATTAGATTTCTTTCTCAGACTGTGTCTTGTTTTCCCTCAGTATCTCTGTCTCCAAAATTGTGCCACATGATGCATGACACACACTGCAGTATCTCTGGAAATGCCCCCTGCTGTCTGCAGTGATCTGTTAACAGGTTGGGGTTTTTTTTTCCCCAATGGTGAACATACAGAATATGTTTTTATGGATACATTTACACTGGTTTTGTTTTATCTTGATTTCCACTCCCTCTCTTGTCTCATTACTCTGGAGAAATGGTAGTTGACTTAACTGATTTTCAAGGATGGATTTATCTTTTTTTCCAACAGCATGATACCACAGTTGGAGCTCTTCAGATTGCTCTCAATATTTTCAATGGAAAACTGCCACCATACGCTGCTTGCCAGTTGTTTGAACTCTACCAAGAAAGCAGTGGGCAAGTATCTTCTTACCTATGCAAGAACAAGGAGTGTTTGGAATTTGGTTCCCCCTTCCCCAAAATAATTTTCCTCTCCAATATTGTGAGGAACGACAAATCTGTTTCAAACTCATACTTCACTGAGCAGTCCACAGGCACAAAATTATACTAAAAACAGGAAAAATTATGTTTGCTGGTAGTGCATGTATCTATGTGCTTTGAAAGACAGGAAGAAGAGGAAAACAGACTTTACCAGCTGGAAGTAAGTGGCAAAATAAATTTTCCTGATCCTTTAAATGATAGCAACAACATTTCCAAGACAACTCATAAATCCCAAGGTAAACCAGTTGGCTTAGAAGAGCCCGATGCTGTTGCCATTCAAGAAGCCTTCAATAGGACTTCATGAGCTGAATGGTGATCTGTGCATTAATGTTAATTAATTAGCTTTGGCAAAGTGGGATGTGCAGATGTCTTTCACAAAGCCTCCATTCTCAAGTAACAGGTTCTAGAGTAGGATGATAGAGCCTATTTACAACACTGTCACTAAATAGGAAACCTATTTAAGAACCTTTCTAAAAAAGTCTTTTCAATGTTGTTAATCAGGCGATACAGCATTGAAATGTATTATCGGAATGAAACTTCAAGGGATCCTTACCTACTCACTCTGCCAGGATGCACCTCTTCCTGTCCACTTGAGAAGTTTGCTGAACTAGTTTCACCTATGATTACAGAAAATTGGTCAAAAGAATGTGGGAAGAAAGACAAAATGAAAGGTAATGTAACAGCTCTGTATTTTCTACATAAGACATGGAGTTGGAAATTGTATCAATGGCTCCAAACTTCGTGCCTTTCACACAACAGATAGATGTCCCTTTAACAAGTGTGGACCAGCTTTGCTATGGACAGGGAAAGCTGACAGAAATTAAATTTCCCTGAAAATGGGAAAAGTAGACTTGGCCCCCAATGTGAAGGCAGTGCTATTATTACTAGCATATCACATAAGGAACTACCTAAAGGTCACAGCCAAAACTACAGCTCCACTTGTTGAAAATGTCTGACAGAAATATGGGTGTGGGTGCTATGCAAGGGGTCCTGTGTATGTTGGATGCATCAGACCTTCTACAGATGCAAAGCAAAAAGGACTTGCACATGCACAGCAAGATTGATGCATATGCACAGTAAGACTGATGCATCTGTATTTCTGGCATGTGTACCATGTATTGAGGGTACTTTAACCTCCACTGTAAACACGTAGTGCAGCTGATCCACACAGATACAGCAGCTATTTGGCTTGGATTACAAACAGCTGACAGCTGATAACTTCTTCCTGCTTGGACATTACTTCCAGGAGGAAAGTAAAGGGCAAGACAACACATGGTACTTTTCAACAGTCCTGGTACTTCCCATTTTCTAGGGAAAATTTTACCTAGGAGTAAAATTTAGCCTTGCATAGGAAGTTATCTATGCATTTCCAGGACTGAAGTATATGTTTTTATACTTATGTTGCATGTGTCAGTAAATGCAGGCCATGTGATCTTTCCAGAAATAGGAACAAAATGTAACTGTATTTCCACTGTACATATTTGTAATTAGAATGTTACCTCTGTATCCAAAATCATAAACATTTATATCTTTCATTTACTCCCTTTTCCCTTATTGTTTTTCCTTCTCAGATATTTTTATCGGATTTGACGTTGCCATTGGCTTGTTGTTCATTTTTGACCTTGTACTGCTCTACCTCCTTTATCATTATGGACGCTGCAGGCGCAGAAACAATTACCAAGATATTTAAAGGGAAGGTAAAGAAATGAAAGAGAGAGCAGATAAACATCAAGCAATCCTTCACATTGCTTATATCCATCAATTTGCTCTGGCCAAATTAATCTCCAAAGCATATTCAATAAACTTGAAGAGCTGAGGTATCTGTGGCCTAGCTCCTAGAAGACTAAATATCTGCAGTGAGAAACACTGTAGGAATATGGTATTGTTCAGATTTTACTTTTGTAGGAGGACGGAATTACTCCAGTTTCTATCTTTAGGTTTTCCACTACTATTCATCACTCTTAAAGTCAACCAGTGGGGTGAAGAGATGCTATTGCCTATGCTTTTTTTTTTTTTTTTAATTGCCTATTACCATTTAGCCCTCTGCTTCTTTCTTACCCTGCTCAATGAGTCTCTCTTGAAAACGACAGTCTATAATATTTTCCTTACTTCTTAAAATGGCTATTTTGTTGATGCACAGGAAAATGTTTTCCAGCAAGCAGAAGCTGCAATTACTGTGTGAAAAATATTAATAGCAGCACTTGCGTATACTTTTTCTGTATTTATTCATGCAAAGTTTTGACCTTGGCCTACAGCTAATAGAAGTCTGCAGCCTGCTTTTCCAAGGAGTTACACTACTTAACCTCTCACTGAAATTAGTAGAAACTGAGGGGAGCTCCATCACATACCCAGGTATCAAGCAAGAAGCTTAGTGCAACAAGACCTTGGTCAGCATCTGCTTCTCAGTAATATGCACAAATAAATATATTAAAATCTATCTGCTGTTGCTACACTGCTTTCCTATTTTTCTGAGCTCCTAGTCATGAATGATCCTTTGCCCTGCATCTTTAACACAATGCATCTGTTTTCTGTCCTGCTTCAAGTCCCTTTTATAATCTTATTTCTTTGAGTCACTCTTACAATAATTTTCAAGCTATCACTCTGTTCATCACCTGTCATTTTAATTTCTTCCCAATAAGTCCTTTTGCTCCTTGCCCTGTTCAAAATCTCTTAGGTTAGCAAGACATGCACTGAAAGTAAGAGAACAATTATTCTGCTTTTAGTATGTTGATCTCTTCTGTGCAATGTATTTTGTTTAGATTGTAAGCTCCTAAAGGGCAGGGAATGTGTTTCCATAATTGTTCTCTAGTATCATAAACTATTATCATAAGCACAAATATTACTGTATAAAATACTGGTTATTGTCATATATTTCAAGGGCTGAATCAATATTTTTTTATCCTGTAGTCCTGCAGAGGACACTGTGAACTACATTATCATGGAGAAGCCTTTTTAAAAATCAAGACAACTATAAAAACAGATGCCAGCAGCAAGTTCAGCCCAACAGATACAATGTGCAATCCTGTGCTCAAGCTAGTGAGTCCTGTTGAGGTGCACAAGTCTAGAGAAAGCTGAGAGATGGAGCTGCTTAGCTGAGGCATAGCATCACATCAAACTGAATACACTGCTTCTGAACTGACTGACACACATCTGTGATTTCAACTTGCAGCCCAGGAGCTTGGGTCAGCTACCACTGATCTAGAGATCAGCCCTCAATATTACAGCTATGGACACATTTAAAATGTGATGTAGTTTGATGTATTGCTATTAAATAGCATCAAACAGAATAGTAAAGGCTTGTGGGAATATAGCACTTCCCAATGTAATTACATTTTCTTGTAGTAACTTCAGCTATTGAGATGTCCATCTTTGAAGCAATGTTTCCCACTCAGTAAAAAGCTTTTACTAGTATCCCTGACAATTTCATCTTACCTATTTTAGGAAATACCATAATCATGTGATGGACTTTATTCTTACATGATAAGAATGTTTTTATTCTATGACAATTCAGGGCAAAGCTGTCAAAAAGATGAAACTCCATCCTTTAATCAGTTATTTTGGATGTACAAGCTTCAGATTGTAACTACTAGTTCTGATCTTCAGTGTAAAAACTTACAGGAATATCTATATTGCCATTGGAAGTGTTACAACAGCTCTAGGAAACAAGCCTGAGCTGGCTTGGTTACTATTAGCAGTGCACTGACAGTGGAGAAAAGCTCAGGACAAACTGCAAAACTAATACTGGCTCCTGAATACATACACACACACACACACACATATATATATTTAGTGATTACCTGATGCTGAGCTCTGTATTACCATGGCCACAGTGCTGCTGGTACTCACTTAAGGATAGATTGAGTACGCCTTTTATTAGAGGCAGTCAGATGCTCGACAAGTGAAGATGTATTGTTGAATGATTATGTGCAGTAAGAACTGGTTTTGAGATACTAGAAAGTCAGTTGGGTGCACTCCACAAGAAGTAGAATGAGGCAAGGATTTTTTCCAAGATTGCTTCTTACAAGAAGCACATCCAGACAGTAAAATTTTAAGTGTCTGAGACATCTTTTGTGGTTTATGTTACTCAAGTCTACTCTGTTACAGAGAATTTCAGGAGATGAGGCAATTCTAGCTGTGTCAGGAGCTGTCATGAAGTAATTTTATTTTAGGGGCACCTTTTTGCTAACAGTCATACTTGAAAATCATAGAATCATAGAATGGCTTGTGTTGGAAGCAACCTTAAAGATCATCTAGTTGCAACCCCCTTGCCATGGGCAAGGACACCTCACACTAGATCAGGTTGCTCAAAGCCCTGTCCAACCTGGCCGTGAACACTTCCAGGGAGGGGGCATGCACAACCTCCCTGGGCAACCTGTGCCAGTGTCTCACCACCCTCACAGAAAAGAATTTCTTTGTAATGTCTAACCTAAATCTACCCTCTTTCAGATTAAAGCTGTTACCTTGTCCTATCAGTACATGTCCTTACAAAAAGTCCCTCCCCAGGCTTTCCTGCAGGCCCCCTTCAGGTAATGGAATGTTCATGCACTTTTAGAAAGGATCCAGTGAACCCAAGTTACACAGAATGTAATGGATAGGTTTAGACAATGTAACTTCAGAATCAACAAACGTAAAATAAAGGTGCAATACACTTGGTAATGTAGGCCCCGAATCTCACTTAGAATAAAGATGCTTTGTCTTGCTGTGATTAAATCAAACATAATTTCTCCAGTGGAGTAAAAAGTCATGTCAGACAAGCTTGTGGCTTTTTTAATCATTCAGCCATATTTACAATTTGTTTAGTATAATCTGCAGACTGTGATTAGAATATATGTTGTCTCCAAGCAACTTGTAGCACTGCAATAAAGTACTTTAAAGAAACAAGGCGACATTTGCAATTGTATTTGAATGAAAAATAATGGACCTTTCAGTATACCTAGAGTTTCCAAAAGTGAACATTCAGGTTTGCTCCTTCTTTAAGAACAGATTTTTAAAGCACTGATGCTTTGACATGAATAATGCTTATGTTGATGACATCAAGCTCTTCCATTTGCCCTCTAGCAGGGACATCATCTGCCTCTATGATAATTATGGTAGCAACTAGTAGCTCTGCAGCAGCGTTTTCTGGTGCATATGGTAGACAGAAGTGCATCCACAGCACTTTTCAGCTCAGTCAGCAACAACCTCCTCTTACTGAATTGATTTCATTCTGGAACTTGTTTATTCACAGTCCTGAATATTGCACACACTGGGTATGCACAGCATAGCCATCTGATTTCCAGAGTAACACTGGCTCAGTCTGGAGCACCCACATTCATTTGTACCCATAATGTAGGGACATTTGATCCAAATTATATTATTTCTTCTCACTTAAATATATTTTCTTAGGTGTGGTAAGACATAGAAAACAGAATAACAAATACACTGTATTAAAAAAAAAATCAAAAATCTGTTCAGCTAAAAAAATCCGAGTTTGGATTAAACCCCAAAAGACAAAGGTTATTTTTCTAAATTTTTCTCCACAAACAAAAAATGCTAAAAATACTATTGTAAAAAGAAGAATAAAGATTTTCAGTGATGGAATTTGAGAGTGATGATGAGGTTAGAGGTTGGCTTATTCTTAGGGATATAACCTTGACCCTTATGAACCTATGTTGATGTGATGTCAGCAATATTGCACAGGATTGTATTCTTGGCATGAAATAGCTGAAACTATTTCTTGTAAAGAAAGATGGGGAGGAAAGGTGGACATTTACCTATAAAGGGCTAGTTTTATTGATTTAGATTGTGCTGCTTCTTCAGACATTGCCAAGTGTTAACACTCAAATAAATAAACATGAGTTGCTACTGAAATAATAGCAACTCATTTGAACTGTTACATTACGTAGTCTCTTCTATGATTAGGCAACTTCACTTTCAAAGGGATTGTAGCACTAGCAAAGCCTCCAAGTTCACATCTAGGAGATCAGGTACAGTTGGAAAGACAGTTAAAAAGACATGTCCAAAGTTCACTTGAGATAATTTTTGTAATTTTTCTGGAAGTAGAATAAGAACACTACTTCTTCTCCTGAGACTGATAGTATGTTGTCAAATTCATCCATCCTGCATGCTAAGGTTCCAGTGATCTTTTAAAAAATCTGTAGAGAGAAGAAAGATGTCATTTTTCATTTCAAAATAGCTGGTGGCAAAAGAAAATGGTCCTGGCTCCATCTCTCTTTCTCTATATTTAGCCAGAGTCATGTCCAGGCCAAAAAAGGTAATTTTCTGTGCTCTGGCTATGGCAGCTAAAGCTTTTGCCCTCTTCCTAAAGGGAGCCCTTGACAGAGCAATTCTGCTAGATCATCTGCCCTACAGAAAGAGAAGTTGTAAGATGCAGGATGATAGGAAAACCTTTTAGTTAGGAAGATGAGAACAAAAAAGATATATGTACTCAAAAACCAGTAACTTAAAAGCCCAAACAGGAAAGCACATGTCTTCCATTCTCTAAAATATTACTCTTGACAGCATTTTTATCAAGAACTACAGGAAGACTAGCAAAATTCTGTCATACCCACCACTATTGAGCTGACTGTGGACATCCCCAGTACGTCTTGGAAACGAAGCTCCTCCATTCTTTCCATTCTAAGGCATTCTCAGAAAGCAGCAACAGCTGAAGCAGACCTGAAGCCTACTTCTTGTTCAGAAGTTTTGAACCACATGAACTTAAAATTAATGTGATCAGTAAATGAGTGTCTGTTGTATGACAGTTTCTTCACTTTTGAAATTAATACAGAAGTACTTTTACAGTACGGACCACCTCCTCCAGGGCAGAAAAGTTAAATGAACAAAGCAAACATAGCATGCTACCCTTGTAAAAAAACAAGAGCATTTCTTACTGCTATAAGTAGCCTTTCATGAGAATCTTGTGCATTCTCTATAATGTCCTGGTGGAAGAGAGCTTTATCAATCCATTTATGCACAAGAAACAAAGACTCCTCTTTTCTCCATAAAGGAAGATGCTGACCAAAAAATACCTTAGTCTGAAGGCCTAATTTTCACTTGACTTCACTCCACTTCACTTCACTATTTGGAAAGATGGAGTTGGGAAAGACAGGATATATTAAGCCACAGTAGGTGGTGGGTAGATTATCTCCTCAGAGGTATTGAGTTGCCTTCTCTTGTACGGCTATTTGTGCTCACCTCTGAATTACTGGTGGGGTGGAGGTGAACAACAACAAACATATTAAACTGTAGTGAGCAATACAAGCATGCTCTTCCATGTTCTAACCACCAAAACTATTTGGTCATAGACGTGAATGAAATGGGTCTCCAATCCCCTCAACTCTTCAATTTAACTACCACACTCAACCTTAGTGTATGTACCAAAGCATAGTCTCTACCAATTTATCTCTCTCCCTTTCTGAGCAGACATTCAGTTATATCAACAGTGTGGAAAAAAAGCCATTAGCTGAGTTGCAGCTGTCTTTGTTGGTCTGGTTGTCTGGTTGATGTTTCCCTATGATTTGAATGCTAATTCTCTGTAAAGAAGACCATTCTCCATCATGAAGTGCTGTTATCGTTGACTGTCTCACTTAAGCTCTAAGAAGTATCCTATTTTCTAAAATCAGGCAAGAGTACAATTACTTAATAATTATTTGCCTGATGCTTGAGACAAGCCAACAAACTGCTAAGAGATTTTCATAACCATAGCTTGCATTATCAAAAGCAGACTAGGCACGATAAACAAACTTTCTATTTTATTTCAATGAAGTAAGTGCCACTTTGGAGAGTGCAAACACACTCTGACTCTTCTTGAATGTGCCATTTTATAATGACTTATCTTTCTGTTTTAGACTGCAGTTTTAGAATGTAGTCCTAAGTACGTTTGTTACCAGACAAAACACTTAGATGAGGCTCTTGAAGATGATATGTCTTGTCTGTTCAAGAAAGTGACTAAATATCCTGAAATAACACTGATAAACTCCAAAGGAACTGCCCTGCTGAGACAGAAGGATGTTACAGGCTCTTACCTATTCAAAGCACATCCTAAGACAATAGGAAATACTACAGGAATGGTCATAAAATACTATGCTTTTAGGAGGTTTCTAATAATAAAATCTAACATTTTTGAAAATGAGCTCTCGCATCAGGAAATTATTGGGGTGGTCCTGAAGCAATTATTTCTCTTCATCTTGGGAGATATTTCTGTTTTTTTACCATGTGCTTACATGTTCACTGGGCCTTAGTAAAAGTTTCTGTGGCAGCACCACTCAAGATTTCCCTTCAGTTTGAGTAAGTGTGTATGAGGGAGGAAGGAGTGAGCTGGACACCCCATTCTCAAATCAATCTTTCATTCATATGCTAAGCAAGTGATGCAAAACTGATAGGAAGCTAGCACTGCAAATGGAAAAGAACTCAGTCAATCTATGTGTTCCACAATGTATAATTTGTAAAGTTATTCCATCAGGTTTTAAGGAAGATACAAGCAGGAGAAAGCATCTTGAAGACTAATGGCATAATCTTGGTACAACCAAACCATGCAGTAGAAAATTTAAAATAGCCTGAGAAAGAAAGAAAAAAGAAAAGATCTAAGTTTCTACATACCCACACCATGTCCCAGTAACCAATAACAGAGCCTAAAAGATCAGTCTCAGATGCAAACTTAAATATAGAAGCAGCTTAGAAGTATAATTTTTTAAATAGTACAATATTAATAAAAATATAATTTCCAGCACGTTTTATTATTTTATAGTTTTATAATGCTTTTCCCATTACAGAAAAATCTGTGTTTATAGATTTTTTTGCTTTTAAATCTTATCTGGTGACAAAACTAGTTCTAGATAATCTGGTGAATGCTAAGCATACCATTCTGTAAACCAGATCCAGTATTTTTTGTGTAGTGGATGGGCAGCACCCCCAAGTGTTTACCAAGTGCTGGGTTGTGTGGTTTTTAGCAATCTTTGGGCAGTCTTCTACTGATCGAACAGCCTAGTCCTGGGTGGGCAATGAAATGCTGTAGATAGAGCCTTTGGCAGTCAGCAAAATAATGGCATGGAAAACAACTGTGATGGGAGAGAGAGTTTGTGGAAGCACGACAAGCTTCCCTGACACTGAAACATATGAGATAAAAGCTAAGGGACTAGGTATTTCCCTAAGTGTATAGATTATTAGCAGCAGGGCATTGTGGAAACCCCTCAAGATGAATTTAAGCTTGAAAAAAAAATCTTCTAGATAGAGAAAAGGAGATTTGTTTAAGGATAGCAACATTTAGGGAAGGGCAAGCATGAAAAAAAGCTTTGTTAAAAGACTGGATCCCAGCTTTTTTAGTACTGTACAGAAGCTGTTTTAATGGGATATCTGCTGTTTCAAAAGTACTTTAGACACATCATTTATGTCACATGTATGTAGAGAGCAGTGGAGGCCTTGGTTTATCTGTAGGCATCTTCAGACATCATAATCCTTGTGTTAAACTCTGTTTCAGTTAAAAAATTCTTGAGGGATCTGGAGTTAAGAGGGTTTCTGGGTACTGAGTGAACTACAGGCATATTGTTCTGTAGGAGTGGCAGAGCCATGAGAGCACTGACTTTCCCTCAACAGTGGCAAATCCTCCAAAGCAAGTTGGAGGTGACCCAACTGCTGCAGGGCAGAATAAGCTGCCACAGTCACTTGAGGAACTGATAGAGCAGAGTGCATAGACTCAACATTCCCTCCCCTAGCAAGTCCTTACCAGAATATCCCTGGCACCTTTTATAAAAGCAGGTAGTCTGTTTGAACCCTAAGAGTCTCTTCACCTTTGCATCTTTCTTTACATCACCTTTAAGTACAGCTCTGTGGGCATTAAGAAAACGAGCAACAATTTCCTACTGATTAGTGGAAGCAGTCTGCCACCTACTGCCCATACGAGCTCTCTGTGTTTGCAGCTTTCCACCTAAATGGTAAGAAATCTTGTTTTAAATGGGATTTAGCCCACTTTGATGCTTCAGAACCTGGACCCAAGCTCATCTTGCATGATTAAAAGGCCAGTTCTGTCCTCCCAGAACTAACTTAATTTTTAAAGGAGCAGAAAAGAGATTGTTAAAAATTATCATCTAGATCATATAAGCAGGCAGTTGATGAGTAGGTTAGAGTCTAGCTGCCTCAGAAAATAAGACTTCTTGTTTCAGGGATTTTTTCAGTATTATTTTTTTCCAGACAAAAACTCTTATTCAGTCATATTCAATGGCTAAACTTCAGAGGGTGATTAGTAGCATTTCTCTGACCTTCTGTTAGTCTGTGTTCATCTTAATCTCTGTTATATAAAAGGAAGGAATAATTACATTGTGCTTGATAGATCAGTATCTCCCTGGTGCTATGTGCTATTTTTCTGGTATCTTCTACTGTAGTGTGTGACTTTTTTCAGTTGCTTTCTCTAACAAGTTAGATGCATAGCATAGCTCTTTCTTCCCCACTTTTTTTTTTAATAAAACCATGTAATACTCTA
This sequence comes from Hemiprocne comata, assembly GCA_020745705.1. Classification (NCBI taxonomy): domain Eukaryota; kingdom Metazoa; phylum Chordata; class Aves; order Apodiformes; family Apodidae; genus Hemiprocne; species Hemiprocne comata. The sequence continues at coordinate 46,684,656 of CM036587.1, forward strand.
AGACAAGTATGTTCACTACCAGCTCAAAAGCATTTGCTTGAAATCAGTAGCACCAGATTTAGCTAATTGTTTAATGTGTTCAATGACTTCACATGTCTGAAAGCTATTGTTAGGAGCCTTTTTAATCAGTAAGTGAAATTTTCAAATTCATCTTGTGCATAATTATTGAGGATAGCAGGGAAAGGAAAGTATCTTAAGTCAAGCTGCTGAATTCCTGTAGTCAGCTACTGCAAAAGAATCCATAAATGGAAGACAGTGAGAAGTGTCTTTGATCAAATTCTAGTTGTTGATTACAGGATTAGCTCTGTATTCAATTTCCACATTGACCACAGAATTTCTACCAGTATCTTTTCACTTCTTGTTGATTTCAAGGATTAATCCATCTTGTCAGACCTGGCTACTCAATCTGACACTGGGAATTTCATCTGGGGATTTTTCTACATTTTGTCATCTGAAGTGAAACGTTGTTGTCACACACAGATGCAACCTTTCCATCAGAAAGCAACCAAAGACGTACTTGTTCTATAAACAGATTTTTTACATCCTAGGAAGCCTGAAACTTTGTAGTTCTCTAATTTGAGGAAAATCTAGAACACGAAAATTCTTTAAAAGCCAAGCTATTAATGGATAAGCCTGTAGTAATTTGAGAAAAGTCTCATGGCAAGGAAATTCCCACAACCAAGCTTCCCTTCAAGATATACTAATGTAACTACTGAAAATTATGATATACTGAAAGCAAGTTAACTGTTGCAACAAATGAATATGACTTTTAAAAGCAGTAATCACAGTAAAAAAGGCATTTCTTGAGGTAGCTGAACTACGATCAGAAACTGATCACTAACTTAGTGTTGCCTTTCATTGTGCAGAGCAATGCTGCTTGGAGTACATTCAAGACAACACACGAAGAACAGACACACGAGAGTATATATGAGACAAAATAGCCAAGGGAACGTGAAGACATGTAATATGCCTGTAGCCATGTGCTGGAAATCTTCACCTGTGTGATTACTCATCACACATGTATAGTTCCATTGACTCTGATTGCTCACACTGAGAATGCTTGTATGAGTGAGGGCTTGCATCCTCCTAGATGATAATGGCATGAGCAGTTAAACAAAGAACTGGTAAGACTAAAACATCTCAAATTTTGGGCGGGGGTATTAAGTGTCTCCAGGAAATTGAGAGAAGGAAATAAGTTCCTTCCATGGGAAAAAAAAAAAAAAGGGCACAACAATGCAGTAATATGCTGCATTGGGATGCCTGAAGCCAACAGCTATCAGGAGCTGAATGTAAAAGGCAACAAAATCCCATGTGATGAGCTTGTTACAAGTTGGAACGTTGTCAAACCCAGCTTCAGTTTTTTAGTTTTGCTCTTAATCAGCAAAGTTCATGCCACAGCACTGTGTACTGGTTGAACGGAAATAAATTTAGGGCCACATCTGAACAGTTTGTCTTTTATCTGCCAAGTCATCACTCTGTGCTACTGTCAAAAGCTCTGTTAGTGTTCCTAAAAAATGGAGTGTGCCAGATCTCTAAGCACTGGTCAGAGAGAAACACAAGTTATATTCAAAGACATAACTCCTAGTCACTTTTGCATAAGAAAAGAGCAGAAAATAAATAAATAAATTTAAAAACCCCAACTTTTCAGGTTATCTTAATGACTGCCAAAATGCTTAGTTTATTCAAATGCAATAAACTAAGAATTCAGGTTTAGGCTGTTGCTGTATAGGGTATGTTCTATACTTTTCTTGACTTCTATCTCACTTGTGCACTCAAAGGTTTTCTTGCAAAGTTCGGGTGGCTTAAAATAATAAGATTCACATCAGAAGTAATTAAATCAGCTTATCTGGTGTTGTGCAAATAATTACCTCTTCATAAAATATTCAGTTTGATCATGCCCAGTATTTTTTTGGGGTAATGAATCACTTATTATGCATATTTTGGGGTTAAAGTATCAGTAAAAAGCTTAATCTTAAGCAATTATAAAATTAGCTTATACATTAATGAACATGATTCTTGACACTCATCGTGGAAGAAAAATAATGAACAATGAATTGCTGAAGTGGAATTTGGACCAAGAGTAGAAGCAAAATAATTCTATGCTTGAATGATAGAGAATATGCTTCTTTTCATGGTTTCTATAACATCACCTCAGTTGGAGGACAATTCAATCATTTTTAAACATCTTAGTCTACCCTCCTCTCAAGTGGATAACATTCACTTGCTGGCCAGCTAATTAAACAAGTATACTAGCTAATTTCAGTTCACTGTCAAGTCATTTGTCAAATAACTAATATATTCATATAATCCAAAGCTGTTTGGTGTAAATAGAAAATACATTCAAGTTCCTTTTCTTACACACCTCTTTGCCTTATACTAAAAATGGAACAGCACAAGTTTATGGAAGTTTGGCCAAAAAACTCAAGCATTAACAGTATCATTGCAAACTAGCACTAAATAAGATTACGTAAGTATCCATATGCTTATGCTTAAAAACAACAGCAAATGCCTTATCTACCATTTGATGGTCACGATCTGTGTCAAAGCAAAGCAAAAGGAGTGGGAAGATAAGATGGATAATATATTGCCTGAAATGGATGTTAGAAATGGTGTTAACTTCCTGTGTACATTTCTGCTTTCTCAGATTGATATACTTCTGTTACCGTTAATTAGGCCAAATGGCCTAGTCATCTGATTACAATTTTAAGGATATTAAAGGCAAAATACAAAATAGTTTTTCATCATCAGAAGCAATGCTTCTGAAAGCTGAAATGCCAGTATCTCTGCAATACTGAGAAATTGGTAAGAGACTCAATGATTCAGTCATACTGAGAAAACCAAAACCAGCAAGAGCATGAGGAAAATGAAGGTGAAACTGTAAAGACCTAAGAAAAAAGTCTACCAACCCAAAAGGAAACAAAAATTTCCAAAGTCCTTCTTCTGCTTATCACACAAACAGAGAAAGAGCCTGAAAATTATGCTGACAGATGCTCGTTTTATTACTCACTGTGTCTGGCATTCTTACAGTGTAGATGTCACTCAGCAACAGGGGAAAGGGAAACTACTAGCTTCTCTATGTCTACAGTTTGCAGTGCAGGAGTTTAGCATTACTGCAGTATAATGCTGCACTCTCCTTCTGTTGTTAACATGGACGTAATCTGATTAGCACTGTAAATGGCTCATAGCATGAGCTTCATAAGCACCATGAACGTCTCCTTCAAGCCTTCTTCCAAGGACAGGGTGTGTTGCCTGGTAATATTCCCTACTCTCATTCAGACCAGCACTAGTGATCACTGGTGTTGCACAGTGAGCTTAATACATTCAGTGTATGAATAACCAGACCTCTTGCCTCTGTACAACAAGGGTGAGAACATATGCCTGTTGGGAATATCGATGAGCCCGCCTCCATGGGTTCAGCCCTGTTGTTTTGCTCCACCATGCCATTTCCATGAGCACCAGCAATGATTTATGTGACAGAAACAATGCCCCAGATGTGTAATTTCTTCATCTGCTGCCTTCTTCATCTTCCTGCCAAGATGAATGATCTGGTCCTTGGTTCAGCTAAGAGTGTCCTCAGTGCACCACCCAAAAGGCAGCAGCCACTCACCTTGACTGGATCCTGCTTGCTCCAGGTCTCTGCAGTGCTACGGGGACAGGGAGGTCAGTGAGGTGTGGGCCAGCTGGACCTTGTTGGCCCTGCAGTAGTGAGGAAACTTGGTGGCTGCCTGTCCTGACCTGGTCTATCCAACAGGTCTGAGATGGCAGAAGGGTTTAATGTTTCAACACCAGATTTACTTATTTGAATATATTTGACATTATGTTGGACTTTAATTTAGAATAGTGATACTGCATTATGGAGCAATCACAACACAAGCATGGTATAATGACTAATACGCAGTGGAATCACAACACAAATTGCCTCCTACATGCACCACTGACATGAAGAGGTAACTTTTGTCCTAATTGGATGGCCTGCATAGTGAGGCATCCTTAATTTTTTTTTTTCCTAGCAGTTTGCATTCTGATGTTTAATTTCTAAGAGTGAATGTTGTATTTTTTCCATGTTAAGTCCCAGCTCTCATTATAGCCAATAGTTCTGGGGGGTTGGATTCGATGATCTCCAGGGGTCCCTTCCAACTCTTAACATTCTATGATTCTGAAGGAAAAATCTTGCACTTCACTGAAATCAAATCCAGAAAGTTGTTGGAGTAAAAGAAGAGCCTACATAAGGCTGGGAGTTACCTGGAAATTCACAGCCAATGACTCTAGGGTAACTGTGCATGACCTTTCAGATTGAGATCTGTCTGCATAGAGGAGGAGGCACAGCTCACTTGGAACACCTCCAGGATCGAGGCCTTTTCTGACTCCATCAGGAGTTTCAGGTTTAGATGGCAATTAAATCAGATGTACCTTGTGCCATTGGTGTGTAACATGCCAGCTCTGCTGTGCAGGGACAGGGTGGCTTTGTGTGTGCCACCCTTTGTGGTGGGAAGTTACATCAGGAGGTAAGGCTACAAGTGGTTAATAAAATACTGTAACTGATGATTTTTAGGCATTTTTGACTGAAGTGAGGTGGAAGGAAACCACTACAGTTAATTTTCAATTTTTTGAGGGGAGAGGGGGGGAGAGAGCGGGCTAGATAAGATGTGTATGCTACAAACCATACATACATGAAGCTATACTAACCTTTGAAATACTTGTAAACAGTTTCTGTAGAGAGCCAGGGCAGCTTTTAAGCAGCAGCAGCCAAAATGTGGAGAGCAGCAGGTGGTGTGCATCCCATTTTCTGCACCATGGGGCTGGAGCCAAGGGTGTCTGGTGAAACACACACATGCTTTGAGAAGTTGAACACAGCTCAGCAAAGCAGAGCTGAATTGATGTGGACTGCCAATAAACAGAACATTGAATTATGTTGTTTAATTGAACTTTCATGACACTAAAATGTGTTTTGGTAAAATCCACCATGAAAATGTCTTCTGCTTGGGGATCCTACATTTAGGGCATCAAGATAATGGTAGGGGTGTCCATCAGGTAAACAGATAATGCTTGAGATTCAATTGTTATAAAAACAATGCAACTTCCACATATTATGCAACTTACATTTTTTAGCCAGAAGTCTTTCCATTGCTGCTACTACTGTTATTGGCAGTGATCTGTTCATAGACGGATTAGAGTTGGAGAACATTATTAGGCCACAGAACATTCTGTTGTTTTTGCAAAACCACCTTGCAGCTATATCATTCATACATGGTTAATTTGCATTTTTCAGCTACCAGTCACTCTAAATGGTAAAGAGCAGACTACTGGACTATGGGCAGATTTTTTATTTTTTTTTTTTAAGGTAAAAATAAAAGAATCCTTCAGATTCACAGTCTTTCTCAAGAAGCTGTCATTTCAATGGTGAGGCCTGCAAGTTACATCATCGTAATCCCTTCTGGTCTTCTTTGTGCACTTCATTAACAATTTTTCATGGAGGAAAGGCTGGATGTTCTCAAGAACATTCCTACTCTTTGAAGTTAGTAAGAATCTTCCAATTCCCTGACACACTGTCGGCAAGGTTAATAACTGCTGTCTGTTGCTTTGTTCACAGTTATTTCCACTGGGCATTACAAGCTCACTCTTGTTTCTAATTCTGGGATTTGACTCCAGGCTAGGGAATCAGAGGATTAGTACTTACTTTTCCTCTATATGCCATACAGGCCACAGCAGGGAATCATGCATATGTTAACTGACTGTCTCATAACTCTTGCTGATGAGTAAGGAGAGAACCCGTTACGTGGTTTTCAGAGGTCATTTCAATTTGGATGACCAAATCTAAAGCAGAAGGAAGTTGTGAAAATAAAGTATTTCATCCTCCTGAAGCACTCAGATAGTACACTGAAGAATGTCACAGAAATGTCAATATGGAAAATATTAAATCTGGAGCTTGAATAATAGAGTTTGTTTAGTGTGCACTAAGTAAATGTTGGGCCAGCAAACCAAGCAATGTGGATAGAACACAGTATCATATTCATGTTGATTCATGGGTCCTTTTATCTTGTGGAATGAGTAAGGCAAATTTCTCATGCAAAAAAAAAAGGTATGTAAGCATGTAACTATTTGCAAAGGCAGTCCTCATCTTCTGGAATTTTCTAACTCTTAAATTTTTTGGTTTTACAATGTCAATATAGCACAGCTGATTATCATAGATTATGTGTGTAGATGTATAGTTTGCTAGCTTTATTTAATAAATTCACATGATCATGATGTGGGATTATATCATATACCACGTCCAAATCTGAAACACAGATCTCTGACAAGAGAACTAACAGTAACTAGTGACAGAATTAAGTTGATGTCCACTAGAGAAGACATTAAATACATTTGGGCATTAGATTTCTCAGCTGGAATAATCCTGGAGAAAACACGGGTTCTATTTTAGCAGACTGTTGTGGCTACTGCTTCTTTTGCCCTGTCTTTTTCAGCCTGATGATCTGCTAAGCCCTTTCTCCCTCTCCTTGCTTCTACATTTGAATCTTCCTAGTATCCTATTTTGATTCAGCGCTTATTCCTCACAGTATTCCTCAGCTCAGTCCTTATCTCCTTCCCTAGACATTCCCAGTCTTTCCACTCAGATATCTGTATCATTAACAGTGTTTCCCTAAGTCAGATCTAGGTGTATCTCTCCTTACTCTTCTTCTTCTACTCTCCCCTTTTCTGTGGGTTGTCTGTTCCAGTCTTCTTGACAAAAAGTCCTCTTCTCCCTACATAAGTGCTGCTTCTGTTCATAGTCTATTCTCTTCAAATTTTGTAAAATCATAGCCTCACAGCTCTTCCTATCTTCCCAGTTATCAAGTCTAGTCTGTTGAAGCTTACTGGTCACTCCCCTTCTGCCCTCTCAGCTATTCCAAGATCTTTTATCCATCGTATGATGCCCATATGCAAAACCCACTCCTACTACATCGACCTCAACCAGCACTTGCTTGCCAGTTCAGTCTTGCTTTCCTAAGCTCTATTTTTTTTTTCCCCTAGAATCCTTGCTTTTCTCCCAGTTCACCCCTTCTTCAAAGCCTCTCTGTGTTTTAGGCCACTCCACTGCATGGACTGTGTCAACAGTGGGAAGACAAGACTGGGACATTGTCAGTACCTTCTATCAAAAATGGCCCCCAAGAGCCAGATAGTTAAAAGAGCAGTTTCCCTTAAGCAGGATTGCAATACTAAGATGAAGCATCCAGAGGATGAACTAAGTAATTGGAAATTGTCATTGACATATTTTATCAAGGTTTCCACTGAACATGTGTGAATGTTTTTTTTTTCAGATGTACATAACCTGGCTAAATGCAGTCAAAAGATAAGGTAGTTATGGACTTTCTTTATTAAAGAGTTACTATTTTCTTTTACATACAATAAAAGATTATTTCTCCATTACTTTTTCCTTTGAAATAATGTAACTACACAGCTTTAAACAACATAATTCTGTTAATAGTCATTACACCATTGTCTGTGGCTGTTAAGGTCAATGAAAAGACATTGTACTACGAATTACATCTGAGATATTAAGTAAATCTATTACATCAGATGTACCCACATAAACTACTAAGACTCGACTGCAACTCATGTTGAAACCTATCCATTGGAAGGTAAAAGAGTTAAAAGATAATCTGTAGATTATCTTGAAAAGACACATCAAAAGGACCAAGTTATACAGAGCTATGGGTGGATGAAGAAATGAAAAATTAGTGTGGTGGTATTTACTGCACATCTGCTCATGTCAAGATGAAAATACTATCCAAAGAGAAGAGAAGGGCTTATTGTAGCCAAAATAAATGTTGTGAATATGAACATAATTTGGCATTAATGGTAATGGTTTTAAGCTGGAAGAAGGTAGATTTAGCTTAGACATTAGGAAAAAATTCTTTACTGTGAGGATGGTGAGACACTTGAACAGGCTGCCCAGAGAGGCTGTGGATACCCCATCCCTGGAAGTGTTCAAGGCCAGGTTGGATGGGGCTTTGAGCAACCTGGTCTAGTGGGAGGTTTCCCTGTCCCTAGCGGGAGGGTTGGAACTCTATGATCTTTAATGTTGCTTCCAACCTGAATAATCCTATGATCACTTAACAAGTCTATCAGGAAACAGAACTATTAATAAGAAGCACCCAGAAGCTGCCTTTTAATTAATCTTACAGAGAAGATAAATTATCAATATTATCTGCATTTATTTTTAGACAAAATACGTCAAGATACATAAAAAATAGATGTGAGCTTTAAACTGCTAGCAAATTGTCAGCATAGTCTTACTGTACCTTTGGGATAACAAAGAGTAGAATGAGGACTGATCCAGTAATGTGGGTCTGATTTCCAGAAGGCTCCTCATGTAACCTCTGTTTTGGCATCTGCCACAAATTAAGAGTAAAAGTGACAAGATTCATGAGAGAATTTTTCAAAGACATCTTACTTTCTTCGTTTCAGGTGGGACCTGTACACTTACCTTGTCCTTGTTCCTTTGAAAGTCTTTCTGTCATCCTCTGTCAGTCAAGTTCTATAATTAGGCAGCAAAGTATAATTGTTATTGTTACCTGGTGACCTAAAAAATACAATTCTTAAGCATATTGCCCACTTAATTATCCTAAACGTATACTAATCTGTGGTGTACCATTTAGATACAATCTTTAACTAACTGGATATCGCCACAGCTTTGTGGCAGAAAAACAGTAGTCAGTCTCAGAGTAGATGGTTCTGTACCTCCTATACTGTAAAATATTTTGTGAATAAGAAGGTGAAGTAATTATTTCCAATTCTGCTAGGAACTTATTTTCTTATAAGACAAGGAAGGGTGGGGGAATCTATCCTTTCTCCAGAAAGCTGGCACAAAATTCTGTCCCATCATTAGAGACAGGACTGGGAAAGGAGCTGCATGCAAGCTGCATAGAAACTTGTTCTTTGTTAATGCTATAAAACACAATATATCTCTTTTAAAACTAACAGGTGCTCTGCTATTATAGGTTGTATTTACAATCATTATATTTACTGTTGCTGCAGAGAATCCTAGCAATGGCTCTCTATTGTATCAAAGCACTGTAATGTGCTTGAAGAATTCAGCCATCCTAAACCACAGTCTTTCAGATTAGGTGCCGATCACAGAAATAGTCCAGCAGAGTGTTAATTATTTAGTAGTGGACTGGAACTCTTCATTCCTTCCGGATTTCAATAATTGGATGGTAAGGAGTGACCTTGTTCTCTAGATTGAAGGTAGCCTGACTCTTTTGCAAATGACAGTATTTAAACTGAAGAGGTCAGATTGACATTTGCAGTACTTCTTCAGATGAAAGATCTAGAAGCAGTAAAGATAGGGTTGCTTCTTCAAAGTGGATTGAAGCAACTTAATATTTTATCTTTCAGAAAGGCATCAAAACCTTGCCTTGTTATTCTTATTTTAATAATGAGAATGGCTCTAATATGGCTCCTGACTCTGTAAGTGTCTGGGAAAATCAAGGGTGAAACATCACTTGTGTCACAGCTAATACTAAAACTGTCATTGATGTTAATGGAGTGAGAATTTTGTTTACCTTCTTTCTAATAGCTTTTAAAAATAAAATTCTAAACTTTAAAATTGGAAGATGGTGTTAAAAATACAATATTTGTATTCCAGACTTTCCTGGAACGCAGGTAAACAGGTTTACCTTCAGGTAAACAGAAAAACAAGGCTCTAGCTCTAAAAATAACAATAATAACCTCAAAGGAAGACATAACCAAGAAAACTAGAATGCTGCTGTCTGCACAGAATTATAATGTTACACTTTACACTTAAACAGTTTTTAAATCCTGATCTACTTTAATTTCTGGAAGATACTTTACCATGTTGCACAATATAATTTCTATAATTTCCTGTCTGAACTGCTAAACACATTTTTCTTGTTTGCTTTTTTCTGGATAATAATTTCAAAATTATTATTCCACTTTCTCTCATTTTTTCTCACTCTTAATCTCTATGCTTCTTTCTTTTCATCATTCTTCTGCATTATAGTTAACATCACTATTTACTTGAAAGCATGTCCAAGTCAGAGGCACTGTATAAAGGAAAACAGGCAGGTAAACACATAGTTTATTAATGAAATACAAGCTTGAGCTGAATAAATATGATGAAATATAGTCTATGTTGTCTGATTAAAATCTGGCTATGAAAATATCGATTCCTAGTATGTTACACCAATTTCATTATGCAAATGTCATTATTCGGTCTCAAGCAATAAACATCTAACAAGCTGTTACTTAAACAAGCTGTGTTTTACCTACCAATACTAACAGCACAAAACCAGTACCAAGACAAAATATAAACCCTCTGAAAAAAAAAAATCCTCCAAGCCAACTGATCAACAAGAACAGAAGAAAACCTCTCAAAGTCCCTTCAAAAACTCTTCCATGCATTCAGCCAAATAAATTCTTCTGAATCGTATCACCTCCATCTGAAATTAGGTTTCTGCAATTCCTAGTATGTTAATAAAACATAAAATCCTTTTTCCTCTCAAAGTTCTGTGACCAGAAGTAATTTATCAGCTTCCTCAAAGTAATGCAATTTTCCCATTCGCTCTATTTTACCACTGTACTCCAGATTTAGAGGACTAGGGTTATCAAAAGAATGACTTATTAGTATTTAAATAGCTTATGTAAAATATTAGACATGAATGATAGTTTATATAATAATGAAAAGGATATTAAAAAATAGCAATATACCGCCTGTGATTTTAATCTTAGCTTTTTTCTCCAAGATAATTAGTTCCAGTTATAAGTTGTTTCCCAATTCTCTTGTTTGCAGACTGTAAGAATGCGATTTTAAAGGAAAGGCATGGTAAGCCCATGTGTTCTAATGTGAGTCATATTTAAAAATATTTACGTCAGTCTTTAGGCATTTTAAGGAAATCGTGGCAAGCTGTTATAATGCTGCTGTAGCTCACATCTTTGGGAAATCTTATGTCCGGTACAGAATACGGGAAGTTGTTGGAGAGCTTAAGTGTCTTGTAAAAGGCCTTTGAGGGTGGTTAGCCAACCACATAAACCAGTGCTTCAGCAACATGAATATGGCATTTAACATTATTTGTGTGATCACACAAGTAATATACATAATTCAAAAATGTACTTTGTTTTTTGATTGTTCAATGTGTCTTTTATGGCTTCTCAAAAAAGATACTACAGGTTAGTAACATTCCATATGCGATCAAGGCACCTCTTTCATTTGCTACATACTTCTGTGATGAGCATGAAACCAGTACCAGGCCTTAAAAACACAGTACTGGGACGGTGAAGCATGAAAGCTGCAGCTGTCCATATCTCCAAAGCTACACAATCACAGGATTCCAGGATCCAGGCACTTAGGACACTGCCATCTAACCCTAAATTAGTTGATCATAGGGGGTTGGAAGGGACCTTAAAAATCATCTAGTTGCAATCCCACTGCCATGGGCAGGGACACCTCCCACTAAACCAGGATGCTCAAAGTGTCATCCAGCCTCGCCTTGAACACTTGCAAGGAGGGGGCATCCACAACTTCACTGGACAACCTGTTCGTGTTTCACCACCCTCACAGTAAACAATTTCTTCTTAATGTCTAACCGAACTCTACTCTCTTTCAACTTAAAACTGTTCCCCCTTGTTCTACTCCTACACACCCTTATAAAAAGTTCCTCCCCAGCTTCCCTGCAGGCCACCCCCTCAGATAGTGGAAGGCCAATATAAGGTGTCCCTGGAGCCTTCCCTTCTCCATCTAGTCAAGACCAAGAGACTTAACACCAAAAAGACCAGCAGAGCCCTGGTCAACCCACCTCACCCTGTCCAGCTTCAGCCACAACCACAACCACAGCCCCAACCTCTCCCCTCACTACCTCACCCTGCCAAAGGTAACGAGAAACCCGGGGGGAGGGGGGGAAAACTGCTGTGCGCATGCGCACGGAGCCACCCTTCCCCCTACCACCCCGCCGGTTCCCGGCAGCGGATGGAGCAAGGAGTGCGAGGCGTTTCCAGGGCCTGGGCGAGCGCGGCCGCGGGAAGCGAGAGGGGAAGGAGGTGTTATATCAGCTGACCGAGTCCCGTGACGGCCCCAGGCTTGACGGCGGCTGCGCCGAGAGGGCGGTCTTGCTGCTGGAGCTAAGATGGCGGCCTCCAGCGCTAGACTCTGAGGGAGTTGGAGAGGTGCAGCAGCTGCCACCTGGCCCGGTGGGAGGCTGAGGGGCGAAGGCTCCGATCAGTGGCCCCTCACCCTTATCGCCGGCAGCGGCGGGAAGCGCAGCACTGGTAGGGGCAGGTCTGGGCAGCGCGGGCTCCCCGGCCAGGTAAATCCCAGCGGCGGGGGAGGTGAGGAGTCGGCGGTGGTCCCCGCCTACCTCCACAGCCCCGAGCGGGGCCGGTAGGCTCCGAGATGTTGCTGGAGGCCGTGTGTGTGGCGGGGGAGGCGCGCCCGGCCGTCGGAGCTGTGAGGGAGCGGGGGTTGTGCTGGGGGCAGCGTTCTCTGCCGCCTGGGGTCTGATGCTTCCGCTGGCGAAGCCCCCTCGCCCCCCGCCTTGTCCCAGCCGCGGTGGGGTGAGAGGTAGGCATCGGGGGGCGGCCGTGGCCTGGGGTGGTGACCAGCCGGCCCGCGCCGCCCTGATCCCCTCAGGTGTGTGCTTAATTACTAGCCGTTCTCTTCCTGTATCTGCCAGGAGAGGCGAGGCTGGGCTTTTCAGCCCAGCTGGCCTCAGCCCGCTTGGTGCTTCACTGAGCGTCCTCTGCACCTGATGCAGCTTTTGTAGCCGCGAGGCAGAATCTGCCCTCTTTCCTAGTGCTAGTGTGGCCATTAAGAAAGGATACGTTGTTTTTCTGCTTCTGGCCTCGGATCAAAATATACCCATCGTGAGATGCTTTGAGAAGTAGTTTATGAAGAGTGGGAGAGATGAGAAGACTTTATCTCACGGAGATTGTATCTTGTTTCTTTTTTGAGTGGTGATAGTATGCCTGAGGAGCATGAGCAGAACTTAATGTGTCTTTCAGAACATCTCCCCTTAATGTGCTTATTTTTCCAAGAGTTTTTTAAATTTTCCCCATGGTTGCTTTTTACTTGCTTTTTGTTTTCTGAACATCAAAACAAGTAGGCATACTAAATGGTTTTTAGTCTGCAGTGAGCTGCCAACAGTCTGGGATAGATTTTCCTGTCAGGTGGTGTGGAGCTTGCACCTTGATAGCTGTGTCTCTAGTGAGGGCCAAGCTCTGGGCTGTAAAAGTGTTGTCTTAGTCCTTCAGTTTTTGTTTTTGATTTTTTGTTGGTTTTTTTTTTGCTGGAAGGTGTGTATGTGTTGGTTTTCAGCTTAGTGCTCTCAGTCCTAGGGAATATTTGAGCATGCTGCTTGAGGGGGAAACATAGGCATTTACATTTATTTGGAGTCTCCCTGCTATTGCACTTACTCTCTACTTTGTGACTCCTTTTAAAGTTAATGTAATCTGAAATGTATTTTCCCTTTTTCTCTTGTGCTCTTGCACAAGTAAGATCTATGGCAGTGAGTCTGAGAAGATGATATTGGGTAGATAGCTGCTTTGTTTCCTGTTACTTAGCGCCGATTAAATAATAAAGAAAATAATGTATTGCAGAAAATATTCCTTGTTTTAGAACTTAAGTTATTTGGAGCTGAAGCCTTTTGTCCTTGATAAGTAGAAGATTGTCTGCATAGGCTGCTTGCATTTAGTGTGATACATAGAAAAGGAGGAAGGTTGTTGAAGGGACGGCTACTGACTCAAGTTTCATGATTGAATTGAGTCAGTATGATGCTGTTCAGTGTGCCATGTCTTAGTTCAAAATAGCGGGACCAGTATTATAGATTTAAAAACTATGCTTGGCTCTAGCCTGCTTCAGTTTATAGGTATGCATCTTGTGCTTAATTCCTGCCTGCTGTAGGCAGCCAAGTGCCAGAACACTTACCCAGAAATTACTGACTCTTTTCCATTATTACTGACAGGGTTTTTTTCCACTTGCAACAAACTTCTTTGTGTTTGGAGACTTGAAGCTGAGTATCTGTCCCTGTGTAGTATAGACTTCCCAGGAACTTTACCTTGTATTTTAGCCTTGCTGCAACAAATTTCTAAAAAGGTTTATTTCATATGCGTTGCTCGCTTCTCTGGGTGTCATGTGGTATTCTTCATAGTTTCCAAACATCTATTTGTCCTCAGGGACTGAATCACTGTGTATTTCCAGATTTGAAGTGGTGTTCTGGGCATTGGTCTGATGGGCCAGATCTGAGTCTGTGACTGAGAAGTTGACTTTTTTTAAGTTGTGTTCAAAGCTCGGTAAGTGAAGCTTACTGACTTAATAAAATATTTTATCAGCTGGAATTCATTGAAATGTTAACCTTCAGCTGTTCAAGCTCACAATTTACTTCCAAGAAATTATGCTAAAAAAACTTGACAGTTATCCTACTTCACTAGTAAAGCTTAAAATAGAACAATATTCTGAAGAAATATGACATGGCTAAACTGACTGAAAGGAGCACTTTTTTTTTTCTTCCCCCAATTAGTGAGTAAATGTGATCATTCTGATACTCACTTGTCTAGCTGGTGAATCAGATTGGTTCATTGGTACAGCAGAATGCTAGTGTAGATGGAAAATAAAAACACAATTGTGGAAGCGCCTGGTTATCTTCAGCACTGGTCCTTGGTGAGGGAATGGGAGCAGTCAGCTGGAGGATGGACAATAATGTTGTCACCATCACTTATGGTAGTAGTTAGATTGAAGTTCTCAGCCTGTTTGCATCCTGGACCACTGAAGGTGGTGATGCTGCTACCTCTGAGGCAAGCTGCACTAATCCTCTTTTAAGGATCTGGTGGGTCTCATCTCTTTCTCCCCATACAAAAAGGGCTCTGAGTTCCTGCACAACAGATTAAGAAATTGCTATTTCCACAGCTACTTAGCCTGAAGTACTTTAAGAGCATGGTACTGTTAGGGAAGAGGAAAACATTTAGTGTTTGTTAAAAAGAATCTGAAGGCAAAACTCTACCAGTTAGCACACACAGCAGTGAAAGAGGCAGATCAAACCTAAACAGCTAAAACATTTCAGTGGACAAAACTTGTTTATTTAATAACACCTTTAAAGCTACAGATTACTAGATGGCTGGAAGTCAGGCTCCAGACTTTTAAGCTAAAAGGAAGATATGCAGAAGCACAGATTAACAGAACCTGGGGATTTTTTTTAGTGCCTTGCTCTTACTTCTTTCCAGTTGATCTCTGTTTTTATCCTCTTGCTATGTCTTTTTTCTCTCAGGGAAGTCACACTTGAGCCTGATGTGAGTGTCTGTCCCTGTGTTGTATAGACTTTCCAGGAACTTTATTCTGTATTTTACCTTTGCTGGAATTAATTTTTTAAAACATTCTCAGTTTCTTACCAGTATTTCTTTTCCTCCTCCCTGCACTGAAATAGAATAATAATCCTGTTTGGGTATCTGAAGCACTGCCTTAGCATTGGTTAAATCTTCAGTTAAAGATATGGAAGCTTTGTAATAGTAAAGGAATAATATGGTCAGGAAAAAAGTCAATCTGAATTCTGCACTAAATTTTGAGCCCATGTCCAAAGTCCTAACATTATTTAAACAGAAGAATACTTACGTGTAATTACAACTCTGCCTATTGCTTTGAAGCCTGCAAGGTCACAGCTTTGTTTCTAACTCTTCAAGTGTTAGTTTGAGACAATTCAGTCTGTTTCCTAAAATAGATTCTGTTTTCCCAGATGGTAGTTTTGTCTGAAGAATGTGAAATCCTTGAAAAGGGAAAAGTGTATGCAAGTTGAACACAGCTTGTGTAATATACCTATTAATGTAGCTTAAACTCTGAAGAGGGGGAGTCCTGGCAGCACTTCAGGCCCTTTAATTTTAGGGGTTGCAGTTTTTGGTGCAGGCAGTACACAAAAATGTGGTTTGAACTCTTTCCCCAAAAGCTGTTTCACAGCTACTTACGGTACTAAAAGAACCAAATAGGAAAGTACTGCTGAACTTTTGTATTGTGAAAAAGCTAATTAAAATATCCAGCTATTCGGGGAGTGCTTTAGTCAGATTCACAAAAGAAGTTGCAAGTCATGGACAGTGTTTTGCCTGCAGGAACCTCAGATTATTTGACTATATTTTGCGTTCAGCATGCATTTCTCTCTCATCCAGATGAAACATGTTTATAAACTGCTACTTTTAAAGTATTTGTTGCCTCTGCTCCAGTAGAAGTAGAAAAACTGAACTAGGTGTTTCTCTAGTATTAAACCTTTGAGAACCATGAGTATGGGATATCCAATAGCTGGGCCACAAAATGTTCAAAACCTTTCGAAGTTGCAATTTTCTATTTTTAGGTACCGCAGGACACTAAGATGATCATAAAAATTGGGGCCTTATTCTGGATGCTTTTATGTTGAAATAAAAAATTTAACCCCATTTTTGTGTCAAATCAGTCAACTTTTTTAAAGGTATCTTGAATACAGAAGGAAGAGGTAAAGATGACATTAAGAAGAATGTTCTTTTATTTTGGGAAATTAGTATGATATGACTAAGCAAGCCACCATAGCCTACACTGGCATTATGGCTAAACTTGATTAATAATGAAACCTGATATGCTCTGCAAAGTCAATGGTTATACTATCGCAGGTACTAAAATTACAATATATCACATTATAGTATAGTAAGAGTGATGGCTCACTGGTTCTGCAAGAATGAGTGAAGGAAGGTAACTTTGGTTTATTCTAAAATGTCTTTGTCTTTGGCATGAACTTTTTTTTTCCATTTTTCTCTTACTGTGAAACCAAAGACAGCTGAAAAATGATTGCTGGACTTAAACACAGCAGTTCAGAACACTAGGCTATTGTTAGCCTTGTTCTCCATTAAACTGCAGGAAAATGTGTACAAGAATTGTTACTAGATTTTGGCATATATTGCCTCTGTGCTAGGCTTCTCAGTGGGAGAGGTAGTTACAATCACTTTCAAGAAGCACAGTGAGTAAAGCATCAAAGCTTAACGATTTTAGTAGTTTTAATCTAAACAATAAAGCAATCTAGTGAATTTGTCACTTCCACTGCATGTACAGTACTTAATGTGTGAGTGTCCTGAATCTAGTTAGATGCCGATGTTAAAATTAATGGAAGGTGCTGGTAGCTCATAAGTGAGTGTTCCTCAGTCGTGTATTATTCAGATGTTGGCAAGTATGAGAACATCTTGCTTTAAGTACTCTAGAGCAGGTGGTGTTCAAGTTTGTTGGACTTAATGGAGCTGGTCAGAGGAGTCTGATGTTGGTGAAGCTGGAATTACAGATAGATTTTATAATCCCATACTTAGTGGAACTAGTCTTGTTATAAGTCTTTTCTTTTTACTAATATGTTAGTCAGAGTGAGGAAAATGGCTGAAAAAGGGAGGTATGAAGTTTGAGTATCTTGCACTTTGTTCTGAAAGATAACTTAAAACCACAAAATTATCAGAGCTAGTGTGCAATTAAACAGTAAGATCTGTGTAGCTTGGACAGAGTATACTGTTTTGATGCTTATCCACAGCAATAATACTACAATATAGTTCATAAACCAGGCAAAATGGAGAACTTTAGGAAATAATACTGTTTAATATCTTACCTCTTATGAAACTTTTGTTCCAGAAAATAGATCTAGATAATTTAACTTGCCATAAGTCAATGGGGTATTAACTGTGAAAGCTTAATTCAAAGATTGAGTCATTGAAGTATGTAAATACTGCTTCTGTCATTTTCCAGAGGCAGTTCTCATCAGTGGGTAGTGATGATTGTTCTGGTGCTTCACCTTAGGGAAGGAATTCTCAAGTTAATTTCAGTCAGGCTATCCATTCTTCATGTTCATGACTACATAACTGTTACAGCCATTGCTCAGAAAGAAAATAGCCTCAAGGTGTAGAGGGCAGAAATTAGCAGTGAGCTAATGTTACAGGTGATCCATCTCAAAATGAGAAAGCTTCCTTTGCCAGGTTGAGTACAGTTAGCTGAATGTAGAAAGGTAACTGGGGTTGTAGTCTTAACTTTTAGTGGGGTACTGCATGAGATTAGATTACTTTAGCATTGATTCAGGCAAACTATGAATATGAATTCTTGCAGACTAGCTTCTTAATGGGTAATGTTTTGGGGAACTACTATAGTGTGCACATTAATAGTGTGAACTGCCCAGGGAGGTTGTGGAGTCCCCTTCTCTGGAGATATTAGAAGACCTGCCTGGCTGCAGTCCTGAGTAATGTGCTCTAGGAGCTCCTGCTTTAGCAGGGGAGTTGGACTAGATGATCTCTAGAGGTCCCTTCCAACTGACAATCCTGTGATTCCATGAACCTGAGAGAGTACCAGTCTGTAATCAAGAGCAGGGAAGCCTGTTCTTAGACATCTGAAAATATAACTAATTCTGTAGCAGTAAACTCAGAGTGACAACTTCACTCTGGAAACTTAATTGGGGTACATCCACTTAAGTGCCTTATATATGTAATAATATCAAAGTGGACTAAAAGGGAAACTAATTGCCCAAGTACTCAAAATTCATCTGTTTCAGTTAAAGAAGATAGTGATTAGTGTTCAGGAGCATTCCTTAGAACTTCTAAAGTTCTAAACTTCTAAAGTAGCTTCCAAAGCAAAGGTCTGTTCACTAAATTCCTGCACATGTTTTGGGAATAGATATTCATGTGTGAAATGAGCATGGCAGGATAGAATCATAGAATGGTTTGGGTTGGAAGGGATGTTAAACATCATCTAGTCCAACCTCCCTGCCATGGGCAGGGACACCTCCCACTAGACCAGGTTGCTCAAATCCCCATCCAACCTGGCCTTGAACACTTCCGGGGGCGGGGAGGTGGGGGCGACACCCACAACTTCCTGGACAACCTGTTCCAATGTCTCACCACCCTCATAGGGGAGAATATCTTTACAACATCTAACCTAAATCTACCCACTTCCAGTTCAAAGCCATTCCCCCCTTGTCCTATTGCTACACACCCTTGTAAAAAGTCCCTCCCCAGCTTTCCTGTAGGCCCCCTTTCAGATACTGGAAGGCTGCTATAAAGTCTCCCTAGAGCCTTCTCTTCTCCAGGCTGGACAGCCGCAGCTCTCTCAGCCTGTTTTCACGGGACTGGTGCTCCAGCCCTCTGATTATCTTTGTGACCCTCCTCTGGTTTCACTCCAGAGGATGTTAGTGGTGGGATTGCTTAAACTTTTACAGCACAGAAGGGATGCTTAGTCAGCTCTTTAATCACAATGCTTGGCTAATAAGTAAGTTTCTCAACTTCAGATTGCATTTCAGGCTGGAAAGCAAGCTTTCTATCTGTTCAGATTTCTCCTTGCTGTTTATTTAAAAATTGCAATAGGAATCTGACTTAGCTGGAGTTACAGATGCAGGGTACTAAAATAATTTTGATGTTACACAGTTTTCAGGAGTTAAGCATTCTGGAGGTGGCATAAAATACACCTGAATCTGAATGTGGAAAGGTGCAGCAAAAGTAGCCTGATTGCAATAATATGGCAAATAATGAGTCATAAATTACTGTAACCTGGTACTATTAAAAAGTAACTAGTGTAACAAAATCAGTGGGGAAAAGACTAAAATCATGTTCAACGTCATGTGTAACTCGGTTCATCCAGTTTTTGATAAACAGATGTATTCATTTTTTTTTAAATTGACAAAGCAATGATTTAATTGTTTAAAAACAAAGTCTTTTTGTCTTGAATCATATTGATGATTAGTTTTAAATGAAAATCTTTAGTATTAATAGGGTGTCTATTTTGTTTTCAGATCTTGGCACAGAATGAATGTAATTAGAGAAAACAGAGATCTTGCTTGTTTCTACACAACAAAACATTCATGGAGGGGAAAGTAAGTAGTTTAAAGTTTGTTTGGGTGTTTTCTTAGTATTCTGTGATATTTCTGTCTCTGTTTCCTGGATTTAACTGCATAGTTCCTGTGTCGATGGATGTAAATTGAACAAAAGGCTTCTGCTGCTCTGTCTCTGACTGAAATGTATATTCACTGCAATCAATTTGGATTTTAAACATTGTGTTTTAGCCTTCCTATGCATGTTCCCACACTTCTCTGTAGCTCTGAAATGGACTACCTGACTTACTCAGCTTCTG
Organism: Hemiprocne comata; assembly: GCA_020745705.1. Lineage (NCBI taxonomy): Eukaryota > Metazoa > Chordata > Aves > Apodiformes > Apodidae > Hemiprocne > Hemiprocne comata. The sequence continues at coordinate 46,704,742 of CM036587.1, forward strand.
AGTCTCTTGGACTTGCTATATAAAGCACTAATTTTAAAATGAAAATGCTCCTTCACAGAGCAGGTTCTTGCAGAAGTAATGTCTTGCGTACTTTAATAGATGAGGGTCACTAGTCCACACATATACTTAACATGTTGCGTAATACATTATCTGTTAAACTACTACCTGAGATTATTTGAAGACTTCTGTTACTAGAAATAAACTTCATCCCTAGCTGGGGGTCGTGAATCTAAAACTGAATTTTCAGTGATGCTTCTATCTGCAAAAGCTAGGGAACTTCTAATAAATACTATTAAAGTGTAATAACGGATATCTGTTGCACTGTGTTTGAAGTCAGCTGTTATGCATACTTTTTAAAGCTTCATAGGACTTTCTTTGGGATGCTTACCTTTCATTCCTTCTCACATGCATGGAACTGGGATTTTTCCTTGCTACCTAAACATCAACAGAACAAAGAGGTTATGTTGTCTGCACTTCAGGAGCATGAGTACTGCTTTATTCTAATTATCATACTAAGAAGTGATGTCTGAATCTGTTTGACTAGTAAGTTGAAACTGGCTTTTTTTTTGAGCTGCCTGCTGACAGATACTTCATTAATTCTTTCTATCAAAGATTGAGAATGCTGGGAAGGAAATGAGAATGAGGTTTTTCTCAAATGTGCTTTGAAGAACCATGAGATTGCTTCAGTGTCTAATCAAAGAGTTCCCTGCCTTTTTGTTGGTAAAAATTAAAGCCCTACGTAGTTCAGAGTCCAGAGCAGACTGAACAGCTGTCTGAGGGCAAAATCTTTCCTCTACCAAGACAGATTCTTGATTGATTCAAATTATAGTTTAATATATTATTTCTGTCTCCTTAGATTTCTAGTCAATACTTGTGTAAATTGAGTCTTACCTGAGTTAAGATCCATGTGTTTGGATGTGTGTGGTCATGAGTGAATAAACTGTTTCTTTAAGTAAAAATATAAGATACTACATTGGGGTAGAATGGTAGAAGAGTTTTTCCCTCTTAATCTTTGTTTCCCAAAAGAAAATATCTGGTCTCTTCCTCTGAAGTTATGGGGCATATGTGCAAATTTAGTGTGCATATGATTTGAGCCACTTGGTGAAAATTAAATATCTAGAACTCAATTACTTCCCTTGCCCAGTGTCTTCCATTAAAGAGCCTGTTCCTACATGATGAAAGCTGTTGAAGTTAGAGTAGTATGATATTGAAATTTGACTGTAGCTTTCTGATAAGCTATGCAGTCTTATAGAAGTTCAAATGAAGTCTAAAGTCTAAAACAGAAGGTTAGTTTAAAAACTCAATGACACTTTTCATGTAATGAACGGGAAAGGACTATTTAGTGAGTAGCTGCCTCTTGTGTTGCAGCAGAAGCTTGTATGACTTAGTAACCTTATATTTGAGTATTAATTCCACTCAGTTCATAGTTATACAATCTCAGGATAATCTATGGATAACAAAAAAAAATAATAGCTTAGTGTATATTCCTAAAGGAGCCTGAATCACTGTGACTATTCATGTGATTTGTCACTTTGGCGAGTGTGGGCTTTATCCATGGCAGTTGAAGTATTTTCCAGTGGTACAGATGATGATGCTCCAGTGTTGATCTGTAATTCCATAAAGTTTGTGAACATTGTCTTTCAAGTGTGGTGATATAAAATTTGTCTACCAAGTTCATCCTGATTTAAAAGAAGTGTAACTTCTGACTTCTACAGTGCTTCAAAGAAACTAGTTATAGGCAATAGCCTTATTACTGGGAAGAGGAATTCTCAAATTGTTCTCAAAAGAGCCTGCATTAGACTGTACTGCAGAGTAGTTTGAGAGATAATTAATGGTGAAGTCTTCAAGGCCTGGACGTATAAATGCATTTCTACATATTTAAAGATGACGTTCTGGACAAGAGTATGTTTAGGCTGAGTGTAAGAACTGACTTCTGAGTCTCCTCTGTTCATGCAGCAAGACTTGGGTCTTCTGAATTTGCCTAGGGACAGGGGATGAAAGAAATGGTAACTTGGAAAATCTGCTGTTCTGTCTTTTGTTCCTTGTCACATCACATGTTAAGAATGCTGGATAATAAAAAATAGGATCCCTACATTTTGAAATGCTCGCTTGAGTGTGAGGGGAGAAAAGGAAGGGTCTATTATGTTTGGAAGTTGGTCTTCAATTATAAGTGATTCTGCCACAAAGCACTGTGAAGCTCTTTAGTATGTTAAGTGAGTAAACTAAATCTTAAACAAGTAATAAGGCACTTTATTACTTGTAATAAGTTTAAGTTCTTTAGAACAGCATAAACAAACCTTATTTGTAAATCATATACAGGCAGAATACTACCTAAGTTGTACAACAAGAGGAGAGGGAACAGCTTGTTTGTTCAAAGGATTTTCTTACAATCTAAGAACTAGAGCATCCTTTGACAGACTGACTGTAATGGAATTGTTAGGAGCTAGAGTAGCTTCAAATGTTCTGCTTCATTACTACAACTTCCGTTGACCTGCATCTTAAATAAGGAAAATTCAACTGTGGAAAAACAAATAGATTAAAAATCTTTAAGGTGACAGGTCACTTTTATATTACTGATTTTTCTAAGCTTTGAAAAAAAATAAGCACTTGCTTTAATTCCTAGACAAACTACTCTGGGCTGGACTTACACCAGCTTGAACAATGGCAAATGGTAGGGAATGAAGTTTGTGAAGTTGACTGTGTCATACGGGTATGCTTGGCCTTGCTATTATGAGAGAAGGGAGGATAGGTCAAATAATGTGACGGACGAGCTCTGAATCCTGTATCTGAAGCCCATGCAAAGTCTGATTTTGTACAGAAACGATGGTTTGTGCTGCAGACCTGGCAAGTAAGAGAGAAGAAGGGACTGCAACACAAGAATGCTGAGAAAGAAGGAAGAAATTACCTGCTTCTTGAGGCAGTGTCTAGTGTGACACTGATCCATTTTAGGTAGTCAGCCATCTGCTTGTTACTAACCTGCTCTTTCCCTTGCAAACCCACAGTTTATCCAGAACTGAAACTTCACTTGCTGCACTGTTTGCGTTATTATAGTATGAACAACCATTATGTTTGTTCAGCTCAAGTTCAACAGAAGCATCTGTGTGCAGATCCTGTTCCTTTCGTTGGAGAATAATTACTAGAACTGGTACTGGTTCAGATTTGGCTTGACTTTCTGGACAGGACTGCTTCCTGATAGACTTACCCTAGAACAAGAAGCTTGTACAAGTTGTAAGAGATTAGTGATAATCTGCTGCTTCAAACTCTCTGGCTAGTTATGTTGCAAAACTTTCTGATTTGGAAATATGCAAATAGTATCTATATAAAGAGTTGGTTCAGGGTTTGCTGTGAAGGTTGTCTAGGAAATGAAACCATGGTAAAGTTTCAGTTTCACACTTGAAGCATCTAAGTTTCTTAGCTTTAGCTCACTGCTGCTTGTTTCTGGTATGCCTGAAATGCAGGCAACTACCTTGCTACAGCTGTTTTTTAAGCACTATGGCAATTAGCATATCTGTGACATCAATGTACGATGACTAGCTGCATATTGAACTATAGCTTTAGTGATCTGAGTCTTTTGAGGTTTAGTAGTCTTAGTTTTCCTCAAGGTGAAGAAAATTAGGCTTGGCCATAGTAACAGCCTTATTGCAGTATTATGACCAGGTGTGTAAATTGGATTATTTCATGTTACAACTGCTGTCTGGAGACAGATGCTGTAGAGTATTGTAGGAATAACTTTTTCCTATCTGTGTAATCTTTTTAGAATTTATTCTGGTCTGGTAGTACCTTCCAGTACAAGTTCCAAGAGTCTTTGGTCCTGACTTAGCCAATAGCATAGAAGATATACATAAGGAAATATATTTGGTAGTACTTAACTTGTATGCCCCCTTTCTGGATATATAGAACAGAGGAGTTTAACATATTATAAGGGTAAACTGCAAACTAACAACTCAAAAAATTCCATATCCATTTCCTAACACTGACTTGTGTATAGCTGCTTAACATAGTTTTGCTCTTCAAGAGGATTTTTCTGTGGCTTTTGGAGAAACTAACACCCTTCTGTATTCTAGGTATAAGCGAGTCTTTTCAGTTGGAACCCATGCCATCACCACATACAATCCCAACACACTAGAAGTTACAAATCAGGTAACTAATTTTTGAACAGGGACATTTTGAGTTAATTTCTGTCTTATATTAATCATCCAGAGTGAATAGTGGCATTCAGTCTTAAGAAACTATCGAGTCTGACAAGATCTCAGCAAAACCAGAACATATGGCAGCTGCTACAAAAGCACACAACAGAAAACTGCTGTTACCTTCACTAACTGTACAAATATCCAGTAGATTTTTGTCCTTTTAGGCTATTTATCTTTATTAGCCAGTAAGTAGTAGTTTGCCTTTGGGTGTGCTGTTCTGAATTAACTGGGGTAAGCTTAATCACTGTAAGGCTATGTGCCTGAAGGGAGTTAGGACACTTGCTTACTTCACAGAGTATCAAATAAGAATGTCAAGCTAAAGCTGCCATGTAGCATGCTAGCTATTGCCTCATTACAGCAACTCACTTAGGTACTAAGGGTTTTTGAGTGGAACAGATGTAGCTTTAAATTTACTAACAGTATAACCTGATTACTTTCAATTGTCTAGTGGCCTTATGGAGATATCTGTAGTATTTCTCCTGTTGGAAAAGGACAAGGAACAGAATTTAGTCTCACTTTTCGCAAAGGGAGTGGAAGAAAGTCTGAAACTCTCAAGTTTTCCACAGAGCACAGAACAGAACTCCTTACAGAGGCACTGGTAAGATTTAATTTTATTTTTTTCTCTTCAAGCAAGCAGCAAGTACTTGGTTGTCATTACCATGTGGTAGCTTACTATGTTTTCTTTCCTTATATAAAAAGTAAGAAAGTGAGTTATATTTTGAGCTGTTTAATTAATGTATTTGATCTAGTGTCAGTTGCAGCAACTAGTGTATGATTCTTAAACAGCAAGTCAAGCTACAAATACTGAATATATTAAGCTGCAGTGGAATGGCGAGTCTTCAAGGAGGCTTAATTCAAGTCCCTTAAAACAGGGTTGGCTTAAAGGTAGATTTTCTGGGTAGTTTGGCTATCATTTGCATTTACTCATGGTTAATTTTTTTCAAAAACAGAGATTCAGGACAGACTTCTCAGAAGGAAAAATCACAGGACGGGTAAGTGTCTGGCTTATCTTGATCGTGTGGAGTTTGATGAAGTGATCTAAAGACTTAAACTCCTACTGTGCTTTTGTATGTTATGCCTGTGCTATATGTACTACCTAAAGTAGCTTTTGTAAATTTGCATCTGAAGTCTTGCTTTGAGAAGAGAAAATGAAGAGTTTATTCAAAAGTAATGGGAACATTTTCACCAGTAGAATATTTGAGTTCTCTTCACTTGGCCTGAGCCATACATTTAAAGACTCTGAATGTTACTGCTGAAATAAAGGGCTTTACCACATGGAGTTCTTACTTGAAGAGAAGGAAGAAGAAAAACAAGCTTTGATTCATTATTAATTGTTTACTACTTCCAGCATTTTACTTTTGAACTCTAAATATTTTCCTGCACAACATACATCCTGAACACCTGATGTGGATATTAGGTTTCCAGTGGGGATTAAATACAAGATTGCTATTTAATAAATCTTGGTAATATACAGAGCTGGATTCGTGTCTGGTTTTGTGTCTTCTGGTTACAGAAGATAGCCCTTAAAGTACCGTAAAGCATTGCATGGAATAAATCTTCAGTGATGAGCATAGTAGCACTGCTGGAATATGAGGATCCCCTTTGTCTTACTGTAGTTTAGAACAGATACCTGGCTTGTGCTTATTTCAGAAAGTCTGTATTTGTAATGTAATATGACTGCAGGAGATGAAAAATTTCCACTATAGTGATAAGTCTACCATTATTTAGTCTTGATTAGCTGAATAATAGCATCCTGTGCAATAGCTATTTCCTTGTCAAACCACAGTGCACATAGTCTGAGAGCAGGCCGCTTTCTGCAGCATGAGAAACTTACTCCCTTTTGGGGTAGCTCTTTTGGGTTTGCTATTCAGTGTTTAAGCTGTGACTTCCTTGTCAGTAGACACCTGTTCTCACTTGATTCATAGTGTTGTTAACACAGATAAGAGCATTAAGGGAAATGATATAATTTTCTTTACACCCACGCCATTTACTAGATAGGAAAGCAACTGTTGCTGTGTAGTAAAAGAATGTGTGTGTAGATGTCTAAAATTAGCTCTCTCTGCAGAGGTATAACTGCTATAAACATCACTGGAGTGATACAAGGAAGCCTGTGATTCTAGAGGTGACTCCTGGAGGTATTGACCAAATTGACCCTGCAACAAATAAAGTCCTGTGCTCTTATGACTACAGAAACATTGAAGGCTTTGTTGATATTGCTGGCTATCAGGGAGGCTTCTGTATTCTCTATGGAGGATTTAGTAGATTGGTGAGTACTAAAACAGAACATCTTGGTATGGTGGTTAGGATGTTTATAGCTGCATAGTTAATAATGAAGCTTCAACACAATTTGAGTGTACCAGTGTGTACATCTTTGGGATGCAGCTGTGGAGCCTCAAGGCTTGTGGACAGGTTTTAAAACCCTGTGTCCACAGTAATTTAGTTAAAATATTTGAGAGTAAGGCATAGGGTTTTTTGCTTATTATGTTTAGAAAATACCGAGTATAAAATACCAAGTTATTTATATTTGAATAGTGAATATGAATGCAAAATGGACATGGAGTTTCCTGGCACTTCTCAAAGTTACAGAAGTGACAGGCAGTATTACTAACCTGCCTGCCTGATGGAGGGATTCTATTCAGAAATAGATTGATCAGTGGTGATGCCTCCCTTTTAGGCCTGTGATCTGATGTTCAGCAGCTTTGCTCAGGAAATGCTGCAGTGTCATGTTGGTTTCAAAGATCTTAGAAGGGTTTCTGTGTCTTATACTGCAAGCAGCTGAAACCAATCTTTAGGAATTAGTTCATGGTTACAAATGTAAATATGGTGATCTCAGTCACTACTAACAAAACAGGACTCTGCTGTATAGATCAGGATTTCCACATCTTTTGTACTGTGGCATGCTTTTCTCTGGCATAAAACTAGCAATACATAATTCATCCTCTAGAACTGCACTAACCTTGCCTCTCAGGGCTGAATAGCAGCCCTTACAGATAGCAGCTGGGGCTACCACTGTGGTTCTCTGGCTCCTTATTCCTGCCAGGCTGTCAGGAACTTTTGCCAAGGGTGGGCAGGCAGGTCATGCAGATCGTTACTTTAATGGCATGCTAATGGGTATCCTTTAGGAATAGCTGCTACGGATTTTTTTTTTTAAGTAAATGTAAGCTTAATAGTGGATCTCTTGTAATAAATACCTCCTCTCTTTATACTATGCACTTAGCAAAGGCAAACCTAGCTCTGGGAAGATTCTCTACTGTTAGGTATATAGCACAGAAACTATACATCATGAAACTGATCTCTTGAGCTATGCTGTATTTCTCACCTGTTTATTTTTCTTGTTGAAACTTGCAGCACCTGTTTGCATCTGAGCAAAGGGAAGAAATTGTCAAAAGTGCAATAGAGCATGCGGGCAACTTCATAGGGATCTCTCTGCGGATAAGGAAAGAATCTCTAGAATTTGAGCAATACTTGAATCTTCGTTTTGGAAAATACAGCAACGATGAGTCTATAACATCTTTAGCAGAGTTTGTTGTTCAAAAAATAACACCTAGACACTTGGTAAGGGTATAAAACTGAACTTACTTGGTTGCTCTTAATTGCTAAGAATTCTCTTTCCTAACATGCTTGATTCTTTTTTTATTTTTTAAGGAACCTGTGAAAAGAGTACTAGCTCTTACAGAAGCTTGCTTAGTTGAGCGGGATCCAGCTACTTACAACATTGCAACTTTGAAACCTTTAGGCGAGGTAAGAGGCAAGCTTTCTCAGTAACATTTCTTCAAATAGAAGCTTTACAAGATGAAAATAATAGAAATTTGACAGTATACATAAGATAGCCTCGATTTGTAGAGTAGAAAAATAACACTGCTTCATGAATGTGATCCTTATCTCTTATTTGTAGGTATTTGCAATAGTATGTGACTGTGAAAACCCCCAGCTTTTTACCATTGAATTTATCAAAGGGCAAATTCGGAAATACTCTTCAACAGAAAGGTAAGTGGAGCTCCTGTGGGTTATAAATTCAAATTCAATTTGCCATTGTAGTGCTTCTAGTTTCTTGGCTTCCATAAACTCCAACCCTTGGAAGTGTTACCTAAAAGCCTTGCTATTCTAGTGGTCTTCAACTCACAAATCAAGATTTATTACAGGATCTAAATCTCTTACCTTCATCCCAACTTCAAGCAAATCTGTCCAGAAGTTTTCTGATGAACCTAAAAGGGTGTTGGACAGTTAGACACAGTCTGTTTCTCCTAAGCAGTGTTATTCTGTGTATGTTGTACTTGTTTAAGCAGTGTATCTGAGAGAAAGAGAGCACAGTTTAAGTGATGTGGAAATGTCAAGGCTATAAAACCTTTTGAGCTGTCTGCTTGAGATGGTCTTCGTTGATTCTATTTAAAACAACGAACAGAATAGTCCCTGAGTGCACTTGCAGTTGTAATGCAGTCTAATCCTACTAAGTGAGGTTTTGCAGAAAGCAGAGGGATGAATTGGCTTGCAACATGTCTAACTCATTAACAGATTATCTAGAGTTGATCCCTTTAGTGAAAGGCTGCAGCTGGCTGTACTGGGTGTGAGACAGCTCTGCTCTTACAGTGAATAAAGGAAGACTTGAAAGTTCGTGATTCCTTCCAGAGGTGTAGCTGTTGGCACCAGTGTTAGTAAGAGATTCCAAGTATTGCTGCCTTTCATTCTGTACTTGATTATTTTTTTTTGTGCCTATTTTTCTTATGACTTGGTTCATTGGTTTCACTTTTCTTACCTAAATTGAGTTTGTGTGTTTTTCTCCCAACCCAGAGATTCTCTCCTGGCTAGCTTGTTGGATGGAGTGAGAGCTTCTGGTAATAGAGATGTCTGTGTGAAAATGACCTCCACACACAAAGGCCAGCGTTGGGGATTACTCAGTATGCCTGTAGATGAAGAAGTAGAGAGCCTTCATCTGAGGTTTTTGGCTGCTCCTCCAAGTAAGCTAATGCTTATTACAGGGCTTTATAGTGCTCTTTAAAGCATCTAGATATTTAGTCATGTGCTGTGCATTTAACTTCTGTTATGTCTTCTTCCAGATGGTAACTTTGCAGATGCTGTGTTCAGGTTCAATGCTAACATTTCCTACAGTGGGGTACTACATGCAGTTACACAAGATGTAAGAATAAATCCTCTGCCCATTCTCTTTAAAATGTTTTTAATGCATGAAGATATTAATAATTGTTATTTCTTACCCAGGGTCTGTTCTCGGAAAACAAGGAGAAACTCATTAATAATGCCATAACAGCATTGCTCTCACAAGAGGGAGATATTGCAGCATCTAATGCAGAGCTTGAAAGCCAATTCCAAGCAGTAAGACGACTTGTGGCTTCAAAAGCAGGCTTCCTTGCCTTTACACAGCTTCCAAAGTAAGCAAGAAGTCTCTTCAAGCTTGGAATTAGTAGGTGAAAACAGTTCTTGAGCTTTTGATTATGTCTTATCTTGAAAATGGCGTTGGAGTTAAGCCTCACTTCTGAAAATCACTGTAGACAATTGCTTCCAGTAGCATGAGGCTATTAGGCTTTAATGTAAATTGAGAACCCCAAATGATCAATCATTAGTATGTAAAGCTGATTCTTCCATTGCTAAATACTCTCTGCCTTGAGTCACATGGTTAAATGTTTTTCCTAGAGGAAAAACTTCTAAAATGCATCTTCATCTGACGTTCTTAATTCTTGAAGTATGTTGATGCCATTTCTGTCTTCAGTTCAACACAAGATAAAACTTGATGTAGGAAGTTGAGTTGTTCTCCTGCAGTAAGTACAGACTGCTTGGAGTTTGTCTTAATTGGATAACATAAGGAAATAGAAAAACTTTCTGATCTTCTTCTAAAAATAAAAAAAATCATTTGGAATATTTTTTGACTCTGGACTATGGGGCAACTGAATGATGTGAAGAGTAGCAAGCACTTCTCTGAGACCTTTATGAACTTCTAATTCTCTGTGAGTAGTGTCCTGTACTCTCGCTATCTTGTAACTACAGAAATATGTCTTTGTTTTGGTGAGCGTACTCCTGGCATATTGTTAACAGTGAAGTCAATATTAATGGTTTCCTACCAAGGAATCTCAAATTTATGTAAAAGTCAAGGTACTAGCTTGCCAAATGCAATGGCAGCAGGCCGCTTCTGGTCCCCAGTTGGTGTTTTATCTTAAAACTAAGATTACTGTTTCCTCTCTAATCTTGGTGATTTTGCTTTCCTTTTAAAAGATTTCGAGAACGATTAGGAGTGAAGGTGGTGAAAGCCCTCAAAAGGAACAATGATGGAGTAACCCATGCCTCTATTGACATGCTTTGTGCTCTTATGTGTGTAAGTATTAAATTGCAGATTCTTTCACTTTGGGTAGACTGAAGTGCACACATTCCAAAGATCAAGAAATAGAGGACTGCTCTTCAACTTAAAGTGTGCTCAGACATGAAATAACTTGTATAGTGATTTCTTGCTGAACTTGAAATGGAATGTACTCTGTGTGGCTTTTGGACCACAGCTGTTAACAACTGAGAGTTGAAATGTGACTGTATAGCAAATTTATTTTTTTTATAGCCCATGCACGATGACTACGACTTGAGGCAAGAGCAGTTGAACAAAGCATCTCTTCTTTCCTCGAAGAAATTTCTAGAAAATCTACTAGAGAAATTCAATTCCCATGTGGTAAGTCAACTTCAGAAAGCGTCTTTGTGCTTTTCCTAATTGAGATGAAAACACTTTTGCCTTACTTGAATACATCTTTGAATGTGTTTGTACCTTCAATTGAGGTGCAGAAAATAGAGCTATGTCTGGCCCTGAAGCTTGTTCTAAATAGGTTTGGATCTTGACAGGTTAGGATACAACAACCGTGTGCATTTTTCGTATGGAAACTGGGTGTTCCTTTGAACTGAAAGGGTAGTGTAACATGGTACTTATGGGATCAAGACTGGAGAAAAAAAAAAGTTATAGCATGCCAGTATACAAGGTCCTCAGTCTATGTTCTAGGAGCCAATACTTTGCCAGAGTATTGCCATACTTGGAGTAATGGCAATTTTAGACTTGTCATGTTTGTTTGCAGAATGTATCATGATATGACAGGGAAGTGCACCTTCAGCATCATGAGTACTGAATAAAACTTGTATGAATACTCTTGGGCATGGCAGAATCAATGTATCTGGATTACATACCTGTCTTCTTAATTTCAGGATCATGGGACAGGTGCCCTAGTAATTAGTTCGCTTCTGGACTTTCTGACATTTGCCCTATGTGCTCCATATAGTGAGACTACTGAGGGGCAGCAATTTGACATGTTGTTGGAAATGGTTGCATCTAATGGAAGAACACTATTTAAGCTCTTTCAGGTGAGATTTTTTTTTCTTGTTATCAGAGGTCTTTAGGTAGTCAGTGAACATGAAAGACAGATTTGTCTACTGTTCAACTGGTTAATGTGTGCCTAAGCCTTTTCTACCTCGGTGAGTTTTTCAGGGACCTGTTGGTTACCTTCAGATTTTGAAGATTGAGATGGTTATTCTATAATGAATTATTTGCCAAGTCATTGTAGAATGGACTGCCTAAGACTTGTTTCTAGAAACACTTCAAATTACTAGTTAAATGTTAAGCTACATTCAGCACATGCAGAGATTTTCCTATCTTTGGAGAATCTGCCACCTTTTGTTTCTGTCTCAGTAAATGAGTTAAGAGTTACTACTGAAGAGGCTGTTACTCTTGTTTTGTAAACCTGTAAAAATTCTGGTATTTTTAGCGAAAATGTCAGTGCTTCCTTTCTGTAAAACTGGTGTGGTGTTCTGCTTCTCTGTCAGTGTTAGCCTGTGTCAGTTTCCCCAGCATCCTTCTAGCTTCTCTGATATATACTGCTGTTCTGTGCCAAGAATCCAATCTAATAGTTGCGTGAGAGATTCTTGTTTAAAGGTGTGGGATAGGAACTCTTCCTGAGGCTAACTTTTACAAAACTGAAAGATTAACTTCTGCCCAGAAATGGAATTAGAACAGCTGTGTAGATGAGCTAAGAAAACTGAATCACAGATGATATAATCTTTGAATTTTGCACTTGGATAATTATTTTGTCAACTTCCCACTGTAGCACCCTTCCATGGCAATTGTGAAAGGAGCAGGTTTGGTAATGAAGGCAATAATAGAGGTGAGATTTTTATCAGTGTTACCTGGGATAGCATACTAAATATGTATTGTCTATTTTGGAAGTGCAATTGCTTACCACTAGTAGACATTTGATATATTAGCTTCTCTTGGGGGGGTGGGGGGAGGTGGGGAACAGAACACCTGCTTAATTATAAGTGGTTTAATATAGCAACTTGCTTTATCTTACACTTGGGGGTTTGGAACGCATGTCACTTGGGACTTCAGTTAGTGCCTTGCATGTTTTCATACTGCAGTCAAGGTTTGGCTGTTAATGTTGTATGAGGCTCAGTCACACATTTCAGAGCCACCAGACTTCTCTGCATGCTAAAGAGTCTCTCAAGGAGGGGAGGCTGTATTTCCCGGGATGCATTCCCAGATGGAAGGGACTGGGATTAACAGGCAGTAGTGCCCCAGAGCAGACCAGTGGTGTCAGCCTCAGTTCTTGCTCTTTCTGCTTCAGCAAAGGATGATTTGGCTTTGTTAGTTTCCATACCACATGATGTATGGGCCAAGTCCATACTTCTCAAGGAGTGCTCATGATTGTTGCAGGGTGACCTTGCTAACTGACTCTTGACACTTCCTGTCTTGAAATTCAGGGTTAAAGTTAGTGCCTCATTGTATCAAAATGGCTTATGCATCTGAAATGCATCTAGTACTTTATTGGAATGGAAGTGGATGAACACTTGAAATAGAGATATGAATCTGGAAGTTTCCATTGACATACCTGATAATGTCAGCTAAAAGTTGCTATGCTGTTTATTACAACTCCTGTAATTTTAACAGTGGGATGTGAGCAAGTAAAAATGCAGTGAAAGCTTTTGTAATTACTCACTGCAACTAGTGAATCTCGACTTAGTGGCTGTCTAAAGCAAATAGCACCAGCTATTCTTAAATGGTTACTGTTGACCCAAGACAAGCAACAATTACTTGTCACTGTCATTCTTTGTTTCACCTGAAGTTAAAGCTGCAGCATGGAAGTTGTACTTGTATTACCAAACTCCTGGTTTATGATGAGAGACATGCATCTTATGCTTTTCAGTTACTGTCCTCACAGGTATAACTACCAAATACCTGGTCCATGGCTTTACTACAACTTTGAGCAGTTGCTATGAAGAACTTGCACTTCATATAGCTTCTGGCTTTTGGTTATTAGTTGACATAATTGATGGTCAAGAAGGCCTTGGAACTGTAAACTAAGATAAAAACAGCTTAACTAAGATTCTTTCTTTAGTAATCATCTTGCCCTGTTTCCAAAGGAAGGAGACAAAGAGATTGCTACCAAAATGCAAGATCTTGCCCTCAGTGAAGGTGCCTTACCTCGTCACTTGCACACTGCTATGTTTACAATAAGCACAGATCAGAGGATGCTTACAAATAGGTATGTCAGTCTCACTTGATACATTATGTTTAAAAAGTACTAAGTAATGTCCTAGCTAATGTTAGAAGCATTGGGAAGTCAGGGAAGAAAACTTGCAGTTTTTTAGGAGAACATTTTCTTCAGCAGCTGGTATGTTTAAGTAGGGCAAGTTTTGGCTGACACTGCAGCCACCTAATAAAACTTTGATTCTTTTTTTTCCAAGATGCGACTTGGGTTGGTTACTCATTAAAGGCTCAAGTTTTCATTTTATTTTTTTCTGAAAACAGGAAAAGGCAAGTAGAATGTCTGGAATGTGCAAAAAGGTTCAGCTTTATTTTACAGCTGTATAAATCCTGGTGTGCACACCTTGGACATCTTGCATGCAGTTAGGGTCACCCATCTTATCTGAGAGAGAAGTCTCCTCACACAGAAATAATTTTGTGAATTCAGCAGTCATTGATCTCTGAGACTGGGCCTTAAAGCATGCTGAGGAGGATGAGTGATAATTCAATTATTTCCACCCAAGAACAACTTTATAGAAGTTTTAACTGCACATGCCTGAAGCACTTAGTGTTGCTGAGCAATGTAGTGACAAGTGGATCTTGTTGCCACTATGTCATTTAAGAGAGAGCTAGTATGAAACGTGTCATACTAGTTCTGTTTGGAGCTACTACTTAACACTTGCTTGTCAGCAATGCTTCAGGTCAATGCAGTAGAACCCTAGAGACAAATATTGGCAGAAAGTGTCAGTAGGCATAGAAGACTGGCCAGGAAAGCCTTTTTGAGAGCCTATAACTGGTATGAAGAGCATCGAGTAGAGCAGTTAAGAGTCTAGAAGCCATCAAGAACTGTTAACTGTAACCGTAACTTAAGATTGACTGGATAAACTTACCCTTGGTTATTAGGTGTTTAGTTTCTGCTCTATTGCTCAAGTGTTCTTTTAAGGTCTAGATCAAGAAGCATGTACTGCTACTGTTCCACTAACTTCACTGGAACTTCTTAAAGGCAACACTTAAAAGCATGCTAAGCATAAACTTGAACTGGAACAATATAATGCTTTGTGCTCTTACTCATTCAAGAGCATGAAGTTCTTGCTCATCTTCATTTCACCAGCATGGTAAAGGTGTCAGCTTAGTGGTTTAAAAACCTGTTAAAAATACTAATTTGCTGATTGTTAATTTAAATGGCTTTTTCAGGCAGTTAAGTAGACATTTGGTTGGCCTCTGGACAGCTGAGAACAAAACTGCTATGAACTTGTTGAAGCGTATTTTGGTAAGTAAAAATGTGTAGGGTGTAGGGAAAGAAGAAAATCTGAAAGCCCGTAGTATTAGAAACCTTGAGATAGGGGACATGTTTGCTATACAGACTTTCCCCTCCAAGGGGGAAGTCTAGCCTGGGAGAGCAGTAGTCTGGCATCAGCTGTTTGAAGGGTATTGATGGTTAGTGCAAAACATCTCAGGTTCTTCAAGTACTCTGTTACTTCTTGCTACTTTAAAAAATGGCATATGGCACACAACTTAAAATAAGATTTTTGATTTTTTTCTTTATTAAAAGGGCAAAAACATGGGAGATGTAGTAAACATAGTGTCTAATGCTTAGTGCCAGTAAAGAATTAAGGCAACACTTCTGTCTATGCTTTCATGACTGTCCAACTTTGTTTGCTTATAACATAACTGCATTTATATATTAGCTGATAATTCCCATATTCTTTCACCCTTACAGCCTCCTGAAAGGTTTTTGCTGAAGTTACTTCTGTGAAACTGGTTCAAACGATAGTGTTTTAATGAATTACTAGATCTGGAAAAGTACCAACTTTAAATTCAAAATAACAGTTCCTTCATTTTTGATAGATCAAACTATCTTGATCTTGGTTGCTATCTTCCAGAAGGCTTACTCAAATGAAACAATCTCATCTCTAATGTCACACGCAACATTCAATCTGTATCAGAGGATATAATGGGTTCTAGTTTACAATATTCAACCCCCTCAATATTGCTATGGGAGTAGCTCTTTTCTTCCTGCAGTCTATTCCTTCATTTAATGCTCCTTTAAGAAATGGGAGAAAGGCAAGAGCTCACTGTACTGAAACTAATTATGTGTCTCTATTGAATGATTCTGTTGAAGATGGTGGCATTTCACTAATAAAAGCAAAAAGCTGCTGTAGATTTACATACTTGCTTTAGAGTAGAATATACATTCTGTTTTGAAATCTCTAATATAAAGAAATTATCTTGTTGCCTAATGTGATTGATTGTTTCTGTTCCATTAGCCACATGTGTGTTTACACTGGTTTTAAATGTTTTTAGCCACCAGGTTTGCTGGCATACCTTGACAGTGCTGATCCTGTTCCTGAAAAAGATGCTGATAGGATGCATGTTAGAGATAACTTAAAAATTGCAACTGTAAGTAAATGTAGCTGTCTTACCTCTTCTGTTATACAAATATACAGTCTTAGTGACTTTTCTACTACAGACACTTGACTGTTGCACTGACCTGCATCAAACATGTTAATAGACCTGCAGCTGCAAATGACTAATAGGATTTGTTCTGCAGGATCAGTATGGCAAGTTTAATAAAGTGCCGGAGTGGCAGAGACTGGCTGGAAAAGCTGCAAAGGAAGTTGAAAAATTTGCCAAAGAGAAGGTGGATCTAGTCTTGATGCACTGGAGAGACAGAATGGGCATAGCTCAGAAAGAGGTAAAACTATCTGAAACTTTGTTACAGTAACTTGAGTAATTTTAGAGAGGAGCACCTACAACTCCATGAAATCAGAGGGAAGTTTGACAGTAACAGAAGTGTAGGAATGTGAGAAACTTCATAGTTCTGCTTCCTTTTAGCAAACTCTGCCTCTTCCTACTCTTCACTTTGGGTTAGAAATGGATTCCAGGGAGAACGTAAAGCAGGCAGATTGATTCCTTCAGTGTATGTATTAAGCTTTAACTTGTTCTTGCTATAGTCACCTTATCAAACTGGACTGCATCTTACGTGGATTTCTTCCAAGATTACATTGTCTAATCTTCCAATTATACAGGAGAATTCCTTGAAATCTGGCAAAGCCATTTTTTAAACTCCATTCAGAAAGAGCTATGAGTATTTTTTTGCATCTAAAATTACATACTTCATGCTAGTAATATTTTAGTTAGGAAACCTGCTTCGAGAAGCTTAGTATAACCTTGAATACAGGTACTTCAGTGCTTAAATTGCAACATAAGACTATGTATAAAACCATGGTTAAGACTGAAGTGATAAGTAGCTGTTTTGATCTAATATTGTAAGAGGATAGCTCAAGCACTGCTTGAGTTCTTACTGTTTTTCTCCTTTTTCCTTTAATTTTATTTTTATGTTCTGTATGACACACTCTTTGGATTATTACACATTTTCCTTCCTTTAGTCTACTGACTAAGCTTGGTTTTGTGCGTTCTGGAAAGGAAACAAACTATTATGTAGGCAAGGAAGGATGAAAAGATTAATGCAATGCAGAGTATTGAAAATGCCTGTCTTTGTACTTGATCTCATGTAATGATAAGCTTTAATACAGGAAAACCTTAACTTGGTAAAATCTAACTCAAGTTTGATGTAGGCTGTGGTGCAGAATTTTCACAGGTAGTAATTCTGGAATAATGGTGAACTGGGTTAAAAACAAAGTATTAATGGAGAAATGTGGAAAAGGTGATGAAAGGGTAAATTGCACTTTAAACATCTTGTCTAGATACTGGGTTTAAACAATAATTTTTCTGTCTGAAGTTCTGAGCTGTTCAATTTCATAGTCGTGTGCAAGTGTAGCTTGGAAAAGGCAGTAGCAAAGTTACCACTTTGAATTACTTCAGTGGCTGTGGCTTGTTAAATGTACCTTTTCTTTTTCTTCCAACTTTCCATCACAATCAGGACAGAAACAATATGGTGAGTCTGTGGATCTCTGCCACTTGTGTGGATTGCATTGCTCAGACTTCTGCTTGCATGTGGTACCTCATGTAGAGTATAACATTGATTTCATGCTTGGTCAAGCTAGGGAACCTTTCAGCCAAGTCAGGTTTGTGTCTTATTTCTGTGACTTGCTCTGGTTACTTCCTTTCAAGAGCAAAGCATTCTTATTGTCAGCTTCATCAGCTTTGGTGATGGGAACCAAGCTTTTCTCAGGGATAACTTGCTTCTAAATGAATGACTTGTTGAACAGCTGAAAGTTTCTCTGGCATGGTTTAACCTGGTGTGAATAACACTTCTGAAAGTCTGTTGCTGCTACTTGCTAGAAAAGACCACCTTATTAATGAGGCTTAACTTAGTGTGGCTTTTGAAGGAGTAAAGAAAATCCAACTTTTTATTTTAAAAGGGGAGTATCTGTCCTACTAACTTGTTAAATTTGGCTCTTCTGCAGAACATTATTCAAAAGCCAGTGATATTAAGGAAACGACGCCAAAGAATAAAAATAGAAGCAAACTGGGATCTCTTCTATTACAGGTAAAATACAAATGTGGTGGTCTCAGATACAAGTTATTACCTGGCTGGATATTCTTGTTAATATCTTCTGAGTTGCTGTGATTTGATTCCAATTTGTGCCAGCCTTGAAGTAGTGCAAGTGCTTTGTAACAGGAACTTAGAAAAAATGAAATCCTAAGAATTTAGTGTGTGTTTAGGAAAGGGGGGAATTTGGAAAGCTTCTCAAATGTTATTGAACTATATCCTTTTGCCTCCTTGAATCAAAATGAAGAGTAAATGACAAGCTGCAGGTGCTGATCTGCATGATGTTGAAGGCTAAGCAAAGTAGCACTGAAAATCATTGTAGAGTGTTGGTGCATCAACCTGTAAGTTACTCTAGGTGTTCTTACTTGAACTGGAATAAAAATGAGCTCATGGCAGGCAAGGAGAAAACAAATGAGTACTGGATTTCAAATAGTGCCACAGGTCCTAAGTGTAGCTTGCTTACCTGTGAGTTCTTAAAGCTGCCAAAGTTTACAAGGCTTCCATCAGAAAAAAAACCCAATAAATTATCAATTCACTGAGGCTAGGGATGCTATGTTAAATGGACTACTAAAGCTTGACTGTTCAACAAACTCTTTGAAAACAATCTTGGGGAAATTCTGTAAACTTAACTGTTTGTTTTGGTGCTTAATGTTTGTAAAGGTCAAATATTCTGCACAAGTTCTGCACAAGTGTTGCATGAAAAGAAGGTTTGCATGTTCCTGAACTTTGAGTAGTAAAGTGCTGCTCTCAGCCAGTTTCTGGATCCAGGGGCTCGTTTTTAACTGCCACTGAAGAATGTCCACTTGTCTTGTGACACTTGAGACATCAACTTCTGTTTTCCTTCATGAAGTAGTTTTTTTTTTTTGGTTGTTTGTTTAAAACATACACTTGGTATGTGCATGCTTGCTGCCCTGGTTTATTGTTCACTTGTAGCCCTTACTGAAAGGTATGATGGATAGCTTGCAATTCTTCTGGTCAGCAATTATATGCAGATAACAGAGTCAGAAAGGATGCCAACAGGTGTGCTTTAGTCTAGGCTGATCTCCCATGTCTATTAAAACAATATACAAATAAACAACCATAATTACTGTAACAAACTAGAGACCACTGCACAGTGCCTTCTCATTAAGGTCCACTAGTGCTAATTTTCTCAAGCTTGCCAGCTGAGTGTTGTCTGCCTTCAGATACTGTTTTGAGGGGTTTAAACTATGTAACTTCTTTCTTAGATTTCTTCAGGATCATGCTAGATCAAACTTGATTTGGAACTTCAAAACACGGGAGGAACTGAGAGATACTCTTGAGTCTGAGATGAGAGCATTTAATATTGACAGAGAACTCGGTAGTGCTAATGTAATCTCATGGAACCATCAGGAGTTTGAGGTAAATGACCCACTGTAGGAGAAACTTTGTAGGTAAAATAGGTTTACCTAAAATGTTGCTTTTCTTTCTCTGACTGCATGAATGAAATTTGTGTTGACAATCTCTGACTGCAAGCTAAAATTCTTTTGGGGTTGTGGAATAAACTGCTAAGGCTTAAGGCTGTTAAAAGGTACTATTGTCCAGTGTAACTCTGCAAAGCTGAAACCTCTTCAGCCTAACAAATGACACTGTCAAGATGAAACATTGATTGGAACCCTTGGTGTTATTGTTGTGATAAGAGGAAAAGAGAAGAGTTGGTGTCACATTGTTGTCACGATAAGTCAATACTTGTTCTTGAACATGCTCCATCAGACTTGTTTCGGGTAGTTTCACAAATCACTTCTTCCTGATGGCCAGTGTCTTGTCTTTATTTCCATCGTGTCTCAGTGATCCCAAGGCTGCATTGCCAAACCACGAATAGGTTATGTGGCTGAAAACATGCTGCTCTGTACATTATAGATTGAGGACACCGTTTTCACATTCTAGGAACAGCAGTACCTAAAGTAGCCTTTCAGGCTTCTGCAAAGCGATTGGTATGGTCCTAATTGGCTTTCTCAGAACAACTTGAAAGATGTTTTCAAGCAATGTGCTTATAAACACTTCCTCTGCTGTACTCTTATCTCCAGGATCATTACGGTTCCACACAATTTTAATAAATGTGTAATGCTAAAGCAAAGCGAGGCTATGCTTGAGTTCAACTGTAAGATATTCTTAGATATTCTCAATGCCATCCTTGTCACACTACAGCTTTCTAGTTGAAATTTGAGCAGGGAACTACTAGTGATGCAAGAGTAAACTGCTTTTGAGGAATCTCAGTTGACTGGCAAATCAGAAAGACTTGCAAGACATTAGGCTATTGCTTTAGAAGAAAACTATTTTATGAATGCAATTTATCCCTATCACACAGCTATAGATCACTTCTTACCCTGATGCAGTAAATAGCTAAATTTGGGGTTGGAATGGGATCTTTTGCCCGGGCATTTAGCTTTCAAAGTTTCCTTCAGGTATGGATCAAGCACAGAGGAGTTCCAGGCACCACAGAGTCTGCTCTCCCAGCTTTGTCTTTGTACTTCAGAAGTACTAACTGGGGCAAAATCAAAAGTACAGGTTTGAAATTTAGTAATACAGGCTTTCCACCTGCACTGTGCGCTCCTTTGTGGCCTATGCTATTGTAATGTATTGCTAGCATTCTTGTAATTACAGCCCAGGATACTTTTGGGACTGGCTTGAGGGGGTTTCTGTAACATGATCTTTGACAGCAGCTGTCTCAGAGTTTTGCTTTTAAACTTTTTTAAATGAATACTTTATCAGACTGTGCTCTAAGTATTTGAACTACTTCGTGGTGACAAAGGCTTCTCTGTTAGCTGTGGAACCTCTCACTTTGCCTAGGGGTTATGGTGGCTTGCGATTGCTCTGGAAATGCCCTGGTTAGTGGGATCTCCGTATTGTGTGCAGTGGTCAAATCTGGAGATAACTTCGTGGCCTCATGCCAGTGGCCTGCATACTGTAGATAGTAAAAACTGCTGGAGACAGGCTTTTGTGGCATGCTCCTTTTCAGGTCCTTGCCAAATGCTTAACCACTGAGAATCTGAGGTATATGGTTAAATTTAATGTAGTTGCTCTGAAGTTAATGGTAGCTCTCATTGTGCAATTTCACTTCAGCTTTTTGGTGCATGCACTGATGTCTCCAGGCTATTACCTAGCATAATAGCAAGTATAACTAATAATTAAGTCATGCTTGTTTGTGTTTAATACTT
This sequence comes from Hemiprocne comata, assembly GCA_020745705.1. Classification (NCBI taxonomy): domain Eukaryota; kingdom Metazoa; phylum Chordata; class Aves; order Apodiformes; family Apodidae; genus Hemiprocne; species Hemiprocne comata. The sequence continues at coordinate 46,726,060 of CM036587.1, forward strand.
GTAGTAACATTGAGTGAAATAGCTTGCAATGGACTAACTGCTTGTTAAAGCTTGAGTCACTGAATACATCATGTATTATCCAAGTTTAGTTAATAAAACCAGCTGATACAGGTTACTTAAGGGTTGTCAGCAATAGCTTATGGCATATATTTTGTAGATGTCTTTCTTTAACATCAAACTTGCAGATTTCAATCTTCTTCACACTGTAGGAGGGGTTGTTAACCTTGTTGAGTTTATGAATGCAAGCAAGTACAGTATTGTTATGAGAGTAAAAACTTAATGATGGAGAAATAATATTTACTATTAAGTAATTTGTGTTACAGGTAAAATATGAGTGCCTTTCTGAAGAAATAAAGATAGGGGATTATTATCTAAGATTGCTACTGGAAGAAGATGAAACAGAAGAGAGTGGAGCAATCAAAAAATCGTGAGATGACATTAAAATCCTATCTTATTCCCAAGGTCTCTCTTTGTTTTCTTCTCTAAAATCTCATCTCTTTCTTAGATATGAATTCTTCAATGAACTCTACCATCGCTTCTTGCTTACCCCAAAAGTGAATATGAAATGTTTATGTCTGCAAGCATTGGCCATTGTTTATGGAAGATGTCATGAAGAAATAGGACCATTTTCTGATACGAAGTACATTGTTGGGATGTTAGAAAGGGTAAGAATTACTTGAAATTACTAAATATAGCAGTTAACATACAGCTAGTCCAGCATATGTTCAGATCCTTCAAGTTGCTGTGAAACCTGAGTTTTGGTTTTGCAGAACATGAAGCTGTGGCATGAATACTCTTTTTTTTTTTCCATGCTGTCACCAAGTGCGCCTAGTATTTTCCCCTTGATTCAGTTCAAGTTTAACTAAAAAAAAAAACCTGCTGATCGTAAAGGTATTTCAAAGTAGTCTCTTTGGATCTGCATTTTTTTGGCCTGAACAGATTTTCAGGCTGTACAGAAATAGTGTGAAGGAATTTTGTGTGATACTAATCTTGTGTGTGCTTTTGAAAAATACAGAAGCACACGACTTCTTAAGAGGAGAATCTTATTCCATGCTGTTATTTTGAAGTAGTGACTTAGAGTAATAGTGACAGACCCACACCTGATGGAATTACAGCCTTCAGTGGGCACATGTGATGGATTAGATTTTTATTGATAACTACTTTGCCAACTAAGTATCTGTTAAGTTCTGTGTGACAACTGATACGGCTTGCAAAAAAACATTTCCACACAGTCTGAAGATTGGGTTCCGCTCACTGGGGAATCCAGACACCTTCCCTTTAGAAAAATAGATTTAGCAGAAAAGTGGGTTTGAGTGTCAGACCCAGAGCAACAAAAGGGATGGAGGGCAACAAGGCCTTCCCTCCTCAGTGGCAGAAAGCTACGTTTATTAGCTGTGCGTGAAACTGGACGCTTCATAGTCAACAGTTCTATCCTGGGCATGAAAAAAGTAAATGGGTCTTTACAGGCACAACTCTATTGACTTTTGAAGGTAACTTCTAGTATGTGCTATAAAATACTAATTTATTTTTTGCTGCAATAGTGCACTGACCGGCTTGAGCGGGACAGATTGATACTGTTTCTCAACAAGCTGATCCTTAATAAGGTAAGGTGGACATGTACACTTGAGGGTTGTTTATTTGTCTTTCAGCAGTGTAAAATGGTCTGAACTAGTCTTTCAGGGTTAATTTGAGCAAAAATTCAAGTCTTGAGGAAGTCTTAAAAACATGTTTGATACAGCTTTCTGGGATGTAGTAGCTGTTATTTACTGGTGAGAAAGCTGAAGGAAACACATGGGTATTATGGTGATTGTACCATCTAGTTTTGGTTTTCTTGTGGTCACATTTTACTTTAATAAAACCGTCCGGTACTTGTAACAACTCTTATCTGGAAAATGCTTGTGTTAACTCACTTAATCCATTAACAGAAGAATGTCAAGGACCTTATGGATTCAAATGGCATTAGAATCCTTGTAGATCTGCTTACTCTGGCACATCTTCACACAAGCAGAGCTACAGTCCCTCTGCAGGTATGTGACCTTTTTTTCTTACTAGTCGTACATTGCTTTGCTAGAAGGACAATTGTTTAAACAAAAAAAAGTCAATGTCCTTTTCCCATTTCTGGTAGTAATGTGATATTTGCACTGAAGCTAAAGCTATTCTTATAAACATCAACTTCTAGAGCAATGTGATTGAGGCGGCACCTGATATGAAGAGAGAGAGTGAGAAAGAATGGTACTTTGGCAATGCTGACAAAGAAAGGAGTGGTCCTTACAGCTTTCAAGAGGTACCTGTCAGCTTTAAACTCTCAAACTTGGCAAATTATTTCTGTCCTGGTGACTGGGTGTGTTTCAAACAGTGAGGGGTAAAACTGTAAACAATGCTAAACTGTATTCTCAAAGTAACTCTTTAAATGAGGATTAAAGCTGGATCAGAGACGTGATGTGCCAAGAATGACATTCTTTTTGGTAAGGCTGCCTACTCCTCTATGCCTTAACTATGCTGCAACTAATCTGTGAACTTCTACTTCATGTTTCCTAAGAGACTTTTATAAGTACTTTGGAATTTTCATGCAACTCTGGTAGTCTGCTATACAACAATTAAAAGCTTCTCTTGAATGTGAATGTTTAGGAGCAAAGGAAGCTCTGAATGCTGAATCAACTAAATTCATATCTGATTTTGCAATAGATGCAGGAACTATGGAACAGTGGAAAGCTGACTTCAAAAACACGTTGCTGGGCTCAAGGTATGGATGGCTGGCGACCATTACAGGTCATCCCTCAGCTGAAGTGGTGCTTGCTTGCCAGCGGCCAGGCTGTGTTGAATGAGACTGACCTTGCCACACTTGTACTCAACATGCTCATCACAATGTGTGGATATTTTCCCAGCAGGTAAACGCTAATTTTCAGCAGAAGCGGTTAATGTTCTCTGGCAGATGCATAAATTCTATCTGAAAGCTTTTCTTGGAAACGAAGTAGTACATTAGTGAGCTGTATTAAAAAGCTTTTTGTGTAGTAGTAATCAATTCTGCAGGCAAATAGAGAATTTGTAGATGAGACAATGCTAATATTGTGAATGGGACTGCAAGAATGAATGCACAAGCTACGTGCATTTCTAATGCACAGTGGCATAGTCTTATAGCCAGGCTCTTGTTTAACTTACAAACAAAGCTGCTTTAATGCATGACATTAAACTACACTTATCAAGTCTAACAACAGACTTTGACATTAACAAAAAATTAACAACACTGAATATTCTCTCAATAGCCTGATACTTACGGCTTAATAAAGTTGTTCATTCTTGAAAGAGAAAAGGCTCATGGGTGCTTACTGCTGTTCCACTTTATACTTTTAGAGATCAAGACAATGCTATTATAAGACCTCTGCCTAGAGTGAAAAGGCTGTTGTCAGATAGTACTTGCCTTCCTCATATCACTCAGGTAAGCAACTCTTCAAAAATCTAAATGAGTAAAAGTCTGACTTACTCTACCATCTTTCCCATGTGGATACTTTTAAGTGGGCAAATGCATCAAAAACATCTGATAGATCCGGCAGATCTCTGGTCATGCATTTTTTTATTTCACTGGATATTATTACAAATGTCATGTTGTTTCAGCCAATATCTTATTAGTAAATATATCCATCCTTGGAGATAGCAAAAAACTATCTGGACTGGCATCCAGCTCTTGGGACCCTGCTTTTGAGCTGGGTGGTTTGACAAGATGACCTCCGGAGGTCCCTTCCAACATTCTGTGATTTGAACTTGTTATTTTTTGGGCTGAAGTATTCTTTAACTGAAATTATTGGAAGTTTACTAGCTTTTGCTAATACTGAGTTAGTTAAAACTTCAGTTTTGGCTAGGTAACTTGCACTACTCAAGCAGCTAATGTAAATACTTGTGTTTGATTTCAGCTATTACTGACTTTTGATCCTATCCTTGTGGAAAAAGTTGCTATATTGCTGTTTCATGTCATGCAAGATAACCCTCAGTTACCTCGATTTTATCTGAGTGGAGTATTCTTCTTCATCATGATGTACACGGGTTCCAATGTACTTCCTATTGCAAGGTGAGGAAAAAGAGTAGCTAAAAATACCTCTTGACCAGTCATGCTCAGAAGGACTGCTGCTCTAAATGCTCCAGGGTATGTGGTTTACTAGAGCTGGCATGAGATTGCAAACAAATGCCCCTCTAAAAGAATCTCCTCCACATTATCTAGTCAGTCACTAAAAAAGTGAGCTGCTTATGACCCTGCTGGGTAGGGAACTAGAGCATGTCTGATCATATAGTTTTAACAGTACAATTAGGCACAACCTATTGTAGAAGAACTAATCGTTACAGGCACTAAAGAGTAGCAATATAGGCTACTGATATGCTAATGTTGTTTTTTATAGTAAGCAGCTGTCAGAACTGGTGGAATACTCTTAATAGCAGGTTTTAGTATTGAAGCCTAAACCAGTTAAATCAGTCTGTACTGCCTGATGTGGATGTAGGTGGCTATTGCAGACCATTCCAGTACTCTTCCTCTAAATTCAATAGGTCATAAAAAGCTGTCATCCAATTTCAGTTAAGTCTCTTCTATAAGCAAAATGCATTGGGAAATGGTTGCATGTTTACTTGATGACTCTAGTGTAACAGGACTGTCAGCAGTTAGTGTAAGATCATCTTGACTCATCCCTGCAATGATGATCTAATGGTGCAGGGACGGGTTTGTAGGGAAAGGTTGTTTGTGTCTCCATCTGCTTCATTTTTGTGTGTGAGAAGGAGAAAAGCTTTCAGGAACAAGAATTTCAAACTGAAATGATGAACATAAGGCAGCATTTATAACATGGCAGGGCTTAACTTCATGGAGCTCCCAAGGATTTGGTAGACTCTGTACAGATTCATTCAGTTGTTGCTGTTATTATTTTATCTCAAAGTAAATGCATGACACTTGCCAGCTGGATTATTTTGGCCTGCTTATCTTTCAAGGGTGCCTAAAGTACCAACAGAAAATAACTGCTGTTTCTCTTCTAGGTTTTTGAAATATACACATACAAAACAAGCTTTCAAGTCTGAAGAAGTGAGTAGATTGCAGAAGTAACTACCTCTGTTTCCAGATAGTTTTGCAGACCACCTGTAGTTGTTTTAACAATACTTGATGCTTGTTCTTTTTCTAAGTTCTAAAGAGTCAGAATTTAAAAACTAGAAGGAAAAAGGGGGAGGGTTTTTTTGTATATCGAGTTGGTTAGCAAGACTGAATTCGGATTACCTTTGAGATGACAATGTGATCTCTTCTGTAGACAAAAGGCCAAGATATAGTTCAGAGAAGTATACTTGGACATATTCTTCCTGAAGCAATGGTGTGTTATTTAGAAAACTATGAACCAGAAAAATTTTCTGAGATATTCCTTGGAGAATTTGACACGCCAGAAGCAATCTGGAGCAATGAAATGAGGTAATTGTTTTCTGCTAGAAGGACAAATAAAGCTGAACTACATCTCATGCTGAGGAGGTCTTGTCTTTGACATTTTTAAAGAATGCTGAAAATACCTGGATTCCATGGTTTTATTATTTCTCTGTTTGCTTTCTGCAAGGGCCATGTCCTGCATTGCCCTCTACTTACAGGGGGCAGTGGGGAGTGGAATTTGCAGCAGGAATAGGGAATATTTCTCTGAACATGCTTTACATCTGCGTCTATCATACTTGATTAAGTTCCTTTCACAAGTGGAGACTTCACTACTTCTGTGGACTGTTTTTATATTTTACTCATTTATTACCAGCACCTGTCTAGGGAGATGCACCTCTAATATTACAATACGTTTTTAGAGTCTCCCAAAAAGTGGGAGAGAGGCAAAATGTCCGTTTACGTTGTTTTTAATAAACTAATTTTCATGGCCTGGAAATACCTTTCTAACTGAATAGGACTGAATCCTATTCTGAATCCCTTCAAACATGGGAAACTACTAAGGAAAAAACTTTTGGGAAGAAATCATTGCACACGCTTGTAGAGTTACTGAGGTTTGAGGACTGCTTGGCAAGTGTTAAACCAAACTTTGTAACTTTTAGGCGTCTCATGATAGAGAAGATTGCTGCTCATCTTGCTGACTTCACCCCTCGTCTTCAAAGCAATACAAGAGCACTCTACCAATACTGTCCTATCCCAGTTATCAACTATCCACAACTGGAAAATGAGCTGTTCTGTAATATTTATTACCTCAAGCATCTTTGTGATACAGTCAGATTTCCAGACTGGCCAATTAAAGATCCAGTAAGTAAGAAGTATTTTAGGATTAATTTAGTTATTGATGGCTCAGAGTCCTAGAAGTGGGATTTGTAACGAAAATTGAAGAAATCAAATGCTAGGTTTGTTGCAAGTAACTGATTGATCCTGACTTTTAGTTCATAAGCCAAGTATGTTAAGCAGTTTTTCATCTTGAAGCAGAATAGTCTGCATGCCATATAGCAACCACTTGTTAAGTATATCCTCCCTGTGGTGACTACTAAAAAAGCAAAATAAAGCATCCAAGAAACTTCAGGTAGTGTTTCAAATGATTGGAGGTGGGGAGGACATTTATAACCTTTGGGTTCTTATTTGCCCACACTGGACAAGAAAGTGAGCTAACTTGGTCTCAGTACATTAACTGAAGTTTTTGAGATCTTTTTGGTACAAGTCTATGGTCTAGGTCTGTCTAAGCAGCTTTACTTATTCATGCAGCTTTGGTGCAGTTTTTGCAGCATCGAGATGTGAACTGCAAGTCATTGAAGTGGTTCTCCCTCTTCTAATGTGATCCTTACATAGATATTTTAATCCTGAGGTGTTCTTATCTTGAATAAAACATAGCACTGTGGTGAAGCAGTGAAGTCTTAATGAAGTCTTAATGAAGTCTTTATTGCTTCCTGACTGGAGGGAGAACCATACTTACTTAAGTTAAAAGGATTACATCTTGAATTTAGGGTGATGGGTGATAAAAAATTCATTAATGTTATTAAGAAGGGTGACATGTACTGGTGTCAGCATAAATGAAACACTAATAAATTGTAATTATTTAGGTTAAACTGTTAAAAGATACACTAGAAGCTTGGAAGAAGGAAGTAGAAAAAAAGCCACCTACCATGTCAATAGATGATGCTTATGAAGTCCTTAATCTTCCAAAAGGACAAGGCCAGTAAGTTGTTTTCAGTATTTAAAGTTGTATAATGACATTTCCATAAACTCTGTACACTGAACAAACTGAAGTTTATATCTTGGTACTTGCAAACAATTAGTGGTACCAGTTCAGTTATGTCTAGTGTTTGAGAGAAAAATTGTCAGATGGTCATATAAACTGGGGAAAAAAAATGCTTTGAGCTGTGCTCCAAAGCATTCTCTAGGCTTTTTTACAGGGCAAGCATTAGACTCAACTATAGTGAGCAAAGAATATGGCAGAACTTTAGTATGTCCAAAGTGGAAGTTGATTTCTGTAATGATCCTTCTTCCCATTGCCAAATATTGTCCTTTTTCTTGGTGATAATTGCCTTAGGATTTTTTGCCTCTTATCTTGCCACTAGTTTCTGACTTTAGGCCTCTAGAACTGACAACACTTGCATTTATCCTTCAAGAGCTGTGCACTTACTTAAATCATGAACTGCTAACTTTTACCACTTACAGCTCATTTAGGCTCCTCATTTAGAAGATTCAGGGACTTTGAGCACCTTTTGATTAGTAAATTCAGCTCAAGAGGTACCAAAGTATTTTCTGTTTCTAAGTTTTTGTTCTGTTCTGTGACCATATGATTATTTCCATTCAGTGTCAAGTAATGAAGCAGGACTTCGAAATTTGAGAGCTTTCACTTAGTTTTCACTTAATTGCAGTTACTGTTAGCACTGCTGTCAGAATCCAGGCCTGGTTTTATTTTTTTTTTTTTAAATGTTACTCAATGTAATGGAATTTGTTTACTTGTAGACATGATGAAAGCAAGATCAGGAAAGCTTATTTCAGGCTGGCACAAAAATATCACCCAGACAAGAATCCAGAAGGCAGGGTATGTACAACACAAATTAATGGTGTTAACAAAGGGGGCACAAATTCAGTTGTTATGTGTATCAAGAATTCTGAAATACCAACTTCAATTTTCTTTCTCCCTTTGAAAAGCTATGCCCTAGATGAATACTGGAATACAGATTAATACAACAGATGAGTAATTTAACTGGTGTGCAGTTTTGGGCACTGCAGTATAGGAAAGACATTGAGGTGCTGGAGAGGGTGCAGAGAAGGGCAACTAGGCTGATCAGGGGTCTGGAGAACAGGTCTTATGAGGAGAGGCTGAGGGAGCTGGGGCTGTTCAGCCTGGAGAACAGGGGGCTGAGGAGAGACCTCATTGCTCTCTGCAACTACCTGAGAGGAGGTTGTAGTGAGGTGGGTTTTGGCCTCTTCTCCCTGGTGACCAGCGATAGGACAAGAGGAAATGGGGTTAAGCTTTGCCAGGGGACATTTAGGCTGGATATTAAAAAAATTTCTTCACAGAAATAGTGGTAAGGCATTGGGACAGGCTGCCCAGGGAGGTGGTGGAGGCACCATCCCTGGAGATGTTCAGAAAAGGGGTAGACGTGGTGTTTCATAAGATGGTTTAGTGGTTAGGGGTTGTAGGGTGTATGGTTGGACTTGATGATCTTGAAGGTCTTTTCCAACTTTGATGATTCGACGATTCTGTGATTCTAATAAAACTAGTGGCTAATAACCTGGCATGCTTTATTTTACCTGCATCTAAACTGATGCTGCAGACTTGTCATAATTTAGGAAGTTCTTAGCAACTCTTAAGACTATTCTTCTATTTGCAGGATATGTTTGAAAAAGTTAATAAAGCATATGAATTTCTATGCACAAAGTCTGCTAAGGTGGTAGATGGGCCAGATCCAGAAAACATAATTTTAATCTTGAAAACTCAAAGCATCCTCTTCAACAGGCATAAGGAAGGTAAGCATGCCATCTCAGAAGAATGTTTTATGTTCATTTCTTTAGTGGCCCTTGTGATGAGTTTTAATCTCTTCTGTTCTTGAGTCTGTGTTCTGTTGATCTAATTTCTGACTTGTGACAGCATTGTGTAACTGACAAAGGACATCAAAAAAGGACTTTCTTCCATGATATAAATCCGTCTGCATTCAAAAAGGCATGAATAGCTCTTTTAAATTCTCTGCATCAATACTAATCAGTTGGAATCTTACTCCACATATAAGACTTACAACTCTGTCTATGCAAAAAAGTCCTCACTCTAGTACTCAGTCACTCAGATGGCAGATTCTGGGTATAAATTGGCTCATTTTTGATAGCCACTTAGGTATAATCTTGCAGAAATTCTGAATAGTGTTAGAGTCCTCCAAGGGTGCTGCAACACTTGTGTTGCTACCTCTTTCACAGCCCAACTGGGAAAGAGGGGTAGCTAGGATGCCCTAGCCCTTCGGTCCAGCCATAGTCCTTGGCTGGTAGCTGCTGGCATGTCCAGGTCCTGCAGAGTCAAACGTGTTGTGCTATGCAAGTGTTACATTAATAATGGTAAGCTAAGAAATCCATATGCATTCATTGCTCTCTCAGTTGTGTGGAGACAGTGACAACATTATTGTAGACTTATGGGTTGGCTCACAATCAGCTCTATAATGCAGGGTAAAGTTGTTCTTCAGCACTGCTGAACCCTAAAAGGATGAAAAATAAAATTTATTTAAAACATGTATGTGTTGTGTCAAACAGGAACAGGTGGGTCCTTGTAGGCTTATTGTTAGGCAGTCCTGGCCTAGACTCTGAACCTGGGGGCTTGCTGAGCTGGAGAAAGACTTTTTAATTTTATATGAGTTCTTTCCCTGAAGCTCTGTCACATTCTACCATGAACAGTGTTACGTGCCAATGAGTCAGATTGTGTGGCCTGCTGAGTCTTGCTTCAATTTTCCCAGTTGTTGGCTTCCTCTGACCTCTAGTTCTTACATATCTGATACATCTTCCATTGATTATTATGCAGTGGTTTAAATTGCTTAGACTCTGCATATATGTAAACTTTGACCTTTTTTCCCTTTCAGAGTTGAAACCTTACAAGTATGCAGGCTATCCTATGCTGATAAAGACTATTACCATTGAAACATCAGATGATCTTTTGTTTTCCAAAGAATCTCCTCTGCTGCCTGCTGCTACAGAACTCGCCTTCCATACTGTCAATTGTTCAGCATTAAATGCAGAAGAACTGAGAAGAGAAAATGGAATTGAGGTAAATGGAAAGTAACTTACTGAAATAAGTTCTTTCTAATCTAACTTTTCCAATGCTAAAAATCCTAGATCCTCAATGCATAGGACATCAGATGGAATTGGGAATCACTTTTGGTCTTGTCGAGGCTTGTCCGTTCTTACTGTCTCTCTTCCGGGTGCAGTAGGAGAAGCCACTTGCAGAGTATACCCCTTTCTGGACCTAAGGCTTATCTGTTGAAATGTGCACAAGCAAACTACATATGATGTTTCTCTATTTCTTTACAAAACTCTGAGAGCTTCTTCATTCTGTATGTGAAAGAACAGATAAACATGGACAAGTCACTTGAGCAGAAGGGCTTTTCACTGTGCGTCTTAGCTCACATGTGAGAATGCTGTCAACTCTACAGCACCAAATGCTAGTACCAGCACTTTCAAGGAATTTTGCCCCTACAAACCATGTGAGCAGGCAGCAGATTTTGTAAAATGTTTCCCTTCAGCCTTTAAAACGGGTTTATCAGCTGATGTGTTATTTCTGTGAGCCTTTATCATTTTTTTTTGTTGTTGTTGTGGGTGAACTAATGCATCATTCAATCCTCACAGGTATTGCAAGAAGCATTCAATCGTTGTGTAGCAGTCTTGACTCATTCTAGTAAACCAGATGATATGTCTGTACAGGTGAGTTGCAGCAACTTTGATTGTATCAGGTTTTCAGAAGACTATAAATAATACTATATACATCTAATACGGTAATAAATATAAGTGTATATATAATACTAAATATTTATAGAGTATTTCATATATATTTAAAAATAAGATTGTAAATGTGCATTTCCCCTCCACTTGGAACCAACAAAATTTTGCTTTTTGTAGGTATGTGGTTATATTAGTAAGTGTTACAGTGTAGCAGCTCGGTTTGAGGAGTGCAGAGAGAAGATTACAGAAATGCCTAACATCATCAAGGATCTCTGTAGACTACTGTATTATGGCAAGGTAAGCACTCCTTTCTGTTGCCTAAATGGGCATTTAACTCTGAAATGTTTAGGGGAATATTCTGTTTTTAAGGGAGACAGGATAATTACAGAGACTGATCAAACCCTTCTGTAAGATCCCAGCTAACATTATGGGATACAGAACTCTACTGTCCTGTTATTAGCACTTGTATTTGAATCCCTTTAGTGGACTTAAAATGCAATCGCTATAAAGATTCAGCTACTTCTGCCTTTTAACTGATTTAGGTCTAGCTAACTGGTTTACATGAGCAGATAAAAGTACTAGAGGTAGATCTTATGTAAGGAGATAGAATCCTAAATCAGCATAAACTCTAGGAACAGTATTCAAGAAGTTTTGGTGCCATTTAGCTCTTTAGAACTTACCTAATGATGTATAAATGCTGATATTTGTCTGAATTAAGAAAGGAAAGCTTGTCTTGAGCTTCTCATACGGGGTATATGAAAACAGAAGGCTATAGAAAAGATTATAGAAAACAGAAGGCTATAAAACCAGATTATAGAAATTGACTATAAGTGCTTGTCTGTTCTTCAGTCCCTGTAAAACACATGTATTGCCTTTAAAAAGCTCACCTGGGAATCTCTGCCACGTTCTTGAATTGTTTTTCCACCAGTTCTCAGTGCTCCATTCTAATCAAATGAAATAACTATTCAAGTACTCTTCCTTTGAAGGGTGCTGACTTAATTAGCCATGTTCCTTGGCTACTAGACATTTGACTTCAACTGCAGATGTTGTTCTGTCTACTTAAGTTTTCACCTCTGTGCTGTTCTAGATAGTACTCTAGAATTAGCAAGTTTTGGCTTTAAGCCCTTACTTGGTAAGGAAGCTAGTTGGCTCTCTTAGGTCACAAGTACTAAGGTAAATTTTTTTTCTCCCTTAGAACATACCACGAGTAGCTTCTTTGGGAGTGGAGTGTGTTAGCTCCTTTGCCTTAGATTACTGGCTCCAAACACACTTGTTCCAAGCTGGAGTTCTCTGGTACTTACTGGGTTACCTCTTCAACTATGACTATACGCTAGAAGAGAGCGGCATTCAGAAGAGTGAAGATTCGAATCACCAGGTAACATGGACAAGGTGCATGCTTCCAGGCACCCCGGGTTGTTGCTTGCCCTCTTTTATTAACAAAACAAGTGTATTCAAATACTGGTTAGAGTTATCAAATTACATGATGAACAATAATATTAACAGAGGACTTTTGGAAGGCAATTTTTGTGTAGTAGTGTAAATACTATTGTTTGAGTTTGGCTTTTTTTTTTAAAGAGTAGCTCATGTTTTGAGTTCAGATGTTACAGCTGCAAAATCTGAAGTTTCTAATGGACTTTATGGAAGATATTTGTACCTACAGTGAACAGTAAAAAAGTGAATTCGTGCTATCAGAAGAAAGTCCTTTTCTCTTGAGGCTCAACTAAAAGAGTTGTCTAGTGATACCATGAACTCATCTGAAATGTCTGTTTCAGGACCATACTGTCCTCTGCCCCACAGCTTAATGAGTATCTTCATGCTTCCATTTCCTTAAATGGTCACCTTCTAAGTATGGCTTTTTCTCCTCAGCTACTGGATGAGATGAGCTTTGAACAGTCTATTGTTATTATTAACTCCCGTATCACTATCATTAAATGCTTATTATCCTAATATTTGACTGTGCTAGCAGGAACCGTTGCCTGGTCAGAAGCTGTTACAGTAAATAACTTTAGTGTAATAGCTTCTGTAGCTTTCAGCTCACCTTGGTGCCCCAGTTTTTCATATTTAACAGTGCTCATGTCTAACTGCCTTAGTAAACCCACAACACTGATCATATTATGCTGTTCTGCATCACCTAGTGTTTTATTAGATGTCAGTGTACAATTAGTGATGCAGATAAACAGGAAATATCAGTTCTGTTTGTTCTGGTGCAGAAATGTTGGACTACTTTCTAGCTATTTTAGTATTTCTTCAGTAATCCCTAGCTTTCTTATAACTGTCTCTATTTTTCAGGAGGTAGCAAATAGCCTTGCTAAGCTAAGTCTCCTGGCCTTGAGTCGCCTTGGAGGGTATCTCTCTGAAGAACAAGCTACACCTGAAAACCCAACGATCAGGAAAAGCTTGGCTGGAATGTTGACACCCTATATTGCAAGGAAACTCGCTGTGGTCAGTCCTGCTGAGGTTAGCATCTCTTGGCCAAAACTTTCTCTTGTGTTTTATTGAAGAAGTACCTGGTCATTTCTAAAAAACTGAGCTCTTTTGGACCAACCTGATACAGAGAAAAGCACTGCAGTTATTTTTTTGCAGTTTGAGTAACTGCAAGGAAAAGAAACTGTTTCAGCCTCAGACACTACGGACAAGAACAGTACCCTGTGGAATAATATTTGCAAAATAAACATGAGAGCAAAGTAGTTGAGGTAATTGTTGAAGGCTTAAGGATACAATGAGAATGGAGAGCAAAGGCTAAACTGCTCTCTTTAATGTGCCAAGGAAGTAATCTTTGCTTGCTGTCAAAAATAGGAGAATCTGATGTAAATTTGGTTCAAAGTAGAATAAAGAAAAAATGAAATATGTATTGTACTATACCAGATAACTTATACATACTGTTTTTCCACTGTGTAGAAAACTTGACACTTAAACCTGCTTATGAAATTGGGCTGGTTGTTAATGAGATTGGATTGACTTACATCATGAAACACATTGATTACTGTGCATAATGATGTGGAACTAAGTTGTAAACGTGTTACATCATGTAAATTCCTTATTTCTTAGACTCTGAAAATGCTTAACAGTAATGCAGAGAACCCCTACTTGATCTGGAACAATGGAACAAGAGCTGAATTACTTGAGTTTTTGGAATCTCAACAAGAAAGCATGATTAAGAGAGTAAGTATTTTAAACCCCACTACTACTTTTTTAAACTATTCTGAGTTTTGGTACAGCTGCTTGTAATATAATGGTATAGTTATTACAAGTATCCATTGTTTTCTACTCCTAAGTCACTTACTTTCTTCATTCAGTAGTCTTAAAAAGAAAACAAAATCCCTCAGAATTTGCTTGTTTATTTCTCATCATGTTTCAGTCTGTCTTGAGCTTCTGACTTTTGCTAAAGCTTTTAAGTTTTCTGTTCAAGTCTTGTCTGATTCATTTAGTGGGTTATAGCTTTACGCTTTCTACAAGATTATTTTCTCTCTGAGCTTGTGCTGCTTATCTCTACTTAAAGGGTGATTGTGACAAGAGCTATGGATCTGACTTTGTCTTCAGTGACCATGCAAAGGAACTTATTGTGGGAGAGATTTTTGTTAGAGTCTACAATGAGGTCCCTACCTTCCAGCTAGAGGTGAGATGTAGCTAAAACCTTCTTGTTGAAATCGGTATTTGGAATGTTGCTTCTTGTTTATCTGTCAGTGCAAACAGACTGGAGAGAATATGAAATCTTATGGCAATTTCAACATGATCAGCATGTTTTGGGCTTGCTCTCTTTTGGAGCAGAATGAATTAAAAAGAACAATGAGTTTATCTTAAGACATGCTGCTTTGGATGGCTTAATGCCTTTTTTCTACAAGTTTGCACTGCAAACAGTCAGGTTTATGCAGTAGTTCCAGGAGGTAGTGATCGTGCCCAGTGACACATCTATATGGACAAACATGCACCTTAAGAATGCTGTTGAAGTAGTGGCAGCCTTCTAAAGGTATGTTTAGAAGTAATTAGGGTTAATGTGCTCCAGATGTTATGGTGATCAGAGTAGCGTCCCCTGTCTGGAAGAAAGGGATATGTGAAATGTAGAAGTTATTGGGATATACTTCTAGCGTGAATACTCTTCCATCACACAGCTAAAAATGCTCTCATTTCTAATTTAAAGCTTCCTAAAGCATTTGCTGCAAGCCTCTTGGATTACATAGGCTCACAAGCACAATACCTTCATACGCTAATGGCAATAACACAGAGTGGGAAAGTAGAGTCCAATCAACACGGAGATCGGTTACGGAGAGTTGAAATGGCCCTGGAGGCTCTGAGAAATGTGATAAAACACAACCCAGGTAGGCTTAAAACTCAACTTCCTTGATAGGCTTTCTTTTGGACCACCTTAAATAGTGCAGACCTCTGTAGTTTTTATCTTCAAGCGAGAAGGAAGCTTAGTTTTGCTGGCTAACAGACTTCAGCATTGTTGATAAGCCATATAGACTTGCCCTTTTTCCCCCCCCTGGAGAAAATACATCGGTAGATGTATTAAAGTTTTGTGTGAAATCCAAGCTTTATCTATTTCCTGCTCTGAATATTGGGTTTTATCTCCAATTCTAGCCTGCCGCATTGCCAAGAAAACATACACCTCATGGATGAAACTTCCTGTAATCCTTCAAAGAATTTTAGCTGATTTTTTTTAAACTTCCTTGTATCAAACAAGCAAAAAAGAACCCCCTTGAGCTGAGTACTGCAATACTAGTAAACAGCTAAAAACATGTCAGTGCCTCCCTAAAGCAGGATGAGAAGATCTCTTGAGAGTGGGTAGCTAGAGCCAGCAAAGATTTATAAGCAGTTATCAATGTTCAGACTCAAAAAGCCCAAGATACATGATTAGGGTGTTTTCCTATTGTATTACCTGTTAGCTGTAAAAACAACTCGTGTTACTGTCATGGCTTCTTGGTGGTTAGGTTGTTCTCAGACTGGATAATCTGTATTTGGCAATTATAACCTTGAAGGCAGCTGTTACTGCTGCAGATAGCAACCCTGCTCTGAGCCAGGACAGTCAGAAAAGGTTAAGTGTATTTGAAGACAAGAAGTACTGATAACCAATGATAAATAAAATAAGTGAACTTGCTTAGCTGTCTTGTAAGAATGCAAGTAACCAGGTGGTCCAAGAATTAGCTCAGTTACTTGACTTAGCAGGAGGAAGGATCCTCTCCTTTTGAAATATTTTTGACCTGAGACTTCGTGGAAGCTAGATTAATAGACAGGACTTAATAATTTTATAATTTGTAGCAGGTGATGTCCTAAAGGAGCTGTTATAACTGTGGCAGACTATGTACAGACATGTAGTCTTTAACACCTCTCTGTATAGTGAAATGTGGGGCTTTGGATGGCCTTCAATGACTGCTTTGGATAACATGAAGAGGATAACTTATTTGGTCTCTTGCAGGGTCTGAGTTTGAATGCATAGGTCACTTTAAGTTGATATTCTCCCTTCTGCGTGTTCATGGAGCTGGCCAGGTGCAGCAGTTGGCTCTGGAGGTAAAAAAAACAACACTCCCTGTCTGGATGCTCTACATGATCAACATAAACAAACCTGATTGTCTAACAGTTAGAGTAGCACCTAAAAAGTATCAAGACTGTGATTCCAAAGTGTCAGTTCCTCCTTGAAAGAACAAGTGATAGTTTCTTGCCTGCATCTTCTTCCCTGAGGTGACAAGACAATTTGATGGCAGGAATAGACATTGTAAATACTAGTTATATTGGCCAGTTAGGTGACTGACTTCATCTATACGCTGCATTTTCCGGACAATGTCTTAATTGCTGGGATATAATCAAGTGTTGTTTCTCATCTTTTACAGGTAGTGAACATAGTGACAAGTAATCAAGAATGTGTTAACAACATTGCTGAGGCAATGGTTCTTGCGAACTTACTGGCACTCCTGCATTCCTTACCTTCAAGTATGTACCATATAGTTTGTAGTCTTTTCAATGGAAAAGGCTCCCAGCTCTTCATTAGAATGCAGCTGGCTGACCTTAATACTGAGTTCAGGTTAAAACAGCATTTCAGAGGGGATGGTTAAAAACACATTCTATGTAACCCTTTTGTTGCTCTAACATAAATTGCAGCTACTCAAATCGCGTTTGAATTGTGTAGCGTGTCATTGATTGATTCTTTTAGGGAATTTAGGTAGTCAACATCCAATTAAGAAGTTATGCCATACTGGAATGTATGATTGATTTGTCGTTCCTTAACTAACTGAATTTAGCCAAAAATCCCTAAGCTTGTAATTGTCATAAACCTTACTGCAGTTTTGATACAGCTTTCTGTTAAAATCCGTTTAGCTCTGATTAGTTAATACTCTATATGGCACGAAGTTCTGAATGCTTTTTATTTTGACAGGTCGGCAACTCGTCCTTGAAACTTTGTATGCTTTGACATCTAGCACAAAAATAATTAAAGAGGCCATGGCAAAAGGTACAGTAGTACAAGGAAGGCAAATGTTTCTGCAGCACTGGCTTTAAAGTAAATACAGTGGCCAAATCTCACTCTCCCCTTTAGACCAATCAGTGTGGGATTGATGAATTCATACTACTTGTGACCAGAAAAAAATAGGAATGTTTTCCTATTTCTTTGTACAGGTGCTTTAATCTACTTACTAGATATGTTTTGCAACTCAACACATCCGCAGGTCCGAGCCCAAACAGCAGAGCTCTTTGCCAAAATGACTGCAGATAAGCTGGTGGGTCCAAAGGTAGGAATCTTAATAGCTCTTGTTGGAACTCTTATCTTTATATTACCAGCCTCTCTATAGAGACAGAACAAAAAAAACCCCAAACAAAACACTCTTCTGTGACTGAAACAAGCATGTGAAGAGCAATCTGGCTTACTCAAAATAGTTAACTCTTAACCTGTGAGCAGACTTCCTAGAAGCAGTTGTATTTGTTGTAACTACTAGAAGCAGTTTGGTTTCCATTTTTAATTACTTCAACATTTGATACCTAGATTTCAGACCTGTCACTGGCTATTACTATTTCAAATCTTAATATCACTATTTTATTTCGTGGTGTTGTGTCCTAGCAGTTGGCATTATTATTATTACACTACAAAAATTTGGCTTCCTGGAGTTCTCTATTTTTCTGTCAGTAGGTTTGACTTACAGTATACTAAATGTCAACTCTGTTCATCCTTTCTAGGTTAGAATCACACTAATGAAATTTTTACCTGGAGTCTTCATGGATGCTATGAGGGACAACCCTGAAGCTGCTGTTCATATCTTTGAGGGAACTCATGAAAATCCTGAGTTAATTTGGAATGACAACTCCAGGGAGAAAGTATCAACAACAGTTCGAGAAATGATGCTTGAGTATGTGGAGACTTGCTGACTCTGTATTTCCTTAGCTGAGACATTGTTTTAGTGGCAGTAGAACCAGAGCTGCTGTAGAAGAGTCAGAGCTCTGCCTGTAAAAAGTAGAATCCTTGTAAGCCAGACCTCAGTGAAAAGAAACTTGTTCGCTGTTTGTATATTGTACCTATAACCTAGTGTTGCATAATCCAGGTACTTGCTCACTGCTGTAAGATTTGGGAGGGGGTTAGAAGCAGAAAAGGAGGTTTAGAAACTGGAACGACTTCATACTTAATGGAGAGAGACTGAGGTGTCAAGTAAGAAAGGCAACTGTTTCTTTTGCTGCTCATTAAAACTTACTTTCTTTTTAAAGGCACTTTAAACTTCAGAGGGACAACCCTGACACTAACTGGAAGGTAAAAGGATCCTGTTTCTGCTTTGGGTGTGTCCAGGGGGACTGTAAGCCAGTTGATAATGTATGCATGTGTGTAACTCTCTTACAGGCTTGCCTGTATCAACAGGAACTCACTGCTGTGCTAACATAACTTTCAATGTTGAATTGATGCTGTTATTTTTTGTACCTTGAAATCAGACACTCTATTGATAGTGGTTCTTCCAGTAATCCTTTGAATTCTCTGATAGTTCAGGTAATTCCAAAATTCATCAGAAGTAAGCAACAAAGGAGAGAGAGTCCTGTCACTTACTGCATAGCTGTAGTGAATCTGCTTTTGGTAAATGTTCAGGAACGTTAGTAAGCCACTGAGTGTCAAAAATTATTGTCCTGAGCCATTCCATCACATCAGGTCCCTCAGTGAGATCACAGAATCACAGAATCACCAAGGCTGGAAAAGACCTTTAAGATCATCAAGTCCAGCCTATGACCAACACCACCACACCATCTAGACTATGGCACTAAGTGCCACATCCAGCCTTGCCTTGAACACATCCAGGGACGGTGCCTCCACCACTTCCCTGGGAAGTCTATTCCAATGTCTAATCACCCTCTCCGTGAGGAAGTGCTTCCTAATATCCGACCTAAACCTCCCTTGGAGCAACTTCAGGCTATGCCCTCTTGTCCTGTCACCAGTTGCCTGGGAGAAGAGCCCAGCCCCCACCTGACTACAGCCTCCCTTCAGGTAGTTGAAGAGAGTGATGAGGTCCCCCCTGAGTCTCCTCTTCTCCAGGCTAAACAACCCCAGCACCCTCAACCTTTCCCTATAAGACTTTCCCTCTAGTCCTTTCACCAGCCTTGTTGCTCTCCTCTGGACCCGCTCCAGCACCTCAATGTCCTTCTTGAAGTGAGGGGCCCAGAACTGTACACAGTATGCGAGGTGAGGCCTCACCAGTGCTGTGTACAGGTCTGTAGTATTTCCCAGTATCTGTTAAAGGCCAGGCATGACTTCTTCCCAACAGTGGTCTAGTTCAACATGAGAGAAATGTATAAACAACACATGCAGGGTGGCTATTTTGAAGCAGGTGGAAACTGGAAACTTCTCTAGAATAATGGTGAGAAACCTTCCGCTGAAGTGTGCAAAAAAGAAATTAAAGGGCTGTTTTAGCAGCCTTTTGCTGGTACTTCCCTTCAGCTGGTGTTTACCTCTAGTATAGTTGTAGACTCGGTTACTTGTTTTCTTTGAAAAAAAAGTCCACTGTAGTAGTACTGCCTGCCTGTACTGTTCTTTCTGCTCTCACTTTTTACCTCATGTTCCTTCAAGATGAAACATTTATTGGTCTTGCACAGCTGTTTTAGAGAATACAGTTAAGTTCAGTGACCCTCACCACTTAGATTCATGATGTTAGAGGAACAATTACAGCTCTCCCTTGCCAGTAACACCTTCTACTTTTCAATTCAACAGCTGCCTGAAGACTTTGCTGTGGTGTATGGTGAAGCAGAAGGTGAACTTTCAGTAGGGGGAGTCTTCCTAAGGATTTTTATTGCCCAGCCGGCCTGGGTTTTACGGAAACCAAGAGAATTTCTCATTGCACTGTTGGAGAAGTTCACTGAACTACTGGAGAAAAATAACCCCCATGTAAGATGATTTTTCTGATTCTGCTCTTTGAATATGTTTAGCAGTCTTAAGCTACTAGTCTTGTAGTATCTGGTTAACTTCAATTCTCATGCTTTCTTCCCAACATGAATGATGTGTTTTGACTGCTTTCTGACTCTGTAAAAGCATGTAGATGTGTTGAGGCAACTTCTGAACGTGAGTCAATGCTTTTAAAGTCCCTGAAGCTGCAGAACTAGCTTCAGTAAGTCATAGAGGCTTACTTTGTGGTAGAGATGGGGTTTAACAAATGGAATGTCTTTAATTATTTCATGACTGACCAGCCTAAGAAAATGGCACTTTTTCTACACTGTGTAAAAATTTTCAGGACTTGAGGCTTCTGATGTCCTTCTTCAACAGTAACTTTGCACTCTAGTGTAAATTATGTGACCTATACAAGGTTGCCACCTAACAGTGAGTGTAACGCAGTAGAACTGATGTGTTACATTTTGAATGAGAGCAATGTTCAAGTCAGTAACTTGATATGACTAAAAACTGAATTTTAAGGAGTATTCAGACAGGTTGTGTGTTACCTTGCAGGGAGGGAACTAACTTGCACATTGAATAAAACAGTCATCTCTGTAATGAAGGTGTGATAGCAGTTTGTATAGGCATGCAGAATGCAGCAAGTGTGACGAGTGCTGCTGCACAGACTTGCAGAGCCCTTTAAGGTGTTGAGGTGGCCAGCCTAAACATCTGTGTTACCATGCTTCCACCGAGCATGTTAGCACTTGTGCAGCTGTGCACGCAGAGGCTGCAGCCAGACACTGGCCTCTCTAGATAATGGAAATAGAAGTTAAGAAATCTCTGTGTGATCTGTGTTCATGAAACTAGTGGACGTCCACCATTGTTAGAGCTGATCATGTTCTAAATGTCTTAACAATTTCAAAGCAGTGACATGATAAAAGCATGAAGGAAAAAAATAATCTGTAATCCAGAGCAAGTGAGAAATGTTACTATTATGGTGATACTGAGTTACGTTTTCTGTTGTTCTTTTGTTTTCTGCAGGGGGAAACTTTAGAAACCATTACCACAGCAACTGTGTGCCTGTTCAGTGCCCAGCCTCAGCTAGCAGATCAAGTTCCTCCGCTTGGTCATCTTCACAAGATAATCCAAGCTATGAATCACAAGAACAATGCCATTCCTAAAAGTGCCATTCGTGTCATGCACATACTGTCTGACAATGAGGTACTGAACCGTTGAAGTGCTCAAGGGGAGGGAAAAAACCCCATAACTGGACTTATTTGTATTTAGTAGTGTTCCTAGAAGGGCATTATTCTGACAGTAAATACTGTGTACCAGGTGAGCAGGGACTTAAGGCTAAAAATGGGGAATTGATATATTGAAGACACCGAGAAATTTATGGTCTTGGCTGACTATATTTGCCTGAACCATCACGTTTAGCATAAAATAAAGTGTTCTGTATGTTTCTGTCTTCCTGTAGCTTTGTGTTCGAGCAATGGCATCACTAGAGACCATTAGCCCTCTTATGAATGGAATGAAAAAAAGATCAGATGTAATTGGTGTAGCCTGTGAAGCACTTAATCGAATGTTTCAGAAGGAACAAAATGACTTAGTAGCCCAAGTAAGTAGTATATTCTCAGTCACTAAAAATGTAATAGTTTTGTATTTGGCTGTCTGATCTGCTCATAAGAACAGAGACACCATTCAATTTCAGTGTCCAGGAGGCTTCCCAGAAGCCCATCTAACTACTGTGCTTTTCATGTTGGAGAAGTGAGTCCTTTATTCAAAATGCAAACCTATGCAAGGATGCTACCTGAGCATTGAAGCTTTATGCACAGAATAGTGTTGACTTGTGTCTGCTGAGAAAGCATAGTGTAGGAGTGCCAGCTAACTCAACTGAGTTTACACCTAGACAGAGCAGAACTGCTGCACAGGATCTTTGCTTTCTCCTTTGTGTTTATACAGCTCAGGAAAAATTTACTAGCTAAATATACTTAGCAATAGCTGTTGCTACTTTTGGTTCACAGTGATGTAATTCATCTGTATGGAACTTCCTAGCCCATGTTAAGACAAATCATTGGGTTCTTTTTGCAGGCTTTAAAAGCAGATTTGGTCCCTTACCTTTTAAAGCTGCTTGAAGGTGTTGGTCTTGAGACCCTGGAAAGCCCATCCGCAACAAAAGCCCAGATTGTTAAAACTCTGAAATCCATGTCTCGCAGCCTGCAGTATGGAGAACAGGTAAGTACTGACAGGTCCTTAACTGGGCTTTGTATAACTTCAGAAGATCAAACTCTGAACGTATCTTGTTTAATCTTAGGCTGTCATGTGCATTGTTCTACCTAAAACATTAACATCATGTAACTACAAAATCATTATGGGTTGGAATGTCTCAGTTTCTTTCCTGTGGGGAAGTCCTTGGTTCAATGCATGTGCCAAGCACTCGTAAAAAAGACAAATCCCAAGTGCAGAAATGTTCTACAAGCTTTGTAGGCTTCTACTGACTACTCTTCAGAACTTGTGTTAGAAGTGTAAAATGCTTTTTTCTTTCCTGGATAAATACTGCTGTAGACAACTGCAGTGGTGTTACGGATGTACATTCAAGTTTGCAAAGTTTGTCCCTGTAACTGTGCTAGTTCTTGGTGCCGTCCTCTTACCCTTGTGTTTGAAAGCTTTCTCAAAGGGAAGGAAATGGGATAGGGCCAACTTGGAGAAATTACT
Source organism: Hemiprocne comata (assembly GCA_020745705.1). Lineage (NCBI taxonomy): Eukaryota > Metazoa > Chordata > Aves > Apodiformes > Apodidae > Hemiprocne > Hemiprocne comata. Next base: position 46,748,973 of record CM036587.1, read on the forward strand.
CATCTTGCTATAATGCAGGAAGAGTCCTCGTCTGTCTCAGCTTTAGATGCATGGCAAGTGGCTGCTTGCAGGGCTTTTTCCTTGTCACCTGACTGAGGAATGAGGGAGAAAGTCAAACTGCTAAATGACTTCTCTTGATGAGCCTTCCACATTAAGTGTTCAGCTGCACAACTCAAACGGAAAAGCAAGTCGCTACAGTCTCCTCAGAAATGTGTGGTTCTGTACTGCAGCCTTAACTACTGCCATGCTTTATTTGGTAATGCCTTCAAAATGGTTGGGTTCTAGAAAATGAGGCTTTTCCCCTCAAACATGACAAAGGTCACTTGCTTACTGTGTTAATCTCTTTAAATACTGCAGGTAAATGAAATTCTGTCTCGTTCTTCTGTGTGGAGTGCCTTCAAGGATCAGAAACATGACTTGTTCATTTCTGAGACACAAACAGCAGGATACCTCACAGGTTAGCAACCCTTTCCCATTTATATCCTGAATCATACTGAACTGTTACTTAATTGTCAGACTTGACTCTGGAGAGAATATTTATCCTCGGGGTTTTGTGCCATCAATTGGCCTGAACTGTAAAAATACAGTAAGTTTTTAAAACACTTATGAAAAGCCAAACTTTTCTGTGGTCGAGAATGTATTTCTCTGGATAATCGTTGCTGCACCTATTTCTAAAATATCAGAGCAATGGAGTCTGGACACTGGCAAGTCTTTCAAGTAGCCTGTAGCAATGAAGCAGAGATACAGTCAGAACTAATGAATGACAGTAACTTTCCGTGCTTTCTCAGGATCAGTCTACTTTAGTTCTAGAAAAAATGGTTTTCCAAGGTTGGGGGAGGAGTAAACTTTCTTCAAAATCACTTAGACTGACTGTATTAATGGTGGCATGTGAATTATGCTGCTTTAGTGCTAAGCATGTAGTTGTAGTATTGGAGCAGTTTGAATGCTAACAGCTCAAAGGGTGAAGCTGTGTTCCAGTCACACTCAGGGCACTGGCAGGGCCAAGCTCTAGTGGGAATGGCCTCGTGCCTGTACTCGGAGCTTGCAGCATATACATCTACACACCTGTGGTGCACCCGGGTGAGTCCCCTGCTGGTGCCACTACATCTGAAATGGCACCCTGGGGTGCCACCTCAGTCCCACTAGCAGTGTAGAAGAGCAATCTAGCTGTGTGTGCTAGGATGGCAACTGATGTGGACTTCCTTGCTGGCAATAGCACGGCACAGACATAATCCTACAATCCATAGCAAATGAAACTATGGTTCTTCCTTCACTTGTGTGCATCACTTCATAGACACATCTTTAATTGCATTCTGCTGTATCACAGTCCAAAACTTTGCTATCACAAATTACCTGTTATATCTGAACATATTTTATGTAATGACATTGTAGCAAACTTTGTCTAAAGCAGCACACGATGCTGACTTAATAGCCATCAGCTGAACAAGCATTTGTTCTTACAAGTTCAGTGCCCCAGATGAGCTTTTAAGGTCCTTGTGACAAGTCAATGTGAACACTTCCATGAGCTGCGTTGAACTTTTTCAACTAACCTGATACAGGAATTTTGGTAAAGCTTTTGAGTGTAACTGAATTAACAAGGTGTGCATCAGGTGGCTGTGCAGACAGGCAAAGTTTTTCTTGCAAGATACTGGCACGTATTTTGAGAAAATGAAGCAAGAGCCTTTCAGGTCACGAGCTAGACATTCTAGAAGCAGATGCTCAATATTTTGAGAGTAGGGGTATTGCAAAACTTCATGCATTTTGCCACAAAGGAAAGACTCTGCCTTAGCTCTGAACCAGAGTTTTCTGTTTATTGCACCATTTAATGCCACTTCAACAAAGAACACTTGAAGATTTGATTCAGTTGGTACTGAATTTCCTTGGTATTTCATAGATATTATAAATTATAAATATTAAATAAATGCTGGCTGATTACTGGCCAAGAACCCAAACTATACCAGACAAGGTAAGGCTTGAGACTGGGAGCAATACAGCTATCCAGTTGTCTTAAGGCCTGTGCTGCGTTTAAATTGCCTAATGTTTAAGTGCTTGCAAATGTAGACTGAAGATGCTGTACAAATGCAAAATAGAGATGGAAACCAAACTACAAGCTTTATTTTTAACCTGCCTTATCTTGTATTCTGCCTTATGTCTTGCTTCAAATTGCTTTGCTATTTGCCCTTCCCTTGAAACTTCCCTTGCTTATTTTTCTTCCCTCAGGTGTCTCTTCTCCTTCCCTTCTAACTGGCAGCAGTCCCCTTCACCTGAGAAGTGGGCTTTAGATCTGCTCTGCCAGGCAGCTTGCTAACTTCTGTGTAGCTCTCTAAAGCAGGTAGATACCATCTCACAAAACGCACGCTGCACTCGCTGCATTCCAAGTAATAGATGCATGTCACAAAGCTGTAACAAACGTGGTCCCAAAGTGCACAACTCCAATAAATTAGCCTTCTTGAAGCAGACAGCAGCAGGAAGCTAACAACTGCAGTGGCTGATACTTGCTGGTACTACAGATGAACTGAACTTCTGAAGTATGTTAGGAATCTTCTACAGTGGAAAAGTTTGAGGGACAAGAGAACTAGTGGAACTTTTGCACTCGGGCATTTAAAAGTGGGTCTGGCTCATGGCAGGTACCACTGATGGGCAGGCAAAGAGAATTTCCCTTCTGAAGCCAGGCACCTTTTTGTTTTATTTCTTTTTTTTTTTTATGAAAGGCACTTCTTGCTTTGCTCTCCTGCTTGCAGTTGTAGTGAAGGACTGTTTGCAAGGAGAGAAACCATGCTGTGATGTTCTGGCTCCAGGCTGTACTGTCAAGGGAGGGTGGGGCATGAAGGGATAGTAAATTTAGGAGAACTTAGTAAGGATGATTTAAAGGGAGGAGAGTAAAGGACCTAGCAGAACTTACCATGTTGAAGATCAGCAGCGTGGGCTGAAGGTCTAATACCAAGTTGACCACTGTATTGACGCAGGAAGATGATGTGGGTTGGCAGTCTTTTACAATCATTAATCTGCTAAGAGCTGCTGTTGAAACACCTTATGTTGCAACATGAGTTCTTGTTGCATTGTTGGAAGTTTCTGTATGACTCAATTTTAAACTCCAGGCTTTGAAGCAGAGGGGCTTTGGCTGCAGTGCAAAACTGCCTGCCCCTATAGTAATTGACACATTTACTAATGGTAAGGAGTTCTGTCTCTTGATACAGACCTTGTCTATCCCAAGAGTGCCATTACTTTTTCTAATTGAAGGCACAAAATGCTGCCTAGACAAGCATAAGGCAGTTCTGCTTGTTCACAGGGCAGCAGATTGAGTTTCCTTTGAATGTGCAGCTGGGAAAATCTTTGCAAAACTGAGAGGATAAACATGGAGCCCAGTAGTGGAATGTATGCCTGAACTCAAGTCACTTCTACAGCAGGCCCTTTCCTTAGCAAAGGGAGGGTACCTGCTCTTTACTGCCACTTCTGTGGTGGAAGGCGAGATGGATAATGCTGGTGCATGGGGCTCTTCTGTAATTTATTTGGCACATCAGAATAAAAAATGCTAAGCAAGTCTGAGAACAGCCCCCACAAGCTACTCCGCTTTGCAGGCCAAGATGCCTTAATTCAGTGTTCTTAGAGTCCAAAGAATCTGAACCAAAACTTACATGTTCATGTTTAAGGCGTCTGGTTGAGTTGGATATGATGTATTTGAGTGTTACCAGAAGGAATAAAGGTGTTCAGTTGCTCTGTAGAATCACAACTAATCTCCAATATTCTGTTTTTCCCCCGCAAGGCCCTGGAGTTGCCGGTTACCTTACTGCAGGGACAACCTCATCCGTAATGCCCAACGTACCACCCCCGGTAGACAACGAAGTGGGAGATGTCAGCTAAGGACCGGAAATTCTTGGGAAAGAGACAGAAAGGCAGACTGGCCAGTGATGAGGAACAGCACTTTCCTCCAACACATTGAAGTGAACTTACTGCCTTTCCAAGTGTTTAATGACAGTGTTATTCCTTTTTCTATGACTGTTTGGGTTTTTTTAGGAAAAAGTCAGTGATTCTAACTATCACACTGTAACACAAGAAAGCACTCTGTGGATCAGTTGAAATGAGTACACGAGAATTTTTTGTTTCTTGTTGTACATAAGCACATTTTGTTCCTTTATATTTGTTTACAAGACTGTGAATCAAACTTTCCTAGTTTTTATATTTTATGAATTAGCATGACTGGAGTTGAGCTACAGTCTAGAGGAATTGGGCTAAAATCACTTTGACCTCACTGACCCCCTAAAAGGGCATCCCTTCTTTTCCCAGCCTGATGTGATCACTCCCATTTGAACATGACTTGCAAAGGGTTTGTCCCTGCACCAGTTCACTGATGTCCTTAATCATTAACATTATCTTCTTCCTGAGATCAAACAGCATTAGACATTTGTATGTATAACTGGCTTGACCAAATTGACAAAGCTTCAGCAAAAAACCTTAAAGTTGACATGTTATGTAAGAAATTAGTGTAATTGTGAAATGTTCTATACATTATCCAGTATATAAAAACTTTCTATATTGAGTGTACATTATACAGATCATTCATATGTACATAAAATTTTAAAATAAAGGGAATTAAGAGCCTTGTTAATGAGATAAAGGTGGTGTTCCTATGCTGCCGTTCTTTGAAGGAGTGGGGAAAAAGGGGAGGGTCAGACACCTTAATTTGAGTGTGGCTAAACAGGGTTCCTGGGCATTCTTGCTTGGAATTTTGCAGGTTTTGACAGGCTAAACCACAGGTGGTGGAATAGGGCAGGTTATTTTGTATTGGAAATGCACTTCAGCCACTAACTTGCTGACTTTCTCAACTTCCTAGGAAACATTCTTGACAGGAAGCAAGAGGAAACTAATATGGACAGAAGTATAAACAATAATTAGTGCTTTCTCAAATAGATTATAGTCCTGTTTTTAGGTATAATGAAGTTGTATGAGCCAAGAGTATAATTTGGGGAAAGCTTCCAGTTCTAAGTATTCTGAAACTGTACCACCCTGCCTGACCTTATCAGTCTTTGCTGGAACAACCTTCAGGTGGACACTCAGCTGTAGGCTCAGGGACAGAACTGGCTGCACTCTCATCCTGAAGACTGAGCCTAACAGTGCGTCTTCTTTCCAAGCTCCAGCACCATGTTAGGGTGGTTCGTTTGTTCATGCAAAAAGTAAACATTAATATCCTTAAGTTAGTTGTTGATCAACCCTGTATAAGCAACTGTCCTTCCTTTACAGGAAGTGGAACTACCCACAGCACCATACGGAGTGATCTGCCTGGTTCTATTACTCCATGAACAAGTTCTTAGGTAACAGAAGTTTCATACAAGTCTCATGTAAGTAATTAACATGAAAGTGTATTGTTAAAGAAGCAGAGCTAAGGAACTCTGACTGTTGAGAACTTCACAAAGGTGTAGTGGCCATAAATGGCAGAGCCACGAACTGCCTTGTGCCAGGCACTGCTGGTTCCAGACAAAACTTCAAAGGTGCTACCTATGCTTAGACATATTTAAGAAAGGATGGGAGCTGCTGGAGCCAGGAGACAAGAAAGGAGGCTTGTGAGGCTGCGCAAAAGGACACACAAAGGAAGGTTGTAAGGGAAGACAAAAGGGGTGCCTATATGGGGAAAATGCAAGGAGATGCATTGGAGAAACAAAGCAGAGGAGTAAGAAGCAAGTACTAGCAGACAAACCACTACATACTGACCCCAGCCTCTTGAGAGGAGGTGGGGGAAGGACTGAGTGTAGCCTTACTGAAGAGGAGGGCAGCTTTGAGCAGGAACTGGGGAGGAGAGAGGCTTGGACTGAGGCTGAACTTAGGTAAATGCCTTTCTTTTCTATTTCCAAAGTGTTTAACTGTCATTCAATGATTAAAAAATTATCCTAGCTTGTAATAAACTAAATGGGGTGCAACTGCTGAGTCAAACCTGCTTTGCATATAACACAATGATAAAGAAGGCTTTGGCTCAGCAAATAAAGCACTTTAGGCCTTGTTAGAAAGTAAGATTTTATTTAGTGTTCAAAATAACCAAGACCAATTCTGGTATTTACATGGTGTTATGCAAACTTTTAAAAGCAAGCCTCTGATTATTAAGTGTAATATTACAAGTAAAGAGTGAGAGAATATGTATTGCTTCAAGCTAGAATCAAGTTCTTGTTTTATCATCCACTTTTACCTTAAACAGTGTTACTGCACTGAACAAACTCTGAAGTCTTCCATCCATTGGAGATGAGTTAGATTTTTGCAGTTAGCTGCTTTGACTGCTCAAGCAGTTCCCACCTTGCAATTGTAGAGAGATGAACTTCATCGGGCCCATCTGCCACGCGCAAGGTCCGTATATAAGCAAACCTGTGTCAGAGGAGCTGAATTAGGGGCAGGTCTCTCATCCTGCTGCAGCAGCAAGCCTGTCTGACAGCAGGAGTTCTCAGCACTATTTTTGCTATAGCCACCCTTTGAATAGGCTCTGTGAAAGGAGTTACCACACAAGTGATACTGCAGCAACATTGTCGAGGTGTGTGGGCTGGAAATGCTGAAGGCTTGCTTCTCCCCAAGGCCACAAGGGATAAGACTGAGCCTTAGATACAATATGCTGCTGCTAAGAGCAATTTTAGGTCCAGTGCCAGCTTTTTTTTTTGTAAGGGTAAAACAATGCAATTCCATTGGAATTGAACTATAAAAGCAACTGGTTTAAGTTTTATAGCTTAAAGGCATAGGGACTGTTGTTTGGGCTACCCAAGGTGAAACAGCATGCACTGGTGTTGTAAAACTACCTTAATAAGAATGCTTGGAATCAACAGCTAAGTCTCCCTTTACTCACAGAAAAGCCAATGGAAAATCCTGGGAAACTCCAGCTCCACCACACACTTGGATTGCACAGTCAATCACCTTAAGCACAGCTCGAGGGACAACCACTTTGGTCATGGCTACCTGTAGTTAGTAAAGAACTCTCGTTATCAGCAATAGTGTCATAAGAAAATTAAAATGTTTATGTAACAGTTCCACTGAAGATCGGTATCTCATGGTACATTCCTTCCTCTGCTGTTCCTGTTCCCTGGCTAAGGTAAAACTGTTTCCAGTCACCCGAAACGCACATGATGTTAAGACAAGAGAACAATACATGAATTTTAACTTTTAAACACTTCATCAGAGTGATCTCAAAGTTTTCAACTGAGAACATGTTGCAGTCATTACAATCAAAAGCACATCTAAGACTTGTATTATTATGCTTAAGCATATCTTACAGCTTCGCATTTTCAAGATGAAGTTACGCTCTATAATTTGAAGGATAACTTAGCAATATGTTTTAGCTTATATTTCAACCAGTTGAATGCACAAGTATTGCATGCACAGGTATTGCATGCCCAAGTCTTAGGCTGGGAAAAAAAATAATTACCTCTTTTCTTGCTTTTCTGTTTCCCACCATGTCAATCTTTCTGGCTGTTTTTAGCGTAAGCAGACGAGCCTGTTCTATGCTAAGGCGGCATTCAGCGATCCAGTGGGCAACAACTTCCTGCAGAAACCAAAGCCAACAGGCAGAGAGCCAGTTAATGCTGCCTTGCGTGTCTGGGCAAACCTGCCCTATGGGAGACATCCCTATTTCTCAGCACGTGCATGTTCAGTCATTTAGAGACACCCTTGTGTGAATTAAAGCTAGTTTGAGATGTGTTGTCCAATATGAGGAAAAAAACCCCTGTAATTCACAGAAATACTAAAGTTAAGAGCAGCTTTTTTCCTGGCAGGAAAAAGGGGGAAAGCTGCAGCTGCTGGAACACGCATTTCCTGGTCAGCCCACTGCCTGCTAGCCATTTTCCTGAAGCCCTTCCAAGCCTGCATTTTGCTCCCTGCTCTTCTTTTCCTGCTACCAGGACTCATGGCCACGTCTCTGTGTAACATGGCCCAGCGTACAAAAACAGGGGGGGAGGAAGAGGAGAAGAATCAGTTTGTGTTTTTTCTTAAATTACTGGCAGTGGGGTGTTACGCATCCAGGCAAACAGCTGCAGGGTGGGGCCTGCTGCCTCTGTCAATTACATTGAGGATGATGTAGGAGTAGCTCCCTTGGTCCAAATGAAGTTATGATCTTGGCAGCCCTTCCCTGCCCCTCTTAGCTAAGTCCCCACTGCAGCCCAAGTACCACAGTAGGAAAAAAAAGGGAAGTGTTCATGCGATGCCTGTCAGTGCAAAAGCTGGTTGGAGCCTCAGGCACAGGTTCCTGCCAGGAATGTAGATGCTGTAGCCTCAGCAGCTGCAGCAGGCACAGGCAGATGTGCAACACTCCCTTCAGTGCAAAGTCTTGGTCTCAGCTCAGCTCATGGCAGCAAAGTTGGTCTGAACCCAAGTGGAGGTGTTCAGACATGCTCTTCTGACAGCTCCAGGGGGGTTACTAAGGGCCATGTGAGTGGTGGTGACAGCCTGTTATTCCCAGCAGCCAACAGCCTCACCTGTTCCCTAGATACCCCCTAGCTGTGAAGACCCTGGGCTGGCTTGTGCAGCTGGCACCCAGGTCTTCTCTGTGGCTTCAGCAAACCTCTGTTTAACAAGCTTCTGAGAAATAGCGTGCACCTCATCCAAATGTTAAGAATTCTAGGTTATGGTCATGAATGGAAGTTGGGCAATAACATGACTGGAAAATAGATATGCAGGATTATTCCTTCTGCATCTATACAAACAATTTTCTATAAGCTGTGCCAGACACTAATTCAGTTTCCTCTTTCTGTTGCCTTTACTTGTTTTTCCCAAAAATCATCCTATCTGTTGGATAAGACTGAAGAACACTTGAAATGTGATAGGCCAACTACTAAATGCTGATGGTTCCTATAAAAAGCAGACTGTTGTCTTTTTATTCTAGCAGGCTCTCTCACGAAATTGCATTTCAACTTCAGAACAAGATAAGACCAAAGATCCCAGCTTGGCCTTGGTTTGGTCTGTGCTTTCGTAAGTACTAATAACTGATCAAGGAGATAAAATTCTAAGTCAAATTTAGACTCCTCAGTGTCTCTGGTAATCATGAACTGAGATGTCTAGGTGACAAATTTGATACACAAAAATGGTGAATCCAGATTATAACTACAAAAAAAATAGTCCTGTAGGTTACAGTGGGAGCCTCACAATGTGGTTTTTTTCCTTTGCCACTTGCACCATTATTCAAGGCTAGGGCACCTCTATTATTGCAGTGGCCGTTATTAGAGTCACAAGGTTGTGTGGGTGAAAGAAAGGGTAATGCCTGGAGCATGTGAATTGAGACAGAGAGGGGACACGCTTACGTGGTGATACAGTTTCTTGCCGAAAGTCTCTCTCTGTGCTGCGCGCTGGCACAGTATCTGTAAAGCAGCTTCAGCCGCACCAATGGACCTCATGCAGTGATGAATACGGCCTGGCCCGAGCCGACCTTGGGCTATCTCAAACCCCCTGCCCTCACCTGGTTGGAAACAAAAACAAGCACATGCAGACTCCTTGATTCCTGCTTGGAATGATCCGTGGTGCTGAGCAGAAGTGGCCTCATAGCACCAGAGCTAGAAGCAAGCTTCTTAAAAGTTTATTTTGCAGAACTGTTGCTTCTTTACTCAACTTGATCTATACCGACACACTGTTAATAATATTTACAGCACAAAGGACATTCTAAGATGGTTTCTGAGAAGTTTGATTTACCTGATTTAATTTAAATGTTATTCATCTTACATTGAAAAATACATTTGTGAGATGTGGTATGAAGATCTGAGGTTTCTAGGTGCATGGGCTACTCAAGAGAGAAAGCTAAAAATAGCAGAGAGGAAATACTTATAAATTCTGAATTCTTAGAAGTGCGAGAAGTAGAGCGAAGTTCTCCCTGCAGAAGGTCACAGTGCTGGCCTGCACATTCTTTTTTTTTTTTTTCATTTCTGCTAAGTCTGAAGGCACCCAGGCTTGAATGGCCACAGATTACAGCAGAACACTTTTTATAGACTTTGTAAAGTCTATAAAAACTGATTTTGGGGAAAGAACACCACTGACAGTTTCTGCTTTTCTCTGCCTCAAGAAGTGATTTTTGCATGACAGCCACAGCTGCCCTGCTCCCTTCAATCACCTCTCTGCTCTAAACAAGTTACATTCAAGCAGTAGATAGACTGCTAAAGGAGGAGTGGGCTCCCTCTTAACACGTTTGAGACCCTGGCTCAACTGACCATAGCTATTTACAATAACTTACGGTGATTCATAAAATAAACCACCACTTCATAAAACTTAGTTCATCACTGTATGTATTAAGAAGGAATTAATACTGAAACTCACCCAGTATTATATTGGACACAGGTACTCGCACATTGTTAAAGTGTATCTCAAAATGTCCTCCATGGATCTCATCTACAGGAACAGAGAAAACACAACAGCAGCGTAAAACAAAGGAGGATAAAAATACAGATCTTCAATTCCTAACCCTTTTTCTGTATATGCATTTTATTTCACATGCAATATTTACTAGTGTTACTGCAACTCCTGAGACTGCTAAAAATTAATACACAAATAGCTGATAAATATGATCACCTACCCATGTACCCAAACACTGAGAGGGGTCTTATCAGCTCCAGCCCTGGAGTGTCCATGGGAACAATGATCATACTGTGCTGCTTGTACCTGATCAAGACAAAATGCACCAGTTAGGATTAACTTTGAGCCCCCTCCTGTCCCCTTCCTCCACTTTATTTTCTAGATTAGCACTCGTGCATTAGTGGTCACACTCTAGATTAGCACAATTTAGCACTTGCATAAAGCCAATACTGAGATTTACCTGTACTGATGACAGCCCTCCTGCCTGCAGGCAGTGTGGCATGCATGCTTCAACACTCCTTGAATCACCAGCCAACAAGTAAAAACTTACTACTGGGCACATAATGCACCGTGGCTGAAAAATGACTACTTCTGTGCAAATACTTCTGTATCACCCAGTCCATTTCCTCCCCCTGCCTTTCTTTTTTGTTCTTCAAACATGATTATCATCATCATCTTAGCTCGCTTGTGGTTTAGGAAAAGAATCCCCATGTTTAAATTCCTTCAGAATATTTAAGGTCAGTTATTAGTCTCACAGAACTGGAGGTGACATCCCAGGTCCCTGAATTCAGTCTCCAGTTCTAGCAAGTGCAGTGTCACATAATCCCCTCCATGAACTTCTGTTCAGCTTCTAAGGGCTCAACAGATGCCACTGTCTGTACAGGCACTAAACAAACCATCCCCTATGCTGTGAGCAACTTACTGTTTACTTCTCAACAGAACCTAGCCAAATTAAAAAGATAATCAGTGGAATTTGGGCTAAAATCCAACTTAGAAATATAAATGTTCCAATTCTTTTGAATTACAAGCTGTGGGATTTTACTGGAATCAGTCACAAAGCATTTCGTACATCACTTGCACAAGTTTCTGTAAAAGGAATTTTAGTTTGGTAGTAAGAGTTGAACATTTATTTCAAACACAGGAATTGAATAGTGGGTCTGATTTAGGATGTGCAATGCTCTCTGCTCACACAACTTCACATAATAAACATCCCATGTTTCAAACTTTACTTTCTATACCTACAGATAACTTTGTGAAAATTCAGTAGATAGGTAACATCACATCTCTGATGTGCCACTTGTCCTCATTCTGTTCAGGGAAGTTCTGAAACATTTTGGATTTATTCTCGTTTAAGCAAGCAATTCTGCCTTTTGTTAATTGTTTTATATGCTATACTTAGGAAATTAGTTGTAACCCAGAGATAGTTACTGGTTAAATGACTGATGCAGACTAAAACTAGTGTGACCAAGATAATGTTATTGGACCCAAAAAGATTTCCTGATCCAATTCATTACACATCTGCAGGAACAGTAGAGCAAGTGTGCTGGAGGGGGGAAGCCTGCAGACACGAGCTGGTGACAGTGGAAAGGTTGGGAAGCGTCAGTCATCGGCAGCTGACAGTAAAACAGGAATTTGGTCAGCAACATTTTCCTCTAAACAGACACATGCAAAGGTTTAAAACTTCTCTGTAATCCACAAGCACATCCAGCCCATCAAGGCAATTAATGGTACTTAACTTAATACAAATTTTGCAAGCAGTGACTCCCCTGAGGGACAAGTTTTAGGTACCTCTTTGAATCTCCTAGGAATCCTTACCTGGATGCTGAGGGCTTTTTGGTTTTGCCCATTACAATTGCAACTTTGCAATTTGGGTTCCCAGCACCTTAACAAAGTCAGAAACACAAAAATAATTTTCAATACAAAAATAATGTAGAATCAAATGTTTCTTACAAATAAATCTTGCTCCCTTCCTTTCGTGATACAGAAGCAAAAGCAGACAATCTACTGTGTTTATACTCTGAGTAATCAGACTGAAACAAAATACTTATTGCTTAACACGAAATGGGGAGTTGACTTGCTGGGAGGGGTACAATGAAAAGCAAAACTTCCAAATGCTCCAGGATCCAGCTCCATCATCTACTCCTATGAAAAGGGAACAAGAAGGTACTTGAAATGGAATCTAGTTACTTCTGTCTCCATTACAGCTAAGCAAATAAGTGTGACACAAAAGCACACCTGAAGGTGAGATGCTGCCATTTCAAAAGTAAAGCTAGAGACTACAAAGACTGGAGGATCTATGTGGGAATAAAATGCCAACTGCATTATAATTGGATTATGCAAATAATTTTACCAAAGGATTACCATGATGACTGGTACTACTGCAGTGTAACTTCTCTGAAAAGAAGGATTTTTTTCTCCTTTTATTCAAATGATTTTAGTTTGCGCTTTAAAGAAAGATCTGAGTGGAAATTATTAACTGAAAATAATCCACTAGCATTTCAAGCGATTCATAAAATTATTTGAGACATCTCTCTGTAGCATAAAGCTAGCATCTTAAAGTACAAGTCCTAAAAGAAGATCCTACAACTGATTGAAATGGCATCTTATTTCTAAGAGCCTTAATCCCAGAATCACAGAATCATTTTTGTTGGAAAAAAAATAAAATATCATCAAGTCCAACTGTTAACCTAGCACTGCCAAGTCCATGACTACATCCCCAAGCACTGCATCTACACGTCTTTTAAATACCTCCAGGGATGGTGACTCTATCACTTCTCTGGGCAGCCTGTTCCAATGTCTGACAACCCTTTCAGTGAAGAAATTTTTCCTAATGTCTAGTCTAAGCCTTCCATGGCACAACTTGAGGCGGTTTCCTCTCGTCCTATCTCTAGTTACTTGGGAGAAGAGACCGACTACCACTTGACTACAACGTCCCTTCAGGTAATTGTAGAGAGCAATAAGGTCTCCTGCCAGCCTCCTCTTCTCCAGATGAAACAACCCCAGTTGCCTCAGCTGCGCCTCATAAGACTTGTGCTCTAGACCCTGCACCAGCTTCATTGCCCTTCTTTGGATGTGCTCCAGCACCTCAATGTTCTTCTTGTAGAGAAAGGTCCAAAACAGAACACAATACTCAAAGTGCAGTCTCACCAGTGCAGGAGCACAATCACTTCCCTTGTCCTGCTGACCACACTATTCCTGATGCAGGCTAGGATGCTATTGGCTTTCTTGGCCACCTGGGCGCACAGCTGGGTCATGTTTAACTGGCTGTCGACCAATAGCCCCAGGTCCTTTTCTGCTGGGCAGCTTTCCAGACACTCTTCCCTAAGCCTGTACTGTTTCATAGGGTTGTTGTTAATCCCCACTATAATTTTCTTTTAAAAAGGTAAGAAAACTTTTTTAAAGTACCAATGCATGGTCTCATTCCTTTCAAAGTCTCACCCAGACAATATAGTTAGGGAAAAGGAAGGAGAATTATACCTGATGTGTAACAATCGATGAATATTTTATCACTATCTCAATGCGGATGAAAGCAAGATTTAACTCAAGATTTGATCTGCACCAATTCAGTTTGTTTTGAGGTCAGAAACAAAGATGAGTTTTTAACTTCTCTGGCAGCTGTTTACACAAAGTTTGAGAGCCTCTGGTCTAGTCAATACAGTCACCTGGTGTTGAGTAGAGTTACTTCCTCCTAAGAACTGCCACTGTGATGGCCAAGAAACAGGAGAGAGACATTTCATCCCATTAAGCACTGCCTGTTTTGAGGGCCAGACTGCTGGCTGTTCACTTTCCCCTTTCACAATATGCCACTAATTTCAAAGTGGGTTTATATTTGTGGCTCAAGAGCTGTACCCTGAAAAGATAAATGCTATATTCTGAAGGGTTATTTGACTCTTCTCCTTTTCCCCAGAAGATAAATAATTGCACAAGTGGTATTTTCTAAACTACATTTGTCTTGAAGTGAGGTTTGCAACAAAAGATATTTTGACTTTCTGGAATCTCTACAAAAACTGTTTTGTAACCAATCCTTAAGTCACATCTATGCTTCAAAAACTGTCAAGTCTCACCATGGTGTATGAAAAAAAAAAATCAGAAGCAGCATTCCCGTTTAACTTAGAGAACCAGACATCAGCTTAGATGCTCTAAATCATTAGTACACGTTTCTGGAAAGCAAACTGTAGAATCACAGAATGGTTTGCTTTGGAAGGGACCTTCAATGATCATCTAGATCCAAGCCCCCTGCATTGGCAGTGCCACCTTCCACTAGATCAGGTTGCTCAAAGCCCCAGTCAACCTGGCCTTGAACACTTCCAGGGATGGGGCATCCAAAACTTCCCTGAGCAACCTGTTCAAGTGCCTCACCCCCTTCATAGTGAAGAATTTCCTCCTAAAGGAAAGGAAGGGCGAGGAAGGGTAAGGAAGGGCAAGGAGGGGAGACAAACAGGCTCAATTACACCTGTTTCACAGGTGCAGAAGCAAAGATGACTGAAGGGACCTGAGCAGTGCCACCAGGCAACAGGGGTAGGAAAAGGAACACAAGTTTCAGATGTACTTATTCCCACCTGAACACAGCAAAGAAAAGCAGATTCCTGGCTTTTTCACTCCTTAGAGTCTGAAGTTCTGAAAGCCCAAAACAAATTTTATGCAACTTTGACCCATAAACTCCAGAAAGAAGTTCCAATCTAAGGCAAGACTCTGAAAGACTCCAGTGCTTTGGAAGTAATGCAGACTGTCTGGATAGAACAAATCCCTCATTTCTAAGTATCATGTGTACATTACTTACAGAATTCAAACCAGCTGCTGGAGGATGGGAAGAAGAGACAGAGAAACCTGTCATTTTGGCAGTAGTTAGAAATAGTTTTGCAATAAACTCACAACTGAACAAACAGAAATAATAGAGATTTTAAAGGTAATTTTAAAGCGTATTTCCATATTTATAAGCTTTTTAACAAGCTTTTTCATATGACTGCACAGCCTGTCCAAAACCTTTAAACCACAATGCTGCTGCATTGGGAAACATTGTTAAGTCTAACCAACACATTATATTTTTTAACTCCTCATGGCACTTACACAGGCAAACACAATGATATTTTAAAATATGTGCTTAGAGGGTAGATCACAAACCTATTAGAATCCTAATCTTTGCTGTCAGGGAGTGTAACATGCTTAAGATTACCGACTTTCGCACAGTCAACTTACACAGGTTCTTTCTGGTGGAGAGTACTAAATGTGGCACAGACTCAGAGGGTACAACCTTTACTTAAAGAAGCTGACATATAACCTGGTTTCAGAAGCCAATAGCACTTAATTCTTGCAATCTAGTTATCTATTTTTCAGTGTCTGGTCTTCAAATGTTTGGCTAAGATGACTAAGGCAGAATAATCTACTGCTTGAATGCCCAGAATACCTATGACTCTTGCCCATGTTGAACGCTGCACCTGTGATCCAGGTGGGTTACCTCTCTCTGCTAAAGGTCAGGGGTCTGTGGTGAAATTACAGACTTGGCAGCTTCCTTGAAAGGCACTAATAAACACATGTTCTGGACTCTCCTACAAGAAGAAACTGGGTAGATGGCAGCGTGGTGGTATTGTTTGTTGCAATATAGGGATCTTCTAAAGGAGAAAATGGGAGTGGATAGAAAGCCATTTCTATCCACTAGCACAATGTATTCCATAGTTTTATCTCACTTTCTCCAGATAACACTGCTAGGCATCTGGTTCATGTATGGTAAAGATTATAATGTAGCTGTGAGCAAATTGGCTGCAACCAATAAAGACAGAGACAATGCAGGGTTCCCCAGCTAACCAGCGAGGGCTACGCAGTCCTGCCACCCAACGGGGCTGCTCATCATTCCCAGCTAGAGCTCACAGTCTCAGATGGTGCCAGTAAGAACAGCTGCTCTCAACAATATTTAAGAATATTTTTTTCCTGACCGTCACCCCACTTTTACACAGCCACAAGCGTTTCTTAGTTAAAGAAGTTCCACTGTCATTTTACATTCATTCTTAGGCAGTTTTAGTCATTTTTGAGCCTCTAGGGCCATACTGAGATCTTGTATTACACGACAGTATTATTGCTGTACCCTGACTGGGAGATTCTGTCCTCCCTGCACCCTGAAAAGTTACAAGGAGCTGAAGCACTGTAATCAATGGTGCAGGATTCACATGAACTGCCCTCCTACAGCCTGCCCACAGGAGCTCTTAGGCACTGGTAACACAACCATCTTTTCTGCAGACAACACACAGAGATATTTCCCTGGGAACTCACTCAGTTCTGCCCTAATTATTCTTTTATGGGGACCATATTGAGACAAAGCCCATTCAGAACAGAGAGATTCAGTTATTTTGATGACATATAGCTCAGGCCTCTAAGCAACAACGTGACTTGTGAGAAGCAGATCTGCTGGAAGCAACCCAAATGTCTTATCTGCCACTGTGAAGAACACCAGTGAAGTGCTGCGATAACTCAAGATAAAAACATTGCAGAAATATGCACAAATATTGCAGCACTCTTTCTCTAGACTCTGATTCCTCTCCCAACCACTTTTTAGTTCTCTTTGTGAAGGTAAATGAAGCTAGAAGTACGTGTTGCGTTCTTAGCTGCCCATTTTGAAAAACATTTCCTTTCACATATACGAAATAGCTGAAGCACAGACAGATGGCTAATGCAGGCGTGGCAGGTGCATCAATTTAGCCAGTGTGCCAAAAAGTAAAACCTGACCTCTGGTCTGCTCAGAATCTCTCTCTGTTGCCTGGCATCAATATTGCATTTACTGAAATGCACCAGACTGCTACAGGATAAAAGTTAATTTAAACAAAATAAAAGCTCTGTAAGATCACGGAAAGCTCCCAACACTACACAGGCTACTCTTGCACAAGAGACCAATTTGAAGCTGTAGAGATTGTGGAAATTTAAGCAAGATCCAGTCAATTTAGGAATTATTAGCACAGATAAGTCCAATCCTCAGAGCAGAAATACTAAAATCTGCATATAAACTGCAGAACTTCTCCATCTTCCCTTTCCTGTAAAAGTATTGATTCTTTATAATGCAGACAGCACAATGCAGGTGGAAGAAACCTGATGGAATAGCATCTTCTTATTTTTCTTTTACAGTACCTGCCTGGCTTGCAGTTTCTGTAGAAGTATTATCAAATACTAACTTGGTTATGAGTCTGAGTGGTAACATTCAAGCCCCTGAGAACCTTCCCCCAGGGTGCAGGACTATCTGCTTATGCTCTGGCTGACAATTTACCACTTGCTTTCACATCTTTTCCCTATCATCTTCCTGGTTTTGTCCAATACCACATACTGAAAGAGCAACCTTCCCCATCTCACAAAAAGCAAACTCATTTCTATCGTATCTCCTAAAAAGTTACTTAAAAGGGGATATAAGGATCCCTTCAAATCTTATATAGGCAGCCATCAAAAGCACAGTAATGCCCTGAGGAAAGAATATAGTGACTCCTTACAGGTAACTCTTCCCTAGGCAGACCTCCCCCTCTTTCTCTCCTTTCTACCTTTTAAATGTGTGATTCGATAAAAGCTTTTTGATGGTGTAAAAATAAAAATACTTGGACTTTCAGGAATAAAACAATGAAAAATGGAGTCTTGACCTTCCAAAGAACACTCACATTCTGGTTTAAACAGGGAGGAGGAATGTAGGAAATTAATGTGTTCAACATAAGAAGAGTTTCCAGGGAAGTGGAATGTTTATTTATTTATTTTTAAAACTAGCAAGTCAAAATGAAAGTGCAACTGACTTCCAGATGAGGGTGTGGTGCTTGAAGACAAAATGCAATGTGTCAGACCAATTGAGATCATTTCACTGAAGCACATCTCAACTTCTCTACCTGCTACTAGTCTGCTGACAAAAGGTTAGTTTTAATATTTACTGTTCTGTATATTGTGATATACTTACTTACATAGAGAAGAGCTAGGATTTACTCTTAGTTAAGTTGGCTTTACAGAGAGATATAATTTCACTAAGGCACATGCTCATTTCCAGTCTAATTAAAATTAGATTTTTTCAGTAGAACAGAATACTGGTTAACTAATTAAAGAAAAACAATCTGTTTAAACTGGGGATATTAACTTCATTCAACATGTATTCATACAATCCCATACTGAATTTGTATCTAAATGGAAGGCTGGAATAATTCTGCAAGAAAACATGCAATGCTGTCTATTAGTATATCTTCTAGAAAAAACAGCTGAGGTTCTGAACTATTTGGTTACTTGTGGGCAGTGATAAGATTCCTTTCTGTGCATAACATCCTGAGAGATCTCCAGCTGTAAGATGCAGTGTATCTACAGCAGTTTGATTCTATAAGAAATTCCTCATGGGCATAAGGTGGCTGGTTGTGTGGGATGGAGACTAAACTAAGCCTGTTCCACTGCTGTTCAGCTACTGACTCCCGAGGGGCTGCTCTGCTTTATGTAAGGGGCATGTACACATGCACCTGAGAAACAATAGGAATCAGAATGATGTTAGCCAAAATGTAACTGTGTTTTTTTCAGGGAGAAACATCAACTGTTGCATTTTAGATAACTTTGTTTCCCTCAAGAATCCGGGTCAGCCAAAAGCGTATCTGCCAGCGCAGTGTGTTCTTTTTCACAGCCGAACCACTTGGTGACTTTGTGATATGCAGACTTCTGGAAGTTTGCACTGAAATGTTTATTGGTTTGCTTTCAAGCAAATTTGCCAGTGATCCAGTTTGACTGAGCATTTCCAGATGGGTTCTCTAATAAGTGTTTTAGACCACAACCAAATCTTTTCAGCTTACCTTAATTTTCTTCTAATTCTGGCTGAGTAGTTTCCCTTCTGCCAAAAAAAAACCCAACCAAAACCAAAAATAAAAAACCAAAGCATTTGCTGCTGATGTCTGCATCTCTCCTCAAAGTACTATAAAGCTGCAAAAGACTACCCCTGCAGAAAGATCTTGCTAACACAGCTTGTTAGGCATAGAACAGTCATCCCTTGACAAAGTAATAAATAGAATGACTGTGTTTTTCCATCCTCATTTAGGCAGCAGTAAATTACATACCACAAAACTTAAAATAAGAGTAGTCATTGTTTAACAGGAAATGTTTTGAAATGTTAACAAAATAATCCAACAAAGTTATTAAGGATGAAGCCAAACTAAATAGTTAATTTTTAACTAACACATTTTTAATAAGATTTAGATAGCAGATTCACTGAAGAAAAAAAATAATAAAGCAAAAATCAAAATTATTAATATCTTTCTGTTTAACTGGCCTGCATTGCTGGATATGAGATCAACCAGTAACTTACATTCCCTGGTAGACAGAATGCATTAAATTATTTTTAAGAGTTACTGTTTTTAATAAACATTCAGCAACCCTCATATTTAAACCCTTGTCTAAAAACCAGAAATGGTATTTGGAGGTTTTTTCAAGCTTGCAAAAGCCAAGCTTTAAAAAGTTCTGGAACAGAATATCAGATAAGAATCTGCTTTCAGTAACACTGGCCTCAAATCCTGACACACCGCAGCGTTGAAAAAGGGGGATGTTTTTTTCCTTCTCAGCTACTTTTTCTACTGCTGTTAAGAAACCCATTTATTTCAGTAGAACAGGGCACTGCAGGACTGTAGTTTACAATAGAAAGAATTTCAGCAAACTAGTCAATTAACACAATTACAGGAAAAGAAGAAAATACCATAGGACATGGCTTGCTTAAGAGACAGTCTGAAGATATGAACACTCAAGCTCCAGCCCTAAGCTGGCAGTGAGAATACAGCCTTAGTGTTTATGGAGTAAATCTGTCATGAGATAGTACTCGGAAAAAACAGCAGAACTTCTGAGCTGTTTGGGTACTTGTGGGTAATTTTGTATGTGGTAAGATTCCTTTCTGTGATAACATCCTGAGAAGTCTCCAGCTGTAAAATGTAGTGTTCGTGCAGCAATTTGATTCTCTAAGAAATTCCACGTGGGTACGGCTCCCTGTGCGAGACAGAGACTAAGCTAAGCCTGTTCCACAGGTGTTCAGCAACTGACTCTCCCCTGCTCTGTTTTGTGTAACAGGCACGGATATGTGTGCCTGAGAAACAAAAAAGCACATTCTCCTTATATTACAGTCATATCCCAAATTTCCCAGAATTTCTGATAGTGGAATACCAGTGCTTGCCCCTCAGCTTTAACCTGTTAATATTCCTTATCCACTTTATAAAACCAGTATCTGCAATATTCTTTTGCAAATTCTATTCTGGTGTTCTGGTATTCTTTTGCTTTGCAGAGGCTGTAGAGAGGAGGGTGCAATCTCAACCCTATAGAGGTACAGAAAAATTCGCTTTGTAATGAAATATAGTCGAGCATAATGGAGTCAGAGCAGTTTAAGCAGTGATGGCTCCTTGACTGAAATGTGGACACCAGTGAGGTGCATTCCAAGCATCTTGCCATCTCAAATGCTAAGGTTAAAGAAAGTATTTCAACTGAGTCCATGTTACTTTGCATTGCACACATGGATGTAGTCAGTTACCCCATTTCATGTGAGAATTTGAGGCCGTCTGTTCTGCCTCCATCACTGTCCAGCTCTGCTTTGATTATGTACAAAAGTTTTCTCAATATCCAACTTCTTTAAACTTGGGATGTATCAGCAACTCTGAGCAAGGGGTTTAGGTTCCAGCAGATATTAAAAAACTTAAAACTAGTTTTATTTTGTCTTCCCTTCTCTCTTTTTTTTTTGTGTCTTGTAGCTTTGCCATGGGCTGGGATATGAATAATTCCACTGATTACTGGATTGAGGATGAGGAGCATGATCTCAACTCCGTTATAGATTACAATACATATGAGCTTCTCTGCGAAAAAAGTGATGTGAGAAATTTCAGTAAATTATTCCTCCCTGTGTTCTATGCATTGGCTTTCACTGTTGGAGTGGCTGGAAATTCATTAGTGGTTGCAATTTATGCCTATTGCAAGAAACCAAAGACCAAGACGGATGTGTACATCATGCATCTAGCCATTGCTGATTTGCTCTTGCTCTTCACACTCCCTTTTTGGGCTGCAAATGCAGTGCAGGGATGGGAACTCGGAAACGCTATGTGCAAGCTCACTTCTTCCCTGTACACCATGAATTTCAGCTCTAGCATGCTGTTCCTGGCCTGTATCAGTGTGGATAGATACAGGGCCACTTCTGAATCCCGGGGTCACAGAAGAGTTGGGAAACACTGCAGTGTTACCTGTATCTGTGTCTGGCTGTCTGCCATTTTCCTCAGCATCCCTGAACTGATATTTAATCAAGTCAAGAAACACAATGACAGGAACGAATGCCTTCCCATATTTCCAATGAACATGGAAACAGTCTTGAAAGCAACCATTCAAATCCTAGAAATTATCCTGGAATTTGTGCTTCCTTTCCTAGTAATGCTGGTATGCTACTCAGCCACTGCTCGAGCAATCTTCAGATCTGCAAATGCTAAAAAATCTAGACCATTCATGGTTCTGCTGGCAGTAGTGGCTACTTTCATCATTACCCAGCTACCTTACAACATTGTCAAGTTCTGGCGAGCCATAGATATCATCTACATGTTGATTACTGACTGCGATGTAAGCAAAACCATAGACGTTGCACTCCAGGTCACCAAGAGCATAGCTTTGTTTCACACCTGCCTGAACCCTCTTCTCTATGCCTTTCTGGGTGCCTCTTTCAAAATGCATATTGCGAAAATTGCAAAAAATTATGGATACTGGAGAAGACAACAACAGAATGGAAGACCTGAAGAAATTTCTATGAATTTTGAAGAACATACTGAAGAAACAATTAGTTTCACTATATAGACTCTCCATTCCTTTAATTATCTTATGTAACCAAGGGAATCATTTACTAATCTCAGCAACTGTTTCTCTGCAAGTCAACTTTCAGATTAATTTCTGAATCTGCAGACTAGCCAAGACACTACAGTGCAGTTCAAAGTGGAACACGTTTAGCAAAATTAAGCATCAGGCAAGAACTCAATACTGAAATCCCTAGAAACAACTAAAAGTATTTACCAAAAAACCCAAATAAATTAAACAAAAAAACATTCAAACAAACAAAAAAACAACAAAAACACACCAAAACCCCACAACAAAACCCAAACACCTAAAAACCCCCCACATTTAAATTTGAAAGGATCACAGTACTAGGCAATTAAATAGATGTGTAGTGAACGATCTGTGTATGTCTAAACATAATTAAGTTAGAAAAATAAACCATCCTCAATAAAACAGCAGTGCGGGAACTTTCGTACCAGAAGTTCATAATCTTTTTTTTTTTTCTCCAACTATTTAGTAAAACTTTAGAACATTTGCCTCCTGAGTAGTTTTTTTCCTCAGCTATCACTCCACAGATACCCTTGCAGCTTGAAACGAGCTGTCAGTTAATGGCTGAGAACTGAGACAGACATGAGGGGGGAGAAAGCCATTCTCTGTATTTCCACATATGGACAACATACTCCACAAAACACAGTAAGTCCTTCTCTGTATCTACAAGAAATGACCTTTCACCTCTCCTTTTCTGCTCAACTTCAACAAGCCCAGTGCCCTATGGGAGGCACACTCTAGATGTCTGTAAATGTCAAGTGTAAATGCCAAAATAGTGTAGGCAAAGCATTAGCAGAAATGTAAGAAAAAGTTAAGTTAATCTTCATATATAGGGCCTGGAATTTCTAGTCAGGGTTTGTAAAATGAATCAAACACTGCAATAACAGTATCTGCTAAAATATATGGAGATACAATAAAATAAAATAATATAAAACGTGTACTGGCTGTCATTCATATCTTTATGCTTGTTTTGTTTTAGTAGGTATTGATATCTCTCATCCTAGGCATTTATCAACCAGCAAAGTCTAGAGGCCTTGCATGATGAATGAGAGAGGTTCTGATTCCATATGGAGCTCATGGTTGGGTGGGATTTACATTTTTCACATAAAAGGTACCAGAGCTGTCCCCCTGCCACAGTGTTGGAGAGAATTCCAGGAGAACAGCAGTTTTCCATCACTCTCTGGAAGCATTTCAAATATATTGACACGTTACCTTTCAAAATGAAACAAGTGGTATCACAGCATACTGTCCCTTCAAATATCCCACAGCTCTGACAAAATGCCTGATCTACAGCTTATGAAAGCCAACAAGAATCTCTCACTTTTGGACACTGTTCCTAGTTACACAATTATGGACTGGAAGAAATAGCTCTAAAATGACAGACAAGAAACAACAGTAGCATAAACAAGACACAAGCCTCTGCTCTCTGCTTGGACAACAAAAGCTTAGAGAATTTCTGCCTAGTATCTTGAGAGATATTAGGGCATGAACGGGTCAGAGGTGCTTGACAGATGGTCTACATATCTGCTATAAATCTAACATGTTTAAGCCATGCTGGATTTATTGTAGATGGGCAAAGCACCCATGCAGACCACAGTAAGAAACTCTAGGTCTTCCATGAAGCAATATACTCCTTGCATGTGTGATTTATGATTTGTCTTCACAAACCCAGAGTGGTTGCAGCCTGTCAGGCTTCTGGAATTCCCACTCAGAGTAAAAAAAAAGAAAAAAACAACACAAAAAAAACCCAACAAAACCAAACTAAAAGCCAAACTAAACCAAAAAACCCAACCAGGCAGAAAAGGAGACTGACTGAGGCAAACCTCCACATATGTGTTTCTCAGTCTTCTTGAAACTGCAGTGCCTTTTTGTGAGTCTATCTTTAAGCAAATCTGACCGTCCTAATAATTTTTATTAGAAAAAAGACAAACGGACTCATGCTTACTCTCCTGTTTATTCTCCTTTTTATACTTCACATAACTAACTTTATTAATAATATTTTGTGTGTGTGACTTCCTACAGACTTTCCCATTACTTCCTTAGGAACTGCAATGCACAGTTGAGATACTGATCCAGAGCAAGGGTGGCAGTCACCAGTTAAGTGACACTCAGGTCAAGCGAGTCAGGCCAGAGACAAGATACCATGCCTGCTTTTGCTGTCAGTTTTAAAGCACTAGAAAAGGGGGAGGGCCCTATCTTCTGGTGAGTCTAGGTACTGCACAACCATGTATAAGTAGGTAGCTGCCACAGTCAAAGGTATATATATAAAACACTCAAGGTTCACTCCAGTTAGCAACTTGGTTTATGTAACTGGCTTCCAAACTCCCAGGAAAAGATGATTCTCCCCTTTTTGTCAGGTATGTTTTAGTAAAAAAGTAATGGTACCATGATATCAAGGACATGTACCACTGATTTTTTCTGGCAAGTAGAGTATAAGCAAAGTACCTGTAAGTCAGTCCAACAGCATCACAGGCTTGTTTAAAAAGCAGCCAAATTTTACTCTAACTACACAGTATACTCAAACCTCACATGCAAGCTGCCAAAGACAGCTTCACAAAAAAAAAGAGTTTAAAGGCTACAGCGATAAAAATGGAAGTTACCTGATGGAAAGAGGTGACATTTTATTCAGGGTTTCCATACTCACCACTGCTCCACCACTTCTTGCCATTGATCACATAACTGTTTCCATCTCGCTCGATGCTGCATTGCATATTGGTGGCATCACTTGAAGCGACATCAGGTTCTGTGTTAAAGGAAATACAACAAAACAACCACTGGGTTAAATATACAGGTAGTACTACTACCACAAATATAGGGAACTAGAAATACTATATTGACAGTAACACTGTTTTGCTCCCAGCAGAAAAGCTGTTTTTAGAACCTTGCTCTGCTGGTGGTCAAAGGCTTCCTATTTTCTTCACGGCCAGTTTACCCCTTCTTAGGCTCAGACTACTCTTTATAGTCAACAGCCTCCTTCCTTCCCTGATGTTTTTAAATCCTTCCCCCTTCCAATGTACCTACACGTATCAGTCGTATCTCTCCTCAGCCTTTTTTTCCCTTGGACTTTTCTCAAGTGAAAATGGAGAGATTTAAACTACTTTTGCTATGGTTTATGAAATAAGTTACACTAAGCAGCTGCCAGCAAAATGTCATCAATTATGGCTTGCAACAGGAAAGATTCCTCCCCACTCCTTTCACTATTATCTTCTTTTATAGGACATCTTTAGAGCACAACCATCTCTTTCCTCTTGGTGAACACAGCGAAACAGAATTTACAAAATAAGGGTCCAGCTCTGCAAGACTGAGTTCTCTAAACTCCTGCTGACACAGTGTGGGAAAACAGATGTCTTAATTCTTTCAGAGTCATTGCAACAAAAAGAATGAAAGCTAATCAGCATGCTTTCCTCCTACAAAGGAATGCAAGCCAGTTATCTTACACGCAGCCTTGGGCAAGAGTGAAGGCTAATTTACTGCACTTATCTTACACCCGACAAGGGGTAGGGGTGGAAGGAATGATCCATTCACTTCGTCTGTACTGAGCACTGGGTTTTTACCCACCCCTCTCTTAATAAGCATCATTAGCCTGCTAAGAACCAATCAGCACACAATTTATGACCAAGTCCCACCTAATCAATAGGTATAAAATTAGTTTTTAGAATCCTTTTTTTTTTCCGAGAAAAATAGCTCCAACTATCTGTATGGGCTGATGGGCCTGAATCCTCTCTTCTCCCTCAAACAGGGCACCTCTTTGATAAGACTCTGACTCTGTTGGATGTTAACTCGGGAATTACTAACTCAAGCTTGAATGTTGGCAGTAAGTGTATTTATCAACAGCAATTCTGAACTTGTATCTGTCACCTCACTGATTTATCTACCTCTACAACTTTGCAAATCTGTCCCACTGGAAGTCCTGGGCAGGACTGTGCAACAAGCAAACACTGATAAGTAAATTAACTATCATTTAAACTTGGCAAAACAGTCTCAGTGAAAGTTCTTGGTGGGGCTCTGAGAAAGGCAAACGTTGATTCTAATAGGTGTCTGCACACACACAATCCTTCAGACATAAAGCCCTGACCAAGTCTGGGACTAGGACTGGATCCAGCCACACCTAGACTTCTCTCTGAAAAGTTTAGAAAGCAAGGGGGTCCTTTCTGAACCTTGTAACTCAACAGCAGGGCCTTCCTCAGCCACCCTAAAGACTCACACCCTTTACACAACACCCAGGAAGATCAAGATTTTTACATAATATGTTCAAAAGCTACCTTCCTAAACCAACAGCCAGGCCTTCCACAGATGCTGAATGTTACAAGCTTTCAAGAGCCAAAATGAGTGTAGTGTTGAGCTGCAGACATAAAGGAAGGGCATCATATGTTTTGCAAGCAATCTTCATGTCATGTCTTAAAACCTCTACCTAGCCCATACTGCAAAACTACACAACTTTAATCACAATAATCATACTTGTACCTACATATACGTTTCTAGAGAGCCCCGTAGCACAGTACAAAAAGGGTAAGTTCTATTGTAAATCTGGTTGGTACAATAAAGTGTATTTTACTAGTACTAAAAATAAATTGAAAATATATGGAAAGCAAATACTAATTATTGTAACCCTGAAAAAAGGTAGCTATCAGGGAGGGGCAGCAAGGATGCTTCACTTTGTACTCACACCTCATACATGATTTCACATTCAAACACGTTCACAGTGGAAGTTTCTGTATTAATTCATTAACACATGAAAGCTTGTAATTTTGTATTTTGTGCATTTGCCACATGAAATTTCTACCAGTTGTCTCTAACTTTCTTTTGGAGAAAAATTTACCTGTCATGCAGAAGCAAGAACTAATCTTCCCTTCTAGGAGAGGCTCCAGCCACTCTTTCTTTTGCTCTTCAGTCCCATACATGTGTAGGACCTCCATGTTTCCAGTGTCTAAAAGAAATCGGCACTCATGTTTACTTCTCAAAACACACAACTCTTAAGATACAAGATGCCCAACTTTCTGATGCTCTCAGCATTGTAGTTACAGGACAGGGCTGCTAACCTGGTGCATGACAGTTGAAAACCTCAGGAGCAAAGAGGCATTTCCCTGTCTCCTCAGCTATTAGCGCGTAGTCAAGCTGGCTGAGGCCACTGACATCTGGGAGAAAAAGGTTCCACAGACCTTCTGCTTTGGCCATTTCCTGTTGAAAGAATCAACAGGGAAAAACATTAGCAAGAAATCTCTAAAAAAACCCCCAACACTTAAATTTTGGCTTGCTGTCCAATTGCTTCCTTCCAGCCTAACATACTGTCCAATATATCTGATGACATTTTTCAACAGCTATTTTCAATAGGTACAGTCTTTATCTTAAAGTGCAGACATATCCTTCACAGAACTCACTTTTCGCTTATCTCCTGTCTCACATCGGTCACCTCCTTTTGCACACTTCCTTCTTCCTTTCCTTTCACTGTTCCTCACCCTGTTTCTTTCCATGCAGAGTACCTTCTCCAGCAGGATACAACAAATATTCTTATGCTCTGTGTCAGTGCCTGTTTCTTTCTTCTCTAGAGAGCTCAAAAAATATTCATTATCTCATACCTTCAGTCTCTCAAGCAGAGGTGGTTTCTTCCATTTTTCCTCAGTATTTCCATGTCCAGCATAATATTTCATTATTTCCTTAGAGAAACAATTAAAAAGATGCTGCTTAAATTGAGAATACATGTAACAGACAAGTAACAATATGGTGTTTTTTCCACCCTAAGAAACCCATACAAAAAATATTCAACACAAGTTTTTATTATATAGTTAGTTGCACTTTAAAATATAATGGAAAATCAAACTGCAATCTATTACTTTTGCAAGACTTTAATGCATCATGGAGACGACCCCAATCAGTACCTTATTTCCTAAGAGGAACTTATTTGAGGTGGTTTAAAGTATCCAGTGATGATGGTAGAAGGTCAGTGGTCTCTGATGATACAAGCAACTGTTGCCAACAGTACACACAAGAGGCATGAACCCAAAAGTAAAACAACAAGTAAAAGCCTGATGTACTGACACTTAAGATTCAGGTTTTCCATCACAACGGTCAGATATATAAGACAGTAAGGTATTTTTCTTTAACTGAGAAAAAGCCCACAAAGAATATAGTTTTCCAGTCAAAATAATTAATTAACAGATTATATAAGAAGTCATTTCGAGCACCAGTGATTAGTGCTAAGTAAAACTGTGTATTCAGTAGTCCTAGTATTTCACAAGCATGTTTTAGTGAGGCACCGCACTTCAAAGCTGGCCCAGAAATAGTTTTACAAGAAATAAAAGTAGTGCCCTCTTCTGGAAATCACACAATAAGACAAATTCCAAAGTAGAACTTACAGGTCTTGATTGACAATCCCTGTTATCAGAAATAACTGAGAAGCACAACACTACTAATTTGCAAAATCTGCATGGCTATTTGTGGTTCATTTGACTTTAAAGCAAGTACTTTAATTGTTGCAAGGCTTCCTTGGAAAATGCAAAACTAGTTACAGACTGACTGTTAAGAAACTTTGCATATCAAGAGATTCTGTTGTCAGTCCTTCCCTGTGATAAGCAGATGCATTCATAAATCTTTTAGATCAATGTTATGTGTCTGGCTGAAAAAAAAAAAAAAAAAAAAAAGAGAAAAAAAACCCAAAAAACCCAATTCTGCAACAAAAGTCATTTGTGCTTCCATGAGGTTAAAAGCTGAATCAACTTTTTAAGTGGAAAATTTCTACCTCCCTAGGTACTTTACTAAGAAGTAAAATGCTTAATCTCATTTTCCTTTCCACTAATTAGAGACTTGTATGGATGTTTTATCATCTTATTTCAATCCTTCACTGTTATTAGAGACATTCAGAAATAAGGCTACATTGATATATTACAGAATCCCATTTTTTGTCACAGAAATCACACCTTAAAAATTAAGGCAAGAAACAGAAACATTAAACTTTGTACACTGGTTAAAACCAGCAGCTTCCATTTTCAAATTGAGCATCTTTCCATTTAGTATGTAAGAGTTCTAGGTTAGTGCTAAAAGTATTTAGAATAATCAAATAATGGAATGGTTTGGGTTGGAAGGGACCATAAAGATGATCCAGTTGCAACACCCCTGCCATGGGCAGGGACACCTTCCACTGGACTAGGTTGTACAAATTGTGGCAAATAGTTTTTAAAAGTAACTTTTTTTAAAAAAGAGCAGTTCTTAAAGTTTAAAAAGGAACTCTTAGCTTTCCTTCAAGATGCAGACAACATTTTCATTCTGCAAAAAAGTGAATGCAGACTGCAATGATTCCTGTTAATGTTTTGCAAACATAACTGGATGAAAATAAGGCTGTTTAAAAAAAAAAAATAGGAGGAAATTACTTCTACACATAATTTTACATCTTTATAAACTCTAGCCATAAAATGTTCATTTACTAAAAGCTTTTACCTTCTCAGCTGGATATATGTGCTGTTTCATGAACTGCTTGACCTTCAGCAAAGTTTCTTGACCTTTCCTACTTTGATGGAACAGCTCTCCAGAATTTCTGTGATGTGTGCTGCTGAAAGATGACCTGGAGAAGATTCAATGCAATAACAAGTAAGACCAGATTTTCCCCTCATAATAATGTAAGTTGCCTTATACAGATATTTAAATAAGTTAAGTCATTGTAAAAGCTTTGACTTGCCTTCGACCAATAGTTTAGACCACTCTTACCTTTTTGAGAGCTCTAACCCTCTCTCTGCCAAAGGCTTCACAATCTTAGCAAATTCATGACTACTCTCTGCAGAAGCATTTCCAATGAGGTATCTAGCATATACACCCTAAAATGAAAAGAAAGGCATATATGATATTATTACGCCCTTAAATTGCCTCTTTAATAGATCAGTGATTTCTTCAACTATGAAAGTAACACTTAAATGCACATATTCTTAAAAGAATAGCACCCAGACAGGTATTACTGGGATACGTTGCTTTTAGTCCATATCTGATATAATGGAGATGCTTGGTTAACAAAAGCAAAAAAAACCCCATACCCCAGCTAAACCAAACTAAAGGCAAATTACAAAAAAAAAGTAAAGAAAAATAAAAAAAGAAATGTCTGCACATGATACTGCAAGCAGATGCAGTGTCTGTCCCTTAAGCCTGTCCCCCAGCCTGTCCCGTAAGCCAAGTGACTATCCATAACTAAATTAACTGCCTGCATACACACTCTTGCTCCAAATTAATACCAGGTAGCTCATCCCCCATTTGGTATGCTGATCTCATTAAAACATATCTATGTCCTGCAATGGCTGAATATCTTATTAAACAGTTAATTCTGTTAATAATGAATCAACGAAACTTATTTTCTCTCAAGATTGGCCTCCTATGCTGATAATAAGCTGAGTTCACAACACATCCTTTTTCATCTGTGCTTGGCACTACCAGGATCTTACTATGTATCCTGCTCTCTACTTCCATAAGTGCTGCAGGAACTCAGGAAGATCTCTGTTTCTTTAAAATAAAATTAGCCAGAGAGTGCAAAAAGGTAATGACAAAATTGCCTGCATGCTGGAATATCAACAAGAAAAATCCACACGTTTGTATTTTCTTTGGTTTTAGCCTACTTTCCTAAGAAGTTAATGATTTCTAATGCAAGTTACTTTATGTAGCAAGAATTCTATCTTAGAGAGTTATCAGTCATAAGCATCTAAGATAATGCTTCTAAAGGAACAAACTGAAATACAATGGTTCTAGCTATTTTTAAGTATTATTCATATTTTGAACACGTATTACCAACTACAAATACTCGTAACAAAAATATGTGACATTTCAGCAAATGTGAGTGTAATACCTGGGATATTGCTGCCATTTTAAAACATGACAAAGCAAGAAAAAAGTTCAAGTTGGATAAAGTAGTGCTAATACCCCGGCAGCGGCAGTAAACGGAAACCAGTTCTTCAAATGAAGGAGTTTCTACAAAAAAAAAACAACATAATATTTTAGAATACTCAACATTTTCTATGTTTTTTTTTTCCCCCCACCTTATTCTTCAAACATTTGATCAGCTTTTCAGTTTTCTGAGATATTCCACTTACATAGTAAAAACCATGACTTATCATTTCTCACTTTCTCATTTACCATTGAAGTGTGATACGGAGAGCCAAAAGGAAATTGGGAGTTCCAGAAATTCAGAATTCCAGAAAAGCATAACACTTCCTACTGCCCCTTGCCTCCACTCCAATCAGAAAACTAATTTCACCACTGGGGGGGAATGTTCTTTGTTTGTTTGTTGTTAAGAAGTGATAAATTTACATGTAAATTGCCATTTTCTTCTGTTTGTTACCTCTAAGAAATGTTCAAAACAAACTTTTACAGAACTAGCATACTGAGGCTAAAACACAGCTTGTTAAAACAGGACTATCTTAAACTTCATTATCAACATGTTTCCTACAATGAAGAAAACTATGGAAAAGTTCAAGTGTAAAAATATGTGCTTATTAATTTCACTTTTTATTCTTGTTTAGAAAGGTAACATACCAAATAGAAATCAACCCTAGAATTCATTTCAACAAAAATACTACAGTTTCATACCTATGGTGTCTTTGAAACCAAAGACAGTTCCTTGACCTAAGTCCTTTACAGATGAAGGCCAAAAGTAGCAAAGAGTGGTATATGCTAGATCTGCTAAAGGATGGCCAGCAGTTGAAAGTTCCCAGTCCAGCACTGCCAAAACACGAGCCTTAAATAAAAATAAAAACCTCAAGTGAATGCTAGAAGATAAAATTTTCCCCATCCACAAATGCACAACCCTCTTAATATCCAACAGCTTTATTTGTTTGCTACATGACTAAAATTAAAAATATGCACTGTACATGTCTACAGCAAAACCAGTTCCTTTCAGCACTATGTAAGGATCTGCAGAACATTAACAGTCACATAGAGGCAGAAACCCAGCCATTTTTCTAATGAAAATCTGTTTTAAGTCCTACATTTTTGTAGCATTCTTCCTGCAAGAGACTTCTAAACTCTTCTAGTTTTGTCTTAATTCTAAAAATGATTGAAATAAAATAACCTAAAGGGTTGACAGTTGAGGGTTTTTTTGTTTCCAGTCCAGTTACACAGATACTCATGGACAGATCATGCAATTTAAAAACTAATTTATCACAATATTGTGCGTTAACACTTACATGGGGAACTGAATTTCTTAAAACAGGACAGTCAGTGACTGCCCAGAGAGTGACATGAACCTCTGCTGCAAGACTCCTTGCAATGGTGTCTTCAGCTGGGTGAGCTGAGACTCCCCAGACTGTCATTCTGGTGAATTCTTATAATCCAGCTGGCCTGTTATCCTGAACAACCCCTCCAGCCTACTCATGATCCATGGTTACTTGAACTATGTGCAAAAGGCTTTCCTACATGGTCATTCCAGCATATATGGGAGCAGTTTCTACAGTTCTATTTAAAATTACCCATCTACAATTTGGTCAATTCTATCTACATCAACTACATCAGGAACAGCTGGGAGAGTCCCTAAGACTGCCTGAAGCAGGCATTGCAGTCCTGGCCACAAATCCCAGGCATATCTTCTGGCCACAACACAGCAAATAGCATGGAAAAAAACAATGAAAATGCAATTTTATTGATAGACAGGTAACACATATTTATTTCCACAAACTAGAAAAAAAAAAATCTTCCTTTTCCCTAAAGATGAATGAGTAACTTTCAGGGTCTCTGTGACCTACGTGTGCTCAATAACTAAGCAGCTTTGGCAGACTTTTCTTTGCTTCCACTAATATCACATATAACGTTTTCAGATCCTGTTCCAAATGCCATTATTAACTGAAGCCACACCACAGGTTTCAACAGGCTGTGGGTCAGATGCTTATTTAGTTTAATGAAGTGAGCCTTCAGTACATCTATAAGTTGCACTGAACAGGTTAAGTGTATCTACAATGTTTTGTTCCTGGACTTGGAAGTAAGGACTAGAGCTAATGAATAAATAGAGTAACTAGCTCCTGCAATGAAAACTAGGACTGTATTAGGTACCTAAACACCATACATAGAGTACAGAGAAGAGTTAAGTTCTCTGTCATTCATTTCAGATGTATCCTGCACTAAAACACCCATGTGTCTCATCACATTGTAGGACTACAAACCAAAAACTTCTAAACACGTGCAAATATGTTTCAAATACCTCTGTTGGATGGAAGATGATATTATCTATTCTAAAATCCCCATGAATCAGACTTTCTTCATCATCATCAGGAGGCAAGTTGTTCACTAACCACTCAGCCAGCTCACTCATGGCAGGAATATCTGTATGAGCAGCTGCATCATACTGCTTCTTCCAAGTTGATACCTAAAGGAATGCAAACACTTCAACAGATTTTCCAACTGATTCACAAGTTTCTCAAGAGAACAAAATTCTGAAGCACACACTTCTGGGCTTGGACTATTACCATCAATTCAGTGGACCCCAATACCTTTGCATTTACAAATGTGGGCTGTGAGATGAAAAGATGCAATGAAGACTACCTCTGTTTTCTACTTCAATCCTATTTACATAGCCTAAATCTAATATTATTTCAAAAGCAAATTAATACCATTCCCTGAGCATAGCACTAGAGGATTGGTCTGAATGTAGTAGTAACTTCATACTGTGCACAAATAATTGGACTAAGTGAAGGCATTTAATTGCTAAAATATGATGGTTACTTTTACAAATCATTAATAATTAACAACTTAGCTTGCAAATAAATCTTCAAAGACCTGACAAAACAAGAGAACTTTTTGAAGAGCTGTACCTGTCTTCTGCAGTATCCTGCTCCTCTGCCATATCCTTGGAGACCCAATGACTGTAAATCAAAGGAGTGCAACAGGGCCAAAGTTTCTATCATTGCAATATACAAAGCAGAACGCTCTCCTGGGCCCACTTCAGGCAGTGAGAGGTCTCGGAAGATGCGACCCTAGAAACATCATAAAACAGATATTTGGTGGGACGTACACATCACATGAAGAGAAGTAAAGCTATAAATTTAGGACCAAAAAAAGATGCAGTGAACCAATGCTCCCTATGCAATCAAAAACTCCTTCCTCATTTATTTTATTCCTTGCGCAGGACAGATTAAGGGATTAATCTTAATCTCAGGTCATTAGTATACTGGGTATATATTGGAAGGCAATTAAAATAACATATTCAGTAGATGACAGTTTCAATTAGAGCACTCAATCCACATATCCTCAAGCCTGAAGGTACCAGGACAAAAAAAAAAAGTTACTATATTCTCTCTAACATCTAACTTTCAAAAAAAATATCAATTAAGACCTTTGTGGGGGGGAGGAGAGGCAGGCAGAGAGAGAAGGAGAATGGGGGGGTTGTACATACAAAAAGGCAAACAATCCAAATAAATTCACTTGCATTATCCTTAAAAGCAGATTAATCCATTTAGAAGATGTGTGTGTTTTTCCATTTTCTCCTTTTAATGTTGACCCTGCCAGTAACAGATTACAAAAGAAAAAACACTCTTCTCTCCTCTAAGTTCCTCAGTCTCACTGGTTTGCATGAACATTTTTCGCTAGAAAGATTCTGCATAACAAATCAAGAAATCAGATTTTGTATTGTGTAATAGTTCATTCAACACAATCAATGTATTATTGTTGTCTAAATACCCAATGTATCTGTTAAAAACAGTGTACTGCTGTTCATCTTAGAATGGACAGACTGTAAATTTAAATCCTTAGAAATGTAAATATAATAGTAGCAAGGTTTCTCATTAAGGAACCACTTTGTTCCCGTCAAAATCAGAAATATTATCCACCTTTAATATAAGCAAATTGCTTCAAAGTCTCCATGGCTTTTACATTTTCTTAGTCTTGACTCATGATTTTTGTAGGAAGGTTAACTTCATCTCCATAAAGTCACAGATTTCTAATTTCCTAGAGAACCCGATGATCGAGTAGGATGCAATGAAAGGAAAGAGGCTCAAATTCAAATTCTCCTTCCAAAGGAAAAAAAAAGGCACGATACAGCAAACTTACACTCAGAATCACCAAAGTCTAACAGGACATCAATTCAGCACCCTCGGAGTGATGGACCACAAACAGAGCTAAGCTGTGTTTTTTCTGAAAGCAGTGCTTGAGCTGGAATCCTACTTGGTTTTCAAGGAAAGGTGACTGTATGTAGATTACTATCCTCAGTACTAAACAGGTCCCAGGATGTCCAAGGATCCAGTTTAACTTTAACCCAACTTTTCTCCCTCTGATTTATGTGTATGCTTTTCATTGAAACAGTAATAACTCATTTCAAGACATCCTTCTGAGAGCCCAAATGAGAACAAGAGGTTGAATACTGAGCTTAAAACTTCAACGAGGTAGGAAATACGTCCTGGAGAAGCTGAAATCAGTGAGAACCTCCAATAGCTAGCATTTCATAAAAATATTAGAGGATTATTTATGTTTATATCACAAGGCTTAGTAAATGCTGAATAAGGCTCAAACAGAAAGGTTTTAAACCATTTAAAACCAGCTTTGTGGTAGGGAGGAGAAAGAAAATCTCTCACACTGGAGGACTAACCTGCACATGCTGCATCACATAAAATTCTGTTCCAATGACAGAAACGTCACTGCAATATAACAGGGGCTCAGGCACTGGAAATCCAGCTGAAAATAAGGCTTTCTGCACACGATATTCTCTATCAACCTGAAGAAGACACAGAACTTAAGTTCAATGAAAAACTTTCAAACATAAATGGGTACAATGAATGACAATGTATCCTCTTAAATGTTTAAGTATAGCACAGAAAACTGGAAATGATCCAGCAATTCACTGCATTTCTAGACACATTCAACAATGTGCAGCACCATCATGTATAGGACTTACTCACCTGCAACACAAAGTGCTTGGAGCTTGCTGAAGAATGTTATTTACCTTGTGAGCTCTAGGTAGAAGAGGGCCATGGGGCTTCTTCCTGAGCACATAAGCCTGCCCACCCTTCTGAAGATAAAAGGTTGGATTTGACTGGCCTGAGCTACAAAGAGAAAGATTATAATTATTTACAAATTTAAGTACTTAAAAATTTGCAAACTTTTATCAGATATCATGCAAAATGCACTATGACTTGGCCTGAACAACATGGCAAGACAGAGGAAAGGGCTTTTCTCAAAAGTTGTTGTTTGTTGTTTTTTTTTCAAATATAGTCTTACAAGGATGCAAGCATTAGCCTACAAAAACAGAAGTCAGAAGTTCTATTTCTACCTATAAGAAGATGCCTTTTTTAACTGCAGAGAGGTCACAGATACTCAATTTGTTCTCCTGTGAAATGGAGACAGCATTTTACCACTCCTGCCTGAAGAGACATCATTCATGTTTTCAAGGTACACAGCAGATACTAACTTTGAATCTTTCTGATTTGGAGGAAATTAAACCGAGGAGAATTCACACTAGCCCGCAATTGCATTTGTCCTTTGGCAATATGTATTTTAAACAAGGTAAGCACAGAGAAAGCTCTTCAAAAAACTGATAAATTCTAGCACCAAGCACCACTGTATGCTAGCCTGATCAGCATATACATATGCTATACTTAAGCAGTGACAAAGAATTACAGAAATTAGACATTTATATTACACACGTGTGTAAAAGAGAATTTTAACCTAGTTAAAAACCCTTCATAAAACCTTGTCCCTTTCACCCCAATCAAGCCCATAGATCCCTTTTTTCTTTAAGGCTCTGTGCTAATCTACATGCCTTCCTCTCCTCATTCTGGATCATTTTTAAGATGCATTTTGAACTAGTCCAATAAAAGATTAGACAACTATCAGAAAATCATAATCAAGTGAACTTTTGCCTTTATGCTCCCCATGGCATTTCCATTCTCCCTGAGGCAGGGCATAGTCTGCAATATAGTTTAACCTGTGTACTGGACACACAGATACTCTGCCTGGCACAACAGCAATTTAGATTGGTCAAAGCCTTGAAATGCAAATACAACACAAACAAAATAGCAAAATGCTGGCAATATTTTAGCAGATTTTACTATTAGGTACTCTCCTGAGGTCCCTCCTAAAGTCTCCTTAATTGAAGGACATACAAGGATGAGAGTACAGTTAGCTCCTAATTTAAGGTCCCACAGTCACACCACTAATTTTCTGAATGCAAAGGAACTAGATGCTCTGTGTGCAACGGTGGCTTTGGAGCCTGGGTGTAGCACCTCCCTGGCACAACGTGTTGCTCTCAGGGCATTTGTTAATCTACGCACCGTGTTACGCTGTCCTCATGGATTTGCTCACCTGCCAATTGCCTAAGACTTTAAAAACTGCTTTCTTAAGGCAGGTACATGCTACTGAACCTTATTATTTGCTGTGCAAATGAAAAGCAATCAGATAAATCGAGATTTATGAGCAGGCAATAAAACAATGGTGCGCATACTCCACCAGAGCACACCATGGAGGGCCAAATGTATGTTTTTCTGAGGACGGCGCGCAGTCCACCTGGCACACCGCCTCTCTGTGGGCGGCGACAGGGTCTGCCTGTGCCAAAGGTCACCTTTGTCGCCACCACGAACTTTGATTTCTCCAGCCGTTCAAGGGACAAGCTGTTGCCTCGATGGCCGCTGTCTGCCATCACCAGGGCGCACAGCCCTGGCTCTGCCCACCTTTCCTGTCAGACTGCGAGCAAAGCCGGCGACCTCTTTCCTCAGCTTACAAAACCAGACTTTGGACCCACGCCCTGGCTCTGCGCCTCAGGGCGCCCCACGGGCGAG
The DNA here is from genome assembly GCA_020745705.1 of Hemiprocne comata. Classification (NCBI taxonomy): domain Eukaryota; kingdom Metazoa; phylum Chordata; class Aves; order Apodiformes; family Apodidae; genus Hemiprocne; species Hemiprocne comata. The sequence continues at coordinate 46,786,811 of CM036587.1, forward strand.
GGCCCGTGTCAACACCCGTGGAGGTCGCCGCCCGCCCCACACAGGCGGCCTGGGGGCGGGAGAGCGGCCCACCATTTACCTGTACTGTCTGACAGCCAGAGGCCCCGCGGGCTGCCGAGGGAAGCCGGGCAGGTGGCTGGCCAGGTATCGCTCCAAGCTGCCCTGGTCGAAGCGGTGCTGCCGCCGCACCTCGCTGGTCCCCGGCTCCGCCGCCATGCCCCGCTGCGCCGACCGCGTACGCCCCGCACCCGCCCACCGCTACGCTGCTGACTGAGAAGCCTCGCCCCGCCCGGTCCGGCCCGGCTAACCAGCGGCTGCTTGGTCCGTCAAGGAAAGCGGTCCCCGGCGCCGCGCCAGAGGTGCTCTCGGAGCCGGATGGCTTCTCCTGAAGGAAAGCTGCTCCTGGGAGGTGGTCACCGCCCCTGCTGGCACCTTTCCTGAATCACTGTCAGAGCCCCCCCGTGCCCCGCTGTCGGGTGGCAGGAGACCCCCCTCTCCCCGAGATGGGAACGCTCTCTGAGGCGTCGGCGCACGCAGGGGACTGCGCTCGCAGCCGCTCCCGGAAGCTGCCTCAGACGGGGAGACGTGTCGCTGGTGCTGCCATGGAGGAGGCGAGCCGGCTGGAGCAGCTGGAGCGGCGTGTGCGGGAGCTGGAGGAGCAGCTGGCCCGGGAGAAGGGCGGGCGGGGGAAGCCGCGGGCCCGCATCGAGATCATGAGTCCGGAGGTGACGGACTCTAACCCCTACAGGTGCGGCCGGGGATGAGGGGCTGCAGACGGGCGTTCCGCCTCACGGCGGGGAGTGTTTTGGGGTGGGAAGGTTACACCTACAGGGGCTGGGTTATGGGGAGAGGGCCAGGACTGAGCCATGGGGAGTAGTGTAGCCATGGAGTCGGGGTGTAGGGGAACGGGGAAGAGGAAGGACTGTGGGGTCCGAGGCCGTGGGGTGGAACTGTGGGCCTTGGTAAAAGGGAAAAAAGGCTTGTGGATGTGGGCTTGCCCAGATAGGGGTCAGAGGGATGGGGCTGGATGTGCTGAGGAGGGTGTCAGGGCAGTACTGAAGGTAGGCCCTCTGTGGGGAGGAGGGAAGGGAGAGAGGTCTCAAATTTGTCACCTGACTGGTTCGAGGAGTGTATATTTATTTGGCTTATTTTGTATTATCTTGCTGTGGAGTACAGGGGGGGGAGAGAGAGATGGAGAGAGAGAGGAAACTCAGCTAAGTTGCCAATAAATGTGACAGGTGTTGGTGTTACATGAGTTCTTATTCTAGTTCCTCTAACTTTTGGAGTTTAGTTTAAAGAGGTCTTGAGCATCTGGGACCCCTTCTAATGATCAGCAGTTCTGGAAATCTGATGCATTATTTTTTTCAAGATTAATTGCTTTAATACAGTCTAATACTTGTACTTTCATTGATACTGTAAATGAAAAAAAAATGTAATAGCGGGATAAAATGTTACTTCAAAATTATTCCAGTTATCCTCACAACCTGATTAGTTTTTTTAATGTTGTCTTTGAGTTAATCTAATCAAATAGATCAGAAAACAGTGGAAGAGTATTCACTGCCTGTTTCCATATGGTTCATTACAGAGAAGAGTCACAGAGTGGTTGGAGTTGGAAGGGACCTCTGAAGATCATCTAGTCCAACCCCCCTAAGTATAGGCTTTCATTCTATAAATCCAGGATTCGTTTACAAAAACAGCTGTGGGTCCTCCTGGTTTTGTTGATGTTACTCATATACCAACTGAGTAAATACATGAGTTTCTGCAGAGTTAGTACTCCATTGCTGTTGCTAACAGGAAAGCATCTACTAACCCATTTAGACTGCAGCTGGTAGTCACAACTGCAGTGAAAACAGCAGGCTTGAGTTTGGTGTTTGGTGGGGTTATTTTGAAAGCAAAAGTGATTTGAAGTATCTGGAAAAGCAAAATTGCCAGTAGAAATGTAGACAGCACTTTCCTGTGTAATGTTGCTGTTTTTCTTTGTAGTCGCTTGATGGCATTGAAAAGAATGGGAATTGTCAAAGACTATGAGGTAGGAATCTACCTGCATTAAAACAGCCTTGCATGTTTTCCCTGAGGGAACCACTTTCGGTATACTGATCTCTATTTTAATTCTTTCTACAGAAAATCCGTACCTTTACAGTTGCAGTAGTGGGTGTAGGTGGAGTTGGCAGTGTGACTGCTGAAATGTTGGCAAGATGTGGCATTGGTAAGGTAATGAGAGTTTTCTTCTTCTACTTCCTTATAGTAGATGGTCCAGTCACCTTCATAAAGAGTTAAATTTGATTTCACTCAGTTGATTTTGCCCAAATAAAAAAGTACTATGAAGGAAGTGCTCCAGAACAGCACTTGTGTAAACATCACAAATGAAGAGTCTGTATTTTTCTTATACGGTTAAAATTGATTTACTTGGGCCCTAATCCTGTATCATGTGGATGATTCTTGTCTGGATGCTTGCCATCTCCTTGATCCTATATGAGCCCATCTATCTGACCTTCATACTGGATTATTGGAGAAGGTAAACCAAATAAAGAAAAAGGAGATGGTAACTCTAACAGAAGGTTGTCTTATGAGAACAAGTTGATATTGATGAAATAGAAATGGGGTAGGTGTCAAAGAGATTTTTATCACAACTGTTAGTTTGTCATGTGGCAGACTTAGAGATAAAAAATTAGCAGCAGTTAAAAATAATTTGATGTGAGTATAGATAACAAGAACCTCCAGAGTTAATAAAATAGTATTTTTCTTTAAAGAAGGAATTTGGGGAATAGCTTAGGTGTTTGTATTTCCAGGCAAAACCTGGCTGTTTACTCTTGGAACTTTAAAGAAACATCACAATACAGAAGTGATGCAGATTTTTATTGCAAAGTTTATTCCCCCTTCCTCTGAAAGAGGATTTCCTGATAACAAGCATTTTAGACATTGAAAAGGACGATGGACAGTTGATTCAGAATTTTATAATCATCAACATGTCTGTGTATTGTATAGGTATTTTAACAGAATTGTTTTTAAGAACTACATGTCAAGACAATGGAAAGAAACAACACATTTCTTAGTTAATGCTATAACAGCAAGCAGGAATATGGTAACAGAGTTGATAGTGTTCGTGTAGATAATCTGTTGAAAATTCTCAGTGTAGATAAAATGAACAGATTGCTTTTTATTGAGAGTGGTTTTCATGACTTAACAAATCAGCTTCTGGTGAACAGCAGTTAGAATTCAGTCTTTCAGGTCCTTATAATGTTGGTAGCTTTTGTATGTGAACTGAATGGGACTGTGGGAGTGGGGAGGGATGTTTGTTTGGGGGGTTTGGTTGTTGGTTTTGGAATGAGTTTTTTGTTGTTTAAAATGCCTTGCCATAGTGCTCTGGTTGCAGAGTCTTTGGAGATTCACATACATTAATACAATTTTTATTATAGCTGCTTCTGTTTGATTATGACAAAGTGGAACTGGCAAACATGAACAGACTCTTCTTCCAACCTCATCAAGCTGGATTAAGTAAAGTGCAAGCAGCAGAGCATACTTTGAGGTATAACTTAGAGAAGTGGGATCACAATGTATTTACCCAGGATGCTGCTCCAGAAAATCGATGTTTCACTCTTAATCACTTGCAAAGTAGCATGACCTAATTTGGAAATTTGAGTATGAAATAGTTGTGGGGATGATTGATACTTCAAGACATTTTTGTACTGCCTAAAACCTTACTGTGAGTCTACTTTTTAAGTATAGCTAATTTTGCTCAGAAATTTGGTATAAACTATGCCACTTCAGTGTGTTGTGGTTGTGTTTTTTTTTCTCATCTAATCTGTTAATTTTTGACAAATATGGGCATATTCTAGACTTCAGACTGGAAGCTTAAGACAGTAGCAACACTTGTGAAGTTAGGGAGTAGTATATAAGTTACTGTATTTATTAACATTGACTTATTTCCTCCATAAGGAATATTAATCCTGATGTTCAATTTGAAGTACATAACTACAACATCACAACACTGGACAACTTTGAACACTTCATGGATAGAATAAGGTAAAATCTCTCAGCAAAAGCGTATCACCAACTTCTGCTGATTTCTGGTTCTATAAAGCCTCACATTTTTATTGTCGGGTAGGTTTTTTTTTTTTTAATTTATTGACTTCCAATTGAAAACCAATGGGAAATATGTGTATATGAAGACATTCCTGCCTAGACCTCTTCTGAAGAGTTGGCATTTATTTTTACCATTACAGAGTTACATAGTTTTATTTTATATTAATGCATCTTTAGATTTCCAACCAAAGCTTCAGGTCTTACAGGCTTTTGCCATTATAGAAAACAGAACATATTTTGGCTGCTCTGAAGTAGTTTCAGGTATGCTTTATAGAGCAAAGAAAGAAGATAGTTATTAGTGGATCTCATGGAGAAGTTCTGAAATAACTTTTCCCATTTGCACTGTACAAAGAGACAATTCACCAATATACTGTATAAGACTTGTTTTAACCTAAAATGCCCATATATTTAAATCCCAGCTTCAGCATGCTGTTGTTTTGTTGGAAATACATTTCCCACGTGCTTCTGTACTCTAAAGCAGCATGTTGATTGCCACATTGGTGTGTTGTTCTGCCAGCAGTTTCATGCAAGCTTCTGATCCTCATTTCAGTAACGGTGCACTGGAGGAAGGGAAGCCTGTTGACCTTGTTCTAAGCTGTGTGGACAACTTTGAAGCTCGCATGGCAATTAACACGGTAAGGCCATCAGAGGCATGAGCTTGTGGAAGTCTGTTTTGCTAAAAATAATGTTAGGAATTGGGACAGGAGAAAAGACAGGAATTTATCAAGAATTTTCTAATAGAATCTGAGCTTTTACCCAGTTCTTATAAAAGACATTTTATGTGTATAACTGCAGACTTTTAAGTTACTAGCAGCTGATGGTTAGTAAAAGAGTTAAGTGGCATAACCCTTCTCTGTCTTTCCAAATTATCCTGTTTATATAAAGGTATTATCGAAGCCTGATGTTAAATCTTACAATATTTTCAAAGACTGCATATAGCTGATTGTATACGTTCTGTGTCTTTTTGTATACTAAAAATGTCATAAGGCTCTGTACCTAATCAAACCGTTGCTCTTTAGAGTAGCACCCAAGGTAGGGTCTAGGCCAAATGCATGTTTTCTGTTACCCTTCGGCTAACTTGATCCATGAATTGCATGCACTGAAGGTACACAGATACACTGTATCCAAGCCTATAAATGTAGCTTGTGCGATTGGATTCTTTAGTGTGCTGGTAATTGGATCAGTAATGCCTGCATTTGTTTGGAAGCCTCAGGTCCTCAGGAAAGAACAAAGGGCTGGCTTCATGAGGAGAACTTTAGTTGATCCTTTGATTTGTCCTTTCAGAAACAATTCTATTCTACCTTTTCACGTTCCTTTTCCTGATCACAGCCTTTTTGTCTTATAGCAGAAAGATGTGTTTAATCGCTCCCAATTAACAATGTGGGGTTTTCTATTTCTTTTCGTTAAACTTCTGCAGTGCTGACATGTGTTTCTCTGTTTATAAGGCCTGCAATGAACTTGGACAAATCTGGATGGAATCTGGAGTGAGCGAAAATGCAGTGTCAGGACACATACAGCTGATCATACCTGGTGAATCCGCTTGTTTCGCGGTATGTGGAGCTCTGCTGAATTGCTCATTTGTCTTTTGAAGTGGGACTGGGAATGTGAAGATTAACTGGCTAGTGAATGTCATTCTGGCAAAGCTGATGGAGTGGCTCAACATTTTAATGTGTGATCTGTGGGGGTTTTTTTTAATACTTTTTTTAAACTGACTTGCCTTATTTCCCCTCAGTGTGCTCCTCCGCTTGTAGTTGCTGCAAATATTGATGAGAAAACATTAAAACGAGAAGGAGTTTGTGCAGCTAGTCTTCCTACAACTATGGGTGTTGTGGCAGGAATGCTTGTACAAAATGTTCTGAAGTAAGTGACTGAGTTGCTATTCAATGCACACTACCGTAAGAAAGAAAACTGAAGGGACATTTCATAATGATGGGTCTGGGTCCTTCTATATATGTGGCCTATTTCCTATAGGTATTGGAATCATTGGACAGGGCTGAAATAGACCCTGCTTAAATCACTGGTGAGTTTACTTTGGAGCTGCTGTTTTTAGTAGAACTTTTCAGGAGTAAGGAAAGTCTTCAGGGTTTTCCTAATAATTTTTCTTAGAACATACACACACACTTCCCCCACCCCCTTAGTTCTGCATTGAAATGTGCTCCCATTTGACAGCACTAAATTGTACACAAAAATGCTAGAGTGCTAACTGTGAAATTTTGCAGACAGACAAAGAAGAAATAATTTCTCTTGCAGTGTTTGTAGTCTAAAAACCTGAAGTGAATTAAAAATAGTTATATAGCAATATGGGGTATTTGTATATTTTCCAAAAGTACTGTCACATGACTCCAGCTGCTAAAAGAACTGCACGTATCAGCAAGGAAAAAATTTTAACAACTTTGTATTTGGTTTCAAAATGGTGCACCATCTTTTACAAACATCTTTGAGAATAGCATCTTATTTAGCCTATTTTTAGCCTTAACTTGGTTCTATCAGTTATCCAAAAGTTTCTAGTTACAAAGAATAAAAATACTGTTTGCAATTGTGCCTACAAACAATTAAGTGTCGTTTTCAGCTGTGAAGAGGTATTGTATAAAATTGCATGGCAACAGGTGTTTTTCTTTAACGAAGAATGCAAACGTTTCAGCTTCATTTAAATCTCTCTTGTCATTGCCAGTATGATCCTACAGTAAAGATGATTAAGCTGGTTCTCATTAGCTGTTGAAAACTCACCCTTCATAATGCAGAGCACCTGTGTGTTTCAAGCAATGGATTGAGGCACAGGAGGTGTCCCTGACAATGCAGGGGGGTTGGATCTAGATGATCTTTAAGGTCCTCTCCAACCCAGACCACTCTATGATTTAAATATTCTTTTTTTTTTTTTTTCTGAGATTGTAGCTGACTTGTTATCACACATTTACACCACAAAAGGACTGGTTGATGCAGTTATCCTGTTGTCAGGTGACTACAGCTTATTTTAAAACAATTACAGTACTTTTTTTTACAACTTCACTAGTGTGAAAGTGTACTACAGAAGTTCTTGAAGGAGAAAATATTTCTTGAGCTACTGAATTTTTAGGTTTGGACCTGTCTATAAGGGCCTGCTTTCTCTGTTTGTGTTTCTAGATACCTGTTAAATTTTGGTACTGTGAGTTATTATCTTGGTTACAACGCAATGCAGGATTTCTTTCCAACTATGTCTATGAAGCCAAATCCACAATGTAGTGACCAAAATTGCAGAAAACAGCAAGAAATTTATAAGGTAAAAATGGTTTTGGTTGTGTGGGGTTTTTTTTGTTTTGTGGTTTGTTTTTGTTTTTTTGGGTTTTTTTTCACCTTTCTTTAAGTTTTAAGAAAAACAAGCTACAGACCCGTAGTAAAAGAAAACTTAAATCAGTACTCCAATTTTCAGCCTTGTCTTCTGGTGGTTCCACTTGTTTTTAAAAATACAGTATTTAGAGTTATCTTAAAGCAAAGGGCAGGCAGAATGGCTTGCATTCAGTTAGATAATACTTTCTTCTGCAGTAATTGCTCAGTCTTTCTGGCAGTCATATATTTTTGAGTATTAATCATTTTGCTGGGGTTTTTTTAACTTGCAGGTGTTCTGCCTTTTTATGCCTAATAAAGTTCTAAGTGGTGACTGCGTATCTTGAACACCAAAAGGAGCACGAACGTTAGATTTGCTCTTCTTTGCTGTTGATGAAAATTGGACTATTACATATATTAAGTGTTGTATTTTGTTGTGTTTTTTCTTCAGAAGAAAGAAGCTGCACGACCAAAACAAGAAGTAATTGAACAGGAAGAAGAAATAGTACATGAAGACAATGACTGGGGTAAGTAATCAACTGGAGACAAAATTATGTTCCAAGTATCGAGATTCAGTTGAAGTCTTTGTTTTAGGTGAACACACTGTAGGCTACACAGACATCTTATGGTTCCAGTTTTTTGTAACTTAAAATGTGTAGTTTCTGCTAGCTTTTCACAGGTTTTGACAGTAATGTTGCCACAACTTGATGATGTATTTTTAGTGTAACGTGAAGGCTTGGGGCTCAAAATGTAACCCGATTTGAATAAAAAAACTTTCTCAGAAGATGGTCTAAAGATAAGAAAGATGTGAGAAGATGTATTCCCTGTGTGTTCCTTTTAAATATGTAGTGAAAGAGAGAGTATTTGTCATTTCCATAACCACTGTGCTAAGGCATCCCCATAGATCTTTTTATTCCTATGAGAGCTTTAAATTAGAAAGACTTGTCTTAAAAAATGGTACACACATTTTATATCAATGCTTCAAGGATGGATATATACATTCTGTTGATTACATGATACAGAAAATAATCTTAGCTTACCATTGAAAAGTGTCCTTCCAGGAAGATTTAAACTGTTAAGGACAAAGAAGTCCTATAGGAGAGGTGCTATTCTTGTCCATGAGTTCCAAGTATGGACCCATTTCATATATTGTAACAGGAAAAAGTTTTGCATGATAATGGGAATAAAGTAAATGAAATCAAAGGTTTTTCTGCTTTTAGACTTTTTCTGTTTTAGAAAAGTAGCTGCAATTTCCTTGTGTTATGGTAACATAGTGCTTAAAGAACTTTTTAGACTAACTTCTAATGGAGTTCTCAATTCCTTTTAATACAAAGGCATTGAGTTAGTATCTGAAATGTCAGAAGATGAGCTGAAGGCTGCATCTGGCCCAGTACCTGAGCTTCCCAAGGGAATTACAGTGGCATATACTATCCCAAACAAGGTAATATATTTATTCTTTACGAATAGTTATATTTAAAATACATCGTATAGATTAAGTTTATGAGTCAGTTTGGCTAGCCTTTAAACCTAAAACACATTTCCATCTTGAACAATTCCAGTTAAGTTTTACCTTGGTACATCCAACTGCTGTCTTCTACGGCCCGGTTTTGGATTTCTATGGAATAGATTTTTTTTCAGTATGGATGTTAGTGTGAATGCAGTGTTGAGTGATAGGAATTATTGTTTTTGGGGAACAGGGGAGGGAAAGCTACTGTGAGTTTCTCAGTTCATACTTTATTGACTAATATTTTAAGCATATTTACGTTGTAAAAGTCAAAGAGCAATTAGTATACCTGGGGAGCAGAGAGAATCCATATGTTTCACAGCCAGAACATTCTCACTCCCAGCCAGAAGAGAGTTTACAATTTAAGCTTACAATCATTTAGGCCACTTCTAGGAAAATGGTGTGGTGTAACCAGAATAAAGCCTATTTGTGGGGAGCGGGTCGTTTGCTACTTTTGTTGCCAACTTTTTCTTCCTGTTCCTACTAGGAAGAGAATTTGATAACTGAGGAAACAGTAACTGACTCTGAAGAAAGCCTAGAAGAACTCATGGCCAAAATGAGAAACATGTAGCAAAACAAATATCAAGTACAACTTTTGGGGGTTTTGATTGACATTGAATTTTGAGAAGACCAGACTACTTTTTTTCTTTTTACCTCCACTGAAGGTTATATTTACATTTCTTATGGAAGGGGCAGGAAGGAAACAGACTTACCTTGTTTATATTCTGTTGTCTGTTTGCATCTTTAACACAGGGAGTTGTACCACTATACATTTTAATTTCTCAGCATTGCCAGTGTCCAGATGTTCAGTGGAAAATAAAGGAAGATGGATAAACTAACAAAAGCAGGCACAGCACATGCTATGCAGTATCACGTGTTGAGAAGAGCACATAGTATAGGACAAGTGAAAGATGAAATCTGCTGGAGCAGATCAAATAGGTCAAGGGCAGGAGATGCTGCCTCAGTTGTACTTCTCCTGATTTTTCAAGCTCTTAGACTTGTTGTTCATTGGTCTCTGTAAATTCTTGGCATGAATCATGCTGTGGCTACTTTTTCTGAGTAAGTATAACATTTCAGCCTTTTCATCTCCCTTAAATATCTCTAGGATGGATTTTTTTTTTAACTTTCCCATTTTTCCCAGTTTTACTACTGCTTGTTCTTAAATAGCTGCCTGTATGCTTTGTTTGTGATAATGCTTTCAGTATGCTGCAACGAGGCCAAGTCTTTTGTTAGGTAATTATACCAGGAGACTGGCTATTAACTGTCACTATTTCAGCTGGCAGATGCTTTGCATGTCAAATCTGTAAGAATTACCAGCAACATTGGAAAGGAGATTTTGTCTATCTCCATGAAAATCTAAATACTGTATTTTTGTTGGTTATTAAAAGTTTAGTTAGAATTCTGATCCATCCCCATATGGGCTATATTAAGGAATAGACTTAATCTGAGTTTGCATAGGAAAGCTTCTAAAATCAGGTGCTCTAAACTGTGTTTAGTGTTGCAAATACCTTCAGTGGAGTAGCTGAGCTATTTTATTTATCTTGTAAATAATGTTAGTACAGTTGTATTGCCTTTTAAATTATCATGAGTTAAATTATCACTACATCCTGTAGTGGCAGTATGCTGCAGATCTGGAAGTATGAATTTAAATCAAACTTAAGTACTCTGGGTCTCTGTCTGATCCAGAACTTGATTGTTATTTAAATTTGGCTTAGAAAAACATGAATTTCAACCTTTGCAGTATATGACAAGTATTTCCAACTTGGGCTGTTCAAAAAACCTTTCCACAGCATGATGCAGCCAACACAGATCCAGCTAGTAATGGTAGCACCAGTATCCAACCAACATGTAAAAAGAAGGTAATATTGTGGAGGTGCTTCTCTTTCTTAGGGCAGCTGAATGAATGCTTAGTTTAAAAATGTTTGATTTCTAAGCAACAGATACAAACTTCAAATTATGTTTCCTCCACAGCTGACACTAGATTATATTATTTACATAAAAATCATCTCTGAAGCTAGTGAGGGAGGTTTTGGGTGGGTTTTGTGTGTAGGACACTATACTGTGAAGTGGAAGGTTTTTTTTTTGAGTTCAGTTTTGGAGAAACCAGAATTTAGAAATGAAAATGGAACAATGAGATAATTAAACAAGTACATACTTGAGTCTGTGTCACTAAGTCTACGTTAGCTTGATCCATGTGTCAATGTAAATGGTAGGTTTCTTTGTGGCTTTACCTTTCTGAGGGTTGGACTGGATGATCTCCAGAGGTCCTTTCCAACCCCTACCATTTTGTGATTCTGTTGGGAACAATAAAAGTGAAGCACGTGCCTGGCTCTGGAGATCCTGAGGCAAATGGTTGACTCATTTCTACAACAGCTTCTTTAATCTTGACTCTTAACTATTTGCCTGACATGGCTGCTATCACATGATTGACAACTTCACAAGAGGCAACTGTTTACCATTTTACTTCATTTACAGTTTTATGAGCAAGTCAATACACTTTTGTATGCCTACTTACAATGTATGCAGAACAGTTTTCATGTTACTTTCAGACTTTCAACTTGTATATACAAGAATAATTTGAAATAATTAGAAAATGCATTAAGATGATTGTATGTGCCAGTGGTTAAAATTATTTAAAAATAAACGGCATCACTCAAAGCAGCTTGAAGGGTCTTTTTTAATCAAAAAGACATTTACAAGTATAATCTACTCCAACTATAAAGCCTAATAGAAAATTTATGACTTTCTTTGTTATCAGCTAAAAAATGAAAGCATATTGCGATGGTTTAGTCCAGCTTTGCTATTTGGCAACCTTATACAAGCAGGTTTCAGGGTTTGTAGTGTATCATGAATGTTATTGAGATGTACAGTTAAATCTCCATTGAAACTGCTGACACTGCTTTGAGGTGGAGTTCTACAAAGTATTATCTGGCATATACTAGATTTACAAATTAACTTTTTTTTTCATGTCCATGAGGTACAACTATAAATAAATGAACAACTGTCTTAAGAGCACTATGACTATAGCTGCATCAGCTTATGGCCAACATGCTGCCTGAAGACCCTCCACTATTACTTGTGGTTCTGTTTTAATTTCTGTAGAAAGCTTTCCTTGGGTTGATAGAGTAAGTGTGTTGTTTCCTCACCATCTCTCCTAATAGACCACGGATGGCTGGGATTGGCTGCTTTTTAGGGACTGATTTTTCTTCCAAAAGCAACCGTGCAACATATGAACCAGTTGGAGAGAAGTCACTTAAGGAAAGAATAGTAGCCATACAGAATTGAGAATCACTAAATGGGCAAAGTCTGATCTAACACTTAAGGTCTAGAAAGTAGCTTCTTATTTAAGCTAGCTACATTAAGGAAAATTATTTAGGAAAGCAAGATTGTAAGTGTTAAAACCAGAACAGAGGTGACAAGCTAGACATCTGATTAATGATAACATGGAATTACCAGGTTTGAGAAGAGTAGGCAACAGAAACACAAGGTTGAGGAGGTTGAGGTTTTGGGGAAGAAAAAGAATTGTTGGTTTTGGGGGTGGGTTTTTTGGTTTGGTTTTGGTTGTGGTTTTTTTTGGTTTTGCTTCTTCTTCCTTGGTGACAATGAGGCAAAGAAACTTTCCAGTTTTCAAGGTGGCTGGAAGACACTGAGAGAACTCGTTTCATTTAAAAACCCATTTTCTAAAGTAAGAGGAAAACATCCAGAGAGCTATAACAAAGTGTAAACTCTTGTTGCTGTATTGTAATGCTTTCAAGAGCTATTTCTGAGGTTTTTTCCAACTAAATCTTAATAATAAAAATCAAATTTGGCTTGTTCTGTATTTGTTTTATCAGTTTTATATGCCTTTTCTTTTGCCAAGTTACAGTCTTACCAAAATATTAAATTACTTCTAACTAGAACAAGGGCTGAAAGGGGCTATATTTAGCACTAAAAGAAGAAAAAGACTGTGGAAGGTAAGTGCCCCTTTGAGGTAGAGGTCATTTGCATTTGCAAACTGGATCAAATCTTAACATCTGTTGCCTCTGAAACATTATAGTGAGGTTTCAATCATTTTTTCACTTACATTCAGTTTTTTTATAAACAGCCTGTTTATACTGTGTATCTAATTGATTCATGGATTTATGCACCAAGTGAGAGCAGACTCCAAACTGATTCTTCCAGATCACTGGGGTATTAAGAAATACAACAGGCAGGCAGATTTGATTACCATCTCTTTATTTGGTGGCAAACTATTTTGCAACATTAGGTTTTTCCAGCTAACACAAACATTCTTGTATTTTAAAGGATTCAATGAGACTAAATAGTGAACATATTGCTAAAGGGTTAACAACAGAGAACCAGGTTTATCATCTTCACTCTGATTCCCCATTGGAATTATTTTTACTGAACACAGTTGAATCTGACAACAGCTGTAACTGTAGATGATGATGTATTTTAGATAGATTCGCTTCCCAATTATTTTTGCACAAGTCCCTTGAATCTAAGTTTGCTTAAAACTGAAATCACCCTGAAGGTAAAGCTTTGGATGGAATGGTATTTTTAATTTTTCAAATTTACCATCTCTTTAGAAACAACTATAAAAGCTTTTGAAAAGGCAGAAAGGATTGATGAAACAAAAATATACAAATGCTCTAAGCCAGGCTACTACAACAGAAACAAGAACTACCCTATAGAGTATATACAATTAGTTCAAATTGACTTGTTACAATCCTGGCACTTAGGGTAAGAGGTATCAAATCCACATGTTTTTTTGGTATTAGCTATAACTTGATTTATGAACTAATATGCATATCTATATACAATGAAAGCCCTTCGTACCATACAGTCTGCAAAGTTAAGATGGAAGGAATTCAAGCTTTAACATTTGTTTCCCTGTCATTCATGAAGACAGGTGTCAGACCCAAAATAGTATGCTATCCTAGCAAAACTAGATTTTCTTAATAATTTTTTGTCTGCTTTAAAATAGAAGTAGAGACTGCCTTTTCTTTAAGCTGGTTTATATCACCTTTGTCCATGTTCCAGGAAAACGTTTGGTGATAATGCACTTTTTAAGCTGAATGTATCTCCACTTGATGAGTGTCGAGAAGTTGCTTTTCCACCTATCAACAAAGTCTCTGCTTCTTTTATTTCCATAGCTCTCTTGTAAAGTTCAGCTGCCTTCTCAAAGTCTCCCCCTTCATAGCTTTTGAGTAAAACAAAGTTGAAACAAGCAAATAAAACAAGTCTTTCAATTTAAATTGAAATGCACACCATGCTATCAACAAAGCATACTTAAGGGTCTCTACTTTCCTAATAAATACACAAATCCCAGATGTTTTGTCTTATCTAGTAATTTTTACAGTAATTCACTTTTATAGGGCTAAAGCATATAATCTTACCTTAGCACAGCCAAGTTTTTCAGAGTTTCCCCCACACGAGGATGCATGTGACCAAAGCTGTCTTCATAAATCTTTAAAGCACGTTCATAAAGAGGTAAAGCTTCAATCTGCTTTTTCTTTGGGTAGTAGAAAGTTGTTTGTTACAGATGCATGTTACATTTGCTATTCTTTTTTCAACATAGTATCAACACATCCTAGATACAGTGTCAAATACATTTAACCGTAAATGTGTTCTGAGTTCTCATTACTCTTGACAAATGATGATAATTGAGATTGTCAAAACAATTCATAGAATTGTAGAATGATAGAATGGTTGGAAGGGACCTCAAGGATCATCTGGTCCAACCTTTCTAGGTACTACTGTAGTTTATATGAGGTGACTCAGCACTCTGTCAAGCTGAGACTTAAAACTGTCCCATGTGGAGGAATCTACCGCTTCCCTTGGGAGACTATTCCAATGTTTGATTGTCCTCATGGTGAAAAATTTAACTCTTGTGTCCAATTGGAGTCTCCTGAGGAGCAACTTGTGCCCATTACCCCTTGTCTTTTCCATGTGACTCCTTGTAAATAGGGAATCTCCATTTTCTTTGCAGCCACCTTTTAAGTACTGGAACAATTGGTTTGTACTTGCAAATGCATTTCTGACTACTGTAATAATTAGGGTCTGGACTTCCTAGGCAGTTTAGAAAATCTCAGTCCCAAAAGTTTTAAGTTACCAAATGCGCTTTAATTTTACCCAAGGAAGCTTTAATCCCTGTTTAAAATCAGATGCGCAAATTGCAGAAATACACAAAACAGGGAAACAACTACAACTCACTCCTATTGATGCTAAATAAGGAATTCAGCAAGTTGACTGCATCTCCTTTGAATTTCATGTTGGCTGTAGACTAGGAAGCCTGCAGCCTTCTCAGATCTTTAGTTACATGGAGTTGCAGTTGATAGAAGTGGGCACTCTTTGTTCATGGACATAAATTTCAAAGGGTTATGTTTGGGAAGCTGTGCTGTATCATACTGTGGTAACTGCCACTGTCACTGAAAATGCTGAACTCCAGCTCTAGTCTTACAAAGCATATGGCCATTTTGAATTATCTCAACAGCATTAGCCTTAGTGTCCCTGTGAAATACCAGTCACAGCAATTACCTGTTCCCTGCCTAAGTTTTCCTTGCCAAATATCCTTTCCATTTTTAAAATGGAACTTAAGAATTTGCAAGCCTTGTAAGGATAGTCCCTTTTCAATGTGATCCAGTTTCTTCGGTATCACTTAGGTACAAATCATTAAAAAGTCTAAGATGGGAATAATAAACACGTAAGACATGAAAAACTTACCATTTGACAATAAAGGACAGCCAGATTCACCAAAGCAGTTGCTACACTAGGGTGTTTTGGGCCAAATGACTTCTGTCGAATTTCAACCGCTAGTTCATAGAGAGGAACAGCCTTGTCAAGTTTTCCCTAGAGATACCAGGAAAAAAGATTATTTGGTTCTCTTGTGTCAAAATGGCAACAGTAAAATCTATTTGAAACAAAAAACGTTGGAGAAGACGTAACTGTCTCCAGACTAAGGGCTTAACTTTGGTTAATTCGTAGTTATGTTCTGCACAGTTGTTTTTCATGAATATGTAATAGGACCTAATTTAAAAAATTAGCATATTCAACTGTCACTTAATGTGTTTCTCAGCTATGTCTGCTTCTTTCTTTTTTAATTTTTCCCCCACAAACGTCTCATGGAAAAGGCTGTTAAAAAGACTTTTCAGTTGTATTTTTATCCAAACAATTCTCTGCATTCGGATTTCCTCATCCTGCCATAAATGAGAGTGCAGAGCTCATTTTTTGTCCTAAAGGCCTTAGTTTTACTGGTGATACAGGAACAGGAATGTAGCTGCCTTAACTTTTGAGCATTCTGCTGCTCACTGAAGTTGTGTTTGCCACTACCTTTTTTGGAACAGCCCCACAGTGGCCAATGTAATTTCAAGTATTTGTTGCTTCTCATTCACCATATTGAGAGCTTAGCTTCTTGACTTCCATTTCTCTCAAATACCCCTCTCATATTCCAGCTAGTTTTACAACACACTTATTTTCCCAGCAAATCTGTTTTCCTCCAAATTTGAATCTGCTCACACATTAGCTGGATGTACTTCAGAAGTACGTTCAGGCTTCTATTATTAGAATGTGAATGCTCATATTTAATAGCAATTAGAAATTAAATACTGCAAAATTCCATTGCAGAATGGTTCACTGTAATTGCAAAACACAAATAACATTTTCTCCTTACTTTTCCAAAGCGTTACGATGCCACAGTTTGAAGATAATCAGCAATTAATCTGGAATAAATAGTTATCTATAAAAAACTGACATTCTCTATATCCAATACCTGTCCCTTCTCTTCCTCCACTCTTCCCTGTGTCACTAGTTCACTATTTTAATTTGTGCTTCTTCAAACTAGCAAAGAACTGTTTGATGCAAATATTGAGTGCTTTTGCAGTTTCCAGCAGCATGAAAATGAGAAGCTGAAGTGGGCAGAGAATATGTTACCCAAAACAATTTCACACACATAAAAAAAAACAACACAGGAGCATTTGATCCAAGAGATCATCTTCAAGGTCCCTCTTCTCTTTGAAGAATGGTATAATGTGGAAAATATAAAAGAAAAATATTGTCATCCTCTGAATTTGATCCTGGTTCAACAGCTAGAAACCTTGCATCTCTCTTACATTCATAATATGGAATGGTTCAAACGACCATCTGCAGACACAAATACTCCTAAAACGATGTCATTCCCCATAGTGCATTTTGCAGGGGAGTAACTCATCTTTCACTGAATCAACATAAGCTGGAGGTGGCTCAGCTACACAGTTTATTTACTTGTACAGTACTATCTCCTGCAAGAGCCTTCAAGTTGCTCAAGTTTACTGTATAGTTTAAGGTCATGGTGTAAAAAGAAACAGTCCTGCACCCTAAAACATTTTTTTTTCCATCTAGACACATCTGACCAGCTCTTGTAGCAGACAGTAGTGAACTCAAATACAGCTGGGAAGAGCTTCCCTCACTGCAGCCAAAATGCTAGCTTTTAACCAAATCAGAAATTCTTTGTGGTGAATAATGCGCATGCAGGACACTGAAAACATTATTCATAAATAGTTTTTCTTTCAGCAAAGTGTGTTCTGAAAAAGCCACTGGGCTTTTTTGGAAGCAGACTGAAGGCTTGATTATATCTTTTGTGCATGTGTGTAGAACACCAATACAGCTGGCAAAATTCCCATGCCCCACTCCTTTTGGATTGAAGTCTGTAAAAATGCAAGGCATTACACTTCATTTAGGTGATGCGAAAAGGCTTGTGCTTACCATCTTTTTGTAAAGCACTGCCAGGTGTTTCACAGTATAAGCCAAGGAGGGATGATCTGGAGCCAGTGCTCTCCTCCTGATATCCAAAGCTTTTTCATAGAGTTCCTCTGCCTTGTCATAGTGCTTCTTCTCATTGTACAAGGCTGCCAGATTGTTCAAAGACTGTGCACAGTCTGGGTGGTCGGGTCCCAGGACTCTCTCTCTCATTTCCAAGGAGCGCTTCAGGAAAAGCTCTGCTGTCCTGCAGAACACATTCATTCAGCAATATTTTAAAGCTGGTAACATCTGTAGAGGCTGAAGTGGCTGCTCAAAACAGAACAAACTCAGCCTTGGAAACTGCACAGATACAGACACCTGGTAACAGACCTTCCCCAGAATAAGCAAAGGTCTGATCAGCAATTAATTTACACAGTGAGAAACTACACATGCCAGACATAGTCCTGCCATGCACACCAACCGTAAGAACAAAGACAGAGAGCTGGTCAATAAATTCTTGTCCCCTGTAAAGGACTAAAATACCAGTCTAGCCTGTTTCAGCAAACATTACGCTACCCCAAAAGCTGCTCATTTCTTTAATTCAACCTGTATCTTCAGATATCCAGGTTATCCTTCCTTATTAAAAACATACTACTACTTTCTGGGCAACTCCTCATATCAGTCATGCACTCCCATGGATCAACAGTAGTGGAATACAAGGAAAAAGGTTCAGAACACACCACACATTTTTCAAGCAACCTTAACAAATATAAAACATATTACAGGGTTCAGTAGACAGCTTTCATACTGAAAGGGGAGAGACTGGAATGGGTTTCATATATGTCATGTGTTAAAGAGTTGCACAGCAGAATCAGTCTAGAAGTGACGAAGTAGAAAAGTTTCTGTGTAATGCCACCATTCAAGCATTTCCCTATCAAAAGGGCATATTTTATCTCACTAGAGTAGCATACTACTATTCCATTACAGATTTACAGAAGTTCCTCTATTACAAACTGTGGGTGATCCCCACAAAATAGCTCGTAGCATGCAGGGTAACCAGGCAGTTTGCCATCTTGACAGACAAACAAATTCTGAGTAACACTATTCCCAAGAGGTCATCTTAGCAAATTAAAAATCCAGTTTGCATTGGGAAAAAAAAAAAAAAAAGACCATTTATAAAGAGAACGGTAGGCTCAATTCTGGTGTTCTTAGGTAAGTGTCAATAGGTGTTCCCCCTATGTAAGGGACAGAGGATGAAGTGGGATATACATACAACAATTAATAAAGTGACATACCCTTCTGCCATTGATTTCATCCTAACTGCATTAAATGATCCAAAAATTAAATCTTGGACTTGGTGATTCAGGACAGACAAAATATCCAACAAAAGAATAACTTAAACCTTCACTAGAACACAGTTTATACTTTTGCTCTCCTACAAAACAGTGGAGATCCAGGTACTCTAGCAATAGGTTGTGTTGCACAGGAACTACATATTAATAATGTGGAATATAAAATGATCTTGTCTGAGGTACATTTCATTTCATAAATACATTTCACTCCTCTATATTCAGTCACTTCAGCGTGACTTCCTGAGGGTAATCTGACAAAAACTCCCACATTTCCAACAACTGTTTAAAAAATGAATTCTGTCCCTGTAAAAGTCCTGAATTTAACAGAGATTGTGTGTGCAAATCATAAATTACGATAACCTGTAGTGGTTCAACAGTTACATAAACATCAGATATAGGAAGAAAACATAAAAATACTTCAGAACTTACTCTGTGCTTTTTTGCTGTGCACTTTCTTCTCTGAAAAGATTGAGTTGAGTGGGATTTATGGTGACTTTATAATTCCCTCACAACACACAGTTTTAGACTACTCTGTGGACTGAAGAAGTTAATGTGAAGAGTGGCAAACCATGCAATCAGAAGGGCTCTGCCCCTCTTACTCCCTTTCTTCAACACCCCTGTTTATCTCTATCTGCTTTGTGCTGCTCTGTCCTCTTTCGTCCTTGAAGAGGTCAGCATGGTAAGAGCCTGAGGATTACAATCACATTGAGTATTTGACTCATGATTTCTTGTAATACTGGCATTTTGAGTCTTTTTCACAACAATCCTGCTGTTCAACGATGAACACTACAAAGAACGGTCACAAAATAGTCAAGCTGAGTAGAGAGGCCATAGATTTCAAGAGAGAACTGGTATTTCTAATGAAGGCTAGGTTAAATTTTATTGTGGAACATCAATTCTGAATGCAGGAAATGCAATGACTTGGTGAATACTCACATGCTAACAGCATCAACTCTAGAAAATATGAGTGAATTTCCCAGTAAAGAAAAACAAGTAGAACAAATCAAGGAGGGCACAGTAATGATTATTTGATCATGTGTCTCCATTAATGCTAGATTTCAATTCTCTGCTGCCATTGGGATGTATGAGAATACTCAGTGGATGTGTCACATTTAATACAACTTACTCAAGATTATTCTGCAGGTAATAGAGGACTCCAAGCTCATTGAGGGTTCGAGCATTGTCTGGTGTATCCTTGCCTAATGTGAGCTCTTCCAGTTGCAGGGCTCTTTGACGCAGGAGAGCAAAGCCACACTACAGCAAAGCACAAGGTAATGTAAGCCAATCACTAGTACTTTTAAAGCATACAGCTAATGACAGAAAACCAGAGGACTCTGATGCCAAAGGAGCACAAGCATCCTACTTAAATTCTGTTTTCAAGATAAATGGCACACAGGCATTCTGCTTACTTAAACAGTGAATTTCACAAACATCCTTCCAGGAAATTTAAGTTACTGTGACATCATACAGCTCTGTTTTCCCTGTATCACACATGCTAATTTGCTGAAACTCTGCAGTTCAAATAACCCATTGAGATTAAACTCTCAGGTTTATAAGCTCAAAACTTAAAATCAAGTTAATTTCCTACCCTAACTGTCACACACAAATACATATAAAGTATGTACTCATGGCTCTTTGTAAAATAGGCTGCCAAAGTGAATTACAAGTAAAAAGTGCAGCCACTGTTACATGCTCCACCTATTCTTGATCTTTTCAGTCTTATTTCTGCAGCAGAACTCATTACAAAAATGGACAAAATATTCATGATCCAAATTTATTTGTATTTAAGCACTGTGGAAATAGCAATATTTTAATGGCTTTTCACTACTTTCATTAGAGCAACAACTAGATCTCTGGAGCTACTAGCTGACTCTTACAGTACAGGCATTACCTAACAAACAAACCCTTATTCAAGAATGACATGAGGAACTCTGTAGCTGAAACACACAGAAGAAAAATAGGGAGAAACTTGGTATGGCACCTAATATTGTTACTGTGATTATCTGTTGCAGCAAGCACTGTGTTCAATAGCATCTGTAGGAAAAAAGCCTCAGTTATTCTGGAGAACACCTTTTTCCATTGCTATTTTGACAGCCACTTGTATCAGCAGTAATTCTGCACCCCCAAAACGTAATATACCCACTTATTTCTTTTCCACCTCTCTCAATTCCATACCAGTTGTACTGATTCCTCTGCACTTCAAGCCGAGTTGAAAGGGCAGTTACGAAAGCTGCTGTCAGGCTACTTCACTACCTAAGACCTCAGTTACCAAAAGCATTTGAGCATCAAATTAGCAGAGCAGCAACACTGCCTGCATTTGTACTAAATATCAACTGTTTCCTTACCAGACTGCCTTTCCGCCTTGCTGCTTTTTGGCGTATTTTGAAGGACTTTTTCCTCAGTTGCTCAGCTTGTTCATATCTGAAAACAGTCACTTACAATGTTAGAAAGAATGCCAAATGTAGCATCACTGAGTATTCTAGAAAGCTTCTCAGTAATTTGAAAATATGAACTAAGGAGAATTTAAGAATCTTGAAGAAATTCATACTTTTTGTCAAAGATAAAAATATCCACAGTGCCTAGGACAAGACAATGCTCATCCTTTAACTTGTTAGAAGGCTGATGGAAAACTAAGCACAAAAGTTGGCCCCTACTGGGTGGCCTGCTACAAGAATACACAGGGGATGTTCACAGTTGCACTGGAAATTATAAAACTCTAAAAAAGAACCAAAGAAATAGTCTAGCTTCAGGAAGAAAATCCTTGCTGTTATTTTTGTACCAACTCCACATGAAAGAAAAATACCAGTGTAGTTAAGCTTACTTGTTCTGCTTTTGGTACAAGGTTGCAAGTGCATCAAGTTCACGGGCTACTCGAGGATGTTCAGCTCCATAAGCGTTTTCAGAGATTTCCAGTGCCTGTTTATACAACTGTTCAGCATTTCCAAACTTCTTCCACTGAACATACACTCCTGCCAGCTGGTGGAGTGACTGCGCCACCCTTGGGTGGTCTGGATCCAGTGCAGTCTCTCGAATCTCCAGAGATCGCTGCAGAGGAGCTACGGCCTGTAACAATGAAGTTAAGAACACGATGGCAGCAGGCAGCATCCTGTATGCCGCAGTAATTTAACAGCTGCAACAGAAAGCACACACTGAGTTCTGCTTCGTTTGCCTCCTTGCTGTTACAACAATCTCTAAATGTACTTACCTGACTGAGAAGACCTAGGTCCTTAAGAAACCGTCCCAGGGTCTCATAAAGATCAGCCAGGCAGATCATACTTTCCTCTCCCTCACAGCTTTTTTCATATTCTTTCAGAGAATCAAAATACTCAGCTGCCATAGAGCTCTTATCTTTCCCAACCAGCTGCCAGTAACTCAGCAATTCTGCAAAATGTCCCCTGTTTTAACAAGGAAATAAGAAGCTCATCTTATCTCTGATACCCCTCTATTCAGACTGATGCTAACTTAGAAGAAAGGGGCCATATGCATTAATTTTGTCTTTATGTTACACTGTCTACAGTGACAATTCATGGAGACTTATGCTGTTCAACAGCAGTATTTATCCCTTTACCAACCCCCAGGTGTAACAGAATAGAAAAAATACATTATTTATATGACAACAGCATTTTGCATTTCAGCCTCTACTATTTAAGTTCCTTTAACCTTTACCTGTAATTTTCTGATCTATATTAACAAAAAATTACTTTGAAATGTTTATAACTGCCAAAGCAGTGGCTACCTTTGTACCTTTTGTAAAGGTTTTGGGATACAAAGAGGTTCAAAAGACATTTGTGCAGCTTCTGCTTATCACCCTGCTGTTGGAAGAGCCAGGGAAGTTCATCTGCACTTCTCCAAGTCACTTGGTCTCGACTGTTGAAAGAGAAGTAAATAAAAAATCTGAGAGGCCTAACAGAATGCATTGATTTGATGTGAAAACTAGGCTAGCATACAATTGCCATACCTGAATGTCTAAACAGACAGACTACTGTAAGACTCATGTACTCCATTTTCTTATATCTTCATTTTAATTTCACCTCAGAGGGTGCTGGACCCCCTAGTTACCCCACAGGAAGCTGCTCCTCCCTCCCTTTTGGGCTAATCTGTGCCTGCTACCAGGACTGCAGCCCTACAGCAGCCCACTGTCCCTTTGCAACTCCTTTCCTGGCATACTGTGGCCCTCCTGGCTTTCTGCTACCCATCAGTGGATTGCTCTGAGGAGCAGTACATAGTAGCCCACAGCTAGGACACACCAAGTCAGGACTGTAAATGCAACTCATTTTTCAAGTTCTATATGATCTAGTAGCTGTTCAACTGTTCTGTTTGACCTCCTCTTGTGTATGTGCTAATTGCTTGCTCAACTCCAGTGGTCTTCTGCTACTTCTTCAAGTTCCAAGCAACCTCAAATTTCCTAGGATTTACAAGGAGCTAAAAATCCACATGGGGTCAGTTACCACAAAATATCTGATGCAGTATAAACTCATGCCCTACCTTCTCACATGATAACTACTGTATGCCCATTCCCCTCCACAGTCCTCAATCTTTTCCAAGGTTAAAAAGTAGCATATCAATAATAAACTGCTAGACTGACAACTAAGGGTTTGCATTTTGCCATAATAATTTACTAGAGTCAAAGAAGCTATATGAAGAAAACAAAAATATCCATGAGGCGTAAAGCCTGCAATTTAGCACATACTGCAGAATTCTGACCTACCTTAGCTGCATGGTGAAATACTCCACTAGTTTTTGTCTATAGATAGAAATAACTTTTTCACCTTCTTCCATGTACTCTAGTCTCACCATCTCCCAAGCCTTAAAGAGAGTATAATTGAGAACATTTAGTTTGTTTATTAAGTGCTGATGATACAGAGAGTGCTATGAAAGACTTCTTCATGAAAGATGTTTCATGTTGTAGAACTGACAATGATGACAAAGGCACTACAAACAGACTGTCTTATATTAGACCAAAGCTCTGGTTATTAGATAATATTCCCTTCTCCTTCAATTCTGCTTGGGTTTGTTTTGGGTTTTTTTGTTGGAAACAGTGTTTTCTAGGACACATGGAATTAACAACTAAGCGATCAGGAGAAGGTTGTAAATGCCAGGTTTTCAATTGCTGAACAATACTACCCAATACTGGTATCACAGCTCTAGTAGTTTTCAAGGTGATTCGAACATCAGACTAGATGTTAAGGAAGATGGATGAGCAAACACAAACATATCATGGCCTCCCTAGTTAACAACAGAACTTATCTCAAAACCAGCAGGGGCTTAAGGGATGGAGTTTCACTTGCAGGTGTTTAGAAATACAAAATTTACCTGAAGGTGCTGGAACTTCAGCAAACCACAGCCATATGTCAGCAAACACATTTTGTGCAGGCTGTGAACGAGTGAGGCTAACAGGGCAGAAGACAGTTCAGGATAAAGTTCCCTCAGCTCTGACTCACTCACACCATTGTGGCTAACACCAATGACACAAAGTATCTGCATAGAGTAGGAAAATAATTTTACACAGTTAGCAATATTTGCTGCAGAGCTCAGTTTCACCGAAATTCCAAGAAAAATACTGTGTATAACTTTATATGCTAAGGAAAAAAAAAAACAACTTACCTACACAAGCCCTTTCCCTCTTTGGTCCTCAAAGAACAGTCCTCAGTGCTAATGGATTAATAATCTAATAGATAAACCACCAAATGAGACTCTCTGGGACAAACTATGGCTCCTTAAGACTTCCTTGTAAACACTGGGAGAATATAACTCCATTGTCATAGGGAACTTCCATCTAAGTAAAATACTGTGAAGGTCTTACGCTGCCAGCATCAATGAACTTCTAGCAATTACTGAGTTTTCATGTCCTAACCGTTAAATGTTTCAAACAACAGGGAAATTCTGCAAAGTTAGGAAGAGGAATCAGAGATCTAATAAGCAGTGCCCCATATTCACAAGTTACCATGTTTTGATTATGTTTACTATCCTCAGTGTAGTTAATCGTTGGATCAGGGTAGTGGTCAGCACAGAAGTGGGAGTTCTGTATCACATCAAAGTGGAAAAATTCTGTTTTGTGAGACAATGACTTGAAATTTAACACAAAATAGGTATGCAATCGATAGATTAATAAAATTGTCCCTTCTGTACTAATAATACAGTAATCTTTGCATTATACCGATGAACCAACATAAATTTATAAGTACATTTAATATAAGAAAAACTCTTTACTGGAAAGAATATATTTTGCCTGTGAAAACAGTGGTGCATCCTCTGCTTACCTCTCTCAAAAGACCTCTCTCTTTATCACTCTGCAATGATCCCTGAATTGATCTCAGAACAAGCCTGTACAGTGACACCGTGTCTTGACACTGGAAACACTGTTGAAGGGTTTCATCAATATTTCCCGTATTTCCAACACTGAGCAGAAGAACAAAAGGGGCATGGTTTGGCATATTAAATTTGGCTGACTAAGATTAATTGAAACTACTAAAGAGCTCTGTCTCAAAAGTGCTCTGAATGCCTACTGGGTTTAAAAGGTGCACAGCACCTGGTGAGATATAACACAGATGAGGTGCATTCCTGAATCAACCTTCTGTCACATTGTCTGATCTTTCTAAATAAGTGCAACATTTTATCTTTAATAAAAAAAGTACATTGCAGTGTTCTTTCCTCCAGTAGGAGTTTAGAATAAGAACATCAGGTTGGATAAAGATAGAACCACATGCTCCTGTTCCATTTAATGCATTTACAAATCACGTTTTCAGGAGCAATTAAGTATTCTAGGACATAAAACAGAAACAAAAAATAATGAAAATCAGTCACTCTGAGTAAATTATCAATCAATGTATCATCTTCTGGGAGTCTCTAAACTAAAAATGTCTTTCTCAACAAGATGAAGTCTAGGTTAATAAGAAACCAATGCAGTTCTTAAGTATTCTCTCGCACAAGAGGAAAGATTAATTTTCTCCACAGCAGGAATTATAGGGCAAAATACCATTTGCAGGATCTTAACCTAAACAGTTGCTGAACTTCCTTTTAGCCTTAAAAATCTATGAGGCAAACTATCTGGTACATCAGTAAATACAACTGTATTTAACTGTTTAAAGAGACAGTACCAGCATTCTCTAAATACCTTTAAAAAGCATTGAAGCAAATGACATACCCAGAAAGCAGAACAACAGAAAAATAAAATAAAACCAGAAGAGCTGAAAACAGACAGATACAACTATTTGGATTCACTTAGTATCCAAATGGTGATTATACACTCTCTGATTTTTCTTCCCATTGCATTTACAGTCCTTGAAGGGGGAAACCTTGGTCTGTTTTTTCTTAACAAGATTCATTCTATGTTAAATGACTGTATTTCAAAATACTAACAAACCTACTTGAACACATCTAGTCACCAGCATAATAATCTCAAGATCACCTCTACTTACCAAGCAATGGTTTTGCCCAAAAGAGTGACATACAAAGCATTGCAAGTTGTGGCAGAACGACAATGTCTCTCAAGCTTCTTCTCCTACAACATTTTAAATAAAATCTGTGAGCCAAGACAAAATTCACCATACCAATAAAATGTTCACTGCTTGACAAGAAATTAAAAGTTCTAGATAAGCTTCTACCTGTAACATCTGAAGACCATGACATGATAACTACTGCACAATATACTGCATGATTTTCTAGGTAGAGTAGCATTTGAGTGAAAGTTTCCTTTTGAAATTAAAAGAGTTAGGATCCAACCCTTACATCTCTAAAGATGAGGATTACCTTACCAAATCAGTTTCCAAGGCAAAGAGGTAAAATATTTTTCCCCACTTAGCCAATCATTGTTGCAGTTATTACACAATAATAAACCTTCTATTATTCGAAAATGAAATAAGAAGTTTGCAGCAATATGTGCAACTGTTCTGTTTTTGTGTTAATAATTTATGCTGTTCTATCTCTGTTTTGGTGCTACTAGCCATGGGGTAAAAAAAATACTCAAACTGCATGCTATCTTGAACAGTGGCATTTAGTTAGCTAAATGTAACACTTTGGCAGTTGGGCTTATTTACTCTTTCCATATTTTCATTAA
Source organism: Hemiprocne comata (assembly GCA_020745705.1). Classification (NCBI taxonomy): domain Eukaryota; kingdom Metazoa; phylum Chordata; class Aves; order Apodiformes; family Apodidae; genus Hemiprocne; species Hemiprocne comata. The sequence goes on from CM036587.1 coordinate 46,813,803, forward strand.
AAGTTATACCACAGTAAGGTACTTCAGTAGAACTGCAGCAGACATACCTGCTCTTTGGTCAATTTAACAGTTGCAGAGTCACATTCTGCACTAATGAGGGATTTAACATCTTTGGAATTCAGTGGATCAAGATGAAGAGTGGGCCACAACCTTTGGTAAGAGAGAACAAAGTCATATCCAGAACTTATTAAATAGCACACAAAAGAAAAAAAAAGACATCCAAGTTCGGAGCTTTTTAAAGATTGGTATCAAAGCAGTAATTGAAGCTGTTCCCTGCTACTAAGAAATTACTGTCATCACAAGCCAAATTTCTACTCTTAGTCCTATCCTGGATCTACATCACGGTATCGCAGCTCTTGATCTGCACGTGACTCTTTCATACAGTGAAGCAGATGGAGCCATCACTTTAAAACAGAAATCTGGTTTCACAACAGCCAAAACCTGTCCTCATTGCAGTTACAATACAGAACCCTTGGTTGTCTTCAATGGCTTCAAAACCTTATCCTATTAAATATCCAGGTTTTGTCAAATTTGGCTGTTTGCTCTTCAAGAAGTAAATGCCACTTAAAGCTGTAATTCTAACCCAGGCTACTTGGAAACGTCTCAGAAATATAACATACCTCCAAGCCTGTGGACACGTTTCTACATTCACTGATACAATCACTCTCACATTCACTGGCAGTGGATCTATCAGCCATTTCATATGCTTCTCAGCTTGCTTAAAAACAAATTTTAGTTACTTAATACAAAGGTTCTTCAAATCAAATGCCAGAAGTTGACAGGTTTTATTAACTGCATAGCTCAGTGAAAGGAGTCTTATATTCTCCAGCGTCCTTAAAAGTTCTTCAAGATTTTGTTTTTGAAACAGTACTAAATGATCTATTTACATTTCCCAGCATGACTGTACATTAAAGCAGACAGAATGCTATTGTTGAAATATTCACATCAAAGACCAGGCCATTTACATACTCAGTAAGTCAGGTCACAGCCCCGAACCTCTGGATAAATAACTGGACTGCTCAAAAACTAAGGTGTTAAAATTAAGGAGAAAAAAACCAAACAAAACCACCCAACACAAGTTTTGTCTATAAAAATGGAAGACTACTTTAACTCATCTGCACCTTTCGCAAATCAGTTTCTACATGTGCTCTTTTACAGCAGAGCAAACATGAACACTTCTGTTACACAGATAGAGCTGAACCTATTACAATAGTCAAGGCTTCCTTTAGACTGACAAATGGCAAGTATTTTGAAAACATACCTGTATTTGGTCGATAGAATCAATAATTATAATAATGCTGCCTTGGTGACGTGCAGAAAGCTTTTCCAGCCAGCGGGGAAATTCTTCCAGAAGTTTGGCTGGATCCAACGTTAGAGGTGACACTAACCACGAGTGTTGCATAAGCTGCAGAGTTATAAAAATATATAACAAATTCTACCTTAAAAATCAACTAGGATAGTTGAAAGAAGTGCTGTAGACACCAGAGGGGGAAAAAAAATTAATCTGAATTTGGGGTAATTTTTCTAGTCAAGTTCACACAGGATTCTCTCCTTCTAGTATATGCAGAAATCTGACATATGCAGAACAAGAAATATTTATTGAACTCATTGTGTTAATTCTAGAGAGAGAAACTGAGTTTAGACAACAAACAAGGAATTTGGAAACTTAAAGGGCTTAAAAGTTGCATAAGTTAAATAGGCAGACATCTAAAATACATGAGAAATTTGCAAGAACAGCACAATTGATTTCATTTTTCTAAAGGTTTTGGTCCTAAAGGTGAGGTCCTTAGTGCAACCCTGTGAAGGAAAAGGAAAGGCCAGACCTTGGCACAAAAATACTCCTCACTTATTCCTCATATATCTAATGCACAATTAAAAAAAAATAAATTTACATAGGAGAGAGACTAGCCTTGGAAGAACACGGTGCCAACTGGTGAACACAGCCTCAGGTTTTTGAGCACACTGATATAAGACATACCACCTGCCTCTCTCATTGGCCAGATAGCAGGAAATTTTGGAAGAAGCTCATGTGGTTTTATAAGCCATCAATGTAGGTCTCTCAAAGTGTAAGTGCTAATGTCCATCTACTACAAATATCCCAGAGATGCTATTTAATTGATCCGCATTCACTGTACAGGATCAGATCCTACCCATTCTGTAATGCCTTATGTTTGTACTACTTTTATGTAGAAAAATCTGTTGGGATTTTTATCTTTTGACATACACACACACTGGCACTTTCCAAAGAATCACACAACACAGGGTATGTAATAATACAGCATACCTTTAAAGTGAGGCGTTTAATTATCAATGCAGATTCTGAACTAGTAGACATGGGCCTTCCAACAAAGTGATAAAGAATTAGAGTGTTTGGTGAATGCTTCTGTTGCAATTGAATCCTAATGAGAGAAGTAAAAAAAAAAAAAAGGCACTTAACAGACTAATTTTGCAAATATATCTCAAATAAAAACGACCAGTTTTGCTAAAAGAGAGAGTGTCTGAGCCAGAGGTATTCCATGTTTGTCTTACAAAACAGGATAGATATTTCCTGAGCTATAATTGAACTCTTCATATTAGATCCCACTTTTGCTTTCCCCAGCACTCACAGTCATTAACAAGTGCCCTTGCTAGCACTGGACAGTCACAAGTCACTAAGCTTTTAAGAAATAATGACACTATCAATTTATCTTTAGGGTGTTGTAGCTGGAGTCAGGGAGTTGTTAAGGGCAGTCCAAATGGAATTAGCAACTCAATTATTAAAAATCTTTCCTGGATGCTTCAAGAACTTCAGTGCTTTGTAAATGCTCCCATTTTACCTCTAATTAAACTGATACAATGTTTGAAACACAATGGAAACACAATTTTTCTTAAATTTCATTAATACAAAAAAAAAAAAATAGTTTAAACTACCATTTTGATAGCAGGAGAGATTTCCCAGAGCCTGGTCCTCCTGATACAAGCAGAGGTGGAATTGGTGCTGGTGCTGCTACTAGGTCATTTAGACGTTCAAAATACTATAAAAAAGAAACAATCATCACAAATATTTCCCTTTTTAAGGGAGAAATACAGTGCTTGTTATAGTAAATCATCTAGACACAAAATGCATATATGATATATTAAGGTCAGGGAATAAATACTGAGATGCAACATAATACAAATGGAAATAAATTTTGTAATGAAACACTTAAAACCATGGAATTTATTATATATCTTTTAAAGAAAGTGTAAAATAATTACAAACATTTTTTTTCAAAACTCTTATTTAATACGAACTTTCAGTGCTAATAAAGTAAACTGGTGTTACTACAGTAAAGCAATTGGGCCTCTTCCCATCCCTCTTCCCCCAGGTGTTCCACTGCATTGGATGTGGTTGCCAGGACCAAGCCTTTGAAGTTGCCATCTGCCTTGAATGATATTTTGAGGCACTAAGTACACAAAAGTTAGATTTCCTTTCACCACATGACTGCTGAGAACTGTTGTAGCAGAGTTCAGGATGACAAAATCAATACCCACCCCTCATCCACTTGGGATGCAAAATAGAAGTTGAGGCACATTAAGATACACGTAGGATTTTTTTCTAATAATGTTCTATTATTTTACTGTTCTAGTATGTAGTGAAGATGGCACAATCCTCCAACTCATCACAAATATATCAGTAGTGAAGTAAAATAATAAATTGTGCTAGTAAACAGGGGTACTGACAATTTAAATACAGTACTACAGAAACTGCATGCTTATGTTGCATTATAATATCAAGAAATATTGCCCAAATAAGCTGTGACATCACTTTCCATGATCCCTTTTAATGTTTTTTCTTCCTACATTCTTTATACCTTCCCTACATATAACTGTTTCTGATACCTCCAATTTGAACTGCTTTTTAAAAAATTATTTCCAGCAATAAGTACCAAGTTACTTAGCAGCTCTCTACTTTTAACTTTCCTATGCTCTTCTCATGTATGTATGGCTGCATGATGAGATTAAATCTTTTGATTAGTTATCTCCAAAAGACCTAACTCTGGGTGTCAAGGTAGAGCTCACAGAATCACAGAATCATAGAATATGCCACATTGGAAGAGACTCATCAGGATAATGGAATCCAAGTCCTATCCCTGTGTAGGGCACCCCAAGAATCACACCATGTGCCTGAGAGCATCATCCAAATGCTTCTTGAACTCAGGCAGGCTTGGTGCTGTGACCACTTCCCTGGGGAGCTTGTTCCAGTGCTCGACTGCTCTCTGGGTGAAAAACCTTTTCCTGATATCCAACCTAAACCTCCCCTGATTCGGCTTCCTGCCATTTCCCTGAGTCCTGTCATTGGTTACAGGAGTAAAGAGATCAGTACCTGCCCCATCTCTTCCCCTCATGAGGAAGCTGTTGACTGCAATGAGGTCAGCCCTCAGCCTTCCTCAGATTTCCTCAACAAGAACAAGACATTCAGTTCCTTTTCTATTGACTACCAAAGCCTAGGAGAACACCCTACTTCCAGAACACAGTTATAGTGCTTTCCCCAGTGTAGGAACAACAATGGCTTCTTCATCAATGCCATTCAATAACACATAAGCTGGCATTTCTCCCAGAAAATACATATGCTATCTATGTAAGACATATGGCTTCTTCTAGCTTAAGGAGTAACAGCCTCAAGGATGCTCTCAGACACAGCTTCTTCTGTAGAAGTACATCTTGCCTAACAAGAGATGGGAAACGAGCTGTGACTTTCCTTTCATCCATATACATTTCCAATGTACTTACTTTCTCAAATCCCAGCTCACATGTTGAATTAGAGGCCTGCTGAAAAGCTTCCATCTGTTCTTGCTCATCATGCGCATCCCACAATACATCACCAAAAACTTCTTCTTCAGGAGCAGTGGACTCCTCCTTATTGCCCAAATCCTTGCCTTCTAATTCTGTTGTTTCACACCCCAATATATCCTAAGTAAAAAGACAATTACTTGGAGAAAACTACAACTGTAATTCTTAAGAGGACAAACACATTCGGTGTTAGTGTCAATTTCACTGTGCAGCTCTACTACCATCAATATGCTGATTTCCTTTCAGGCTAGCAGAGAACTTAAATAAATGAGCAATTAGATGAAACCAAGTTAACTCTGAAAGCACAGGTTTCAAGACACTGGTTTTAGTCTTCTCATAGTGGAAGCAACCCAACACAAGGAAGGATAGGGACAGAACAGACTATGCAATCCTTCCTTATCCTATGAAATGGATAAAGTTAAATTAAAAGATAATTTAATGCTATGGTATGGATAAAGAGAAATTAAAAGATAATTTAAGCAACAAATAGATCTCTTTCCCCTATTACTTCTGCCTCTGTCTATAAAAGCACTGCTCAATTTTGGGTTTGATTTTCTACCTGCAGATTTCTTTGCTCGCCAGATATTAATGAAAAAACAGAGAAAGGTCCTTTGAATTACATCTAGGTAGCATAGAGTGAGCGCACTGACATCATTTAAGATCACAAATCAGAGCAGGAACAGAAAAAGCTGAAATGCACCATGTACTCTACCTGTTTAATTATCTTTTCCACACAATTATAGATTTCATACGCTCCTTTCTCCACATCTCCAATGTGATCAATCATCTGAAAAAGTAAATGGCAAAGCATGACACAACTCTGAACCCAACTGGAAACAGTATTTAAACTTCCAACAAAAACACTCTGGAACACATTTAAATTCCATTCTGTTGCATTCCTTAACTTTGCCTAAGCTTTTAAAAGTTGGGCATCTAGTTTCAGCTGTTCTCAACAGTTCTCTCTGTGGAGGGAAATAAATGGCAACTGATCTATTTTCAGACAGGAGGCAACTCTCTGGAGGTAAACTTCTTCAGTAGCTACAGAGGGACCTTAGATAAATAACTGCCATTTAAATGGCTTAGCACTAGGGAGAAATTGTATCCTTTAAGCACAGGAATTTTTTTTTTCAATGAAAATGCAGTGGCTTTTTTCCTCCCCTGCTAATGAAAATTCCATAACACTCATACATTTCAGCTTCATCAATCAGCTCATATAATAATCATTCAAAGCAATGTGCATTAACACAATTTCTCCTAAAATGTGGGACTACTAGCACTCAATGTTGTTTCTAGCTGGAAAGTAAGGCTTTCAAAAAATGCAACAGTCTTTAAAATGCCATACCTTTGCTTTGTTCAGATAAGAAATTTGCTCGATTAACTGTTGCACGGAGACTGAACTGACTCTGCCATCCTCCTTTCTGTGGTAAATTAGCCGGGGCTTTTCTTCTGGATTTCTCAAGAAGGCTTCTTCACAGTCTTCCAACAAACAGCTAGATTGGAAATCAGCATTCTTGTGCTATATTACACTGCTGTAGTAAACAGTTCAATCAACACAAGCTCCAAAGATGGGTTTCACTGCAAAATCTAATTCAAAAGTCATATCTATTTACAACAAAGGGCAAGCAAATATTTAAGCAGAGAATTTAAGATAAACTCTGAAAAAAAGAACAGCTAAGAGAGAAATTTATGCTACTTCCACCAAAAACATTAAAACCATTTATTATCTGTTATTATTATTGCTTTGTTAAATTAAAAGTTGATCTTCCTGTCATACTAATATGCAGAGTGAAAGGTAACTGTCTTGCATGGAAAGAACATGGATTCACACATGATTAACAAGCACCACATACATGCTCTGCCACCACTTATTTGAAGGCTCTCTTCTATTCCTTGACCTTTCTAGGATAAGTACTTCAGTATTTGTCTGAAGTAGGATAGTCTTTTAACTTATAATTGAAAAAGAGAATTACACATCTCCACACTCAAAAGCACTTTCTATTTATATATGTGAGTGGATAGCATTCCCAGCAATCCACTGCTGTTTCACAGAAGGAACTATACAACTTGGGGATGCTGACAAGAGCAGACAGGATTTCTCAAATATTATGTTGTTTGTATGAGTACTGCAACTTTTATCACTGTTTTTCTAGGAGGAACTTTCTAAGTAAATAGTGTTGGCAGGAATACCCCTTTGTGGGTTTCTTCCTTGCGTATGTTGTTCTTAAACACTTGTGACAGCAGCTGACATCATCTTTCTAAAGCACAAATTTATGGCAGGTCTAGTTTGATTTCTCAAAGAAAACAAACCAACATCTCCTGTGGTACCTGGCTGTTCCCTGACGTACTCCACTGTTTTAAATCTTAGCTAATAGTGTTCTAAACTAGCCCTTAATTGTCTGTGGACAGATGTTTTACTTAAAGAAACGAGAGGTTAATACAAGAGCTCTAAAAATACAACAATATTTGAAAACCCTAGAGTTCAAAAATCTACCTCTATTATGAAACTTAATGCCTACCAGATTTTCAAATTCTTGCATTCATACAGATGTTTTGGAACAACCACTCTGTAAGCCTTAATATTGTCATTTCACTTTTTCTCTCTTCTTCAGCAAAAGGACACCTCTCCCTCCTCTGAAAATCAAAACGAAACTCTGCCCAAAATTCCTAAATGCGTGACAGAAACAGTCCTAACACAACTCTAAAAATACCCCTAGTTTGGTGTCTTTCAATTCGTAAGTCACATTTCTTCTTCTAGAAGGTTAGGAAATTACTCAATGAACCAATAGAATACGTCGTATCACCATTTGTCATAAAACACCTTGACATCAGTAAAATAAGCTGTAGAAAGCTAGTGTAAGGTAACACACAGAAAAGTCACTAAATCAGTCAGAAAAGCAGCCAAAGACAGAAAATAACACATGACAGAATAAAATCAAAATACTACAGACAGGTGTAAGGCTAGATAAGCAAATGAAAAACACTGAAGACATTCACACCAGCCATCTTGAATTCCTAAGACTCCAGCAATAAACACGACAGAGAGCTGCTCTTGGAAAGCAAAACATTCCTGCATTATGCAGATATCTTTCATGCTTTATTTTAAGAGAATCTGTAGCTACAAGAAAAAGGAAATGATACAAAGCTGATACTTTTGTTAAACTGTCTGCACTAGGAAACCTGAAGTTTGGAGGAGTATCACTTAGACAGTACTAGCTTAGGAAATGTACTGAGTAAAGCCCCACATGCATTTTAATAAGCTATGCACTCTGCATAAATTGCCAGTTTCTCTTGGCTTTGCCAGTCTGGAAAATACTTACCTTGGTAAAGTTAAATGGAGAAGCAAAATGACTAATGAACTTTTTTCAATTTCCCATTTTCTTACATCCTTAAGAGGCCTTTCATTTTCTGCTGAAAAATGAACAACTTGAAAGAAGTAGCCCATTGTTTCACAGAGTCTTTGAAGTTTGGGTGAGTAGTTCTGAAAGCAAATTTGAATAATGGTGCTTTATTATTAAATCTGCATAGCACTAAGGACTTAACTAGGCAAATCTCACTTTCTTTTCTCTATGTTGTTTCTTTCCCTGAAGTCCTTGGTAATACTTACACTGACTTCAGGCTACACCTACTAAAGCTTTCAAGAAATGTCAGATAAATTTCTGAACAAGCATTGCAGTGGAAACAGAAGAGTATATAAGTTAGGGCTAGTTTATGAGATACTCACTCTAAGGAAGATGTCCACTTCTGCTTGAGTCTCATCGGTACTAATAATAAAACATCTTACTGTGTTACTCCACAGAGAGTGGGAAAACAGAGGAGTAACTTGTAATAAACTGGCAACAGCAGCATCCCAATCATCTGACAAGGAAAAAAACCACAAAATGAAATCTAGAGATCTTCACATCTGATCACACTGCGTAACACGGAAGTCAACACCTCTCAACATTATGAACACCACATTTTATTTAAAACAGTAGTAACATTTTTACTCAACTATTTTATTATTATAAATTTGAATTTAGAGAACCCATATAATCTGATAATATATAAATTGATAATGTGGCAAAACAAGTGTTGAATTTATTTATATTATCATTACAGTATTTCCTTTATATAGGATTGATGAAATGTATTCACAAAATCAAGCCAATTGATGTAACATAAATAAAAATATGCAGGAATAATAAAATCACTCATAACCAAACATTTTTTTTTCCCTCCAGATTTACATGTATTTCAATTAGACCATGTGAATAAAGGACAGCATAACATTATGGGAACTTCCTCTTCTTGAGATAAAGGCAACTGCTTTCTGTAGTACTGGTATGTCAATTCCCTATAGAAGCAACAAATTTTAAAACTTCCCTGGGTTCTTCATTTTGTGGCTGGTCAGCCTTTCAAGGTAAGAACAGGTCCCCCTTTCAGTACCACATTGCATAATGAAAGGTTTAGTGTGTGATGCTGAAGCCATCACAGAGCTGACCCTCCCCTCCAACTTTGCAGGCACAAATTTCTGAATCAGAGCCTGAAGGATTCAAGAAAAAAAGGGAGAAACTGCCAGCAAAGTCAAATACATGCAGAGGGTGTTCCAAGGGCAGGACAACAGTGAAGGAAAACAGAGCACCGGAAGACAATTTACAAGAGACCATTTGGGAAAGAAAGTTCAATAGCAACAACTACTGATAACAAAGTATCTAACACTGATTCACATGTAAATGCATACATCCTGGTCTGGCAGTCAGATTTTGATGAATGCCCCCCTAATTCAAGGAAAAAATCCAATTAAAAAACAGGAATATGTTTTATTCTAATATGACTGTAATAGTCATACTCAGGAAGTAGAGAATTTGAATACAACTCGAAGAAAGAACCCCAGCAGGTATTGAAAGAAAGATCACTATCTTCCTTGGTCAACATAAGCAACAAAATGGTATTTGGTTTACACAGGATGAAACACCATTCACTGCTGTTTGCTAAAATAACTGCTGCACACATCATAGTCACCAGACATATTAAACATAACTTAGCATGTACAGCTACAGAGTAGTTTTATTGTTACAAAGAATTCCAAACAACCCTTTAGTAAAATTACCCAATAAAGAACAGAATTATTTAAGAATTGATAGAAAAATGACATCGACACATATAATCTTAGCAAAACAAACCACCACAACTTACCTCTGTTTATATTTGCAAATGGTCCCTCAACGTCTATAGAGCTATGAGCAAACTCAGGCCCTCTGAAAGACTGCTGAAGTTGCATCATACTACCCATGGATGGCTCACTTCCCAAAGCTCCTCCATTCCAGTATTCAGATTGTGCCCCAGTGGCTAATATTGGGAAGAAAAAAAAGAAAAAAGGAAAAAAAACCAAAACAAAACCAAACCAAAAAAGACTCTTTATTGCCTCTAAACAAGGTAAATTATCAGTCTTAAACACTCCAGCTGACGCCTACTGCCACATGCCACTGATCATAGTTTTTTTCTCCTTTAGCAGGTTTGTTCACATCTTTGTGTTCTGTAGTTCTAAATGACAGCTAATGGGAAGCCACGCTCCTGAAGAACAAGCTTGTTTGCTATTATTTGTTGTTATACAGATTGCTCACATCTATTGGGTTCAAATGTTGGCTTGGATTACAAATTAGGAAAACTGTTCTCAGTATTACTGCAATCATTCGAACATATCACAAGACTGAAAACTTTTGTTCAGGAAAGTTCCAGAACTGAAACAGTGTAATAGAGCTGTAGGTCAGGACTGAAATATATTCTCTGCACTGCGTGAAAGAGCTTCCACAGTATCTCTTTGTAATATGCTTGGATTACATTTCTGGCAACTTTCAAGACACTAAACAAATCTTACATGAAGAATATCAGGAAACTGAGAAATACCTAGGAAATGGTAGGAAGAGAAGAATGAATTCAAAAATTAATTTAACACAAAAGACGACAGAAAAAACATATAAAAGAAAACAAGACTATCTGTACCACTAAAGTTCACCAAAGCATAACTGGTAGGCAAAAAGCTAATCAAACACTGCATTCTGAAACATTTCTTGTTTTAAAGATTGTGTATTATACTCCTGTCAAGATGTAACTGTTGATGTATCTCAATGAGCAAAACAAAGGCTAAGCAACAGGACTTGCACACAGTTCTTCCTCAGTAACCCTTCACAGTGCAAGAAGTAAAGGTGGTCATCCTTAATAAAATTAAGGTGCTAACTGTCCTGCTACAATTTTTGCTCTGTTTTGAATTGGATACAAAGTCAGAGGACTGATCACATACCTATCTGAATCCTTCCCATGTTATCAAGTACCTCTTAGAGCATATACAAAGGTTTTGCCTTTTATGTCATTAAGATTGCTAGGGCTTCCCTTTCAAAAAATTATTAAATAAAATTATTCGGTCAGTCCTTGCTTGTTAAATATCTAACTGCTATTCTGAAAAGTACAGCAGCTGAGACTGGCATACTTCATAATCCACAAACAGGAAGTCCATCCAAGATTCTCTCTGGTTTCAGGTGTGTTTTTTGGAACATGATCTCTCAGAGCTAGAAACAGAAAACTCAGAGGACTACACAACTCAGGATTCTTCATGGAACAACTTTTAAAAAGCATTCAAGTCACTGTGTCTAGACAGTGCTCTATTTTCTGCATCTGTTCATTCATCAGACCAGAAATGTAGGGTTCCCACTATCTAAAACCAGTTTGTAAAGTCAGCTGCTTTTACTCTAGAAACCAATTTATGTTGCTTTTCATCTGGATTTTTTTTTTTTTCAAAAATACCTAAATATTTGTCTTGTGGTTTACTATTCAGAGGCTTAAGTCATGTCCCAACACAAAATGCTGGGGATGAAATTCTCACCAGTAACATCTGTACAATTATCATCAGAATCAGACTCTTCAGGATCAAACACTTGGATTCCTTGGGCCTGGAGTCTCTGAAGTTTTGCTTCTAGCTCTCGTTTGGCTCTCAGTAAGTCCTGAATCTCATTTTCTTTAGTTTCTCTAAAAATCTATGAGCAGGAAAAAAAAAAAAAAGAAAGAAATATAAATAATAAATCTTCTAAAATTCAGTATCAGTTCCTGAACTAATGATACTTGCTTTCAATTGGGAAAATAAGTTTCTAGTGTATATTTAGAGGCAAAAGCATGAAAACATGAACATGAAGCCATCAAAAAACCTACAAAGGAGCACGAAAACATAGTTTAAAATTACATGCTTTTAAAATGTTACCATTTTAAACCTTTGCATACTGTTCTGAAAGTCAGAAGTCTGCATTAGTATGGAAAGTTCATTAAAAATGGCAAGTAACTTGATTCACCTTTTAGAGTTTATTGTATTCTCAAATCACTACATGTAACAATTTTTTCAAAGCTTCCTTTTTACCCCTCCATGTATTTTTTTACACTTACATATAATCTAGTATTTAATTTTGATTGTCACAGGAATTTAAATTTCCTAAGATAGAAAGTGATGAAGCATCTCCAGCGGTCCTATTTGTAAAATATTACTATCTTGGAGGGATGAAAACACAAACCTAGCTTTACACACAGAGAGATTAAATCTTCTTCAAGTCTCATTTTCTTAAATAAGGTCAAAACCAATTCTCTTTTTATATATATGACAAACATTAAAATCTGTTACAATTAAAGATATCGAGAACCATGTCAACAGTGCAAAACCAGAACATATTGCCCTGTTTTGGGTGGCAGAAGTATCATCATATGCAGCAAGGCAAAAGCAGATGCAACACCTTGGCCTTTCAAATCATCCCTTCAGGAGGTGCTAAGGCTTTTGTCTTTAACTGGCTATTGTATTTTAGCAGCCAAAAGAGATGCACCAATACACAACTGTTCTTTAATGTAAGCTAGAAGTGTTAAACATTACAATGCTACATATAAAATTTATTCAGAAATAACGGAACTCTGTTAATACATTCCTTCAGCATGTGTCAGCAGTGAGAAGCCCATGTTTTCTTGTCACTCTCAAAAATAAATATATTCCTCTGCTTAAAATAACGCAGTAATTTAGTTTAAGATGCATCATTGTATATTCTCCTTTTAATATTTAAGAAGTTATTTCCTATTTTTTCCTCACAGAGAAGTTTTGCTAGCATTATCTTAAAGGAAATAGGCAGCTGCAGTTATGATACTAATTTTTTTAAAAGAAGGATAAGTCCTCATGGAAGCTATTGGATAAGAATTCACTGGTGAAATGTGACCAGTTGACACCTATCTTCTTTTTAGTCAGTTTCCCCAGGAAAGAAAAACCAAGCCATACCTTGAATTGCCTTTTGACCTTGTCTCGATCATGTTCAAAAGTAGCAGCTCTCTCCATGGCTTGGTATTTAGCTTCTAATGCACTTTCCTTCTCTCTAAGTATTTTCTGGTAAGTTTTCTGAAGTGCCTGAAAACATTCAATGCACCATTTTTGTGAGTGAAAGCAATTGCTGATAAGAGGTCTAACTACACCGTTATCCCAGGACCCTCCATCTCTCTCCTTGCTTTAACCATGACAGCTGCGTACTGTGCAGTTCCCATCCCCAGAGCCACACTTTGACCGCACCCCGGCGGTGCACGCACGCACGCACCACTTGCCCGGCACCCTGTCTTCCTAGGGAAGGAAAACTCATCGCACCCATCACCTCCCCGCCACAGCTTTCCTGGGAAGCGGCACGGGTCCTTCGCAGCCTCAGGTGCGAGGGCCCGCTTCGCTGCTCAGCCCTCTCGCCTGAGACGACGGCGGGAGGTACCTGCAGCTCGGCACGCAGCCGCTTGTTCTCTCTGTCCAGTTTGGCCTCCTTCTTGACCATGGAGGCCACCTCGTTGTTCTTGCTGACACGGAAGATCTCATACTCCTTCTTCAGGCGCTCGTACTCGGCCACGCACTCCAGCTCCTGCACCGAAGCTGTCGACTTGAAGCTGGCCCCGATGAGGCCGCCGGGACGCGAGGCCCCGACCCGCCTCAGGGAGCCGCGCAGCAGCCGGGCCTTGGGCTTCACCTCCACCGGGATCTCGCAGGCCTCGCCACCGCCGCCGTACGTGTCCTCGATCAGCTCCCCGACCCCGCCCGCCGGGCTTACCAGGGACGACGCCGTCCCCATGGCCGGGGGACGCTGCAGCCGCGTCCACTGCCGGGTGAGGCTTTAACACCGACCGGAGGAGCCAGCGCCTCCGCCGAGCTCTGCCGGCGGGGACATGACCGAGGCGGAGCGTTCCCGGAGGCGGCTGCTCCCCGCTTCGCCCCGGCCAGCGCCCGTCACTGCTCCGCCGGACCGGCCGAGGCGTAGGGCCCTCCGAGCCCGCGGGCCATGGTCTGTTCCTTGCGGCGGCCAGACAAGGAAGGGAAGGCGGGAGTAAGCCGTCCCCGGGGCCGCCTCTCTTCCCTCCCGCCCCTTCCCACCGCGGCTCCGTCCCGGGAAGAGCTGCTGGAGTGCCCGGGAGGGGGAGCACGACCCGCCCCTGCAGGACTGGGAAAGGCGGAGGCGCGGCGGCGGTGAGCGGGACGGTCCTGGCGGCATGCGAAGGGCACGGCCAACCATCCCATTCCTAGTGGTACCACCTCAGCGTGCGCCAGGGAAGCGTCGGCCCCACTAGGCCCTGATGCCTGGCCGGTCAGTGTCAGCAAAATACGTGACTATTTTCTTCTTGGACAACAGGACTCGACAGGTTCTGTCAGCTGCCCCGAAGCCGCACTCTGGGATGGGCTACACGTTTATAACACCCTGTTCTTGGACAAACAGGGACCCTCAGGATGTGCCACAGCCTTTTGAGTGGTAACGACCTTATAGGCAAATCCTTTCTCACCACCCTAAATCCATGATGTCTGAGACTAGTTGGCACACTCCAAAGAAGTACTGAGAAGAGATGGTAGCGGGTCTGCCAAGAAGTAAGTGCTGGGTGATCATAGAATCATAGAATCCTAGGGGTTGGAAGGGACCTCGAAAGATCATCTAGTCCAACCCCCCCTGCCAGAGCAGGGTCACCTAGAGCACATCACATAGGAACGCATCCAGGCGGGTTTTGAATGTCTCCAGCGAAGGAGACTCCACAACCTCTCTGGGCAGCCTGTTCCAGTGCCATATGACGATGGTGCCATATGTGATGGTGCCATATGACGCCTGAGTTCAGTGTCTGCACCTTGTGCTGCATCCTGGCCTCATACGAAACTTGCCAGTCCTCTGTCTGAAGACCTTCACTTTCAGGAATAAGGCAGTCCTTGATTATCTGCCCCTTAAATTATCGTTCTGCCATTTCCCTCTCTGCTTCTTCAAAAAGCCCTTTTTGGTTCCTTCACCTATCCTGGGGATTTCGGAGGAGCAGATCCCCAAGGCTGCAAACACCTGTTTGTCCCCAAATCTCACAATGTGCCCTACCATCAGTGTGAAAAACAAAAATGTCACTATTTTAAAGCAAAATTTACCTCAGATATGTGCTAGGTTTGTTAGCCATGACTGAGGGAGCGATTTCCTCTTAATAGGAGGAACAAAAAAATCTTTCCAGTGATACATCCCTGAACTTCAAAATCAATTGGAAGGGAAAATTACTTTTGTGTACAACAGAGAGAGAGAGTTGTTTTATTTCCTGGAGTAAAAACTCTGGGGTTTAGGAATATGTGCTGTTTGCCCTAACTTTGTTGCTTTGTTTTCATGAGGAAAAAGTAATTTCTTGTCTGGTTTCTTTACAGTTGTGTTGGTGATCTATTCCAGTTAAACCTCTTTTAAGTGAAAAAGATGGATATAGAATATGTGACAATTGTGGGAAGAGGAAGGGTGCTACTATGTTTTCCCTAATACTGACCGTAACAAAGCCTGCACAGTATTAGGTGTTTCAGCAAGTGAGCCTGTAATTCTGTAAACAAATAAAGGCTCTTGGTTTCTTCATTTGCATGTTCATATCAGACTGTTTCTCCATGTCACTGCTGTTTGAGCTCTGGGAGTAATTAAAAATACTTTCATGCTGGTGCTTGAACTGAATTGTTCTCATATTCTGATTTTGTGAAAGTCAAAATCTCCAAGCTTTAAGCCTAGAATAACAAGTGTAGTATTGTAAGAGCTCCTGAATTATTTCTAATAATCCACTTGACATTAACAAATAGGTTGGAAGAACTGTAGATGCTTTCTCTGTAGTGCTGCCTCTGGGTGCTTTACAGAATTTTTATGGATGGTAGAGACCGTATTAACACAATTCTTTCTAAACAGAAAATTACATTACTTCCCTGTTGCTTCATGGACTGGTTTTCCCAATGTTTAGAGATTAGAATAGCTTGCTTCAACATCTAATTTGTAACTTAACAAAGATTGCTTTGAATCACCAATTAGGCCAATTCATAAAGAAATCCAGCTGTTCATTGCACAAATGTTTGAAATGGTGCCTCAGAATATCTGAGGATGAGCGTCTTAACTTTCAAAGATGAATTGACACAGAAAATAAATCACTGGAGAAAATATATCAAGTTATTTTAAGATTGCCTTGCCATGTTGTGTTACTTTCTAAAGCTTCAGTTAGAGCAGCCCAATCCTTAGCCCTCTGAGGACGTTGATGCTGGGTGAATTCTGCCATAAAGTTCTTCACCAGTCAGTGAAGACATTTGGGATACTTGAGCAGCTTCATGTTTAACATTGTGATACATCTGCCTAATTTAGAGAGGTTATTAAGACAATCTGTGTGTGAGATGTGGTGGGTTAACCCTGGCCAGCAATTAAGCTCCCACTAATTGCTCACTCAGTACCCCAGCCCAGCGGGTTGGGGAAGACAAGTGGAGAAGCAAAAGCGATAAAAACTTGTGGGTCAAGATAAAGACACTATAATTAGTGAAGGAAAGAGAGACAATAAAACAACCAACAAGTGACAAAGATGTGGTCACTCACCACCTCCTACCAGCAGACAGATGCCCAGCCAGACTCAGGAACAGCTACTTTGGATGGAATACATCAAATTGTATTGCTTAGCATCATGTTACATGACACAGACAATGCCTTTGCTCAGACCAGGTCAGCTGTCTTGGCTGATTTCCCCCCAAGCTGTTTCCCACCCCTAGCCCACTCTCTAGCCTACTCTCTAGAGTGGGAAGCAGAGAGGGCCTTGATGCTGTGCAAGTACTGATCTGCAATAGCTAAAACATTGGTGTGTTACTGACACACTGTTATACTCACAAATCAAAAACACGGCTTCATATGGGCTGCCATGAAGAAAATTAGGTCTGTCCCAACCAGACACAGTACAGATGTATTTGCTTTGTAAAGCTGCTTCATTACTTCAGCTGCAACAGAACCAGACTGCTTTCCATCCCTGAATCCACATTCTGAGGAATACAGTACATTGGCTGGTCCTCTGACTAATTTACTCTTTTAACTACCCCTTTGGGTTCAGTGTGGAATCTGTACTCCTGATCCACAAGGGAACAACTACTCTGCCAATATTTTCTCCCTACTGAGACTATAGGGCTTTTTTGTTGTTGTTGTAGATGTTACTTAGAAGCCCATGGATATTTGTGCTTTATGGCATAGACAATTTTGTGCAAACCTTCTACATATGTTGTTAGCAATTACTCAAATTCTGCTGGGCTACAGGTTAAAAACATTTATATGGGATCTGTAGGGCATTGTTTTTGTCTTTGATATATCCACTATATTACTACCAGATTTATTGCTGAAGGTTCTTACTATTGACTTTATTTCATTTTAGGAGTTGTTGGTGACTGCTAGCAAACAAACTCTGTGGATCTTAGGACCTGTCCTGCAGAGAAAAGTACAGCTGCAGGGAGATGGCCTTCTGAAAGAAGGTTGGTTTTTTTACATGCATTATGTTCAGCCCCAGGTTAGCAGATGTCCATTTAAAAAAATCATGTCTGATATGTTATTACCTATGTATTCTGTGAAATTTAGTATACAAGGTCAGGAAATAGCAAGATAAGAGGAAGCTGAGGAAAAAGTTGAGATTATAAGATGCCACAGAATGACTACCCATCAAAAAAAAGAGTTGCTGTAATTAGAATAAATGTTGATAATGACTGGAAAGCAGAAGATGCTTTAAAGGAAAGGCAGCTGAACAAACTTCTATACAATGTCCTTTTTGTAAACTCAGATGCTAGAGTGGCTCGTAAGGCTATATACCACAAGCATAAGCAAAGTGTGTTGGAAGCCCTTTGCAAATCACTGTCAAATTGTTTGTGCCTGCACTGTATGAAGTTGATACTTTTTTATAATCTCATTCATTATTCAGAAATAGCTATGTCTGATGGAACAGGATTAAGAGAGCTCCACTGAGGACATGCACTGAAAAGATATAATATAGTAATTTTTTAAATACTAGTTTTTATATATGATTCTATTTCTATTCTATACTTTGCTCTAAAAGGTGGCTTGTTATTGGGCTGTTCCTTATAACTTCTGGCTTTCCCCAGTACCTCTACCCTGTACAGTAAGTGCAAGCCTGAATAAGCCAAATGACCAATCTACTTACTCAGGTTCTTTCTTTTATATTACATGAGGCTAATGTAAACCACAATGAACTTCGGGGAGTTTTTCTATTGAGATGACATGTTTTGAATTTGGCACTCTACTGGTTCCAAAAAGCCTGAATCTGCCAGATCTTAGCTCAGAGCAGGAGAATTACTTTGTTGCCTCTGCCCTGTTGCAACACCTGCATTTCATTTATCTGCATGAACAGCATTTGTCTCTGTCCTCCACTGAGACCTTCATGCTAAGTGGCAGCATTTCATGATTCACCAGCCACTATGACTGGTGTGTATGGTTCTGGAGCTGCATGCAACTGAGGGAATGTCTGCTAGATGGTGGGGAAGTAGAGGTCATCTTCCCTATTTCATGTGACTTAGCACGGCTTGGGCTATCTCTAGCATTATGACTTACTTACACCATGCACAGTCTTTCTGTGATGTGACATGAAATTGCATACCTAGGATTTGAGTAATTTGAGGTGTTGCTAGTGAGTATAGGAGACAGAATCATATCATAGAATGGTTAGGGTTGGAAGGGACACCTCCCACTAGATCAGGTTGCTCAAAGCCCCATCTAGCCTGCCTTTGAACATTTCACAGAGGAGCACTCCACAGAGTCTCTAGGCAACCCATTCTGGTGTCTTATCACCCTAGTAGTGAAGAATTTCCTCCTAATGTCTAATCTAAATCTGCCCTCTTCCGGTTTTGAGCCATTACCCTTTGTCCTATCACTACAAGCCCTTGTTAAAAGTCCCTCCCCAGCTTTCCTGTAGCCCCCTCAGGTATTGGAAGGATGCTGTGAGGTCTTCTCAGAGCCTTCTCTTCCCAGGCTGAACAGTCCCAACTCTCTCAGCCTGTCTTAATAGGAGAGGTTCTCCAGCCCTCTGGGTATCTTTGTATAACTCAGAAATTTATTACAGTTCATCATTCATCAGTCACTTGCAGAGGCAAACAAAAAAGAGCTCTGGTGCAGACATGTTCACATCGGGGTAGAATATCGGTGAAAAAGGGGGCTTTTTCTGAGCTTTCTGAAGCCAGGAAAAAGCCCGGACAGAGCCTCTGCTGTGTTATATTTCCAGCAGATGTCTGGTGGGTTGAAGTTCCCCACCAGATAAAGGGCTGGCCATTTAGAGACTTCTGCCAGCCACTTGTAAAATGCTTTGTCCTCTTCCTCATCCTGGTTGGGTGGTTTGTAAAAGGCTTCCAACCAGATACCCACCTTATTCACCTTCCTCCTCATCCTTACCCATAAACACTCAACCCTATCATCACTATTATTGAGCTCTATACAATCCAAACTCTCCCTAACATATAGAACCACCCCACTGCCTCTGCTTCCTTGCCTCTCCCTTCTGAAGAGCTTATAGCCATCAATTGCAGCATTCCAGTCATGAGAGCCATCCCACCACGTTTCTGTGACGGCAACTAAGTCATAGCTATCCTACTGCACAATGGCTTCCAGCTCATCCTGTTTGTTGCCCATGCTGCATGGACTGGTGCACTTGATCTGGGCTATCAGTTTCACTCCCAACCTTGGCATGTCACTCCTAGGCTCATCTCTAGTGGGCCTGGCTTTATACCCTTCCTCCTTCAAGCCTAGTTTAAAGCCCTCTCAATGAGCCCCACCAATTCTTGGCCAAGAATCATTTTCCCCCTTGGTGATGGTTCTACAGTTTTCTGCCAGCAGGCCCGGTGCAATGTAAACATCCCCATAATCAAAGAAACCAAAATTAATTTGATGGCACCAGCCTCTAAGCCATGCATTAATCAGCTGTGCTTTCCTGTTCCTTTCAGCGTTCCCTGCCAGTGAAGAAACTGAGGAAAATACTACCTGTGCTCTGGATCCCACAACCATTTGGCCCAGTGCCCTGAAATCCCTTTTCATTGCCCACAGACTTCTCTTGGCAACCTTGTCACTGCCCACCTGCATGACCGGTAGTGGGTAGTAATCAGAGGGCCACACCAGATTGGGGAGTTTCCTGGTAACCTCTCAAATCTGGGCCCCAAGGATGCAGCAGACCTCCCTGTGGGATGGGTCTGGCCAGAATTTCAGGCCCTCTGTTCGCCTCAGAAAGGAATCTCCCATGAAAATTACTCACCTTTTATTCTTAACAGAAGCAGTCCTAATGTGTGGGGCTGACTGCCTAGGCAGCTTCCTGGATAGACCTTTAGTGTGGTCTCCAGAGAGGGAGTCTGACCTCAAGTAACCCCCATGGTCTCATTGGCTGACCTTGGGTGACCTCAGTATGGTCACCAGAGAGGGATTTTGACCTCTAGTAACCCCATGGTCTACTTGGTTGACCTCAGATTGAACATGCTGAAAGTCTACGCTACCAAGTCTTTGAAGGTAGAAAGGTCCTCCAACTCACAACTAATGAAAATAGAGTTGTGCTCTACTCATGGGCCAGTTGGTTGAAGGCTTAACCTTCTATTAGTGTGACCTGTGACCCAAGCTGTTCACATGAACACTTCCCAGAGGAGACCTGCCTGGTAGCGGGTAGCCTGGTGGGAGTGCATTGATTCATGATAACGTCACAGAATCACAGAATCACAGAATCAATGTGGTTGGAAAAGACCTTGGAGATCATAAAGTCCAACCATAACCTAAATCCACTCACCATAACCTTTATCTACCCATTCAATGCTTAAATCATGTCCCTAAGCGCCACATCTGTATTTCTTTTAAACGCTTCCAGGGATGGTGACTCCACCACCTCCCTGGGCAGCCTGTTCCACTGTCCAGCCACTCTTTCAGTAAATAAATTATTTCTAATATCCAGCCTAAACCTCACCTGGTGCAACTTCAGGCCATTCCCTCTTGTCCTGTCATTATTCACTGGAGAGAAGAGGCCAAATCCCACTTCCCTACAACCTCCTTTCAGGTAATTGTAGAGAGCAATGAGGTCACCCCTCAGCCTCCTCTTCTTCAAACTAAACAATCCCAGTTCCCTCAGCCTCTCCTCATAGGACTTGTCCTCCAGGCCTTTCACCAGCTTGGTAGTTTTTCTCTGGACACCCTCCAGCAACTCGACATCCTTCTTGTAGTGAGGGGCCCAGAACTGAACACAGTATTCAAGGTGTGGCCTCACCAATGCCGAGTACAGAGGCACAATCACCTCTCTACTCTGGCTGGCCACACTATTCTTGATACAGGCCGGGATGCTGTTGGCCTTCTTGGCCACCTGGGCACACTGCTAGCTCATGTTAAGTCAGCTGTCAACCAGCACCCCCAGGTCCTTCTCGACCATGCAGTTCTCCAACCACTCATCCCCAAGCCTGTAGCTTTGCATGGGGTTGTTGCAACGGAAGTGCAGGACCCGGCACTTGGCCTTGTTGAACCTCATACAATTGGCCTTGGCCCATCAATCCAGCCTGTCCAGGTCTCTCTGTAGAGCCTTCCTACCTCAAGCAAATCGAAACTTCTACCCAGTTTAGTGTCATCTACAAACTTACTTAGGAAGCACTCAATTCCCTCATCTAGATCATTAATAAAGATATTGAACAGGAGTGGACCCAAAACTGGGCCCTGGGGGATGCCACTGGTGACCAGCCACCAACTAGATCCAACCCCATTCACTAGAACTCTCTGGGCTCAGCCAGCCAGCCAGTTTTTTACCCAGTGGAGAGTGTACCTTCCTACTCCATGTGCCTCCAGCTTCTCCAGGAGAATGCTGTGGGAGATGGTGTCAAAGGCTTTACCAAAGTCTAGATAGACAAGGTCAACAGCTCTTTCCTCATCCACCAGGTGGGTCACCTGATCACAGAAGGAGATCAGGGTCAAAGCTTTTCAGGCCTGCAATGTCTGATGCATTAGCCTAAGTCTAAAAGAGAGGCATCTTTCTTATATCATACAATGGAGCTAAAATTCAGACAAAAAAATACAGCTTCAAACCTTCCCATCCCCTCTCTGCAGAGTAAGTTTCATTTTTGCACAGAAATGAGGGAAATAATTTACTTCTGGCTCAGGTACAGTGCTGTTGTTATCAGACTAGAATCATAGCTGCTGTGGCAGAATGTAGCAGAAATACATGGAAAGATGATAAACTTCCAAATTAAGTGCAGTATTTGTAAGTTGCAATTGGGAGTACA
Source organism: Hemiprocne comata (assembly GCA_020745705.1). Classification (NCBI taxonomy): domain Eukaryota; kingdom Metazoa; phylum Chordata; class Aves; order Apodiformes; family Apodidae; genus Hemiprocne; species Hemiprocne comata. Next base: position 46,836,160 of record CM036587.1, read on the forward strand.
GGATTTTTAATTAGGAATCTTGACAAGGCTTAAATGAATTGTTTTTGTCCCAGTAAAAGCTGTGGTCTTGATAAATTTCTGTTACTGAAAAGGAAGTTAATTTCCCGTTCAATTCTTCTTTCAGTGGCTGTTATACATCATAGAAACTAATTTATGGGGGGAAGCACTGAGCAGGACTTGATGATTATTTTAAGAATAGCTCAGCACGAAACTACTCACGAGTAAAGGAGGCTGGGATTTGGTTCCCCATTTGGGCTCCACAAATACTATTATCAGATGCTTTAGAAGCTGGAATCACTTTTCCCCCATCTTTGTGGCATACAAGAGAGTAAAGTAACCTGAGGGTTTGTGCTTCATTCTAAAACCACTGGCTCACAGGAGCACTGGCATCAGTTTTGTGCTCTGATATTTCACATTAAAAAAAAATAAAAAAAAATTACCACTGGTCTTGCAGTTTTGAACAGGTTAGCTCTTAAGCCTATAGAGAGATGCTGTGTTCTTCTTGCAGGAAGTAGCAGATACCACCAGTAGCTCATGCCACAGCTGCTTATCACCACCCTTTGTGGTATGAGATGCTATCACTCATTCCTGGCTGCAGCAATGCCTAACGCTCTTCTATCAAAATGAACCCAATCAGTCTCCATTTACAACGTAAACTGTTCATGTTCGGGTGGTTATTGAGGCTAAAGCAGGTTGGGGAGTGCATAAACAAGTAGGTACATGGTACCCTGAACACGCAAAGCACAGTCTGCTTGTTTCTTTCCTTCTATCAGATTCTGTTACCATGACCACATTACTGTCCTTTTCTAATAGAAGCTGATGGTTTCCCACCTAGTTTTCCCAGCTGGTTTTCCCACCTCAGTAAAGCAACTTCAGGAAAAGTTTGTCCAGGTGGAACTGTCACAAGGCATCCACCGTTTTCTGCACAAAACCCTTCTGGACTGATACCTGTTAAAGCCACCTGGATGAATGGTCAGAAGAAAATTTGATGTTTATTGGAACTATCACAATCACAGACCATGGCCATGCTCTCCAGTGTGGTTGTCAGGGATTTGGAAGTAGCACTGCCACAGGAAAGATGGAGGCATCAAGAAGTCCTGCTAGTTTGCAATTGAACACCTGCCCTAAAAATTATTCATGACACACTCCAAACTACAGAGAAGTGCTGAGGAAAGGCCAACAGATATCTGGAGAAGAATGGACCATTCCTGTTAAGGGTTTATTTTTTTTTTTTCAAATTGTGGATATGTTGAAGGCTTTATCAACTAATCCTTGGGCAGGCTTAATTCTGATGGCCAGTTCCAAAAGGCCAGACCAGGCTGCTCCAATTATGCAGACTTTGCAGATTCGGCCTCTGCAAAAGTCTTTGGTCTTCTGAATACACACAGTTCACAGACAAGCCAATTATTTCAAGGGCAGCGTTTGACCCCATGTTGTCATCTTCAGAAATTATACAATTCAATAAAATAAAAGTGGGAAAGTCATTTTTAGGCAATGTGAAAATTCACCTTAAATGAGTGAAAAAGAGGAAACAAACAGATTAGATGACTACCCACTTTTGGTCTTTCAGGTGGGTAGTCATGAAATGGCAATGAGTGCATCAAAAAGCGATCAAGAGACATTTCGGAGCTCTGGGGAAAACTGCTTAAGGGTTCAGGAGTGCAAGTTGTGTTCTCCTCCATCCCTCTAATGGCACTGATGTATGAGGAAATTAACAGGAAGAGCCAACAGGTTAGTTCATGGCTCCAGGACTGGTGTCATCAGCAGGGCTTTGGGTTCTTCGATCATGGGTTACTATACAAGACACCAGGCCTGGCAACAAGTGGAATGCACCTGTCCCAGAGGGAGGAGAGGATCCTGGGGCAGGAGTTAGCAGGGCTCATTGACAGAGCTTTAAACTAGATTCAAAGGGGGAAGGGGATAAAACAGCCTGCTGTAAATAAGCCTGGGGGATGCATACTGGGGTTTGTAGGACGGTGTGCTAGAGAAGACTCTTGCTCTGCCACCTCAGTCAAGATAGGGTATAGAGATATAATGGGAAGCAAAAAGACAAGGGTTATTGGTGGTTTAGAAGCCATGGAAATACCTGAGAAGGGTCAGGCATGAATTAGGGCCTCTGCCCACAAAAAGGTGTCAAGATCATTAACCCATCTGAAGTGCATCTATACTAATGCTCGCAGCATGGGCAACAAACAAGGGGAGCTGGAAGCCATGATGCAGCAGGAAAACTATGACGTAGTGGCTGTCACAGAAAAATGGTGGGATTCCTCACATGACTGGAGTGCCACAGTGAATGGCGACCAGCTCTTCAGGAGAGACAGACAAGGAAGGAGAGGCAGTGGGTTGGCCTTGTATATTAGGAATTGTTATGAATGTCTAGAACTAGATGATAATGATGACAAGGTGTTGCGGCGAGAGCACAGACTAATGCACCACGATCAATGTGATCAAGCGAAAGCCGTTTATTATTTAAAATGGTGGCAATTTATACCCTTCTGATTCCAGATGTTCCACCCCAGTACAAACCCCGTTGGTTACATACATACACAGTTCATATATGATTGGCTACGTGTCTTGTCACTTGCTGTCCGTGTCATGATGACCCAAGGTGTTTCACTTCCCAGACGGTGCCTCTCAATTCTTGCTACAACATTCTTTTCTCACTACTTCATGAGATAACAACCGTGAGATAGGACACCTGCTGTTTGCTGGTCCCGTGGGGTACCAGGCTGTGAGACATCCGCTTGTTTACTGATCTCATGGGCTACTTCAGGGTGCCTGACAATTTGGTGAGCAGCACCTGCAACACTGCTGTTTTAATTCAGGCATATTAATTTTCCATAAATCCCATATTAATTTTCCATAAATCCCAACAACAAGGTAGAGTGCATTTGGATCAGGATTAGGGGCAAGACCAACAAGGCTGATATTGCTGCAGGAGTCTGCTATAGACCTCCCAACCAGGGCAGTGAGGTGGATGAACTCTTCTATAAATACTTGGGTGAAATCCCGTGGTCGTTTGCCCTCGGTCTTGTGGGGGACTTCAACTTCTCTGGTGTCTGCTGGAACTACAACACAGCAGAGAGGGAACAGTCCTGAAGGTTCCTGGAATGTGTTGAAGATAACTTCCTGACACAGCTGGTGAGTGAACCAATCAGGCAAGGTGCCCTGCTCTTTGTGAACAGGGAAGGGCTGCAAGGAGATGTGACAGTTGGAGGCTGTCTTGAGCACAGTGACTCCAAATTGTTAGAGCTCTCTATTCTTAGAGATGCTAGGGGGACCAAAACTGCCACCCTAGACTTCCGAAGGGCAACCTTTAACTTGTTCAGTAGCCTTATTGCCGAAGTCCCTTGGGAATCTGTTCTGAAGGGTATAGGAGTCCAGGAAGGCTGGACACTCTTCAAGGAGGAAGTCTTGAAGGCACAGGAGCCAGCCATCCCCACGTGCTCTAAGGCGAGCTGGTGGCATAGAAGACCAGCCTGGCTGAACAGGGAGCTTTGGCTGGCGCTCAGAGAGAAAAGGAGAATCTATGGCCTTGGGAGGAAGGGGCAGGCCACTCATGAGGACTACAAAAATGCTGTGAGGCTATGCGGGGAGGGAATTAGAAGATTCAAGGCCCAGCTAGAAATTAATCTGGCCTCCATGGTAAAGGAAAACAAGAAAAGCTTCTATAAATATATTAACAGCAAAAGAAAGACCAGGGAGACCCTCCATCCCCTATTAGATGTAGGAGGAAACATGGTGACAAATAATGAGGAAAAGGCTGAGGTGCTTAATGACTTCACCTCAGTCTTTAGTAACAGGACTAGTTATGTTGAGGGAATCCAACTCCCTAAGCTAGGCGACAGGGACCAGGAGTAGAATGATCCCCCCACAATCCAGGAGGAGAAGATCAGTTACCTGCTGCACCATGTAGATGTGCACAAATCTATGGGGCTGGATGGGACACACCCAAGATCACGGAGAGGCTAATCTTGAGTGCACTCACATGGCAAGTCCAGGACAGCTAGGGGATCAGGCCCAGCCAGCATGGGTTCAGGAAAGGCAGGTCCTGCTTGACCGACCTTTCTTTCCTTCTATGACCACGTGACCCACCTAGTGGATGAGGAAAAGGCTGTAGATGTTGTGCATCTAGACTTCAGTAAAGCCTTTGATGCTGTCTCTCACAGCATTCTCCTAGAGAAGCTGGCAGCACATGGCATAGACAGATGTACTCTCCACTGGGTTAGAAACTGGCTGGATGGCCAAGCTCAGAGAGTTATATTGAACAGAGTTAAATCCAGTTAGCGGCTGGTCACCAGTGGTGTTGCCCAGTGCTCAGTGTTCGGGCCAGTCTTGTTCAATATCTTTATCAATTATCTAGATGAGGGAATTGAGTGCTTCCTCAGTAAGTTTGCAGATGACATATAATTGGGTGGGAGTGTTCATCTCCTTAAGGGTAGGAAGGCTCTGCAAAGGGACCTGGACAGGCTGGATTGATGGTCCAAGTCCAATTGTATTAGGTTCAATAAGGCCAAGTGCTGGGTCCTGTACTTTGGTCACAACAACCCCACACAATGCTACAGGCTTGGGGATGAGTGGTTGGAAAGCTGCTCGGTGGAAAAGGACTTGGGGATGCTGGTTGACAGCCAGCTAAACATGAGCCAGCAGTGTGCCCAGGTGGCCAAGAAGGCCAACAGCATCCTGGCCTGCATCAGGAATAGTGTGGCCAGCAGGAGTAGGGAAGTGATTGTGCCCCTGTACTTGGGCACTGGTGATGCCACACTTCAAGTACTGTGTTCAGTTCTGGGCCCCTCACTATAAAAAGGACATTGAGTTGCTGGAGTGAGTCCAGAGAAGAGCAACCAAGGTGGTGAAGGGTCTAGAGAACAAGTCCTGTGAGGAGAGGCTAGGGGAACTGGAATTGTTTAGTTTGGAGAAAAGGAGGCTGAGGGGAGACTTCATTGCTCTACAACTGCCTGAAAGGTGGTTGTAGGGAGGTGGGTGTTGGCTTCTTCTCCCAAGTGAATGACGATAGGACTAGAAGAAATGGTCTGAAGTTGCATCAAGGGAGGTTTAGACTAGATAACAGGAACAACTTCTTTACTGAAAGAGTAGTCAGGCACTGGAACAGTTTGCCCAGGAAGGTGGTAGAGTCACCATCCCTGGAGGTGGTCAAAAAGCATGTAGACGTGGCACTTCAGGGCATGCTCTAGTGGGCGTGATGGGTGTGGTTTGTTTGTTTGTTTGTTTTGGGTTTTTTGTTTGGTTGGTTTTTTCTTTCTCCTGGGTAGACGCTTGGACTCAGTGGTCTTCGAGGTCTTTTCCAACCATGATGATTCTGTGATTCTGTGATAACTGTACATGTCATAGGCCTTCGCCACTAGAGGACAGCAATACTTCAGGCAAATGGACTTGTGTGAGGAGATGGAAGAAAAGGAGAGCAATTGCTTACAAAGTTAAGTATTACTTCAGAAGTTACATGCTTTTAGCTATAATCAGTCTTCTTAGAGAATTGAGACAGGTTTGGAAGAGGTTTCAAGACAAATTACAGGGGAGACAGATAAATAAAAGCTGAAGTTTTAATGTGGTGCTTAGCCTATCAGCCATAGATAGTGTTATTTGAAAAGCACAATACTAACTGGTTTTGAGACCCATAGATTCATAGATAGTTTTGTATTGATTTCAGTAAGAGTGGGGCCTTGCTTTGTAATCTTATATAGCTAGTATATGCTCTGATTTTTTATGAAGGGCTTACATGCCCTCACATAGGAAGGTTGTTACAGTCCATTATTTAGAATGGAACTAATAGTCTGAAACCACTGGAAAGGGATCTTCTGCTTCCACACCTATTATTGTGACCATGTTTATATTTGTAACTTGTAATGCAAGGAATCATTACATGTTTTGACATAAGTTACAGGAAATTGATTGAGAACAATGCAATTCATAGTCAGAACCAAACTTTCCACCTTGATGGTTTCAGTATGCTAGATAAGATAAACTTCTTTAGTCTTTATAGCAAGTCACCCAGTGCTATGTCTCAATTAAAAGTTCAAAAGAAGCTTTGAAGCAAACTTAATTTGTCATAACCCTGAATTGAGTTTTAACTGAAAATTCCACAGAGTTATAATCCTAGCAAGAAGGTAGCTCTTGAATATCCGTTTTACCATCACTGAATCATCATTGAACTGAGAAGGACACTTCAGATTTTGCAGTCTTACGGTCTGTTCATCCTAGGCCAATTGGATTACTATTGTGTGTGGACACAATGCTGAGGAACAACTAATCTTGTTCCTAGGAAAGTGGGCTGAAAGGGAGGAAAATATCCAAATGAACAGCCTAACTGAGAAATATTAATGACAAGCAGTTATGGTTGCTGTGCTCTTTATTGCTTCAGCCTAGAGCCACAAAACTACAATGGTGCATAACAAGAGATGAATGTAGAAGAAATATGCTGAAGATTGCACCTAATAATTTTTAAGATAACTTAAGAGTGCTCTTTACAAAACTTTTTCTTCAGAAAAAATTTTCTTCAGAAACACACATGGAAATGGGTGGTGCTGCAACCCAATCCAAAAAGTTGGTACCTAGGTGGGTTCACTGGCTTCTTTACCCTGCAGCAATTAGGTCCTGCATCTTTTGTTTCCCAGAAGGATGCCCTGACTAAGAGTCTGTAGGGAGGACTGGGATCAGACCTTCTGCAACTAGTATGGGAACTAGTATGTCTTGCATGTGAGAGTCCATGGTTTATGGGGCCAGAAAGAAAGAACAATAAAAATAATGATTCTCTAATTCAGTTATTAGGACTCCTCCTCTCTTCCAGCAAGCTAAAAAAAAAAATAAAAAAATCTGTCTCCAGATGTACTCACCTACACCCAGATGAGGTTGAAATGTACTCTTACTTCATTTTATAGTCTGATTCAGGGAGGGATGTGACATCTTGAGAATGATCATGTATAAAACATACCCATTCGTCATGCCTTTAGGAATCTATCCCACCTATCCTTCACTATTCTGCTTGTGGTCAAGTTGACTCTCCACCCGTAGTGCCAAGAGAAGTCAGACACTAAAATAATAGATTATACCATCAGGGCAAGAGGCTTAAGAATGTGGTGTGACAGTACTAGAAGTTCCCATACTTAAGCCTCTTTCTAGAACAACCTTTATTCAACAATGCAAATGACTGCAGTTCACTAAGGTATCAATTTAGCAATGTCCTTGATCATGCCTAGTCTGTAATCATGTCAGTATCTACTTTGATATCCAAGGGGCTAATCCTTTACTGCCATTTTTTCATGTGGTTGGTGTCACTTTGATATTTTCATGCACAAGCAATTTTGCTGTTAGGTGTTATAAGGACAGTCACACAATTTTTCTTTGGACTTCTACAAATGCAGAATAAATTATGTTCATATCCTGTGAGAAGAAAGTTGTTAAGAAATCCCCATGTTGCTAGGCTAGTGGTAGAAGTGCCAACAGAGGCATGGCATGTGGGATGTTGAATCACAGGTTTAAGAAGAAAAATACTAGAAAGCTTCCCAGAAGTTCTTAGCATGTAAACTTGAAACTTTTATTTCAGCTCTGAATGGGTACCTTTAAAGGCCTGGATGCTCTGAACTCCTACCTTCCAAAGGAAGGTTCTTTTCATCTACCTGAAAATTAAATACTAAGTTCCTCTAGTTTTCCATTGATCTGTCCAGTTTTAATTGTGTAGCTAGAAGTGCTCACTGTTGAGTGGTGCTGCCATTATTTTATTATTTGTCCTGCCGAACAGGATACTATTTCAAGAAGTCAATCTGGACCATGTGGAAATTGCTGAAATGAAGGAAGTATCTTAGTTATTTTCCAAGGAGTTAATGTTATTAGAAAGAACATGTAATTAACTTGTGTGCTACATTAGTTCTGCATGTATGAGCTGAATCTGACTACCACATGATGTAGAATTTTATCTCTAAACCATTATGTGGTATATTTATGGAGGCAGTTTATATAGTTTCCTAAAAAAAATTATTGAGCTATTGGGCTAGCAGGTATTTTTAGCACTTTATTGTGTTTAAATCCTATATATGAGATGTGTATTGAAACCAAATGATGTTTCTCTTTATAACTGCAGCAGATTCTGAAAGTCCTGAGGCTACAACTGGCTGGCACACAGAAAGATTTGATAACCATTGCATAATAGAAACGGCTGGAGAACAGTGGAGCTGCATATACTCCTTGAAACATATGTAATTGAAAAAATGTGACCCAAATCAAAAAGACTTTGTGATCGAATATATATTAAATTAAGTTACAGCTTATTTAAATACAGCAGAGCTAAGTTGCAGCATTGCTGAAATTAGAACAATGAGCTATAACATGGCAAAAGGTCTAGTTAATTTTTCTCTTAAACATGTGAGGCATGCCATTATGGTAACTCTTCTGGGAACCCTTTAGATTGAAGGTGTAAAGGTCTGTGATTACATTCCAGGTTTATGCCACAACTCATCTTATTTCAGGAGTTTTGTAGCAATGAACTGTGACCAGAGAGAATGGGAGGAAGGAAAAAAGGCTTGTCTGTGGTTCACACAGCAGAAATGTGCACTTGTGGGGTTTTTCCTTACATGTTTATTGGTACCTTGTGTCTCCACATTTGGACTGGCTTCAGTTTATGTGTTGTGAATATGCATATGTATCTGGAAACACAGATCTTGTGTTTTGTCATGTGCTGTATCTTGTGAGCTTCTGCAAGTCTGGGACTGCGTAGTCTCTCCACAGTGTCAAGTGGTACAAGTTCTTATCAGGTAGGTCTGACTGGTTGTTGTATAGCAATAGATGCTGAAGATCGCTTGCTGTGCGCTTGCTAATTAGATTGTCTGTTTAGGGCCCTGCACTACAAGAAAGACATTGAGGTGCTGGAATGCATCCAAAAAGCAACAAAGCTGATGAAAGGTTAGAGAAAGAGTCCTGTGAAGAGCAGCTGAGGGAACTGGGGTGGTTGTGTCTGGAGAAAAGGAGGCTGAGGAGAGACCTTATGGCTCTCAACAACTACTTGAAAGGAGATTGTAGCAAATACCTCCATCTCTGGAGGTATTTAGAAGACCTGTAGATGTAGCGCTTAGGGCATGCTTTACTGGTGGCCTTGGCAGTATTAGGTTGATGGTTGGACTCACCAATCTTGAAGGTCTTTTCCAACCTAAATTATTCTATGATTCTATATGCTCAAGTGCAGTCAATCTGATCCATATGAGATATACTGGATTTACAGAGCATGCTCTACAAGCTGCAGTGTGTCCATAATGCTTGCGTCTGGGAAACATGACAACTTCACTTTTACATAGCAATTCTATTTGTATGTGCTCTGTACCAGGAGCCACAGCTTCTTTGCAGCACACATACAGGCATTTCACAACTGCGTAACGTATTACAAGTAGACATTACTGAAAATGTCTTGTAGTCTTCAAAAGATTGGACATACTGCAACATTGTTACTTCATTTCTAAACAGTTGTTTGCCATTCTGTCCTTTCCCTTTCACAAACTCATTTTTTCTGTCTCCTAGGCTTCATTTCCATCCCACGCCACCGTTCACTATCTCTCAATACATGCTAAGGCAGTAATAAGACAACCAGATAGCTCTTGGCAGGGCCCCTTCACTCCTGCTACTCAAGTGCAAGTGTTGCAACAGCCAGAGATTTCCCTGCATTCTTTTAGGTATTGTTCTGCACCACAAGACTTTACTCCTGTCTGTGCTTCATCCCCTTAGCTCCTAATTCAGTCTTCTATCTCTCTTTTAAAAAAACAACAAAAAACCAACAACAACAACAAAAAAAACAAAGCACAAAACCAAACAAAAAACCCCAGCAAACAACTATGCTGTATGAAGAGGCATCTCATATAGTAAATGAAGGGGGAAAAGATAAGAGATATCTTTTTGGCTTGGGGTCAACATAGATGAAAGTATCTTCTGGCAACTGGAAGACTGTAGTCTCTCTTTTCTTCAGGGAGGCAGAGCACAGGTGCTACAAATCACTGGGAAAAGGCAATGCAAAGTGCTCTGTGTGAGGTACAATCTTTACTACTTGATGGTATCTCAAGTTCATTAGAAAGCTGTCTTTGCAGTCACAAAGGCTGCACATCTTTTCTAAAGCTTCTGCTCTGCACAAAGCAAGCAAGCTGCAATGAGGAGACTGAGCTCCCCAGAGCAGTTTCTAACAAAAACAAAGCAGGCAAAGTCTTTCTTGCATTTTTCTACTTGTTTTTTTTAAAGTCCTTTTATATTGACTTCAAAGAGAAAGTATGTTACAAAACACTTTTCCAGCATATTTATGAACAGCAAATTGTCACTTTATTAGAATCATAGAATGGCTAGGGATGGAAGGGACCTTAAAGATCATCCAGTTCCAACCCCCCTGCATGGACAGGGACACCACCCACTAGACCAGGTTGCTTAAGGCCTCATCCAATCTGGCCTTGAACACCTCCAGGGAGGGGACATCCACAACCTCCCTGGGCAACCTGTGCCAGCGTCTCACCACCCTCACAGGAAAGAACTTCTTCCTAATGTCTAGCCTGAATTTCCCCTCTTTAAATTTCAAACCATTGCCCCTTGTCCTCTCACTACACACCCATGTAAAAAGCCCTACCCCAGCTTTCTTGTAGGCCCCCTTCAGGTACTGGAAAGCTGCTATCAGGTCACCCCGAGGCCTCCTCTTCTCTAGGCTAAACAACCCCAGCTTCCTCAGCCTGTCTTCATAGGGGAGGTGCTCCAGCCCTCTGGTCATCTTCGTGGCTCTCCTCTGGACATGCTCGAGGAGTTCTATGTCCTTCTTATGCTGGGGACTCCAGAAATGGACACAGTACCCCAGGTGGGGTCTCACCAGAGCAGAATAGAGGGGGAGAATCACCTCCGTCAACTGGCTGGCTATGCTTCTTTTGATGCAACCCAGGATACAGCTGGCTCTCTGGGCTGCAAGTGCACATTGGCAGCTCATGTTAAACTTCTGGTCAACCACTACCCCCAAGTCCTTCTCCTCTGGGCTGTCCTCAATCCATACTCTTCCCAACTTGTATTTGTGCATGGGATTGCCTTGACCCAGGTACAGAACCTTGCACTTGGCCTTGTTGAACTTCCTGCAGTTTCCACGAGCCCACTTCTCAAGCCTGTCAAGGTCCCTCTGGATGGAGTCCCTTCCCTCCAGGGTGTTGACTTCACCACACAGTTTGGTGTCATCAGCAAACTTGCTGAGGGTGCACTCGATTCCACTGTCCATGTTGCTGACAAAGATGTTAACACTGGTCCAAGTACCGTCCCTTGAGGAACACCACTCGTCACACACGTCCATTTGGACACTGAGCCATTGATCACAACTCTTTGGGTGCAACCAGTCAGCCAGTTCTCCTTATCTAACAAGTGGTCCATCCATCAAATCCGTATTGTTCCAGTTTTGAGACTAGAATGTTGTGTGGAACAGTGTTGAAAGCTTTGGACAGGTCCAGGTAGATGGTGTCTGTTGCTCTGCCATTGTCCACCGAGGCTGTGACCCTATTGTAAAAGGCCACCAAATTAGTCAGGCAGGACTTGCCTTTAGTGAAGCCATGTTGGCTGTCACCAATCACCCCTTTGTTGTTCTCATGTCTTAGCAGGGTCTCCAGGAGGATCTGTTCCAAGATCTTGCCAGGCACAGAGGTGAGACTGACTGGCCTGTAGTTCTCTGGGTCTTCTTTTTTTCCCTTCTTGAAAATGGGGGCTATGTTTCCCCGTTTCCAGTCAGCAGGAACTAGGAAACAACCCCCATTTTTATTCTTAAACAAGGTAGATAAAACTGAAAAATGCATACCTCAGACCTGTCAACACACTGCCTTTAAATCAGAAGAAACATTTCACACTGCCATCTTCAAAACAATTCTACTGGAACCCTGTCTGGTAATGAGACTAGTCTTGAAAACAGCAACCCTACCTAGCTTTGAATTGTTAAATGTCAGAGCTGGGCTTATGTTGACAGTGGAACTAAATGATGAACAGCACCAATTGAATGACCTTTATTGAGTAAACAATTTGTTGCAGTCTCTGGTGAAGCCTTTCCATCGAGATGACTTTAGAGTAGGTGATACATTAGAATAAACATTACTGATATCTAACGGTAAAGGAAACATTCAAAATATTACTTTATTTCCCCATCTTCCCTAAAGCCTGTCACTTCATTCTCATTAACCTGTTAAAGAAAAGCCCAAGGCTACTTGAAACCTTCAGAGTTTTCTTTAAAAAGTAATCTGCACAGAAGAGAAATTGAGAGTAAGGGCAACCCTTGTTCTTCCTGCTACACTTACGTTGTGTACACAGATGATAGAAGTTGGGTTGTTAAGAGCTGGTTTGTGTCAGGAACTCAGGTAGCAATGAGCTTCGCTTTTCCCCCACGGTACCTGAATAGCTTGCAAATGAACTAGGCACAAGTGAAGTACCTTTGCTTTAGGCTATCATGACAGTGCTTCCTCAGTGCCTTGGGAGCACAGGGGTGAATATGCATATCTAGTAAACAGCAAACTCAGGTGCTTGGTTTCAGAAACAAATCTTGCCAAATTCCTTCTGTTAGCAACATGGCAAGGCCTTGTGGGAACTCCATTCCAGGGTTCTTAGCCATATTCTCTCCAGGATGTGCTAAGGAAGTAAGGCTGTGTCTCTGTCCTCCTCCTGTTGCAGTTCAGGGCATGGTATTAAGCAGAGTAACTTGTTACCCTGGATGGGATGCTGCAATGTTTGGATTAATCTTTTCAAAGGCCAACATGTCCCTGCAAAATAGAATGGTGTTTAAATGGCATGGTGTGTTTTTCTGACCATGGACAATCATATGTACCGTATGAAGTGCCTCCTTAGGCACCAGGCACTTCCAGAAGGGTGTGAAAGCAGAATACCAGCCTAAGGATGCAGCTCACAGAGAAATGATGAAAGCACAGATGGGGAGCAGTGCCTAAAGCCCACAGGGAATGAGCCACAGAACTGAGCATGCATTTTCTTCAGTGAAGGTTGGGTAGAGACTCTGTGCTTCTTAGCAGGTTCTGGTTTTGTATTTCACTGCAGCCATGTGAATTTTGATGAGGTTCAGGGAGCTACCTATTTACTTAGTCATGCCCTAGGGAAATTTTCATATGCTACATGTTTAAGTATCTCACTCTCTTAAAGCATGTTTCTATTGTCATTGTGGAATAAGAATTGGAGTCTTCTTTTGTCATTTATTTAAAACAAACTTTTGAAAAACAGGTATAGTAAGCAATCAGGTCCATGCTACAATGTTCCCCTCTCCAATTCTGTGCTAATAAATGGGGAATTTACTTATATCCATGACAAATTCAACAGAGAAAGTAATTGGCCCTTGTGTGTGGTACATAAATTATTTCTTTGTCAAGTCTATCTCTTAGTTTATCCCGTTAAGATAATTGGTTTAGACAAGTTCATGCATCTGATACTGATCTAGCTGTTTAACTCTTTTTCTAAGTTTGCTTTTCATTAGCTGTCATACGCATAATTTATGAGCTAGTTTTTCAAAGCATAGAATTCTGTACATTGGGCCCCTTCTATCTTCCTTTTAAGTTTTGCAACAGAAAACTTCAGAATGAAAAGGATCAAGTCATATTAATGCATAAACCTGCACATAGCAAGTGACTGAAAAAGCAGTATTTATCCCCTGGAAACCAATATCGTTACTTTGCAGGGTTCCATCTGGATGGAAAGGAGGAGAGGTTGTTTGATGGAGTTTTCCATGAGTAAGTGATGCAGTAAGAGAGCTTCAGTTAGAGATGCATGTATGTATTTGGTTACCAGACACATCTAATGTTCATCTAAAATAAGCTGTGCAAGACTTGGTAAATTTGGCAGGATGCATGTCAGTGTTTGAGCTCACGTGACCCGGGTGACCTGCTAGAGTTCTTGGGACAGCTGAGGTATTGCAGGAGGACAGAAGGATGGTTGCAGGGAAGCCAAGGTGGAAGTAGGAGCCTGCCCCAGGGCAACACATTTGGATGTGAGGAGGTGAGAAGTGAATATTAACAGAGCTTCATGCAGCTACACTTCCATATGGTTAAGCAGCTGTGTGCTTGCTCCTCTCAAAAACACGTTTTCCTATTACAGCTTGGAGCTGATTCATTCAGAGATGCACTCCAGGCTATAGCATAATGAAGCAAAGCCTTGCTTTCTACTCAGGTTCTGATATTTCAATTAAACACAAGGTAAAACATTAAAAAAGCTTCTAGGTGAGTTAAAAGTCTTAATTTAGTTTTTCACCAGATTTCTTAGAACTGTTGAATTTGCCTTAAACTCTAGTTGAGCCAGTATGAAAATGGGGCCTAAATACCTTTCTTTAACCTGTACCCATATTTCTTTATTTTTAAAGAATCCTTGTGTTTGTTGGGAAAGGTAGAAAGGTTGAGAAATACTGTTGTTACCCTCTTCCCTTAAATCACTCAAGCTGGCTTGTGAAGTTGAATAGTAAGCAAGCAGTATTATTGGCAGAAGAGAATAGGTAATTAAATAAAAGTGTAAAGGAAAAACCAAAGGGGAAAGATACTAAGTGCCCTGAAGAATTATTTTGCGTAATACACAATTTTTCCTAGTCTCATAACAACATCACTAGGCAGACTGTTCTGTTCTTCATTTTTTGTATTAAAAGTACATGATATTTATGCTACTCAGACTGCAAAACCTTACCTTTTAAATCTTCACTAATGTCTGCTGTGAAAACTGTTTGTTTTTGATGAATTAAATTATTTTTTGTGTGTGCTACTTAATTTAATTTTTTTTCTCTTCAGTCACTCTTGCTTTACTTTGTTATAATGCTTTAGCTAAACATTTTAAAATAATACATATTAATTAGATATGAAATTGAAACATGGAATACATTTGGAGGGTTTTAAGAAGATGGTGAAATTTTAAATGCAGCTGAGAGATGTTTGCTGGCATATGTCTTTACTGGGTGATGAAATATGCTGGATAACAAAATTATAAAGAATGATGAGATTATGTAATATTTGGATTTGAGCTGCTCTTCCAGGCTTTTGGTCCTGAGATAAAATACATCCACTTTGGATGTAGTCATCCATGTCTTTCTGCAAAGCTGATCCAGTTAGCAGTTCTGGCAATAAACAGCCTTCACTTTTTAAGCCTTCCTGTCTTCTTCATGCGGGAGTAATTCCTGCAGATTCCAATTAGCCTTGAAATGTGTGAGGAAAGAATCAAACCCAAGCAGTACCAGAAATGACATCTCACCTTGGAATGTGGCTGTGACAGGAAAGGACTTTCTACTGTTTATGTTTGCACTTTTGCAGAGGAAAAGCACAGTCTGGATGTAAATATTTCTTCCAAATATTTTGGGGGAGGGATGAAAATGATAGGGTTACACACAGCAGCATTTTAATCACATTTCAAAATTCTTTAGGAAACCACATACTTCTTTCAAGAAAAACTGTGTTAAAATACTTGAATTAAGATAAAAAGTGCATCTGAATGTCCATTTTCCTTAGTCATATTTTTAGTCAAAAAAGCTGCTGTTTGTGGAAAAATGTTTACCACAACATATTTCTAAACCCACTATTCATACAGCCATATAGTTTATATCCAAAAGGAGAAGCTGAATCTTAAAGTGAGTCTTAAATGTTCCACTAAGATGTTTACTCTCTTTGCAAACAAATGTGTGTAACAAAGCAGATTAAAAAAATACAAGCTACTAGTGAAGAACACAAGAACTTTTGCAAAAATATTAAGAACCACTGGAAATATCACTGAATAAAATAAAAGATGTAAACAAAGATAACTGTTTTTCTTTGAGAATAGAAGTAAAAAATCCTTTCCTGTAAAAATTCTCAAAAAGAAAAAGTAGGATTATTCCAATTACACAGGTCACATCATAAGTTCTCTAAAGAAAGTGTAATCTTGTGTCAATGAAGTTTCTTTAACTTCACAGTACAAGGTTTGGTTTGAACCTAAAAACCTCTTCTGGAGTTTCAATGTCTCCTTGAATAAGCTCAGAAAAAAAAAAAAAAAAAGGAGGTTCTGCAAAGAAGACTTTGCAGCACTTATTTTAAGGCTTCCAAGAGAAGCTTTTGCAAGTTTCATGCATCAGGGTTTTTTGTGTTTGTAAAATCGTAGACGTTTGAGTATATCTTTCATCACATTGAGTGTATATGCTTATACATTTCTTTTAGAGTGAATAGTCATAAACTTGGACCCTATTCCTGCAAGCAGGAACATAAATACATCAGAACTGCATTTCCATGGATGGCAAGTTCTGCATCACTCAAAATTTTTCATTCAGTATTAGATTTATTTTAATCACCTAATTTATTTCAGCCACAAATTTTGGGCTAGATATAGGGGCTGCTCTGTAATACCTGGGAGAATTTATTGTAAATTGCAGTGTCAGGTTACATGACTGTAAAATCTTTTCAGTTCTTGAAATGTTTCAATTTTCTCTGCATGGATACTGGATCTTGAAAAAGGGGGTGAGGGTTGGGAAGGTGGCATGAGCATGGGAGTTACAAACCACTATATGAAGACAGAGGACAGAGTGGAGCATGGAGAAAATTATAAAATGAGATAAAGGAGGAAATAGATGAGCATGCATTTTTTGGAAAGTCAGAAGAATGAATCTGGCAGACCACAAAAGCAAGTGCAGGGGTAGAGCTGATTGAAGAAGAATTTGCTGCATTGCACATTTTCGTTAGAATCAAGCTCTGTTACTTAGGTGGCCAAACCTTCAACTTCTTAGGTACACTTGTTCCATCTAGTCTAGCTGGATTGTTATCATCTTTCTTTTGCTAGATGCTGATCAAAAGAGAGAAAAACAAATTTATGAGGACCAACATGTTATGAAATGAATTTTGAATAATGCAACTACTTCTACAATGCAAAACAAAATTTATCAGCTTAGTTACTATGCCAAGTAGCTATAAATAGATCTTGTAATTAGCAACTGTAACAGCTGTAAAGTTCACATGATTTATTTTGCTGCTTCTGATGGCAAACACTGCTGCATCATAGTGCCAGATTGATTTCTGTAACGGGATTTCTAGCTGATATAAAATGTCATTATTCCACTGACTTAAAACCAGCTATGTCTCAGTTTGAATTGGAAGTTTAGTCAAAGCGTTTGATAGATGGTGCCAAAAAGAGGAACAGTAGCACAGGGAAATAAAAAGACTGAGTGAATGATCTTGGTTTTGCAAAACACTAATCTGATTTGTGAGTGAAAAAGTTATGGAATGATAGATGCACACTCCCATCTTACCAAGTAGCTCATTTACTTTTATAAATGCTGACAACAGAGCCCTGTAAAGGTAACATATGATTGCATACCTTAGTTCTACTGAGGGAAAATCTTTCAAATCCTCTTTGTTTTGCTTTATGTCAAGGAACAGCAATTAATTTGGTCATCCAGTGAATTAGAAAATCAATCTGCTGGCTTGTTTTGTTCTATTAATAACTTCATAATGACACCAAATAGTTCAATTACTCTGTTTCCCATCCTATATTAATAGACATATGATAACTGAATAGAGATATATTATTTTAACTTCTGGTTTTGGACACATACCAACTCCTCGTTTCTCCCAAAGTTTCCAGCAAATTGAAATCTGGAGTTTCTGTGATTTCTAGGTAGTATGGAAAGGCAAGTGTAGCAGTTGGTTATGAATTTCTCCAGACATTTCTGAGTTTTGAATGAAATTGACCTGGGATGTGACCTATGAGTGATCAGTGATCACAGGAGAAATAATGAACTGCAATGAGTTAAACAGTTAGCAGCCCTAGAATGAGTACTCAAATATGAGCAAAACTTAAAAATATTGTTTCTTGAAGGCTCTGGCAAGAAAGAAAGAGAAGCCATCATACTCTTGCTTTTTTAAGGGGCAGATGGAGCAGCCCATGGACAGTTTATTTAAAACTTTCTACTTACAAATGCTGGAAGTGCAGGTGTCTGAGGAGGCAGTTTCTCATGTGTATACCTGTTCTACTGATTTCTAGGATGCCGAGGACTTGGAGTCAGGTGAGGATACAAACCATCTTTTCAATCCAGGGAAGACCATGTCAGCAGCCCCATTCTGCTGTAGTTCGAAACCATGTCCACTACTGAGAAAGCAGCTTAACTTAACTGCATAGGCTAATTGACTTTAAAAATTAATGATAGCCCTAGAGAACCAAGTACCAGCAAATGGGCATCTTCTTTTTCTTCTCTTCAAATTTAAGATTCATTGTGTTTGACCACAGTCAGGGACAGTGTGATTTTCTAGTATTACTTAAAGTAATATTTTCAAGTATTTCCACAGATACTAATTTGTATCTCTGGTTAACCATATTAGAATTTTGACAGTAGCATTTTTCCTGTGCTGATTTTATCCTTTTTGAAAATTGTTTCTCCTGCTTGTCTGTATGGAAAAAAAGCAATCTCTGGGCCTGATTGTCAAGGTACCTTTTTTTCCATATTTTTTAAGTGCATGGAAAGAAAAATATTTTAGCCACATACAGCAAGTTTCTAGCTTTACAGAACAAAGTAGATCAATCAAGACATTCAATAGCAAGCACTTAACAGAAAGTTCAAGGGCATTGTTTGACTTTGGGCTTATACAGGAACATAACTTCCCAGGGGACAGGAACAGTTTAAGTAGAGACTGTCTGCAGAGTGTAAAACAAAACACATGCATACAAACTTTAGAGGAAAAAGGTCTAATTTTAATTTGATTTTTAATGCCAGTAAAGAGGAATCCAACCAAATGTTTCAGAGAGTTGTCACCTCCTTTAGTGGAATAAAACCATGGATAACACAAAATTAATGGCAGATTGGTTAAAGGCAAAAACAAACTATGAAACTGTTCCCTATGAACTATTCTTTAGCCCTCTGTACTTTCTAAGGTGCAATGATCTTTGCTGCTGATCTCTTCAAATGTAGAAGAAAAAGTGAACTTTGAGGGGCACACAGAGTATCAAATTTCTAGTGTTTTTTATCAGAAGATGTTAAAAGACTTCAGGGGAATGTTCACATCTCTTCTACAATGAGAAAGCTTCAGTCTGAGTACTTGCCTATTAAAGTTGTGGCATTGTATAGTGAGAAATATTTGAATGCCAGATAATGTTTACTGAAGTAAAAATTATTATGCTTTCTATCATGTTGAATAACTTTTTGAGCATTTTAAAATTATTCTCCTGCAGGTACCAAAGCCCTGTGTTTTGATATGATAGCTGTGATATTTCACTACACAGTATTTAAGTCAAAATAAACAGTCTAATTTAATACTTTAAATGATAGTTGCTAAATATCAAAAAGGCCACTGTGTTATATATGTCTCCTTGATACATGGAGATAAAGTATTTTAAGAAAGTATATTTTTAATTAAAAAAAATCAGCTTCACATTATTTTGAAATTCTGAGTCTATGCAAATAGTGGTATATAAATTAGAGGCAACAGCAGCCATTTTATTGCAGTGCCTTCAGCTCTCTTAAAAATAGTTTAACTTAGGGAGAGAGCTGCAATATAACATTCACACACTTACAGCATAGGAAAGAAACAAGACCCTTTTCAGTGCCTTTCCAGTAAGGCAAGTGCTGTTAATGCAAACTTTGTTCAGCATCCCTATGGAATTATAACAGTGAGGCCTTGACCCTCTACTGGGATATGATAGCTCAGATCTCTGTATCCACGAACAATCCTTTTTAAGTGACTACTGTACACCTGAGTGCTTTTCTGTTCCAGTTTATCTTCTGGTCTACTTGTTTTAAAAGATCATAGGAATTTAACTGAATAAAATCAGTCTTAATATACTTCACAAAAATAGTGCAGGTTAAAGAAAAGGTGGGTATCACAAAAATGGCCCTGTTAACAAATTAAGGTCAGTGTGAAACGGCTTTTAATCTTGGTTCGAGCAATGATGAAATGAAAACACTGCTGTCCTTGATTTCAAGTTCACCATTCATATATTACTTTTTCTGCTTGCAGACAGAGAGATGATTATTATTAATATTCTTTCTTCATCATGATAAGTAGGCAGTTGCACCTGCAGGCAGATGAAATCTACCAGCTTGTATCTAAGAGCAGAATTGTACCCCTACTCTTTGAAGGAAGACATACTGAGCACTTTGCCATCTGCCTAAATGAATGGTTTGTTTTGGCTTTACGGTGCTCTGGTGGGTCAGCCACATGGATGTCTTGTTTATCTGCACTTGCTTTTTATGTCCTAACAGCAAGAGGCTTCAAATAGCAGAAGTAATGTGTATTCAGGAGTAAGCTACAATACCTAAACTTAGAGAAACATTGAATTACCTTTGTTGAATAGTCTCCAATGTTGGAGCTTCTGCAACTTATCTGCTTGGTCTTTTTTATTGATTCACTACCTTTATTGCTAGCATGTTCTTCCTAATGTCTAACTTGAATTGGTTTTGCTGCAGGTTGAGTGTCCCCTTCAACCTTTTTTTTTTTTTTTTTAAGATTGGTGCTATATTAGCCACTTTACATTCTTCTCAAACAAAAGGGATTCCAGTGAGAATATAGTCACTTCAGTTACTAGTTCAGCAACTGTTGGAGGTAGGATTTTGAGCTAGGTATATGTTGGTTTGATTCTTAAGTTTACTGAAAGTAATTTTCAGTCTATGTTCACAGTTCTTTCTCCTTTCCCTTTTGAGCACTGAGAACAGCCATTTCACAAAGGATCATAGAATCAAAGAAATAGTACAGCTTGGATAGGAATTTTGGAGGTCCCCCCAGCTCAAACCCCTGTTCAAAGCAACACCAACTTAGATCAGGTTGCTAATGGCTTTGTCTAGTTTTTAATATCTTCAAGAATGGAGATTTTGCAGCCTCTTTGAGCATCCTCTTTCAGTGTTCAACTGCCTTCAATGGGACATTTTTTTCCTCTATATCCTCCTGTGAAGTTATTGAACACCAACACACCTTCTAGTTCAGTGTCTTTCAGCAGCTGCTTCCTAGTACTAGAAACAAATATTGAGGAGTGTTTGTGCATATTTGGGTTTTGACCAATACATTTCAAGAGCTTACTAGACAAATATGTTCCTTCCCCAAGACATATCTGGACAACTAATTTCCTTCATTCCCACAACCTCAGGTTTTGGGTTTTTTTAATGATTTTGCAAAAGGCCCACAGAAATGTTGATTTGTCTGATTTTGCTGATTTTATCTGATTGGCTTAATGAATAAGCTTTACAGAAGATATTCCTTGTTCTTTTTTCATGTTCATTCTTAGACTTTTAGTGGGTTCATCCACATTCCAGGCTCCAGAGGATATTTTAATCTGCAAACTAACATCACCTTCTATCTTTCCTCTCTAACTTCCTGAAACAAACTAAAATAAATGCAGGGCAACTGACTGAGTTATACCATTTGATCTCTGCTTTGCCATTTATTTCACAGCCCTGATCGTGTGCTAAGATTTCTACCAGTTCTTGCTTTTTTCCCTTAGTGTGCAGACATCTAAGATGGTTGGTGATTGGCCCATTTCTTCCTTTGGTCCTTCTCATTTCATCTGCAGCCATTTGTTCTGACATTATTTCTTTTGCCCATAATGTTGGATAACCATTAGTAAAACCGGATTACAATGCAATTTAAAAAATATCAAATTATGGTGGAGAGCAACACATCTGTCACAATATTGTGTAGAAAACAAACTGTTTCCACGGAGTGGGTTTTCTTCTGAAATGACCTGTAAGCATAACAGTTTCTAAGAAGGAGTTGCTAAATACTGCAAGTGCTGAGACTTTAATGTAAGGAAAGATTGCAAAAGAAGTCAAGTGTAAATGCATTGGAAATCATTGTGAGAATTGATACCTCGTGTTCTAAGAGGGTGATCATGAAGAATACAACACTTTCAAGCATTTATTACTCTATGAACTACACCCAGAATTTTAAATGAAGGGCTATAATCCTGTGAGTTTGCAACATATAGGACGGATACATTGCATTTATAAATATTTATTTCCAAACATAACATAAGCAATAAAATAGCTAATATGTACCATGAATTCCACTTGCATTTTTATTACACAATTAAGGGCAAAACATATCAAAGGAAGGAAAACAGCATCAATCTTAAGTTTAGAATTATGTCTATCAGCAGGGCAATTAGTCTAAAACAAAAAAAATGCTTGCTTTAGAAAGTATTTTTGTCTATGAATGTTAAATGTGAATGTCAACTCACCCTGCGGCCTCAACTTTTGTTTAGTATTGTAATGTCTGTATTGTTGGCTCTGATACACAGGGTTGCTGCTATCAGAAAACATAATTACAGAAAAATAGAATTTGTGTATTGAAGGTTAATGACCTTAGTGTATTCAATTTCATGCTATTCACAAGACAATTAAATTGAGTTTGTTGTAAGGCTGTTTTAAATAGGTGCTGGAAATTTTCATTGGAGAGAGCACTCCCAGTAATTACAGGGCATCAGAATCCCAAACAACTTAAAGAAATTTAACCCATTTTACCCTAAGTGTTGTTTGGGCTCATTGCTTATTACATCATCCAACTCCTAGTTCTTAGAGTTGGGTGGGGTTTAACTGGAAAAAAACCCTGTGAGTGCAGTTTACAGGGTGCTGAGCTGTCTCTGCCCTTATTGAAGTTCTGTAGGAGGAGAAAAAATTGGCAATTAGGATTTAAGTGTACTTCAGGCTTCACTCTTGATTAAGGAACTCCAGTCGAAGTATTTAGTGAGTGTCTTTGGGCCATTACAATACAAGACATCTGCTTTCTGACTCACCTTTTCTTCTGCAAAGAAAGTGCTCTCCAGTCAAGTATCCAGAGTAACCCTAATTTTCTTCTAAATTCAAAAATAATAACAGTATTGTAGATAAATAACATCCTTGTAGGTAATTCTATTGAGGATATTCCATCTTCATCCAGGAACCTTGTTGTAGACTAATGATACTAATTGGCCAACTCATGATGACAGTCTGTTTAACTGTATCCTTGCCACTCCCCTTGTCCTTCACATTCTGAGTGCTTTCTTCTAATGGTACTGAGTTTTAATATCCTGTATTCCTGTACAGAATAACCTATATATAATATATGCATAATTTGGCTTCACAGGGGGAAAGCATGTACCTCTTGTAATAGTTTAAGTAAGACAAGTAATTCTCTTTTGATTCCAAAAGCAATCTATTTCCAGCTTTTTATTTGGATTTCTAGAAATATTTTGCTAACTGTAGTCACTGACCTTTCTTTCAGGTACCAATACCCATTAATCACAGATTTATGACTCAGATATTTCAGGTGTAAAAAGGCTGTTGTGATCTGCTGTCTAGCTGCTTAGAACAAATATCATTTTAAGAGCACACTCCCATACAATCAGTCTTTCAGGCTCTCTGCTGTCGTTTTTTTCCACAGGCTTAGTGATAAACAGAATTCTGCATCAGCAGATAAATATTTTCATGAGAAATCAGTGGCTTGCTAGAATAAAATCCTACTATAATCCTGTATTTCCTATAAAGAACTTGTCCACGTCTTTCAATGTCTTCAACACATTCCTAATGTTCTTTTTGTCGTATCTTACATACATCATGTCTACTTTTGCCCAATTATACTGTAACTGCCAGTAAATTTTTAACAGATACAAGAAAACATTCACATTTGTTCTGTACTTGGTATGCCACTATCTTGACTGTGTGCAGAAGCTCTGTAGATATTCCTTGTATGTATGTGTGTATTCTCCATAGATTTTTATATATGGAGATGTAGCTCAAAGTTTTTAGAGAGAAAGTAAATGGACTAGAAACTTCCTGTGATGTACCTGTGTTATAAAAGGAGAGGATTATTGACTTTTAGCAAGCAGTTACTTTTTTTCCTGTCATTCCAGTATATTCTTAGTTAATAACTAAAGGAAATACCAGGTTAAGCACCACTGCTTTGTTTTTTGGAAGGGTTTATATTTCAGCTTCTCTTGCCTTCTCCCTTTCCCTCCAGCTTTCCAGTTTGAAGGGATATTTTGTCTTTGTGATCTAAGGTGGTGTGTGGTTTTGAAAGACTGTTTCTATTAAGCAGAGGTTGGGAAGGATTTGGTTCCTCATGTTGTTACTCATTCTATCACGCACATGCTAATACATTATCACCCCTTATGTATCCTGTGAGCAACTGAGTTAATTGCTCTGCTCCTGGAGAAAATTTGTGTGATTATTTCAATTTTACTACAAAGTTAGGCATGATACAAAATGCTTTAGTCCTCTTGCAAATTATTATAATTGGATATAAGTGAGTATAACTGTGTTGACTTAGGAAGTTATTTTGCCACTGAAATTTGCCTCATGTCTCACACTGATCCTTAACTGCTGTATGCTTAAGGGTTTACAAGCAAATTTTCTTTTTAAGGCCAGTTGTTACATTTAATCCTCAGTTTAATTCTTGTCCTTTTGACAGCCATTTAAAAAATTGCACTGACTGTTTACAAACAGAATCCTGTGCTCTGGTTTCTGGTTGAACTATAGGACTTACGCCATTTCATGGAATGGCAGTTTTCACTCACACAGTAGTTGGCTTTCAGTAGTCTGCAGTTCAACAAAAGATGCAGATGTAAGGCTTCATTTTTCAGGGGGTGTGGCAAGTCATCATTAGATTGTAAGCTAATCATGGGTACTGCCATCAACACCTCAACTGCTTCCTTAGTTATCAACTTGCAGCAACAATGCAGAGGCAGAATTTAGTCCTCACACTTCACTGTCTTCTGAAGCTAATGACAGCAGTTAAACCACTCTAATAGTTACAAGAGAAAAAAAAATGTCAACTTTGGTTCATTCTTTTCTTGGGTGGTGGAGTATGTGTCACTTATCTGACTTCTTTCTTGCATGGTAAAGAAGACACAAAAGTAATTTTCCAGACTCTTGTGGCTTTCTAATTTTATCACTTTGAGATTTGAAACTCAAATCTCTCACGTAGGAGACAGGTAAGAAAAATTCTTGTTTTGCCATGATGAGTGCTTGAAAACAAACTTCATTAGTGAGACTTAAATCCAAAATTGTTTAGTTGTAGGCTGAATGAACAAGCTATTATTTTAAGCGAGAATATAGATTGAAAGTCAGTGCAACTTTCAAGTCAATAAAGACAAATTCAGTAAAACAAATTCTGGACATCTGTCCTCGGCAGGTGAGATGAGAAAAATTACCAAGCATGTATCAAAAGTGACCTTAGTAATATAGTTGTCTGGATAGGGACTTCAGCTATGGCTCAAGTATTACATTGCAGAATTTAAGACATTAACATGAACTAGAACTTAAATGCTGAATTCTTATTTCATTTATAATATACTTTATAGCTCCAGTAATTCAATTACAGAATAAATTAAACCCATAATTTGTCTGACGATCTTTAAACAAATCTTTGCAATTCTCCCCATTTATGGAAATAAATTACTTATGCCAAACCATGGGATGAAATGTAGAAGGCTTTTTATTTTCTCTCTGAAAAAAAATCAGAGTTGTAAAATAGGAAAAGGACATTCCCCTCATCCTTTGGAGTTCTCTTGTGTATGTAGATGTTAGGCAGGGGAGCAGCAGGAAATAACCTTATTTTCAGCAATATTTTGGTTAGTCTAGTTTTTGATATGTGAGTTAAAATCCTTAGCTGTGTATGTAGTTATTTGTTACTTACATTGATTTAATATTGACTGAAAGATGCTTCTTTACTTGAAGGAATACTGCATTCAAGAAGAAACTGTCATCAGGAAAATTAAATGCTATAATGAAGCATTTATCCTATTGGAAATAATTTCAGTATATTCAAATTAATTGGTACACTTGAGGGCTTCTACAATGCAAATAACGGGGAATGTGTAAATTATTACTTCCACTTGCCTTTAACTGAGAAGAGTATTACGTTTGGATTTAGGAATGTTTTTGCAATATTTTTATTAAGTAATGACTATTAAAAAGAACTCTGAGACTTCAAACTATGGGAGAAATCTAGTCATGTAAATACTTTACAATTATATTAGCAATAAAGACATCATTACAATTTTTGTAATATAAACCCACCCAAAATGTTGAGATACTTAAAAGCTCGGTCACTAAAATTATCTAGATCTCACTAATAAGATTAGAACACTTAGCTTCTATGTCATATAGTTAAACTCTCTTTTTCAGTCTCTGTGAGATAAACCCCTCTGAGAAGGCAATCTTGAAACTATTCTGTGTTGAAACTTGCTTAAATTCCATTAAATTATATGGAGGATAATTTTATTTTTATCCCGCTCACTTGTACCAGTAACTGTAATTTAAATTGTAATTCCACTCTGTCTCCTAGTATGGACATCTCTTCACTGTGTGCGAGACATTATTCTACTTATTCTGTATACTTAGTGTTAATACAGGAAATAGTGTTAACACAGGAAATTAATGTGGATTAGCTATTAAATTTAAAATTCACCTGTTCATTTCCTCATCTAAACAAGGCTATAGATGAACAAAACACCCAGCTTCAGGTGCATTTTAAAATAGAATTTACAAGTCAAAACAGTCTTGCATCTCCTTCCTGAAACTCCATGAGCTTTCACAGAGATAAAGGCAAGGATGGATGCTCTCATTTAAACAATCTCTATTCATGCAATTGCTGCAATGATAAAAATTCTGACCATTTTCACATCCATTGCACACCATATATACCAATGCCTTATTTATAGTGCAAATAATATGCATATATACACATACATACTCTTTTATATGTACCTAAGATCCTATCTGTATCAAGAAGATGTAAAGTTTTAGTTTCGCCCCGAATCTCAAGATGTTAAAAGAATTTCTGCTTTCTCATTAGAATCAAATCCATTTTGATGTACATGCATACATATCAGTTATTGAATTTTAATAATGTTTTAATTTCAAAATTAACTCTAGCTCTCTTTCATTCTTTCACAAAGATAGTTACACAAGTAGGTGTAACTATGGTGTAAACTACTATCGAAGTCCGGCCGTTTGAAACGCTAGTAGGATCATGCATCTTCAGTCTAATCTCATTTCCAATGTGATCTGGGTCACAGTTTCTAGTAATCCAGAAAATGTTCCCCTCTGAGGAATGTATTCAGTTGGCAACAGACAAATAGCAAGTCTCTCAGGAATGTGTGGCGCTCTTTTAATTAATTTGGAATTATTATTGAAAGAATTCTGTATTTAAAAAAAAAAAAAAAGCTGTGGGCTTTAAAGCTTGGGTTTTTTACTGGCGTACTGAATTTCTACAGCATAACAATGACAATCTAGGCTATGTAGATTATACACAATCCACAAGCTCTATTTTTTCCTCTTGCAACCATATGTTGGTTAGTTCTAGCAACAACCATGTAGTATGAAATGGTATCAAAGGCTTGTGGTCCATTCATCAGTGTTACTGTGTTGATTCGATCATTCAAGCACACTCTCAGAGAGACAGGACAAAAGGGAAGAAAAAACCTTTGTTGTTTGTTTTAGGGAGGAGGATGTTTGTATCTGTTTGCCACAAAGACAAACTGAAAAATTGAGGATTGAAACAACTTAATTGAGAACAATCTAGCCCTGCTAATGGGTAACAGGTAGGGGGAGAATGTTTTGCAGATTTCTTCCTTGCCTGGAATGATGAGGAGCCATCAAACACACCATCGAAGAGAGAATGATAGAAGGAAGTACCAAAGGTTATAACAGCCCTGAGTGAAAAACAAAATGTAGGAGTGGGAAGAGCTGTTGTTGATGTTCTGTTTGTTTTTGAAATAAAGGGGATAAGAAAGGTAGCAGGGAAGTAGGGGAGATTGTGTGGGGTCCATGCACTCAGAATTAAAAAATTTAATTGAATGAAACATTTAAAAAAATCTTATCTAACAGTTCAGTAATCTACATTTGAGTATCATCTGTTTGCTGGGATATGAATCCACAGCCCTCAGGGAATATAGTAAATGTAGATGATGTCAATGAAACCAGATGCTGCATTTGGGTGCAACTGTCTAGCATATCTGTCTAAGTGATAGATGTGTAAAATCTCATGAAGACAGACAGCTCCCCACTGGCTCTGCATGTGAGGAAGGTTCCTGTGCAATTTTTTAATTAAGGTTATTTATTTATTTATTATAATGATTGCATTTTAATTGTTCATGAAGCACCCCAGGGGTGGAGGGGTAGGTACCTTATAAATGTTAGATGACAGTAAGTAAAGGGAAAATGTTGCAGTTTTAGAAAATAAACGAGCAGCTATATACTTCTGATGCTATTTAAGAATAAAAGCAGAAATGTTTCTTTAAGATCTTTCACAGAATTGCAAGTAAATAGCATTATCTTATTAGTCTTCTTCATTTAACATGGATGATTGGCAGCATAACTCAGTCATGTCCACGTCTTTGCTAAACTGATGCACTAGCTAGCCACATGAAAGCTATCTGATGTGCATCTCCACTTGTAGAACTTAGTGAGACCTTTTGTTTAGGGTCAGGGTAGACATCAGTTCTTCCAGTTAAAGCACTGCCTGAATAAATCTCTAGTGAGGGAGTAGGATGAAGAAAAGACCAAAATAAGGAAAAATTCTGCTTTATGACACCTAGTCCCTCAGCTGTTTCTTCTCCGTGTGTTCCTTGGGTCTCGCTGGAGGTGAAATCCACATTGTACTTTAATTATAAAGAGATTTGGCATTTTTTTCACACAAAGACTTAAGGGAGTATCTCATTGGCATTACAAACAAGAAGTCTGGTACCATCTATTAGGGGATACGTTTACTCAACAGTTATCGTAAGATCGTATGTCTGATTTTCTACATCTGATTATTTTAAAAATTGCCACGTGCAATAAGGCACTGGAGCATGGCTTACTGTCTAAATTGCAGTTTGTGTAATTTAGCACTACAGCCTGAGGAGTACTGGTGCTGGTTATACCTGTTCAGCCACCTAGAAATTTCATTCTATCTATGGTTGTGGTCAGGAATTAGGTACTTCTGCATCATCTTGTGGTGGGTTAGTTCCATGTAGTTTCTGTCTGTATCAGTAATACTATGGGCTGATATTAATCCCCTTAGAAACTGGTCGCTTTATAACTTTTTTAGAGCTAATCCCCGTGTCTCAAATAATATAGGATTCTGCATGTGAAAATCTCCAGTTGGATCTTTGCTGCTAAAAATAGTATCACTATTCGTATGGCCACGCTTCACTGTATGTATGCAGGTGGTTTTCATGTACTGCAATGGAAACTACAACTTCCAAAACATTTTTCAGATCTGCTCCCTCTTTATTTTATCTGCCTCAGCTTTATTTTGCTGGCAGTGCATCAAAAAGGTTGATCTACTCTCTGAACCTTCTCAGCTTCTAAAGAGAATAAAAATACAGTGGTGGGGGATATTTTATTTGGTCTTTGTCACACCTGTGTGCCAAACCTCCATGCTAATGATTCAGTTCCTGGAAGTGTCTACACTGTCTCTTCCTTGGCCCTTCACTGTTAGATGAAGTTGGTGTACAGCCAGTTCTTTCCCACTGCATATTCCCTTCTGTGTAGGTTCTGTACTTTGAGAGCTAGACATTCAGAGTAGCAGAGACTTTGTAACTTATTTCTACATTACACTGTGGTTATTCTGTCATTGAACATAAATTGCATATGAAAGCGACAAAAAATTGACAAAATTGATCCCCCTTTGTTTTCCTTGGTCTCTCTTATCGGCTTCCCTTTTTGTCTTTATAGCCCCTTAGTTTCTTTCTGCCTCTTCCTCTGGTCTCTCTCCATCTTCCATTTCCCCCTGCCTGTTCTGATTCCATCCCAAGCCAGTGCTGTCTGATACAATGCCTGCAGCACTGAGTTACAGCACATGGGGACATATATGAGCTACCTTAAGACTAGCTAATTTTGCGACCAACAGCACAGATTGTATTTTTGTTTAGAAGCCCAAATATGTACCCAGCTCATCACCAAATACCGCACAAGCAGTCACTTTGTGCTACTACTGGTGTCTGAGCTGGTTTCTGTATGTGCAGGTGCAGTGGCCGAGTTTTAGATACACCCTAAGTGCAATGCAGCAAAGGTTGAGACTATTCACTGCCTCCAGTTTTCAGCTGCTTAATTATTGCTTACAGTAAAAAAGGCACCCAACTTATTAAGGAGCTAGCAGCTTTAATCAGTTACTTGGATGCAAGACCTATTTACCCTGCAGGAAGCTGGTCTTAAACTCTGCAGGAAGCATGGCATCCACGATGCCTTCACTATGCTCTTCTATGTTGTTTGAATATTTTTAAAGTGTATTGGAAGCATCAAAAGGATAGAGGCAGAGAAAAATTTTTAAGGGATTTGAGTATTTTATTGCTTGATAATTTATGGAAATGGTTCCTGAGCTTGAAAAAAAAAAAAAATCACGATGGTTTTATATATATCGGAGTGGGTTTTTTTTCATAATGAACTCCCTTTCATTTCAAATATAGCTTGTTATTAAAGCAGTTTTATTGGATTTATTGGTTTGTGCACCTGTACCATTAAAAGCTTCAACACGGCTTTGAGTGTTTGCTGACTTTCAGTCTCTGTTATAAGTGGAATAGACAGGGAGAAGGCATCGTGCTTAGCAATGGTCAAATCTACAGCAGACTGTGTTAGCTTTAGTGGCAGAGGGTGATGGGAGTGGCAAAGTCATCTAGGCAACCACTTTCCTAATATGCAATAAAGTGTCTCAAAGCAGGCAAGGATAGAGGTGAGCCTTAAAGGAATCCATGACGCTACTTTCAGTAGTGGTGGTGTGAACAAAATATCCAGAACAGTGGCTTACTCATGACTCTAGATTAAGAGTGTGAGATGCTCAGTGTTTTGGGAAGTCAGGAAGTTTCCCTTCAATCACATTTATCCCTTTGCAGCAGCACACCACATATACAGCAGTATGTTGTTCCCTTGCTTATTACTAAAATTGATTCAATAATCAATTGATTTTTGAATGCTTGAATGTCTTTTTTCTTGAGGACACCATTTCAAATGGTTTGTGTGAGCTTAACTTGTCTGGTGAGCTTGACTTGGGTTTGTGGGAGCTTAAGCTCTGTGTCAGACTGGGACAGTGGCAAGTTCCCTAACCCTGGTACTGTTTGTTTGCCAGATTGCATTTCTGCCTGTCTCTGCTTTTTTTTCCTCTTAGTCACTCTACCACTCAGGTTTTTCTACTGCCTGGTCAGGATTTTTACAACTGTATTTTTGTTAATTGCTGTAATGATTTCATTATGTTGGTAGTAGTTCTATTTCACATTGGAATCCACTTAAAATGTAATGTATTAGAAATACCATGGTATATTACATTAACTCCAAGTGCGTTTAGCAAATGGCAGTGCAGACTGTCTGTAATTAAAAAGACCTTGAAGGGTCAGATGCATGAGATATACATGCTCGAGGTGGAAATTCTTTTGAAAAAGCATATTTAACCCAGTTTAACAGCAGGTCAGCTCAGTAAAAATAGAAAAGAAATACTCTGTTTGTAGAATGAGTGCAGATTGTGTCCGATTCTTTGTTATTCTTATAGGTTTTTTAAAATCCATCTGCAGCCATCCACTGAGTGCTCTGGGCACTCTAGATGGTGAATTAAGGATCACAACAGAACATTCGACAAAACACTTCTTGTAAATCTATCTCCATTTTCTCCCAAATTTAGAGTTGTTAATAGTGCTATTCTAATCAACATATTCAATAAATACTCACAAAGGTAAGGTCAGGGCCTGTGTGTGTTTTGAGGGAAATTATTTAATATGAGAAATTTAAATAGGAAAAAAAAATACTCAGAAATGCTATGTACAATTTGTTCAGTCTGTCTTGCAAACATTTTTTAAAAAAAGATCTTCTGAGGCCCAATAGAATATTAGGTTTAATCTTTTTCTATGAGTTACCACTGAATTACCAACCTGGTTATGAATCTGATGGTTCTTCTGAAGAGACACGTGTAGCTGGAAACAGCTATTTAAAGTCTACCTCTAAGCTGAGAACACTCTGTTCTGGCTTTTCAGTTGTAATACTTATAGCATGAATAAATACTTTAAATCTTTATAGATGCAAATACCTAATCTTCAGCTTTCACACTTCAAACTTAGTATGACTGGTAAGAGAAACATGATTTTGCAAGTACCCAAAATTTTGCAGACTTTGGCCATGACAGCTTTATGTCTTGGACTCACATTTCACTTCCTTCTTGTAAGTGCTTTGTTTATATCTTCTGAAATCCATTGTCTCTCATCTATTTTCCTAGTGTATGAACATGACCGTCTATAATTGTTCAAAATATAAACAGAATCTATTTCAGTTCAATGCATCAAGGTTATTTTGAGCTAGCCTTCCTTTTGCCTGTTTTTTTTTGTGCACTGCAGCCATTGTCCTCTTTTAGTAATGTCTCTACAAAAGACACTATTCTTTCAAGCCTCTGCACTGATATAATTGACTATGTTAAATGCTAGGCAACAGGAAAGCCTGCTCTTAAGGTCACTCACACATTGGATTCCGGCTCCCAAAGCTATAAATTTTCCCTTCTCTGTATCTTTTGAGTTGAAAATTCAGCTGTATATGACATGGATATTAAAGAGAGACTGGGGAGAAGGAAGAGTTTCTACTGAGAAGTTTTTATTCCAGGATGGTTGAAGATCTAGTTGCTAATCAGGACTTGTTTGTGGCGGACACAACACACATGACATAAAAATGTCTTACAGGAGCCAGCGATGCGATGTTCCTTTCTAAACATTTAATAAGGAGGTGTGTCATGCATGGTTTAAAGCTGGGACAACAATTAAGCAAATAACAGATGCTCTCTATTAACCCCTTTCCCTCCCCAGAAAGGGAAAGGAAAGAGAATAACGGAGAGAGACTTACAGGTTGGAAACTACACTACATAGGTTTAATGAAACATTAATGAATAAAAAGATATTGAAATATATGCAAATACATACAAAACTGCAATGGCACTCCCCCCACATCAGTGCTCACACACCACCCAGGCCATGGGGGCAGGCACTGGGAAAGTCCCAGACTGGACTCCTGGAGTCATCAGCAGGCAGAAACTGAATTCAGGAATGCATGGATTCAGGAACATGTGGCTTGGGATCAAAGGCAGATGAATGGATAGAGTCCTCCCAGGACACCAGCCATGGACAAACCCTCATGATCCCTCAGCTTTATACCAAGTATGACGCATATGAGATGGAATACTAGGGTTTTTTTGTCAATTTGGGTCACCTGCTTTGTCAGCTCCTCCCCCCAGGAGGGTCACAGGTGTGACTGATCCCTTTTTCTCCCTTTTGTTTACAGAGCATAAGAAGTTTAGCATATCATTCTCCAACAGCAACTATAAACATCAAGTGTTACCAGTCCTAGAAGCAGACACTGACTAAAAAAGCATGCTGTTGATTTCAATAAGTGGATCTCCTTAGAAGAGACTTACACGAAAAGTAAAATAACTAAAAGAAAATTGGTCCTGTCGTGGCTCAAATCAGGACAAGGTGCAACACATACTCAGATAGTAATAAAATCATTACAATTGGTGGGATGAACAGTAACCATAGAATGTCAGTTGCTCATTAACTCTAAAGCATTCTGTAGGAAAGCAAGCATTAACATTTCAGTAACAGTGTTAATTTATTTTCATATTTTGATGCAATATTTCTCTAAGTAGCTCCTTGGCTGGAAAGCCAAGATAATTTTGAGTTTTGCTGCTGTTCATTCCAGAAAAGTTGGACACTCAACAGATCTTAGACATAATCTTTTCCTTACATTTTAATGTTCTGATGTTGGACTAATCTGGAGGTGTTTTGCTTATTGTGGTTTCTGTTGTATCCTCCCAGTATCTGTTTTCCAAAAATGTAATTTCTAAAAGTAAATTTATGATTGGTTTGTACTTAGAATTGCTGTAACAGACTGTTGAAATTCTTTACTTAATTTCTACTATTCCTTCTTTCTTTCAAATACAGAGATGGCTGCTAAAACACTGAAAGGTAAAATAGCTGTTGTAACTGAGATGTATCGTCATTATGAGACATGATCAAGTAGTGTTGTAGAAGTACACTTAGAGTTAGTGCTTTTTATTGGCTTTGACAGAATTGATAACAAAACTGTATCTACTTGAATGCTGAAAACACTAGCCATGCTTTCAATTGTAAAAGAATAGTTTGATATTTTCATGCTTTTCAAATTCAATGAATTTGAGACAGCTGATTGGGGCTGTCTGTAATTTTTTCAAAAAGCAAAGACGTAGCTATAGATACATGTCTTCAGGAAAGTTTAGAAATTTAGTCACATGTCTAGCACACTAAATGTTATCACATTATTTTTTTTATTTTCTGTAAGCAGTGCAGAAGATTTGGGCCTATATTTTCTATAATTTTTATTAGTGTCACTGTTTTAAAAATAATAAATATATTAATATGTTCAGAACACAGGTTTGTCTTTTTATGTGAATGATTTTGTAATGAGAAGAGTACAATCTGTATATCTGAAGTAACAGCAGATTTGTGTCCCATGCACTATTGGGTAAGAAGGCAACACTTTGAAGATAATAATAATAATTTTGCCAAAAGCTATTCTGCTGAGCAACATCACAGTGTATGGGAAGGCTACATGCTGTTCTGTGGGGGTGTTACTTGGTGTATAACAATGAATGCATTATAAATATCCTATATTCTTAGGAACTACAGTCTTGCTATGTGTTTTGTGGTGGATGTATTTAGAGGATTAAATAGATAAGCTTTGAAAAAGTTCAAAGTGGTTTTGGTTTGAACCACATCTAACAATGATGTGTAGCTTACCTGAATTAAATTAACAACCAAGAAAATAATTTTTCATCCTGCCTTAATTGAAAAATTCTATTATAATTATTTTTGAAGTAGCATTTCTACAGGGTTGTTTTGGGAGAAAGAGGGAAACATGCTATCTAGTAAAGATTATTGTTTTCTTATTCAGTTCTAGAAATAACTTTTTAGAGTCATATTGGTGTTGATCCTTTTAATTCCTCATGGCTCTTCTGCCATGTGGGGCTGGTCTTCAGTGAAATCCATGTTGTGCGGAATGGAAAACATAGTGTGACTTCATACTTGTATATGGCTCCATACATTGACTTTTCATAGCTCTGCTTCTTATTACAGAAAAATATCATTAGTAGAAGCCACGTGACCTGTGTAGCTTTACTTTATTGTTACACAGCATATTAATGCTAGAAGCAAGACCTTGACGGAATCATTATAAAGAAGACCATATGCTTATATGAACCTTTCTTAAACTCTGACAATGGGGATTACTTAATACTATCAGCCATCAATCTGTTCCAAAATCTAGTATATGCAAAATATATGTAACAGAGGAGTAAAAAACTTTAAAGGAAATATATGTGTGTGTAAAGAAATATACAGCAGTTGTCCTTCCATTCAGTCTAAATGAAGGAGCATTTAATTCCCTTTTGTTCAGCCATTGCAAAATAGGCCTAGGTAAGAATGAGCAGAAAACATTTAGCGTAAAGCCTTTTCTTGGGAAATGATAAAGCACGTGCAGGAACTAGAACTGACTGGAGAAAGGGGAGAAGGAAAAGGAAATGCAGCTGAATGAAAAGCAAAGAAGCCCAAGTCACAGTGACCTTAGAGAAATTAAGGGAGAGGCAGTCTTGGGTTGACTGCTGACTGGAGTTCAGGGAAACAGGAGTTCATACTCCTGTTGTATATAAACAAGGTTACATTAAAGTAATTTGTGCTTCCGTGATCAGTTTTTCGGCATCAAGGGACTCATCTGAAGTCTCCCAAATTTGACTCTGTCATCCAAGAAGTGGGCAACAGTAACTTGAGTCAGACCCTGACCAGGTATTCCAAGACAGTCTTCTACCAGTAGCTCAGCTGACCTGGTCATCAAGAATAGCAAACCACAAAAAGACATTCAAAAATTACATTCAAGGGTGTATTGGAAATATGTGTATCTACTTGTTGGCTTGTTTCCAGGATTAGCTACTTAGACTGTGGAGTAAAAATGTGCATTTGGATGATCTAATGGTTCTCACTGCATAGTACAAAGAATAAATCGGCAATTAGTAATTCAGG
This sequence comes from Hemiprocne comata, assembly GCA_020745705.1. Lineage (NCBI taxonomy): Eukaryota > Metazoa > Chordata > Aves > Apodiformes > Apodidae > Hemiprocne > Hemiprocne comata. The sequence continues at coordinate 46,872,109 of CM036587.1, forward strand.
CATTAAGTCCATTTAGGAAGCCAGCTATTTTGCAGTTAAAAGTTGTAATGGCAGGAAACTTTCCACACTCTCTAGGCTGCTCTGCACCTAATCAGCATGAGTGAGGGGTGAGGAAAACAACCCAGTGTCAATTTTCTAGCCTCATTTTTCAGCTGTCAGAACTAGATACTAGATATTTTCTCTTAGAAATGGAAAAATGCTGGCAGTATAAATGGATGGATCAGATTTGTTATTCTTGTAAAAGGATGCAATTCCATTGAAATGAATACAGTGCCTCTGAAATTGCCTCTAAATATCATTAAACTGTTAAGATAATGTTTTGGTATGCTATTTGAAAATACCTTGAAATGACCTTACCTTTGGGTCCATGTAAATGATCCAATTGTTTGCATTTCTTCCATTTCTTTGCCACCTCATTCCTGTAATTTCACTTGAACATGTATATAAATATATTGGAATGGTTAAAATGGTAATTTGCCAGCTTGAGGAAAACTTTATTTTAGTAAAATGAGTTAAAGTTGAGTGAAGTATTTTTTTTATTTTTTATCCTATGCTAGTTGACACTCCTAATTTGAATACCTTGAAAAATAATGATCCTAGAAGAAGACTGAGGGAATCTAAGATTGATAGTAGAAACATGGTTGTGATTGTATCAGTTTCCCACAGAAACAAAGGGAGAGAGTTTTTGAAAATACATCCGAGGTTAGCCTTTCAAGTCAACTTCCCTGTCATCAAGTCAGGTAACTTGATTGTCTTCTTTTAGAGCTAATCCTGAGGGTTTTTCCCCAGTCAACAAAGTGACATAGCTACTGAAAGTTCTCTTTGGCCTCACACTGATGAAATCTAAACCTCTAAGTTTGGCATCATGTAAGTTGAGGAATATACTCTCTGCCATCCATACCCTAGCCTCAAGTAAAGCACAAACACTTTTCCTAGCCAGGTTGACAGCAAAAGAAATAAGAGTTAAGATGCCTTTTTGGGAAATCCAGCAAGCTATGTTATGTTGAAGACCAAGATGCTGATTTGTCAAAATAAATGGGACATATAAACAAGATAATGAAGATAAAAATGACAGTTTACATAGACCAAGAAGTGCTGAATATTAAATTACTCGGTTACTGGCATTAGACACTTGTTGCTTCTGTAGTGCAAACCTTTGGCTTCCATTTGCCTACCACAACATTTTAGTATTTGTTCTCTTTTTCACAATTTCATAGAATCATAGAATGGTTTGGGTTGGAAGGGACCCTTCAGATCATCTAGTTCCAACCCCCTGCATGGGCAGGGACATCTCCCACTAGATCAGGTTGCTCAGAGCCCCATCCAACCTGATCCCCACTCAACCTGACCTTGAACACTTCCAGGGATGGGACTTTCACAACGGCCCTTGGCAACCTGTTCTGGTGCCTCACTGCCGTCACACTAAAGGATTTCTTCCTAATGTCTACCCTAAATCTCCCCTCCTCCAGTTTTAATCCATTATCCTTTGTCGTCTCACTACAAGCCCTTGTAAAAAGTCCCTCCCCAGCTTTCCTGTAGGCCCCCTTCAGGCACTGGAAGGCCACTATAAGGTCTCCCCAGAGCCTTCTCCTCTCCAGGCTGAACAACCCCAAGTCTCTCAGCCTGTCTTCATAGCAGAGGTGCTCCAGCCCTCTGAGCATCTTTGTGGCCCTTCTCTGGGCTTTTTCTAGGAGCTCCATGTCCTTCTTATGTTGGGGGCTCCAGAATTGGACACAGTACTCCAGGTGGGGTCTCAGAAGAGCTGAGTAGAGACAAAAGAACTTGGCAAAAAAAAAAAAAAAAAAAAAAAAAAAGCCCAGATGCACAGCAGCTTTTAAAGGAGAAATAAATCAACAATATTACCTATGTGGCATCTAGTTCTTTCAGAAGCAGTTTCCTCTAGATACTGTTTCTCCCTTAACAACAAGAAAAAGACAGCTTAAGAGTTCCATCACATTTAATATTTTCTTTGTTGACAGACTCTTTTGTTCATATCAGACAGTGAAGTAAATCCTTTTGTGAACATTAAACCTGCAAACAGAGGAAATTGGAGAATCAAGAATGCTGGAAAAAATTAGTTATGTAGTAGTAGTAGTAGTAGTAGTAGTAGTAGTAGTAGTAGTAGTAGTAGAGAAAAGAGCAGAGGCCCAGCTGTATACTGTCAGAAACCCATTGATACAAGAGCTAAAATGTAACAGATTAGAGTCTGGACATAATTTTTCAGCAAAATGTTCTTGTTGTAGTTGCTATGTTTGGAGATTTTAAAATCCAATATTGATAAAATTGGCATGAGTCTGACATTTGCTGCTTATTTTTCCTTATAAAACAGATCAACTACCCATATGTCCGCATAGGAGACAAATCCGGTACAAACTGTGAGCTTGTACCCAGGCAGGAAAATGAGCATGTCTGTTCATCTTCAGTGTATGCAGAGATGTCTGGAATTGAAACATACACAGAAGAAAAGAGACAATGACTAAGTAATTCCTGCCTTTGTACTGTTAAGATTCAGACAGCTTGGTCAGCAGTCCAAATAAATTCCAGAAGGGAATTACAATGAAGACACTTATGTTCTCCCATTCAGCCCAAAACATGGAACACTGTTACTTCCAACATGAATCTCTAGAAATCATGGGTAAAAGGAAACCAGAACCCTAGTTAAGATGCCAAGATGAGAACAACTAACCATGTAAGCTTTTCTTTTCAGATGTTAATTTTATTAAAGACTGTACTGTTTGTGATCTGTTATAATTCAGTTGTTCTCTTTAGAGGGGAAGTAAATAGAATGTTTTTATAGCTTTTTTTAGGCTATTATGAAAACATTTTTGATGGTAAATGACCTATTTTTTGGTTAATCTTCTCAGGCTTTTATTATGCACCCAGCACTGGGGTATCTTAGGCCTATCTAAAGAAGTGACTAAGAAATTTATACATTTGATTAGAAGTTTCTTCCTGACTCAGAAGCATGCTGTTTGCTACAGTGTATAAGTAGAGCCTGTTTTGTTTCCCATAATGTGTTCCCTTGCCTAAGAATAAAAGACCAGTTCCATGAGAAGTATCTCACAGGACCCAAGATAATACAGAAATTGCAGTTGCTGGTTACTTGCTATAACCTGGTTCACCATGATTGTTTTAAACATTTTTACCAGATTCTTTGCTTTGGAAGTATCTTGTAGTAGTAGCTCTTACAGTGTTGATAAAAATAAAGTATTTTAAATATTGGTAAGTGCATGCAACTTGTTTTGACATTGCAGGGCATACCAATTGGGCCTTTTCTGAATGTTTGATAACTCAATATACTGCTTTTGATTGACTTGTATCTAAATGTCCAAACCATGACCCTACCCAAAGATCCAAAAGTGGTGGATTCTGCAGACCTAGAACCAATAGAATCCTCTCTCCATGTTGGTGTGAGGATTGCACATCTCTGGCCTGAACCATCTCTACTGTCATGTTAGTGTCCCTGGGACTGCTGTGAAATACAGTCATGGGCAAGCATGAAATACAGACCTTCATTTTAAGGGCTAAGGGATGGACTCAGTATTTTCAAAGTTAAGGGCAGGAAGGATGGACTAGAAGATCTGCTGACATTCCTACTTGTGTTATTTTCTGGTTTTTCCATACCTAGTCTCTTTATATCTTTTTCCCCTCCCACGTTGGCTCTTTATACATGCTAAAACCCTCCTTGCCTTTTCCTTTTGAATATTCATATAAAGATTGAGTCTTACAATTTTTGAGTCTTATTTTTTCTACCACTAACTTTTTTTCCTTTATGTTCTTATCATTAAGAAAGGTCTTGTGACAATCTCCACCTTTCTCTAAGGCATAGTAATATTTTTTTCTCTATTCTGTTTCTAATGTGTCATTTTTGAGGATGAGATCACAAAACTGCATGTCCTGTTGAAAGTGGGGATCTGCCAGTGATTTAGATATTAATATTATAGCTTTAATAGCATTCTGTGTTTCCTTCTTCATGCAACCTAATGTCTTACTGTGATTTTTAGGTACTGGCTGCATATTGAACAAATGTCTTTATTCCATTCTCCTTGATGACTCCTTCACTTTTTTTTTTTTGTTTTTCACTGAGATCTTGTAACTATTTCAGAAGTTATCAGTGCATAGGAGTAGTTTGAATTATTCTTTCCAATGTGCAATACCTTGCAATTTTGTGCATTCAATTTAATCTGGTCGTCATATCATCCAACTACCTTGTTATAATAGGTCCTTGTGGAGCTCTTCAGAATCAGTAGCTCAAAGGTTTCTGAGCATTATATCCCTCTGCCTTTTCTGTCAATGTAGTAACATGCAACACTTTAGCAGGAGTTAGGAAATCAATATGCTACCCTAATGGGGAAGTCTTATGCAAGCTTATAGAAATAAAAACTTGACATATGTTGTTATTTAAAACACTTTTCTCTTATTAAAACATCAACTTTTTTATATGGGTTTTTAAATTATAGCAAATATTACCCTTTAATTCTTGGGTGAACTTTAGCTTACAATTCTAAAGGATAAGACACCATGGAAAATTTGTTTTTCTAAATGGCATTGTATGAGTTTCTTTCATAAGAGTATAGTCACAATCAACACTAGAATATGTTATATGTTTGAATAACCAAATGTAGTTTCAAGGAGAAAATCAATGAGAAAATAGTAATAAATTTTATAAATACCCTATTAATAGGCTGTATTAATAAAGACAAATAGATAGAAAATATTCGTAGAAGATTACAGTATTGAATGATTCCTGGCTTGGTAGATGCTGTCTTAATCTTGATTCATTTGCAGTATATGTGTACTCCTATATTTGAAATGTCTCTAATACCATATGAGATCTCTTATTGCTCTTGGCTTTTGATGGTTTTCTAGCTGTGGTTAGAAAAGTTGACTTTTTAATTTTTGACTTGCTTCATTTATTTGGCAATGCTTCTGCTCTCACTAAGCTTTTAATGAATGATACAAAAATATTCTATTTTGAACTTTTGGATGAAACAATTTTTCAAGGTGTTAGGGTTTTTTTTCTGGGCAAATATTTGTTTTCCATGGTAAATTGAATCTCTTTTCTTTCTGTTGTTTTTGCTTACCCCATGTTCCAATCCGTTTGCTGCTTGATTCAGGAGAATCTTGAAAACTTTTCAAACAATTATTTGAAATATAACTATGTTGCTATATAAAGGACAAATTATTCTAACATGAAAAATAAAATTAACCCAAACTCAAGGCTTTATTGAATACTGTAAAGATTCCAGTAAATTCTTCCTAATTCTTAATAAAGTTATAATCCACAGAAGTACTTGGAATTAACATACTTTTCTGGGCGTTTGCTGTCAAAGGGAGCTACATGTGTCAACAAGGCTATTGTGACTCTTTCCCTACTTATGCATCCCATATAGAATTAGTAATTAAATTATATAATAGATTTTATGAATATTTTCATTACTTAATTATACATAAAATCAAATCACAGAGGGCTTTTCCTATGGAGTCATGAACCTCCCATCACATCCATATTTATCACTCACGCTAGAAGATTAAACTCAAATGCTTGTGTGGTACATGTTGCATATGTAAAATGGAATAGAAGCAGCTAGAAATTAAATCAAAATGGTGTTAATTGCTAATAAATGCAGGATGTGCAGGTGGATGCAGTTCTGTTTGTAGGTAGAGCCAAGATTCATGTTATTTACATGTTTAACAGTATCTACAAACTTGGTTGCCTTTAAATATTCCTTCCATTTTCAGTGCTTCAAAATGTGGAACTTGAAAATTAGAAATTCAGATTGAGGTCTCTATCATCATCATTCTTGAGATGGCAATAGCATGAAGCCATGGGAGAATACTGAATCATGCAGTTCATAAAAGCTATTAATTTGCTTCAAACCTATGTGAGGTATATTCTATGGAAAGGTTCTTTTTTACCCCAAATGTTGGCTATCCCCCCCCCCCAATAAGATCAGCATGTAGACTGAGAACAGTATCATTTTTCAGACTGTCAGAAATACGAGGATTTCACCAAGCTCAAACACCCTCCCTCTCAAAAATCCTTGCAAGTTGTCACTCAGTTCTCTCTCTTAAAATAACTGTCTGCTTGCCTGTTGTAAACAAAGCACCAGGCCATATTTCATAATTGCATAGTACACGCAAATATTTTTCTTTACTATTTTAAATAACAGCCCCATGAGAACTCCATTCTGTCTGTCATGATTAAAACATTTCTACAGAGGGAGTTAGAGCTTGAAATCTATTCATTATGGAAACTATTTTCATGTTGTCGAAGCTTTTATGAAAGATTCCGAATTTCCACACCATTTATTAGGCAATAACACCACAAGAGAGAAACCCCAGAAATATTTTAAATTAGAAGAAATCTAATAAGGACCTTTAGAATTGGGGTGAACATGTTGTGCTGGAGATTTGAAAATATTTCAAAGAAATCTTATTACAGCTTTAGAAAAAGGGAATAATCCCCCTGCCCCTCCCTCCCATACTATCCACTTGGACCAAAGTCATATCTTTGCAATTACATCCAAATTACTATGAGTCATATGGTGACTTTCCGTTCAGTAATGAGAAACAACAAGGATGTTGGAGCAATAGTAAGCAAAAGGATTCACTGAACTGGAAAAAGCAGTTTGACTGTAAACTCCAAATAATTTAAAACCTATGGAGATGTGATGATGGGCTTTGTTGGCACTTAATGCAGAGCCATTTAAAACTGTCATCTGTTTAACAGTAATTTTGCTGGAAGATACAGCAACTGAACAATGTAAAAAAAAATCCAAGGGAAAAAGCAGATAAAAGTGTGGTTTATTTCCCATTTGTCTGCCCTGTAAAAAGGTCAACTATCAACCTGTGACCCAATCAGTGAGAAGCCCACATCTTTTTACAGAGGAAAGTGATGATTTTTTATTTCTGTGACTAATATATCAAAGTCCAGGAAGACAGCTGTGCTCTGCTTTTTCATTTGAGCAGGAAAAAAGATACTACGAAGTTTCTCTCAGTTACTTGTGTATATAGTGACTTTAGAGCTTGTAGAACAAAAGAACTGGAACAAGAAAATACTCTGTGCCCAGAACCAGTGCAGGGTAGGACTGATTGCTGTTTTACCCATTATAATGTACTTTAGGCCAAGTCTCAGTGTGCTTGTGAGACCTGTCAAATATAAGTGATTTTCTAATGGTAGACAGTTGTCTATGTTGACCTAGTGGAAGCCTGCTAATTTCCTGAAATTGCTCAAGGTACTGAAGAGGACAGTACCCTTAATACATGGTTAATATATCATTGTTAGCTCTGTTAGGATAGCTGCCTTGTCCAAGCAGCCACTACATTTCTCTCTTAATTTTATTTGTACTCTTTTAGTCTATTTATCTAAAATATCACAATTTTCTTTTGTTCAGTGGTTGTTTTCAGGGCGGAACCATCAATAATTCTTAAACAGAATGTGAATCAGACACATAACATAGAAAAAAATGGCTTGGGTCTATGTTTCACATAGATTATTTTCTTTTCTTTTATTTTGTTTTGTTTCTTTTACTTTGTTTTATTTTGTTTTGTTGTTTTTTAATGTTATTATTAAACAGTTAATGCTTAAAGGCTTAAGATTTTCAAGGACTCAATAAGAAAGATCAAGTACTTTTCTATCTATTGGCTTTTCATTTACCTCTTGGAGTGCTAATCTATATTTATTTATTTGCTTTTGTTTCTAGTGTGTAGTCAGAAAAATCTGCAAAAATCATTTTGAAAAGGTTAATGTGTGTGTGTGTTTGTGCGTGTGTGTGGGGGCATAGGGGAGTATATGATGGACCATTATTAAACCAAACATTAGAATTTCATTTCTCTTCTGTGATACTGTTCAAAGCCTCTACAGATGGGAGTTTCTTTTCTGTTAGTATCCACCTGCTTTGGATGCTTTTATCCTTATTACAGTTTCCCATAAGCTGTAAATTTCAGAATAATCTGAAAAATGTAATGTTTGATCAAACAACTCAGCATTTGTCCAGGATTAGCTCAGTGGTCAGGAGGCTGCAGCTACCCAGCACAAGACAGCACAGTACAGGGATATCTGCACTAGATCAAATACTGGGAATTATGAAGTTATGTTCACCTAAAGAAAGAGCTGTGCTAAACTGCCGTTGCTGAGACCAGTGAAATGTGTCTATGGTATGAGACCACTAAAAATGTCAATAGGAACTCCTGCAAAATTAGTCCAGCCAGTAACCTGCCATTAGCAATCAGAGGCCCTCTTCAACTGTAACCATTAAGCTCTTGGAACTGATCGGTAATAAGCCAAATTGGCAACCTGTTTCTTCACAGGGCATAGCAGTGCAAGGCAGACTGAAAGGTAATCAAGAGATCTATTCTTTCACTGTGCACCACTGCTTGCCATTCAAATCATAGTTCTTAACTTCAGTATTTCCTAGCATTATATTTTATAGCGCTGTTTATTCACATTTTACCATGCTTTTTTATTGTTTCCATTTGCAAAAGCCCTGGAATAGTAGTAGGATTGCTTAGATTTTGTTTTGAAAAATAATATAACTAATACTTCAGAAAAGGAGAATAACTTACCTGGAAGATTTTCTGATATAAATCAGGCATAGAAATACCATATTTGATCAGTCAGTTTGCCCCTTTCCAGACACAATGATTCCTTATCATACAAATAGTAGTGTTGCAGCCATTATAATTATAAATTGCCTTTATCATTTCCCTGGGAAGACTGTTCCATGCTCTGGGAGAGCATGTGAACTGAAGGTATGGCTGCTGCAGGGGCCAGATGAACCTGGACTCCATGACACAACATCTGGGGCAACTGAATGCCTGGCTTGCGTTCAGCCACAGAGGCTTCAGGTCAACTTCCACCCACCAATACAGTTCAGTCATAGACTAAAATTCAATCTAAATGTTTGTTTTCTGAGTCCTGTTGTATCTGTTCTCATAGCATTCAGTACACAAGGTGCAACTATTACGTTAAAGTACCTTTTACTTCTAACTTCTTGCAGTTGAGGACTGTCACCATACCTCTTCCTTCTTCATCTGTCAACCAGATTGGTGTATTGCTTTGTGTCTATGGGCTGTTCACTGCAGCACAGTAATTTAGTTAAAGTTGTAACAAACTAAGATTTGTGAAAGTATGATTGTGACCTGCATCTGCACCAATTTAAGTTCACTGAACTGAATGGAGTTACTACTTATTCATTACAATAAAGGAGAGAAAAAAACAGGGAAAGAAAGGGAAGAGAGGGGATGAAATGGTAAAAAACAGCAAAAAGAGAAAGACAAGACATTTAACTGGAAGGCTTTTTAATCAGATTTTGAAAATGTTACTCTTTGAGTCTAGGCAGAGAGCACACACAGAGAAATTATGAGGAGGAGGTCGTTAAACACAGGCAACTTCTAGGACTTTGTAAATGCAAAATTAATAAACAAGCTGAATTGTAAAATGTGTGACACATTTCATTGTGCTCTTTACTATTGTCATTTGAGCCTAGGATGGAACCCAGCTGCTCAGTGCTCAAGAGTTCAGAATATTCTTCAGCAGTTAGTAATAAGAATGTTGAAAATATGGTCGCGAATAAATGGAAATAAAAGCCAGAGCTTAAGAAGACACTTCTTGTTGCAAAACCTTTTATTCTGAAAGCTGTCAGAGACTGTAGAGATGACAGAAAGCTCAAAACAATAGAAATTATGCTCTTCTTAACTAAGATTTCAAACTCTGCAGCTCCTTCTTCAAGGCAGACAGAGAATGGTTCTAAATAGGTAATTTTTGCTCCACGTAAAGTCAAGAACCACCATTCTGACTGGTGTTATCCACCTTGGCATAGCAGTCCAGTGCTTAAGAGGACAGAATATTTAATTCTTTGAATAGTGTGTTATTGCACAAGTACATTAATTGGGAACATCCATACTACACTTTTTAAGTCTCTGGTTTCCTAAGTCCTTCTGAAATGGGAACAATCTGTTTATAAAATGCAGACTTCAGTAAGATAAATTATTCTTTGTAAATATGTTTCCCAGACACCAGCATCTTCCCTGTGGCAGTTTAATTATGGAACAGTGTGCTTAGTTATAACTAACCTCTTATTTAAGAATGAGGACAGAAAATTCAACTCACACCAAAATAAAGACAGTCTGCAGGTGGCTCATTTTGCTTTCAAGGCATACAAATTCACAGACTAACTAATAAACTTTATTAGAATTTGCCATTCTGCTGCTAGAAAGAAGAAAGTACTCTGAACAACTATTTGGAAAGCAGTGTGTGTACTGGTGAGTTATTTGTCTCTGTAGCATGCATCACATTTAAATATGTGGTCTTTCAGCTCCCACAATGAGCTACGTTATAATCCCTTACATTGTAGGTGGACAGAAAGGCTGAAAGTTAGGATTGCCTTGTGAAAGAGTAGATCCTGCAAATATGCTAGGTGTTCTCATCCTCTAAACTCAAAACAGGCAAAGAAGGTCATGTCTTCCTGAAGATTTAGTCTGCACTCTGAGCTGTGAATTCAGGTTCAGTTATAAAATTCAAGTGACTTTCCAAAAATATTTGTGTTTCCCACTGGGCGGGGAAAGAGCCAAATTAGGGGTCGAAAATGGAAGAATTCTCTGACCTAAAGCATTCTGGGATAGTTACCATGGAAGCAACTAAGGATCTGATAAGGAGTTGCACTCTGGGCTCCTGGCTTTTACAGTATGTCCCTCCCATGATTAGTTACAGCTTTTCTGTAGGGTTAACCAGAGTCAGATGCAATTTCCCATTGACATCTCTGAGTCTTCTTAGACACTTCAATTATTAGTCTTTGTCCTATTGATCATAATGGGCTGAAAGCCAGGTACTTTGTTTTTCTGAATTTATATATTCAAGCAGGAGCCAGAGAGGCAGATCTGTCATCACTAATCTGCAGAATACAAGTCTATGGAGAACTTTTCCTTTACCCTTTGGGTCTCTAGTAATCACTGGCAACACAGATCTCAGAACACTGTGGTATGATAATTGATGCTTTAAGTCTCAGTTGCAAAGTAGAGACCAAACAGGAATGACAGTTAAGTTGAATTTGGCTCAAAATCCCAACAGAAAATAAACATAGACCAAAGGTTTCAGATGGATTATGTGTTATTTTGACATAGGGGTTTTCTTCCATTTAATTATACAATTCTGACATCTAAATATGTCCAAATGAACCCTGAACACATACATTTTGCTGAGATTTAGGAATACCGTATATGAACTCTGCAGCAGAGCCCATTTCTAGAGCTGAGCCTGGTCACCTCTCTGTGGCCTTTCTGAGCCAGTACTCTGAGTGCTTAGAGTCACATCTTCCAGGCATTAATTGTTGATATCCTGAGGGTATTTGTGTACCACTGTATCTAGTGGCACCAAAACTAGTGATATGCTGTTTCCTGTCACAACTTGGCTGGCCTTAAATAGTAGAAGCACAAAATGTTTTACATTAGAAGGACTCTGGGAGGGCATCTGGTCCTACATGTTCCATGCCAACAGCTTTCTTAAAGCTGTGGTAACTTGCTAGCAGAAAAGACCTCGTGTGGAAAACAGTTTGTATACACAAATTTGAAAAAAAAGCCACACATTTTGGGTACAGTTCTCAAGAAAGGAAGGTGCTCAGCATCTTATAACATTAGATCTAGAACTGTTACAGAAAGTGAAATTTATGTCAAGTGAACATGTTCACAGTATCCCAAGAAAAGTGACTTTCTACTCACATTCAAAATTTCATTATTTTCCATGAATAGATGATGCTGGATTTCAAGTGTTATAAACATCAACTAGTAAGTCTGGCAGATAGACCCATATTGGGAGTTTACATGAAAAAGATCCCTAATATTTTAACCATGTGATATATTTTAAAAAATGTGTATCTTTAAGCTTCTGAGCTACAGAGTAATTAAATAAAACACAAAAGTGAACAAGAACTATTATCCAGCATAAAAAATCTTATCTGTTTTGCTTCTTCCCTTTGGTATGTTCATTAAGATAATTCAAAATGCAGAAATTGTTATTGTGTAACACTGTAATTTTCAACAAGCTATCTATGCTTTGTTATTAGTTCAATAAATCTTTCTGATGTTCATCTTTAAAATGTTTTTTAATATAATATAAATAAGCTTTGATCTCCTGTTCCCATTTCTAGGCTTTAGGAAATCTCAATAATTGTCCAAAACAATGAATTTCTAGAAATGGAATGCAAAGACTTTTCCTGGTATTCTCACATGAGCAGAATGGGCATTCATAATCTCCGCATTTTCCTTAGGACTGGAAGAGAGAGAGTTGATTAAAAACTATGAACTTGTTTATAGGAGAATCCTGTACAAGGTCTATTTGCCCCCTCAGATTATGTTCTAAATGAGGCAGCCAAATATAAAGCTACTTCCCCTCCCCAGCCCCCGCATGAATCTTGGGATAGCTTAAATACCTATGTTAGGGTTAAAATCTCTAGTTTGTCCTTGTGGAAGGGAGTGATTGTGATTCTTTCTCACAGGTGCTCTGAGAAGATGCTCAGACACTAGGGGCACTTACCAGCATAAAGCTTTGCTAAATGCACCCATTCTGCTTGCCAGAAACTACTCACTTTTTGAGTGCACATTTATTGTGCACCAGTTGTGTGTTTGTATTGCAGCAATGACAGTCTTGTGAAGACAGTGAAATTAGTTATAAATTAGCTAGTTTGGCTGTTGCTGCCAGGATGAACACAGAATGACAGTTCAGGTGTTGTTATTTACTGAGTGCTTTTTGTGGCACAAACTGAACTCCATGTTATTACAGCTACACATTCTGAAATTTCCTACCTAGCTTAAAATTAGCTAACTGATTGTTTTAAACTATTGTTTAGATATGTACCAAACCTGCCATCACTGTCGTTACAGTGCAAAGGTTTCTTTCTGCTTTGCACAGAGCCTGTTTTCATAGGTGCATGAGGTGGTGCAGAGACCTTGACATGGCACAGGGTTTAATTGAAGTTCTTCACCAGGACACTTGGATACTTGGGTTGTACTGCAGAGCTAACTGGCTTTGGAGCAGGCACACTCTTGCAGAGTTAAACACATACATTGATTTCAAGGGTACTTACATCTTTTGATAAATGATGCTGCAAATCTATAACCCTTTCTAGGAACTGTATCTGGGAACTTTTTCTTATCTGAGTAGATCTTATCCAGCAGAGTTTTATTGTGAAAATAAGTCTTCCGTAAAAATACAGAAACCTCACCTTTGAGTACTGTTTTGCAAATCTGAAGATCACCTGGGGATATTACATCCCATTCTGGGTGGATTGTGAGGTTTTCACCACTGTATGCAATCCTCTCCATCTGAATTACGGGGTCAGATAAGAAATAAATTATGTCTTAATTTTCTCCTTAGTAAAAACGATTGTAAAATAGGTTCTGGATGTATGCCACATGTTACCACATGAATATTTTAAGCCTAAGAAAATAACTGCAAAATATTGGTTAAGCAACAGGGACTCAAAACATATTTTATTGTAAGTTGTAATTATTAATTCACAGAAAAATTAAGATATTTTTCTGGAAATTCCAGAGTTGCCCTTACACTGAGAATTTTCTGTCTGAATTTGCAATATGTAATTTCTTTAAAAATCTTTACATGAAGAGGGAAAAGTGATTTCTGATATCAGAAAGATATAAAGATATAAGGCAATGATATCAGGAAACAATTAACTAGCTTTTTAAACCTGCAGTTCAGACTACAGCTCTATAAATCTCAGAATGTAATATAGTTTTAATTAGGGTTTCAATTTCACAACATACATAATTTCTTCTTGCAAATTAGCTATTATAAGTGAATCATTCTCTACATGGTACGCATTATAAAACCTGATGTTTTAGAATGGGTGGTGTTGACTTCCTGGCTGCAAGCTTTTCACCTTCCACTGCATTTACTTATTCCTGTGGGATGCTGAGAACCCTCTGCTCCCCCTGTCTTTCACACAGCTCCAAGCTCTGAGCATACTTAGATTCTTTGATTAAAAGTTTGTTCCTTCATTTTCTTTGTGCTCCCAAAGGCTTTGCTTCCAGGCAGCTCACATTCAGTAAAGACTCTGTGGAAAACACATGGGACAAACTTAATTCAGCAGTGCCAGTCCGGAATAGCAATGCATATTCAGTGAGAACAAGGTGCAAGACAGTTGGTTTCTTGGGAATTGTAAACGTCACCAAGGTCTTCAGAGGCAGGTGCATTTGCTGGAGACAGCATGGCAGATCAGGGAATATTTGATCTCCTGTAGAAACACAGTGATTTTAAAGGTTACGGTATAAGGTGAACTAATACTGTCTCTTTACCCATTACAAGTTACCACACTGCTCTCAAACTATATACAGTATATGGTGTAGCCTTCATTTCACTGCTTTCAGATAGTGTGGGGGTTTTCTATTGGATGTAACAGAAATGGGCTTTGGTCCTGTTTCTGAATTTATGGGGGTACATGAAGTTTTGACATCCACTTCAGCGAAGGGCAAATTGTATTCCCAAAGAATAATGTGTAATGTTTCATAGAATCATAAAAACACAGAATGGTTTTGGTTGGAAGGGGCCTTTAAAGGTCATCTAGACCCAACCCCACTGCAGTGAGAAGGGACACCTTCAACTAGATCAGATTGCTCAAAGCCCCATCCAACCTGACATTGAATGTTTCCAGGGATGAGGCTTCTACCACCTCTCTAAGTAACCTGTTCCAGTGTCTCACCACCCTCACAGTGAAGAATTTCTTCCTAATGTCTAACCTAAATCTCCGCTCATCCAGTTTAGAGCCATTACCCCTTGAGCTATCACTACAAGCTAATACCTTGTAAAAAGTCCCTCCCCAGCTTTCCTGCAGGCCCCTTCAGGTACTGGAAGGCCACTACAAGGTCTCTGCAGAGCCTTCTCTTCTCCAGGCTGAACAACCCCAGCTCTCTCAGCCTATGTTCACAGGAGAGGTGCTCCAGCCCTCTGAGCATCTTTGTGGCCCTCCTCTGGACTCACTCCAACAGGTGTATTTAGTATTGTATGTACTATCTAGTGTAATAAATACCTCATTAATAGCTAGAAAGTATTTTTACATGTAAATTAGGAGTGAAGTATAATGCAATTATTCATCTCTTATCTAAAATATTTACATTTCTTAATTGAAATACAACTACAAGTGTGATTTGCAAAAAGCTATCATAAATGCTACTTAATTTTTTAAAAAGAAATAAGTACCAAGTAGACATGCAGATTTCCTAATAAGGTAATTCAGCAAGGAATGTTTGATCTTTGGGAAACAAATTCTGCATCTATTGCCCAAGTGACTTTAAGGAACTACAGAATTAGGATATTTAGTTTTAAATGTAAATTTTATTAAAAAGCTCTGTGTTGTCCCTTAAGGGCTGGAATTTCTGTGGCAAGATGTCATAGAGTATTATATATTTTATAAAAATACTTGTTATAAGTAGTTATACTAGAAACTGCAAAGCTATTTTTAATCAATATGCAGATACCTAAAAAATACACATAGTGTACATGAAAAGGCAAATTAGACATCCATATGTATATGTAGAAGCTTTTTCCCATGTTTGCAGAGAAGGAGATTTTTGTAGCTTGGGACAGGGCCTTTTAATCTATAATCCAGCCTTTCATTTTCAGCCTCAGCCCTTGGCAGGATAAGATAGAGCTCACAATGAGAGCTGCAGGAGTCATGAGGCAACAGCCAGAAAAGAGAACCCCAAGTCACAAAAAAGCTTTTAGCACCCTACATGCCAAAAAAAAAAAAAAGAAAATAAAAAGGTCAAAATGGAAGGAAGACAACCAGTGGGGCTGCTGAGAACCACTGATGCTGGTGGGGCTGATTTGCCAGTCAGGTCACTGCTGAGACCTCTAGTGAATATTTTGTATGCTTTTTTCTGTTTCATAGGGGTTTTTTTTACCTGTTTTTTGAAGACAGATGGATTAAGAGACTGCTTTTCCTTCTTCCCATAAAGAGGAGAGATGATAGAAAAGGTTCTTTCAAGTCATTTTTGAAAGAGAAGCAAATTGGAGTTTGGTGTGTGTATGTGTGATTTTAGGACCAGAAGGGATAAGTATGAAACTTAGAGCCTTCTAGAGTAAAAGAGTTCTTGTTTAACTTTTCATTTTATGACGTGTCTAACATAAAAAAAAAATCATTAAATAGTACTGCCCCAAACACCTAGGCTGATCTCTGGAATTAACAGCAGCTACACTAAAAAACAAACTTTGGGATGAAACCCACAAATATCACATTGTTTCTTCTTTGGAAAGTTTGTCAGTATCTGTGGAAGCTCTTTCTCCTCCTGGTATTATTGAACCTGCCACTAATGTTTGGTGGGTTAGGCATATGCTGGTGCTTTTGTCCTGTTGTTCCACTTGTATAACTAGGAGTTGTTTGGAAGTCTATTCCTTTTATCTGGATTTCAGAGTTATTACATTTATTATTTATTTTTTTGAATCAGAAGTTGTATCATCATCATGGTGAGTTTTAGAACAGAAATAGCAAAAGCTTGGTTGGGTGGCCATGGTTAAGAAGGATCCACAACCAATCCGTTGTGTGGGCAGTGCTGGGTGACTTTGATTACAGGTAATATTGGCAAAGGATGCATATGCTGTCAGGCATTTCACTTCTCACTCCTCATTCTACTACCATGAGTTAAAACCTCCGGAATAGGTCACAGAAACTTTTTATATGTTGTCAGCTAAACTGAAACCAGTGCTGCCTTTAAATTGTAGGGATGATTGATATGGTCAGTTAAATCATAGCATGCTATATGCAGCTAACATTTTTGAAATATTTCTCTGCCATCTCACATTTGTCCTGTTCTCAAGAACAAACTGACAACTCCCATGCTCTTGGACGTAATGTAACTAAAAGGAGGGAGTGAGCCTGTAGGGAGAATTGCAAATAATGTAAATAAGTTTGCAAAGAATCCTGCATGGAAAAATCACACAGATTTTAAGACAGGTGAAGAACATTCTATTCTTAGAATGTAACCGTTTCATTTATTTCTGAGTGGTGAATCGCAGCCTTTGAATGAACCACCAGTGATCCTTTTTCTCAGATGGAAAGGCAAGAGTGTGATTTTCCATGAGTGAAACCCAAAAAACTTCAGTCTTTTGAGTTTCTTCTCTCTACATGTGTACAATTTAAGTATATATTTCCATCAAAAATACTTTTAGTGGCAAAAAAGTTACATGCCATATAACTCAGATATCTAATTGCTTTCTCAGGGCTATGACTTAATATTGAAGAAGGTATGTAGGAAGTCCTAAGAGTCTTTTTTTAGCAATTCATTGGTTTCTACAGCTTATTTTGTTCCTTTCAGAGATTACGCATGCTTTTGCCATTCAGTTATGGTTGGTGATGAGAATTTATTGTGTTCCTAGTGTCATGACCCACAAACTGGGCATGGCACTGTCATGTCCCACAAGGTGGGTACGTTGTTATCACATCCCACAAAGTGCGTATGGCACTATCATGTCCCACAAAGTGGACACAGCTCCCCAGAGCTGGGGGCCCAAACTAAATATAAATATCACACCCCACAAAGTGGTCATGGCTCCCCAGAGCTGGGGGTCCAAACTAAATATAATATCTCTTTTAACAAGCCATTAGGCGAGATTAGGCTCAGGAATTCTCTGCACGGTACTCTAGGAGTAAGACCATTACCCAGGAGGCTTTCACAAAACACACCTTTACTTAAGATTGAGTAACATTATAAAGCTTGTCAAAGGAAACATGCATCAATATCACTCTCAAAGCAACAGCTTAAAACTAGCAGAACTTAGCAAAATGATCCTCTCAAAGCAACAGGTTACAACAGGAAAAACTTAGCAAAATTAGAAATGATGGTACCCCTATATGCCAAGAATAAGGTTAGAAACAGAGAGAGAGAGAGAGAGATTAAGAGAGAGACAGAGAGAAAAAGATAAAGAAAGAGGCGATAGGAAAGATATCACCACCCTTGGATCCAGCAATGATCTCAGCGTCACGTTGTGGTCCTTGGATGGCCGGCACGCACCCCGAGCATTTCGGGTCTGCCTCTTTTATGGCCCCTGGCCCCGCCTCTCCTGGTGAGGCTCAGCCTGCTTTGCACAGACTCAGGGTTGGATTTGGGATTGTTCTGGAAATGAGTCGGTGGGGCACAGGGGTCCAGGTGATCACTTGGCCCCCCCCATCTGGGTTGACCGAGCAATAACCTTTATTTTCACACATGCCCTCTGTGGTCCTTTGCAAGATGGCACTGTGCCTCCATGGGGCTCCTCTTGCCGGCCACTGCTCCTTATCAAGCAAGGACAGTGTTCCATTTTTCAGGGTGGCTGCCAAAGGAGGGACTCCCCTTTCAAGGACAGTGTCCATTTTATCAGGGTGGTGACCAAACAAGGGGCTCTCCTTGCAAGAACAGGGTCCAGGTGGTTATCGAATGAGGCCCCCACCCGAGCGCAATGTCCATTTTGTCAGGGCGGCTGTTTTGAGACAATTATTCCTTTTGGGACTCTACACCTAGTTTATAGGTTGCTGCAGTAAATATAGGTGAAAGGTCTTGCTTCCATGCCAAGAAGCTATTTTTTAATCCTGTGGGTTTCTGAGCCACAATGTCACAATATATTAGAGGCTAGTAGACCAATGAAGCTCTGCTGATGCAGACTAAAGCTTGTGTAAGCAACACTGAGAAATGTTTCTTATCTGGGGCAGAAGTGTGTTGTTGGAAACGTCAATGATTGTGACAAAGATTCATCCTGCTGAAAGTTTCAAAGTGCTGCAACTGTGACCTGCATTTGCTGTTTTCTCTACTTTCGACATCTTCCTCTGGTAGAGAAGCCCTGCATGCTCCAAAAGCATTGACTTCAGTCTCCCATGGCTGGTCATTTGATGAAATGGGTTTAATATGTGGGCCTCTGAGTGAGAAAACCAAAACAGCAATAAAAAGCATGCAGATTGGCAGTTGCTATGGCAATTCCATCCTTTGTTAGGGTTTGATATAAGTCTTAGGAGCTAGGGGAAATGCTCAGATATGGTAATTAGTTTTTTCAAGGGAATGTAATTTTCCACTGCCAACAGAGATTATAAAGTCAGCAATTTAACTGATACAACTGGATTAAGGAATCTAAATATTATCTTATCTGTTTCTTCATGAGGGGGTACATTTTGTTTAAAATAATTGTATTATTATCTACGAATCCAATTACATAGTATCAAATTTTTTTCAGATTATTGACTTTTTAAGGTTTATATTGGTGACAGTCATTAATAATATTATCAGAGCAAACATAAACCAAATAAAGGGTGTTATTTGTTGCAAGGGGTCCATTAATTTCAATATAAAACATGGTGCTAAAATAACTTAGATGATCGCAGAACCTGAGAGGAAATAATTATGTGAGTTTTGGGACACAGCTTTGAGAGAAGATCTCTGGGGAAGTTCCTGAAAATGAGATAGAGTTGCAACTACGTGGTATTTATTGATACTGTACACTAAGTAGATAGCAAATGAGTTCCAGATTAGAAATTTTATGCCAAACCATTTTTTCTGGGGAAAAAAATTTCTGGTGACAATATACATATTGCTGCTATGCTTATGAACCACCTCTGGGTTTTGGGTAGATGAATGGAGCAGGCAATAATACTCTTCCCCATTTATTATTCCAATTACACTGCCTAAAGCACAGATATCTAAAGGCTCTTATTTATATATTCCTTTCTTACTCTGAGGCTCTCCTTAATATTAGGTCATATTAAGCATTTTCTGGTGATGGATTTTTTATATTTCTAAGGATGGATATTGAATAGATTTAGTGGTTATTTTGGAAGTGTAATACCCAAAATTCTCTGTAGAACCTGCAGCAGAACCACAGCACACAAGTTGTATTTCACTTGATATTTGTTTCCAATAGAGTTGAATTTGCAGGAGATAATGTTTGTTCCCATGAAGAACAGTAGATTCCTACCCTCCATTTTAAAACCAGTACACTTATAAGAAATTTAAAATTTTTACCATTTGGGAATAGCTGCATCCAATACCCTGTACTTTCTAACACAGTTCTAACACTGAGAAACATCCTCACAGTGAAAGGTCTCACTGCTCTGGCTTTAAAGACAGGAGACATTCTGGGCAAATATACTAAGAAAAAAGTGGAGAAGACAGCCATTTAAAAATACCCACAGAAGAAAGCATGGAGTCTAGCTAACAGCTGAGCCACAGGATAGGCTGAAATGAACCTACAAATTCAGCAAAATAATAATCTGGCTTTATTTTTTCTTCAGGTTCTCTGCAAGAAGATTTTATGTGAAAGAATGTTGAAGTGGTAAGTTAATAGTAATTTTTAGAACCTCATTTTAACTAAACTGTGATTGCACTTTAAAGGATATTTTTTAAGATATGTGACAGCAAAACGGAGTCAAACTTCGAATTATGCCTTCATTTCATGCCAGAGTAGTATTCTAAGAGGAACTTCAAAGAAGAGGGATACTAAAAGTCACTATCTTCCTATTTTGATCCAAGAGATTATGATTAACAAAAAAACCCAAGAAACAAATCACAACACAAAGGGGAAGAAATTAAGTAATTGCAAGGAGGAACACTTCAAAGACTAAACATTATTTCTTTCTCACTTGTGAATACTACTGGCTTCTGATTGACACAAATGAGAGAAAAAGCAATATTCTTGTGTGCTTCAGTTAAGATGTACATACGAGTATGGACACCTGTGTGCAGTGAAGGCTCCTCATGCATGTGGATTCATTCTCCCTCTGAAGAAATCTGCCTCCTTATTGTCACCAAACTTGTAAGGAATCTCAGCCCTTCAGCTAAATGGTTAAAAAGACAGTGTGGCATAGAGTCATATTTCTGAAAGTAGGAGTTATTGTCCTAAAATCCCCATATACTTGCTGCATACTTGGAGGTTTATGATGAGGACTAGACAGCATTCTTGGAACAACTAAGACTCACTTGGTATTTGTTCTAGGATATTAATTAACCTCAGAAATGACCCAAACACATGGATAGCCTGCTTACACAAGTCTTCATGCCCAGGTGTGCTCTGTGGGGAATGCCCAAGGATGACTGGGGGCTGCAGTTGCTCAGTAAGTGACCCCAGAAATAAAAGAGCACGTGTTCCCTCCTGGGGACTTTGGGCTGGCAGGAACAAAGGTGTTACAGATCACTTTGCAACTCTGAGAATCCATTAGGAGTTCTCACAAAGTATACTTCTCCAAGAGAGATCATCTGTCTGGAAGACTGCAGCAGAACTCTTGGAGTTCCCAGAGAATTACTTTGCATACTTATGTGTCTAGACTTTTTGAATAATTTCTGTTGTAGAGAGACACCTCCAAAATGAATATAGAAAAGTATTTTCTCAAGAGTCTGAGGGGGAAAGCATCTATTCAATTGTGTTAATTATAATTTTATTAAGTTTTCCTGGTATTACCAGCCAGGCAGTAAATTTATACCAGATATATGCCATACTCCATTGAAACAGCTTAGTACGGTGAAGCACACAAGTGCCAGCATCAAGGAGAGCCCTTTGTCCTCTGGCTTTCTGGATTATGGGCTCCTCACCAACTGGAATATATATACAAGAATGCAAATTTTCTTTCGCTGTCATGGTCACAAACCTGAATGTGCTGAACAGACAAGTTTGAAAGGGTCTGCAGTATTTATGCCAGACACAGAATGGCATCTTTACACCTATACAATTGTACCGGCATTCTTTGCCATCTGTTCCACCTGAAGATGCAGAGGTGAAAGAGGCCAGTGACAAGATAGGATTGACCTGACAAGGACAGATACAAGTATCTGTCATCTTGGAGAGTGAGAATTTTTCTCCACAGTCTCTAGCTCTACATGTGGAGATAACCCTGAGCACTGATCCAGGCTAGGTCCTGATACTGAAAACTAACCTAAACCTAGTAAGAAGCTGTGTTCTGTAAAGGAACTCAAGTTAGGGTTTCAAGACACTTGGCAAGAAAATATTGAGTCTTCTCAGTCAAATGCAATCAGCTGCAGAGGTGTGTAACAATTCTTTCTATCAGGAACACAACACACACTGCCATCTTCATTATAGTGCCCCAAAATCTGGGAAAGCAATGCTCCTATTCATTGAGCTTCACCCGGTGTGCCATGACAAGGGATGGAAGCATTCAGAGCTGTAGCTTGCATTAGCAAAGAGGCACAAGTGCTTCTGGCATCCTCTGTAATGGAAAAAGTGAGAGAGGGGGATGTGAAAGAGCCAATGGGTGGCAGAAAATGGAGTAGTGGGAGGTGTTCTGGAGCATCTAAATGTCTTGATGCAAGAGCCCAGCTCCATGACACTATCTTTGCTGCCTCGAATGGCGGAGGTTGCCAAAGTGAGACATGGATTTTAGCAACCTTGGGAGAAACACAGCAGGAACAGGCAGCATTTGCACACAGACACACACTTTCTGAGCGATAAAACCTTTTTAGTTCTGCAGGTTTCTCTGTGATAATATAATACTGATACAGTTTCTCATATCTTTATAACGTGATAAGCTTGACGAGAACAGGGATTTCAGAGAAGAGAGAACAGTAAGTGGAGGTACATTGAAGGTGCCTTGTAAGGTTCACACCACATATATCAATGTATTTAAAAACCCAAGTAATTTTGGATGATATCTTACATTTTAATGTATTAGTTAAAATATGGTTCATGGTCTAAAATTAAACAGCCTAGGGTGATCATATGGTAGTAGATAAAATATTAATCTCGTTATAATTACAGAACTTAAATATAAAAGATTGAAACCTCGTAATGTTGCATTTTGAAAAAAAGGATTTTATTGTAAATCTGGAGGGTCCTGTGACTAACTTCCACTCTAGGATTTCAAAATATTATTTCTTAGCCTTAATAAATGGATTTTGTGTTGGATTCACCTTTTTTTCTCAGTAAAACAAGCAAACTAGCAGTGGCCTTTCACTGAGTAGTGGCATCGTGGTACAGAGAATTTCCATATTAAAATGTGCATTACAGTTGATATATTTCCAGATCATGTATACAATTTTGAAATTTGGTGGGTTTGCAATAATACTACACAAGTAATGGGAGCAAATGCTTCCCTTCCCACCAAACACATACACACAGCAGAAGAGGCTCTTAAAGTGTACACAAGGAACATGTGAAAAATAGCCTAGAAAAGAGTAACCAGAGGCAATGTAATATCCATTTTCAAACAGGCAAAATATTGCTGCAAGAAGAGACATTCTGGGTCCATCCAATCTGTTATTCTAAATGTAGTGCTCTCAGAGGACATAAAAAAGCCTGTAATTTTTACCAAGTAACATCAATACACCTTTGTTATGTGCTACCTCACCTGTTCAGTGGACATCTTCAATACAGCAGTTCTAAATTATGATGAAACTATATGGAAAAAGAACATTGTTATGAGAGAACCAGAGAACCTGCTTTACTTCAAATGAGGACAGCCTCCATTCTACCTGTGATTTACTATTAACTGCAATGACATCAAGGTTTCCTGACTCAGTAGCTTCTGAAACACAAGTTACTGGCCTCTCCAAGGCCATAATAAGCCATAATAATATTATAATAGGATTTTAGATTGAAGAAAGGAATATTGGAAGCAAGTTCAAGTACCACTGGGAAAGTTCATCATAAAATAACATGGCTAGAGGCAGAAGATCAACAAATCAAAATATATGTAAAGATAAACTTAATTTTGACTTCAAAAAATGTTTGTAAAGGAAGGAATACAGTCAGAGAAGCATAATGAAACCTAAAGGGAGCTATTGCCAAACACATCAGCATTTTGCTGCCTCCTTTCAAAGTCCAGAAGGGATGGCTTAGGCATCAGCTGTAGTAGACAAATGAAAATAGTAAAGGGTCTTAGATGTAGATCCTTTCCCTCATTTTATCTTTACATTATTGCAGAGTGAAGCTGCTCCCCTGGTATGCACTTATTGAATTTTGTTGCATTTATGATGATTCCTTTGAAATTTTTTTTGTCATGTGAGCAATTGCTTCAGTAATAACATGATCTTCTGGGTCTGTTTTATACTCTGAATATTATTAGACAGGTGACACCTACCTGTCTGGGAGGTCCAGATCAGTGCCCACTTAATAATGTTATAATTTTAACGGTCCTTTCTTTCACTTTACAGCATTGCTATTTCATAGTTACAGCACCCAGTGGTGCCAAAGAGCAGCCCAGCACCAGGCCCTGTCACAAAGAGGTCTCTATTTTTACAGCATTTTTATTACAGTATGGACCAAGAACTTTCATGAGAAGGTCCAGGTCCATGCCTAAATTTAGGCATAATGAAATTTGTGTGGATGGGAGGAGAGTAGAATTAGAACACACAGATGATAAGGACTCCTCTGATGATCAGTTTATTGAGCTAATGCATGCAACGAAGGTATGTAGGTGGTTTTTCTCTGTTCTTCTCTGCATAAGGTATTTCATTAGCTATGTTTGTGCTGTTCTTGTTAACTTCAGAATGGTTCTTATTTATGATCAAACCTCCAGTAATTGACTCTTCCTTGCTACATTATTTAATTTTTTAGAATTTAAAAAGAAATAGGAATGTTAGAACTACTAAACACTGAACCAATTTTAGCTCTGGTGAGAGTTCTGAGTTCACTTTGTAATGATAAAGGTAAACCTCTCTAGCAAAGTAAGGAATACATTATTTTGGTGAAAGTAAACAATCATTAGCTCTTTGAGTATGAAAAGAAACCCAATTATTTAGACATACCTGTGATGTAGGAAGCAGTGATTCATTATATCATCTAAATGTAATTAATGTAAGTAAGCAGTGCAATAATTTTAGAAAATCACATCTGCAGAAAGCATGTGTTGGTCATATTCTACTTGCCTCCTTACTTTTTTAATTTTATATTTTTTAATTTGCTCTTTTGTTAGAGTAAGCTACGGTAATTTGTACATTTAAAGTCAAGCTTTAGGGCATTTCGAGCTCCACTCAGCTCCAGCTGAAGAGATTTCTAGGCTTCTGATAAGATATCTTGGAAATACCTTTTCCAACCTTGAAGAAGGAAATGTTCCATAAGAATATATGTAGTAATATATATTCGTATATCCAATTTTGAACATTTACAAAAGTTAAAACATAGAGTAATAGAATCATTTTGGTTGGAAAAGACCTTTAAGATCATCAAGCCCAACCATTAACCTAACACACTGCAAAATCCACCACCATGTCCCTAAGCACCACATCTACAGGTCTTTTAAATATCTTCAGAGATGGTGACTCAACCACTTCCCTGGGCAGCCTGTTCCAGTGCCTGACAACCCTTTTGGTGAAGAAATTTTTCCTAATCTCCAATCTAAACCTCCCCTGGCACAACTTCAGGCCACTTCCTCTTGTTCTATTGCTTGTTACTTGGGAGAAGAGGCCAACACCCACCTCACTACAACCTCCTTTCAGGTAATTGTTGATAGGGGTAAGGTCTCCCCTCAGCCTCCTTTTCTCCAGACTAAACAACCCCAGTTCCCTCAGTTGGTCCTCATAAGATTTGTGCTCTAGACCCTGCACCAGCTTTGATGACCTTCTTTGGACACGCTCCAGCACCTCAACGTCCTTGTAATGAGGGGCCCAAAACTGCACACAGTGCTGGAGGTGTGGCCTCATGAGTGCTGAGTACAGTGGGACAATCACTTCCCTGGTCCTGCTGGCCACACTATTTCTGATACAAGCCAGGATGCTGTTGGCCTTCTTGGCCACCTGGGCACACTGCTGGTTCATATTCAGCTGGCTGTCAATCAACACCTCCAGGTCCTTTTCTTCTGGACAGCTTTCTAGCCACTCTTCCCCAAGCCTGTAGTGTTGCATAGGGTTGTTGTGACCCAAGTGCACCAATAAAACATGTTGGTTTCAATTGGCACTGAGTGTTAGGTTCTGGTTCTGCAAATCTATAATGCTATATTATACATACATTTAAATAAGCCTGCAGAAAATAATATATGTGTATTGCTTTTTGTAAAAGTAATGTAAATTAGAGTTCTGACTTTCTTTCAAACTTGGGGGGGGAGCAGAATCTGTTTTTGTTGGGTTTTTTTGGTATTTTATATTGGCTGTCAATCAGGTTGTCATGAAATGTCATCAAATATGATGATCTTTCCTTCAGTCTTGTCAACAAAGCAGATGGCATTATACTTTTTGTTGTTTCTCTAGTTTTCTGTTCAAAATGCTGTATATTAGATGAAATTGAACATCTTCCTTATATCAAGAATGATTTTTTTGGTAGATACTTGAAAAGCCTCCAGCAACTTTGACTCTTTTCTCCTTTTCCTCCTTGTGTGCATCAGCACAAATCAAAGGGAAACCTGCACTTGAGTCACAGGCTGGCACCAAAGGTCCTAAGCTGTGTTTTTCTGGTGTCATGAAGAACAGGAGGGTTTAAGGAAAACATTCCCCTTCTGCAGAAAATAAGAAGTCAGACTTTTTTTTTGTCCTCTGGCAATGGATGGCTTGCTAGGGCAGGATAAGCAAAAATGCTCTGACATGACTACCAGTTCATTTCACACAACCCTTTTGAACTACTTGCATTTTTTGAAGTCAGGAATAAGTATTAGTTCTGCACATCCCAGGAGACAGAGCAACTGTGTGCACTGGGTTTCTGTGGCAGATGTGCGTGTGCCAGTATTCCTGCTTCCCTGCCTTCTCCACAACAGCTGAGGTAAAATTTGGTCTTGTGTCCAGTTAAATACATTCAGCTGTTAAATAAATAAAAAGTGGCAGGGCTGCATCCAAAGCTATGGTTGCAGCAACAACAGCAGGACAGAAAAGATTGCACAATCTCTGTTCAGGACGACAGTCCTCTGGCTTTTCCCATCTGCATGCCAAAACAAGTAAACTGCTGTTAATCTTAACATCAGCAATCTCAACCGGAAATTAGACCTTGGCCATTATTTATGAGGAAGGGTGGAAAGTAAATAATATTTTTTAGCATTAAATTGCAAGTTCTGAGAGAGATATGCTGGTTTTGGAGGATATAACAGAGAAATAAATCTTACTGCTGTCCCACTTCACACACATCAGATTCTAAAGGCATCAAAGTGGTTTCACTTCCTGCACCCCCTTTGATCACCTCCCTCTTTTGGTCTTACATGTTGATGCATTTACTGTCCATTGTTTTGCGAGACTGAAGTAAAATCTGGGTATACTATTAAGATGGAAGAAGGAAACTATAGGCCCTAAGCTTCCTTTCAATTACACCAATGTAAAGGAATAATTTAGAATCATAGAATATGCTGAGTTGGAAGGGACCCATCAGGATCATCAAGTCCAACTCCTGTCCCTATGTAGGGCACCCCAAGAATCACACCATGTGCCTGAGAGCATCATCCAAATGCTTCTTGAACTCAGGCAGTCTTGGTGCTGTGACCACTTCCCTGGGGAACTTGTTGCAGTGCTTGACTGCTCTCTGGGTAAAAAACCTTTTCCTGATATCCAACCTAAACCTCCCCGATTCAGCTTCCTGACATTTCCCCAAGTCCTGTCATTGGTCACAGGAGTGAAGAGATCAGTACCTGCCCCATCTCTTCCCCTTGGAAGAAGCCATAGACTGCAATGAGGTCACCCCTCAGCCTCCTCTTCTCCAAGCTGAATAATCCAAGTGACCTCAGCTGCTCCTCGTAAGTCATCTCTTCCAGACCCTTCACCATCCTCGTGGCTCTCCTTTGGACGCTCTCCAAGAGCTCGATGTCTTTTCTATATTGTGGTGCCCAAAACTGCACGCAGTACTCAAGGTGAGGCCGCACCAGTGCAGAGCAGAGCAGGACAATCACCTCCTGCAACCTGCTGGCAACGCTCTGCTTGATGGACCCCAGGACATGGTTGGCCCTCCTGGCTGCCAGGGCACACTGCTGGCTCGTGTTCAGTTTGCCATCAACCAGGACCCCCAGGTCCCCCTCTGCAGCGCTGCTCTCCAGCTGCTCGTTCCCTAGTCTGTACTTAGCACCAGGGTTGCCCCATTCCAGGTGCAGAATCCGGCACTTGCCCTTGTTAAACTTCATGTGGTTGGTGACTGCCCATCTCTCTAACTTGTCGAGGTCACTCTGCAGGGCCTGCCTGCCCTTGAGGGAGTCAACAGCTCTTCCTGGTTTTGTCTCATCAGCAAACTTGCTTAGAATTCCTTCGAGTCCAGCATCCAAGTCATTGATGAAGATGTTGAAGAGGATTGGGCCTAGGATGGAGCCCTGTGGGACCCCACTAGTGACAGGTCGCCAGCCTGATGTTACCCCATTCACTGTCACTCTCTGTGTTCGACCTGTGAGGCCGTTGCTCACCCATCATATAGCATGGTTGTCCAGCTGTACGCTGGATGTTTTGTCCTGGAGAATACTGTGAGAGACAGTATCAAAAGCCTTGCTGAAGAGCAGAAATATTACATCCACTGGCTTCCCTTGATCAACTAGGTGGGTTACCTTGTCATAAAAGGAAATTAAGTTTGAGAAGCAGGCCTCATGAGGCCGTGCTGGCTGTGACCGATGACTGTGTTGTCCTCCAGGTGTTTTTCAATACCTCTCAAAATAATCTTTTTCATAATTTTACCAGGCACTGAGGTTAGACTGACTGGTGTATAGTATCCAGGGTCCTCGTTCTTGCCCTTTCTTGAATATTGAAACAACATTAGCCAGTTTCAAGTCAACTGGGATCACTCCAGATTCCCAGGACCTCCCAAAAATCATTGAGAGAGGCCTAGCCAATTGAAATCAATGACATTTCATGTGTGAGACCTGTTTTCAGCTATAAGCCCTCTACTAAGAACCTAGAAAAGTACAAGATAATTGATGGAGTTGTTGTCCACTGTGTGCAGTTGCAGCACTGCTTTTCCATTGCCAGCATTTAAATATTAGGCCACAGTTAAATCTGCTGCTTTTGTGGTTGCCATTGCAAATTTGGTGCTTTGATATAAAGGAGAAAATAAAATGTGACAAGAAAGTGGTTGCCTGCCATTGAAAAATTTTAAGGAGTTCTTCTTTAACAAGAAGAGACATTCTTTCCCCACTCCTTCGTGGTGATTTTGGTTCCCCCCTCCCTCCCCCAGTGTCACTTTAAAAGCCGTGTTTCCTGAGTGATGGTAGGCAGATTAATCATTTTGCAAAGAAATAAGGACAACTTCCCTTAACTCTGCTTCAGGCTGTTTTCCTTATTGCCATCATTCTGCAACCACTCTGGATGAAATGGTCCATCTTTACAATCCAGACAGATGATTTTAAAAATGTGTTGGAGGCTATTGACCCTAAAAAAATAAGCTAACATTTCCATTTAACTACTACCCTGGAGTCTTCTCACTTACATGTTATGGATCATGTAAGTGGATAATCAACTGGATAACTGTAAAAAACTGGATAATCAAGCTTAAAAAAACGTATTAAAGGGTTGGATACATATGTTAAATGTAGAGGAAAAGGGATTCTTACATACTCTAAAGTGCTTTCTGGGGATGCTGATGTAAACTCAAACAGGAAGTCCAGTTTTCTAAAGGTCAGTGATGTAGCACACTCCCAACTACGTCTCCAGTTTTAATTTGCATAAGTAACAAAAGTAATGCTGCCTTTACTCTTCCCTCCACCCACACCCCACAACCCCCCCCCCCCTTCCAATATTTAGTTTTGATCCAGATTTTTAACTCAGTGTTTTCCCTTTTAGCTTTCCTCAGAGAAGCTACACTCAGACATGTAGCCTGGAGTAATCAAGTTCTTTTTTACAAGATGTTGCTTGTAACAGTATATTATGATCAGGAACGTATTTTTCTATTCCATTGCATACTTTTCAGTATGCACTATTTCCATCATGGAAGAATTCATTCACTGATTGACTCCTATCACTTTCCTCACAGCCCCTGGCAATGTTATCAGCTCTCAATCGAAATCCCTCTCCAACTCAATGTTGTATGGTCATGAAAGAGCAGGCTAAAGCTATATCTGCACTGAGGTAGAGCAAGATCAAGCAAGAGAAAATTGGGTCTCTGTTTGGGAACTACAAATTCCTTACATGCAGCACTATGTTCCTTCAAGAAAATAAGTTGGTAGCTCCATCACACACACAATAGACCATAAATTCTGGTAATGCAAATGGGCATTGATCCAATGACATTACTGGAGCTATTTGGATCCAAACCAATGAAGGATCTGACCCTTGAACCCTGCTTTTCCATGCTTTTTCTTGAGGAGAGGCTTGTAGTCAGAATCCACTGGCAGCCGAGTTGGTTTGTTATCACTGTTCAAAACAGAGGTATCTTTGTGAGAAGCTGTAAACAGAGCAGGGCACACCTGGGCTGCAGAAACCATTGATACAGGCTTCAACACCCTTGCTGTGAACCTGCATCAGCTTAAACACAACACAGGGCCATATTACGCTGCTGAATGGTTTTCAGAAGCCAAATGCTATTTACACCAGGCCCTAAGAGCATGTGGACCTACCAGCTGAGTTGGGCAGTGGTTAAAGTAAGGGTTATATGGCTGAGATACACTACAGTACCATCCACTGTTTAACCATGATGGGGGATTACATATCAAGGAGGGTGTTACACTTTCTGCCTCCATCTTACTGCTGCTGTGAAACAGCAATCAAAAATGACTGCTGAGGCTTTCTTAAGCAAACTGCATATAAAATTTCCCTAAAATATAAGAGTGGTGATTTCCTTGGTCCTTCTAGGAGCTGAGAGCCCAAGGACAGGTAAGAAGATTGCTTAAGCCTGAGATTTTTCTGTATCCTTTGTCAGCTTCTGATCTCTAAAGAAAACTAGGGTTGCCATACAGAGGGAAATATGAGGTTCAGTTTCTTCCCCATCAGAAAGGTTTGCTCAACTCCGTTCTACTGGGTTTTTGCCCCACAGCTTGGGGTGTTCACCAACAAAATCACATCAGTTCCAGGAACAAAATCACCACATTCATCTTTTATCTAGTTTTTCAGGATCAATAAATCATTTGTGTTTGAAATGTTAGTAAATTCTTAATCCATCTGCATAATTTTAGGCTGGCTGCAAGGTTACCAAGCACAACCTTTAGTATGCACTTGGACTTCAAACCTATGTTGTCAGAGTCAGTCCTTCTCCACGTGTATGCATGTTACTTAACTAGTTCCATTGGTTTAAAAAAAAAAAAACCAGGTTACCTGTGGCTATCATAGATTTGCAGATGATGCAGAGGATATTAGCTGAACTCTTGCCTATATTTAGAACTTAGCAAATACATTCTGCTGCAGGTTGGAAATGTCCTTCTCCTTTTAAGATTCCTTTATTGCAACCAGAGCAGATGTAGGCTGATTAACATAAAAGGCAGACTGCAGGATGTTAAAAGGTCTTGGAACAGCATTTGGAGCCTGTATAAAATGATGTCATAACTATTACAGATACAGTGTCATATATCCATTTTTTACACAACTAGTTGATGTATCATACTTTAAAGGTCCTTTAGCTAAAAGTTTTGAAAGTGAATGCCTGTAATCTGACATTTACACCTGTATTTAGACATATAAATAAAAGTACATTACTAAATACATAAATAAAGGCCACCCTTTAGACTTACAGCTTACATAATCATAGAATCATAGAATCCTAGGGGTTGGAAGGGACCTCGAAAGATCATCTAGTCCAACCCCCCCTGCCAGAGCAGGGTCACCTAGAGCACATCACACAGGAACGCATCCAGGTGGGTTTTGAATGTCTCCAGTGAAGGAGACTCCACAACCTCCCTGGGCAGCCTGTTCCAGTGCTCTGTCACTCTCACAGTAAAAAAGTTTTTTCTGATATTTACCTTGAACCTCCTATGCTCCAATTTGCACCCATTACCCCTTGTCCTATCACTGGTCATCACTGAGAAGAGCCTAACTCCATCTCCCTGACACTCACCCCTTACATATTTGTAAACATTGATGAGGTCACCCCTCAGCCTCCTTTTTTCCAAGCTAAAGAGACCCAGCTCCTTCAGCCTTTCCTCATAAGGGCGATGTTCCACTCCCTTAATCATCTTTGTGGCTCTGCGCTGGACTCTTTCAAGCAGTTCCCTGTCCTTCTTGAACTGAGGGGCCCAGAACTGGACACAATACTCCAGATGCGGCCTCACCAATGCAGAATAGAGGGGGAGGAGAACCTCTCTTGACCTACTAACCACACCCTTTCTAATGCACCCCAGGATGCCATTGGCCTTCTTGGCCACAAGGGCACATTGCTGGCTCATGGTCATCCTCCTGTCTACCAGGACCCCCAGGTCTCTTTCACCTACACTACTCTCCAGCAGGTCAGCCCCCAACCTATACTGGGACATCGTGTTGTTCTTCCCCAAATGCAAAACTCTACACTTCCCCTTGTTGAATTTCATCATGTTTCTCCCCACCCAACTCTCCAGCCTGTCTAAGTCTCTCTGAACGGCAGCACAGCCTTCTGGTGTGTCAGCCACTCCTCCCAGCTTAGTGTCATCAGCAAACTTGCTGAGGGTACATTCTATACCCTCATCCAGGTCGTTGATGAAGATGTTGAACAACATCGGTCCCAGTACTGACCCCTGAGGGACTCCACTAGTCACACACTTCCAACCAGATTCTGCCCCATTGACTACAACTCTCTGACTCCTTCCCATCAACCAGTTCCTGATCCACCTCACTAACTGATCACCAAACTCATACCTGATCAACTTATCTACAAGGATGCTGTGGGAGACGGTGTCAAATGCCTTACTGAAATCCAGATAAACCACATCTACCGCTCTACCATCATCTATCCACCTAGTAATTTCCTCATAGAAGGCTATGAGGTTAGTCAAACATGATTTACCCTTGATAAAACCATGCTGACTGCTCTTGATGACCCCCATGTCCTTGATATGCCTAGAGATAGAGACAAGAACAAGTTGTTCCATCACCTTTCCAGGGATGGAGGTGAGGCTGACCGGTCTATAGTTACCCGGGTCCTCCTTCTTGCCCTTCTTGTAGACTGGTGTGACATTTGCTGTCCTCCAGTCCTCAGGCACCTCTCCTGTTACCCATGACTTACTGAAGATGATGGAGAGTGGCCTAGCAATGACCTCCGCCAGCTCCCTCAGCACCCTTGGATGCATTCCATCTGGACCCATCGATTTATGGATGTCCAGATTACTCAACTGATCCCTAACCCAATCCTCATCTACTATGTCAAACTCCTCATCTATCTTGACTACTTCTGGGGCTATATGAGTCTGGAGCTCATGGGGAAATCCTGCAGGAGTAAAGACAGAGGCAAAGAAGGCATTCAGCACCTCTGCCTTCTTTAGATCCTCTGTCACCAGGGCTCCCACCTCATTCAACAGTGGGCCAATATTGCCTCTAGTGTTAGCTTTGTTAGCTATGTATTTGAAAAAGCCCTTTCTATTATCCTTAACCTGACTTGCAAGGTTAAGTTCCAAGGAGGCCTTAGCTTTCCTAATTGCCTCCCTACATCCTCTGACAACAGCCCTATATTCCTCCCAAGTGACCAGCCCCTCCTTCCATGATCTGTAGATTTTCCTTTTCCACTTAAGTTTGCCCAGCAGTTCCTTTTTTAACCATGCTGGTCTCCTAGCTCCCTTACTAGATTTCCTAACCATTGGGACGCTCTTATCCTGTGCTTGCAAGTAGTGGTCCTTGAATGTTGACCAGCTATCTTGAGCCCCTTTATCTTCTAGCACCCTGTCCCATGGGATTTCCCTTAACAGTTGATTGAGGAGGCCAAAGTTTGCCCTGTGGAAGTCCAGGGTTCTGGTCCTACTGGGTATTCTGTTCCTTCCACACAGGATCCTGAACTCCACCATCTCGTGATCACTGCAGCCAAGGCTGCCACTGACCACCACTGCTTCAACAAGGCCCTCCTTGTTGGTTAGTACAAGATCCAGCACCGCTCCTCTTCTAGTCGGCTTGTCCACCATTTGCATTAAGAAGTTATCATCAATGCACTGGAGGAACCTCCTAGACTGTGAAAGGCTGGCTGTGTGAGTCTTCCAGCAGATATCGGGGTAGTTAAAATCTCCCAATAATGACTGGTGATTTTGTAAATAACATTTCTTATATAGAACAGCTACAGCAGGTCAGATGAGAAAGTAACCTTCCCTAGTGTCTTTTGCAATATCTAACAGTGGATGCTTTGGAGAGAGTATTTTAAAATGACAAGCATGTAGTGACAGTTCTATCAGTACATCCTCCAAAAATCTGCCAGTTTAACACAGGAGGGGCACCTCCTGGGTTGAAGTTTGCATCTGTAATAATATTTGATAGCTATGTAAGGATTTTTCTTACATGAATTTATCTAGTCATTTTTTTTTACTCTTTTCATAAATGTGTTCTCCTGTGGCCATGAGTTCCACTGCTGAATTATTTATTGTGTTAAATTGTTCTCTCTGTTTCCTATTTAAGTCTCTAGCTTTAAAAATAGTACCGTGGCAAGCTCGAGCCCTCCTGGCCTTTAATTATTGCTTCAATATTTTCAGAATTACTTAACAGTGAAAAAAAAAGAAAAAAAGTTCTTTTCTTTCTAGTAGTTCTTTAGTGCTAACTAGGCTAAAGTTTCCTCTTATGTCGATACCCTCCACTAGCTGCCAGGAAGCAGACAATGACAGTACCATATGTCAGTTTGCAATGTTCCCAGGTGGTAGGTAAATGACTTCCAAACACAGGAACAGATTGGTGATGTTTTCGACTCCTTGCTGTCTAAGGAAAAACAGTTCCCATATAACTCACTGTTGGAAAAGCAAGTCAATTTCTTCAAATACTCCTAAAAAGTTGTTTCTCAAAATGCTAAAATTAGAACTCACCTGAAGATTTCAGATAAATTGGA
Source organism: Hemiprocne comata (assembly GCA_020745705.1). Classification (NCBI taxonomy): domain Eukaryota; kingdom Metazoa; phylum Chordata; class Aves; order Apodiformes; family Apodidae; genus Hemiprocne; species Hemiprocne comata. The sequence continues at coordinate 46,906,889 of CM036587.1, forward strand.
ATAAAGAAATGAATCCTCAGTAAGAGAATATATTGCAGAAGCTCATAGATCTCATCCCTTTTTAACTTCTGTTACACTTCCATTCATTTTTTTTTAAATTTATGTTTCTGACAAACAGGAACCCTCTGATGCCTATTAGAGATATGTCAGCAGCCTCTTAAAAGGAGGGTGATGTTTGCTAGTGGTACACCAGCACCTTTGAAAGTTCGCAAGGATTATCTGTCCAATCTGCACAGCAAATTTTGGCTCTAGATGAGAAACACATTTGCTGCTGGCCTTGGAGTGCCAAACCTACTATTCCTCCTGAACGCATCTCCTTCACATTTGTGCTACTATTTCAAACTGCTTGTTAAAGAAAAGATCGTTATGGCACAAGTATGTCTTCAAATTCTAAACTATCTGTTTTTCCTGCTAGGGAAAAGGCACATTTGCGTAAAGCTGAAGATAAACAGGATTCCCAAGTGCCAGGTCATGATTTTTCTCTTCTTAAAAATGTCACAGCTGTCTAAAAACTAGATCTCTACCAATCTTACTAGGCTAAAAAGTGGGGCAGACAGAATTCTTCACCTCCCTATAGTGTACTCATCACTGAAGTAAGTTAAGTTTTTTTTTTGGGGGGTTTCTTTTTTATAAATTCTGACTTGTTGAGAAAGAAACAGTAAAATAGAAATGTGCCAATTTTGGTGACAAAATATTTGGAGTTTTTTAGATTCAGGATATGGGCTTCTGCAACAGGGGAAGGTGAGGAGATGTAAGATCCCACCGCAGCTAGTAGCCACTAACCTAGGCACTCGACTGGGATAAGAACCAGTCTGGTTAAATCATCATTTTCTTGAATACTAAGCAAGGAATCAAGTAAGCTCTGACATATCCTATGAGTGCCTTAAATGACATTGTTGGCTTTTCAAGGATGGGAGTCTTCAGACTCTCTGGATTCAGTTCCTCTGTGTAAGAACTCCACCGCTCTTGGCACCTGAGTAAGGAACACTTGGGATAGTTAGATTTATCTCTTGTTTAGAATACAGCAGATTCAACTTGCCCTTCAAATGAGGAAGGGTAGGACAGTGGAATTGCGCCTCTCACATGCACGATGTCGTTGGCCTTGACTTAAATCTGTGTTCAGCATGTGTCTCATTTTTCCTGAGAAAATATCGGCAATTCTTTATAATGAGAGCAGCCAAAGACTCTAATCTCAGAATTTTTCATGCGTTCTGGTTTCCTTACCAGCTGCACAAAAGCATTGATTAAAGGGCCTTCCTTTGAAGAGGCAATAGGTTTTAATTATATGGTACTTTTAAGAATGTGAAAAATACTGCAGTTTATTGGAGAACAAGACCTAAGCATTGTCCTTGTAGTTGTTGCTGCATCTAGATAGAAATGTTTTAATCCCCCAAAAGGTGGATGCAATGAACATGTAAAAATATTTTCTGTACTTTATGTGGCATATGCAATATGCAGTAAGGCGTAGATGTTCAAGTGGTTCAATATGGGATGATACTCATTCCTTCATCCCTCTAGAGTAACTGATCCTTCCCCTGTTCCTATAGCTTCCTATCACACAGTCAGTCACGTTCTTTCTTCTCCAAGTTTTTTAATCTCTTTTAATCAAAGTATGAAACCACTATGGTTAGAGTCATATTTTAGATCCATTGTATTAAAGGGTTACAATTGCTCAGCACAGATTCTGCTCCCTTATCTGTTACTTAAACTAATCCTTAGGGGAGCTCCAGAATAAACTTGTACCTTCAGTAAAATGCTAGTGATGTCTGCACAACGATACAACAAGGAATGAGAAATGAATTATACATAATCATCTTCTAAAAACAGCACTTGGCATTGCTCAGAATTAACTGCTGACTGTTCAGATCTTGTAATTTTTACTGGGTACAGTAGTGGAGGTCATTGCATTTTTTATTAGTGTCTGCATGACCATGAGATGAGAGAAGTATAATTTGTGCATCACTTCATCAGAAAGACATCTGCCCTGGTTTACAGCTATTATTTCTGTCCTATGATATATTTTTGATCTTTAAGGTGATCAGATTTCATTTAGTGTGTAGACTAAGGGAAAGTTGGCAGCTTACAGGCAGTATATGAAACACTTAACATCTACTGAAAAAAGAAGTAAAAATGAATTCCTCTTTTTCTCTGCTAGTCTGCAGATGTAAAAAAATATTTTTGAAGTATTTCTGTGTAATAAGATTCTAAGGTTTTATTTACTTGTTTACCTTTCTTATTTTACTTATAATGCATGTGGAACTTAGTCTGTTTAGATATTTAAAAGAGAGAGGTAAATTAAATGAAATTTTATACAGCCATGCATTATGATTTGGGCTGAGTTGAAAAATCTGGATCTGGTTTCACATCCAACTCTCCTTATGAGTCAAAGAAATACAACGACATTGGAATCACAAAATCTGGAACAGCACTCTAAATAAAAGACAAGTATGGATAAGGAGGGAAAATAGCAAATTTAGTTTCAGAGTTGGATCTGATATTTTGGTTCAGGTCAAACTCCCTTTACCTCTCTCAATTTTGAATTCAGGAATGTAGGTATTGCATACCCTGTTGTTAGGTTCTCAGAAATGAAGCAGTTCCCACTAGCTGCTTTCCATTTTTTCATGCTTTGCTTCCCATCATAATTTTCAAGAAATCTGCAATGCAAACTGAAACTTGCTATTTAATGTAGGGATAAACTGGTCTATTGCTACTGAGATATTGACTTTAAAGCATGGGAAATTGTGTAGTCTCACTTCAGTGCATTTTGCCATTGACAGTACCTCTCAGTTTACTCCTTAAATATTGGTCCTTGCTGAAAGCTGCATCAGAACCTGAAGTCAGTTCTCATTTTTCACCCTTATCTAGGCAACCTTCTCTGGAAATCGATATAATATAAACAAGCAGAAATTTAAGCAATATTTAATAATTAGGTCTGTCGGAAAAACGAGCAGTGCATGGCACCAAAAGACAGCTCATCTGTGTTATCTTTTAGCTGGTCCTGGCAACGCTACTCCAAGGGATGCCACATCTCTGTTAGTCTCATTCTCATGCAAAGCAAGTGGAAAAGCTGTATGTTGGATAAAGCAGTGAAGATAAAGATGACAACAGAACTGTGAAATAAAGCAGTAGGCCAGGTGCTGAGAAAACAGTCTGGTTTTACTCCATTTGTAGATAAAGCTGTGACTGACTTTAATCATTTCACTTGTACTAGGAATTAATTAAGACCGTAAGGTTTGACCAATACTGAACAATCACTCCAGTAATCTACAACGTGCAACCTAGTTATACCATGGAAAGGGCAGTAGTAATTAGTGGTTATAAATAACTTCATAGACAAAGCAGGAAGACAGAGACCTTTCATTGTGTTTTATATTAATTCACTACCTTTTGATCTTTTTTCCCTTTGAATTCTTATTGAAGAAAAGATATTTATCTCACTGCCTTTCCCCTCAAAGCAAATCAAAAAGGTGTATACATGTAGTAGCCTGTGTGTAGAATGTCTGTGAGTTTGTGCCTTACATAAATATGAGGCCTTTATGTAATAGGAAGTAACAAGGAGATAAAAGCTTAGAGGATGAAGCAGAAAAAAAATAAAAATAAACCCACAAACAAATAACCATTTTAAATTTCTTGGGGATTAAAGTCCCTAGAATACAATTATCCAGGTTGGACTGGTTTTAGGAAAGGGATTCCTGAACTTTTTAGGCTCTCAGCATTTCTGGTTTATCAATGCAAAGCCATCATCTTTATGGCAAGATGGTTGCACAGGTTGAGCACAGAACCTATACTATGACCTCCATGATACTGGAAGCAATCTCATTAAAACCATTGGGATTTCCAGTGATATGCAAAGGCCAAAAGGATCAGTTTTGTTTCATCTGGATAACAATCACTGCCATCAGCATGGTGGTGAGGTGCCTCATAGGCCCTGATTTGGTGCAGTAACCGCTGCCAGAACTGTGGCTTTGGGCGGGTGTTTCTGCTGTCAAGTACAATGCTGGCCTGATCCTCCTGAGCTTGAGAAAACTGAGGCCATAGCCTCAGGTCTGTCGTAGGAGAGAAGGGTAGGGAATGAAGGAGTAGTAGTCCCTCTCTAGAACTGATTGATGTGTGGCAGTAGACATAGTGTTTAGGAACAAGTTTGTCATTCCTTACCAGCAATTAGCATTATACAGGGCAACCAAAGAAGATAGCTCAGAATGAATGGCCTGAGAGGCACATGCAATTATTCTAATGAACAGAAAAAAACAGCTATTGTGTTCCTCATGTTAAAAACAGAAGCAACAATGACTGATCACTCCAATAAGCACAACAGAATATAGAAACTTTGTGTCATATATATTAGGTTTCCTTCTTACTGTTCTTTGTATGTTAGAAATAAAGAGAAAGGAGGAGGCTGTATGAAAATAATAAATTGAAAACTTTGCAAAGTTTGCCAGTGCATAGAGTTAGCAAACAAATTTTGTGATGGAAATTAATATAGTAAAGTCTGAGGCAAAAAGAGGAAAGCAGAATCTGAGTATACTTGGGGAAGGAATGAAGGAACATCTTTCAGGGCGTAATCAAAGCCTCCAGAAGTGCTGAGACCATTGCAGAAGTGATCTGAAAGCAATATTGATATGCATGGGATATAGGCAGGGAGTTTACAATGTGATTAAATCTGTCCAAGCCTTTCTTCCTCATCTGGACTTGAAAGACAACATCATGTGTTACTCTAATGAATAATGTGGCTAGAAAGGTAAGCAGTAAATAACATTTTCAATTGTCCTATCATGTAAATCTTGGTTTACAAATTATTTTAATCTTGGTTATGTCCACTGCATTATTGTGGGATGGTATAAGCCCTGCCGATGTCAACCTTGGTTACAAAATGCATTCATTTTCTCAGATGACCCATTTCCTTTTGGCACAGGCAGCAGTTGAGCCAAACTTGTTTCCCCAGGGCCCTGACTGGCTGTTATCTTTGAATTCTTTTTTCCAGTTGATAATTTGGCCTGATCCTATAATCATAATAGCCAAGTTGATTTGTTTGTTTTGATGGGGTTTTTTTGTTGTGTTAGCATAATAAATATGTCCCTTTGTTCTATAATACCATCTTTGGAACTGGTATTTGGAACCACCAGTTCAGTGGTCTAGCAACTCACCATAGTCTTTTGCATTTTAATATCTTCTTCTTTGCTAAGACATCTGCTTTAATCTGCATGATAAATGTAACGATTGAAATAGGACACACTGTCTCCAACTGACAATACAAAAAAATCTTCACTGGCTTGTCATCTACCTGGGCAAGAATTTCTTGTTTTCACAAAAAAAAACCCAAAATACAACATTATCAAAAGCAGTGGGCCTTCAGTGGTGACAACTTCTCTGATGACTCTAAGGGTAAGGACATATCAGCCAAATTTCTTGAGTTTTGTACAGTCAGGCACAGAAATTGGGTGAATTTTTAGTTGAGAGTTAGTAAAAAAATATTTTAAATTATCTTACTCCTTGATGATACAATGTAGCATCCAGAGGTTCCTTCAGGCCAGAAAGATTTTGAAACCATTTATCAAGGTGAATTTGTACCAGGAAACAGTAAGAACTAGTGGCGAAGGAGCGGGGGCTTAAGGACGTTTTTATACATGGAGAACCAGATCCTAGTCAGGGGCACAAAAGGAGGGAAAATGTCTGCAGAGGACATCTGTAGCACTTATTTTTATGATGTGTTCCCAAATACTTGTATGATTTCATTCAGATGAGATAAGCTGCAATTAATTTTGCCTTTGCAGAGCTATATGCCTCTCTGGGTTTGTTTGGGTTTTTTTTGCCTCATTGATTATTCAAATGTTGGCCTTGTCATTTGTCTGCAGAACAAAGTTCAGATACCTGTGGATCTTCTCTTCAAAGCTGTGAGAACCATTCTGAGTACAATAACCAGACAGGCCTTCTACGAGTCTTCCTACTGTCTTATTCTAGCTCTGCATACAGCATTTTCAGAGCAAAAGGTTGTAAAATAGGCCACGTATGTCTATCATAACTGAATTAGGTGTCCATCTCCTGCCTCCCTAATACTTTAGCAAGTGCTTGTTTCTTGGCTTGGTTTCTCCAGTCTATCACTTTTCTTCTTCAGAAAGAACCTTGGAGTTTGTCCTCTCTTTGCAGGTTTTTCTTTACTGAGACTAGTTTCTTAACATTTCCAACATTTATTTCTCCCCAGCTGTCACACCATACCAATAGATTAATGCAGTAAACATCTCAACAACAGACTAACCTGAGAGAATGTAAATGAGCACAGAGCAGCTCCAAATCTGTCATGATCCCCATTTATGAAGCCCAGTGGTCTGTATAGATTTGAACCTTCATCACAGTCATTTCACAAATACATTTGCAGCCTGTTGTGTGTACCAATACCTATTCTATAACAATCTTCGTAAGTAACTAAATCTGTTGTTCATTTTCAGGGGATTTCAGTGTTAGCTCTTAATAATTTTTCTTACCTATTCTCCCTGACCCCACCCCCGCCATCTTCTATTTCCTAAAAAAAACCCCAAAATGCCTTGCCAATAAATCCTTATCTGAAATGAATGTGCAAGGCACAAAGAAGTACTCTGTATTTGTGTCATGTGTGTATTTAACAGAGAGTCAAAGCTTTTGGAGAATGGTATTAAACCAACTAATAAATTGGGACAAACAATTAGGCTTCACGTCTTTGTGCCTGGAAACTTACCAGTTTTTCCTAACTGTATCATTTGATCTAATAAAAGGATGTGCCTGTCCTACAGACCTTGGTTTACCAGAACTATAACAATACTTGTTTTATGCATTATAGTTTCCTTAACTCATGCTAGCAAATCAAACTCATATGCAGTAATTACTCTGGGACTGCAATCCTGTCAGCACAGAGGAAATTTGAGAAACATGAAGGACTGAATGTGAGAGACTGAACTCAGAAACATCCAAATGATTCACTGGAAACTAAATGAAGATTTAAGAATATACCTGTTCATCAAGCCTGAGACAGCACTGAATGAATGTGTTTCCATACTGATGGAAAGAAACATAAAACCACAGCTCTCTGTTGCTGGGACTGAGTAGAATTAAAAATGCAGTGAATTGCATGCTGCCTGTATTGGATTAACAAGGGAGTTATCCAAACAAAGCTGGAGAACACAAAGTGAACTGATACTTCTGTTTATTGCCAATGGGGCAAAAACTACACGCTTGACTTATACTTAAGCATGACATATAACCATGCTCCTGCAGACTATGTAGAAATTCTGTAATCGGATGTTCATTGCAGCATCTGGCCTTCAATCAGGACCATCCTTTCTAGTCTACAGTAGAGCAATGTGTGCAGTCAGGTATTAGAAACGTGAATAAAAGTGCCAAAATTGTGTCCTTTTTTTTTTTTAGCAAAGTGGATAAAAATCAGAGATTTGAGCTATAGTAACCACTTTTTATCTGAAATGTTTTGTGCAGTTGGAGGTCATTGCAGTTCCTCTTTGATTTTATAAAGGTTTATGTAAATTTGAAGTAGGATTATGTAATTCTGTGTGTTGAAATCCACTACTACTGCATTCATGCTGGATAGCTAGGAAATTGGTGATAGCACTGTGTGTGGTAAATAATTCAAAATTATTAGCACAAGCAATGACTGATATAACTGTCTTCCTTTTGAAGACAAAATTTCCCTTAAAAAAAATCCATTCATCTTGTGAAATAACTTTAATATCACTAATATTTCACCCCAGATCTTTCAAAAATCAGACAAACAGGCAGCATTCTCAAAAGTATGCAAGTAATAGAAACATTTAAATCCTGGCAGATGATTTCTGAGGATCAGTTGTTAAAGCAACACAAACAAGGCAGACAGAGAGGGCAGAATTGTGCTTTAACCACCATGATATAGAAGCTGACAAATTTAAAATGAGAGAAATGGAATGGAACTGCTTCTGCCTAATAAGGTAAATGATACCTCACCTGGATTTTTCTGTTAAAGAAATGCATAAAGACTGCCTTACTTTATCAACATATAGCCATTATTTCCAGTGACATATACTGTACATTCAATGAGGCAGAACCTCACACCGAAACTCTGAGCCTCTAGACTCACCTGTGTCCTCTTGCTGTACTACAACCTTGAAAATAACCCCATTCATATCAATGTTTGTAGATCTGGCCAGGTTTTGAAGAAACTTAGGTCTGGTTTTCGAGTGTGTCTTCCCTCACATTATCCATTCAAACAAGAATAATGTGCAGAAAAATACAAGTGTACTCATTTATATTTTAGTGAACTTGGGCAGATTTTTAAGTAGGAAGAAATAGAATCCTTCTTCTAGCAGAAACTGTACCCTTGTTGAACAGGAAATCCCTCCCCAGTCATCCCCTGGAATTATTCCAGTTGCTAAGGAGAGTGGTGGTGAGACCAGGAAACTTAGTACGACCCATGTCTTACTTATTTCCTTTTGTAATCAAAGTGTCTGAGGGAAATGGGTATTGTTTGCTAGGGCATCAGCCAGATATGCTTTCTTAGGTGACCTCTTTTTTCATTAATACTGCCTATACACAAAGATTCGTGTCTTTAATATTTCACTTTTTTTTTTTTTTTTTGCAAGGTCTTCCACATAAAAAAGCCTGGTGCGTTATAAACGTATGGGATTTTGCATCTTCTGAAGGAATATTTCTTACTCTTACAACACTTAGCACTCTTGTTGGTCCCATGACTGACTGGGGCAGCTCCGTGTTATTTTTAGTATTTCCTCAGACTTTCATTGCTTTGTTCTCTTTAGTTTTTACGCATTACAGAAAAAAAAACCAAAAACGAAAAACCAAAAAAACAGCCCAGACATTTGTATGTCTGCTATAAAGTTATTAACCAAGGCTGTCTGTATCATGGAAACAGAAACAACTTCAAAATGAGATGCTAACTTTCAAGTGGGTGGTTTCCCTCAATGATTTATATTCCTTTCATTTCTTAAGTCTTTCCTGCCCTTAAGTCACAAAGTTGGCCAATTCCAATTACACCCCAAAGGAAACTGTCCCTAACAGGTTTTGAACTAATGCAAAAGATCTCTTAGGTTTAATTTCATTTCCCGTTTTATTAAGGAGTATTAGTTATTTATAACCAGTAATTATTTTTAGTCATTCTATTGAACAAGATAGGAAGAAAGCAACAGGTAAAGAGAAGGTAAAAACACCTTTGAAACTAACAGAAAAAACATTGTTTAGAAAGCAAAATTCTGACTTGTGTCTGAAAAGAAGTAAGTTCCTGATCCTTGGAGTCAACAGCAGGGCTTATAGACTCGTTAAGGCTGGAAAAGACCTTCAAGATCATCAAGTCCAACTGTCAGCCCTGCAACCCCTAACCACTAAGCCATCTCCCAAAGCACCACATCTACTAACTTTTTTAACACCTCCAGGGACAGTGCCTCCACCACCTCCCTGAGCAGCCTGTTCCAATGCCTCACCACTCTTTCTGTGAAGAAATTTCTCCTAATATCCAATGTGAGCCTCCCCTGGCGCAACTTGACCCCATCTCCTCTTGTCCTGTCACTAGTCACTAGGAGAAGAGGCCAACACCCGCCTCACTACTACCTCCAGGTAGTTGTAGAGAGCAATGAGGTCTCCCCTCAGCCTCCTCCAGGCTGAACAGCCCCAGCTGCCTCAGCCTCTCCTCATAAGACCTCTTCTCCAGGCCCCTAATCAGCCTAGTTGCCCTTCTCTGCACCCTCTCCAGCACCTTGATGTCCTTCCTATCCTGCAGTGCCCAAAACTGCACACGGTGCTCGAGGTGCAGCCTCACCAAGGCCGAGTAGAGGGGCAGGATGACCTCCTTGGTCCTGCTGGTCACACTATTCCTGATGCAGGCCAGGATGCTGTTGGCCTTCTTGGCTACCTGGGCACACTGCTGGCTCATGTTCAGCCAGCTGTCAATCAGCACCCCCAGGTCCCTCTCTGCTGGGCAGCTTGACAGTACCAGTGCAAGTGGTCTTGTGATGCCAATGCAGATGCTGAGGACACTGCTCAACAGGTTAGAGAGGTTGGAAGGATGTCACTGTTATTAACAGCATGGCCTTTCTACCCTGTGCTGTATAGCACAGTTAAGCATAGTGACTACTGAGATGTCTTAAGGTAACCACCTAGTGGAGCAACCTTGCTTACAATGTAGCAAGAAGCTGTCCTTCTTCCTCATATTTTCCCTCTTCAGTAACAGATCCATGTAGAAGGAAAGATTTTGATTTTTTAAACAAAATTAAATCAAGCTTCAAAAGCAAGTCTGGTTTTTAACTTCCCAACTATAGAGTTCATAGATTTGTGCTCCAAGCCTTTTTTTATAGTGATTCGAAGCTCTGGTCTGAACTTCGGCACAAATTTCACCTGCAAATCCAGAGGAATTTCTTCTGGAATTTACCTTGGGTAACAGGGCAAAATGTTTTTCAGGAGCTAGAAAAATACACTTCTGTAAGTATAAGTGCTACATGAACATCTACACATTTATAAAGAGTGCAAAGGGATGAGAGAGCCAGTAGCAACCATGAAAGTAGAAAAATACTGGAAGATCAGCATTATGTAAAGCATGACTCTATCTTTAATTTTTAATTATTTTTAAAAATAATTGCTGGTGGTGTTCAGAAAGACATTTGACCAATCTTGTCCCTTCAGACTAAATTTTCTTTTGCCTGGGTGTATTCTGTTCCCCATATACCCTTTCCTGCCCTGACTAGGAGAGATAGGAAATAAAAATCAGGGGGAAACAGGAGAATGGGTTCCAGTCTCTGTTAACAGTGATGGAGTCAGAGCTGACTTCAATATGAGCAACATGAGAACACAGATTTTTTTCCTGACAGACAGAGAAGTTTTTGTGGAAAAACCTGCAGTGAGTAATGAGAATATATGTATGTTCATATATGTATTTGCATGCAGCTGAAAAAGAAAAATTAGTTCCTTCATTCCTTAGTTTAAGAAATGGAGAATTGCAAGTCTTCATTAGGTACAGCATTTCATAGGAGATGAATAAACAAATGCCTAGCAGGCCAGTGGTGAAAGTTGAACAGGGCTGAGATGAGGCAGGTGCCACACTGAATGGCATTGTAAATCAAAAAACACCAAATAAAATCACTGGTTGGAAGAAGATGATTATGGATTGGCTAAAGTTTGACTTCAGTCTGTGATGAGGCTGAAGAGACCCATTGGAGACTGGAACAGCAGAGGAAGAAGGGGTTTAGAGATTTCTTATTGAAGAAGCAATGGAGTATGAACCCCAAAGATTTAGCTGTCTGACACAGAGGTACTAAATAGTTAAAGCTGGTAGCTGTCTAGGTTGAAAATGGTTGCATTAAAGCTGAAACATGATCAGTGTCTCCTAAAATAAATTCAGAAAGAGAAGGGCAAATTTAAACTTTTGAACACAAACATGCATCATGAGTGCTAAAATTCCACAGACAGATTATATTAGTTGGTCTTTTTTCTGTTCATTTCTTCATTATTTCCTTCAATTCCAGCATTAACTGCAATGGGAAAAACTACTCATGGTTGTCCTTCAAGAGAAAGCAAATTGAAAAAAGAACAGCACTGACACATGCACATTCTTTTTTACTAAATACAGTGTTACATTTACATTTTCCTTAATTAATTTTATTTTTGAATGGCATCTTAAGGGAAATAATTTATGTACTGAGTTACTACTCACACAAGTGCAAAAATCAGTAAACTGTGTGACTGTTAAAATTTTGCCTGCTCCATTACATGCACACGACTTAAGCTGGAGCTCAGCATATTTAAAAACTCGGACATAATTGTGCAGTCCTGAGGGAGTGAGGCTTAATAAGTACTCATACTTCTTCCCACTTCGTTATTACTAGATTATTGCTTTCTTATTCCACTATCTTAACTTGTATGACTTAACTGTTCAAATAGAAACTCATTGACTTGAAAATGAGCCACATTCAGTTGGCTCTACAACTTTTGCCTCAGAGGATAATTTTTAATAATATAAACCTCATGAAACTGCAGACATTTGCATAGGAAAAGAATGAGGCAAGTATTTCCTCTTTGTCTTCAAGAGAACAAAGGGTATGCAGGGACATTGTATTTTTTGTTTCTGTGTCTGTAGTTCTTAACCAAATCCTTTAACTTTTCTGAAGTCCTTATTCAAGAAAAATGCTTAACTTCAAAGTCTCAGAATATGGCCATGGGCCTGTAAAACCATTAGGACTCTCGTGGTTGATGTGTTGTAGGCCTGTGAATTGCTAGAGGGTGGTTAATAACAAGGTTGAATTTAACATTTTAAACAGAACCAGACAAATAGATTGGAAACTTCAATTTTCCATGAGCAGCAAGGAAGTTACAGGACAGACAGGAGCACTGTAGACTCTTAAATGGTCTCAGAAAAATCCTTTGTTTTTGAGCTGAGAAGCTTGCCGCTAATACCAAAAAAACGTGTTAACTCAGACACATTGATGAAAGAGGACACAGATGCTACGTGGGAATTGAGCTGCAAATCACAACATTTATTTACTGCTGCATGTGTGCACACACACACACAGACATATTTTGTTGTTTATCCTGCAAATTCAAGGCATGGGATGACACCAGTGGGTTTCCAAGTCCTGCTCAGGTTGATTGTTCAAAAGAAATGAGCCCTGCTCCTATCAGCCCAGGCTCAGCATCTACCAGCCTGTCTCCTTACACTGCTGCCACAAGGCTGGGTGAATCATTACTTCAATTTCACAGCCTGAATACATCTATTTTCTTTCCAAGAATTGGCCTGTTCCTGTCCCAAGGCATTAGATTCTATTCACTTCAGAGTATAACCAAACATCTTGAAGTGTGACACATTACAAACAAAATAACCCACATTTAAGGCCTCCTTTTTTATTGGATGGGAATAAGAAGCCAAAACGTTTGCTGATCCATTCTTTCCAGGAAAAACCTGAAGCTGGTGAAGGGTCTGCAGTACAAGTCTCACAAGGAGTGGCTGAAGGATTTGGGGTTGTTTCGTCTAGAGAAATGGAGGCTGAAGGGAAAACTTATTGGTTTAATCAACCTATAACTGCCTGAAAGGAGGTTGTAGTGAGGTGGGAGTCAGCCTCTTCTCCCATGTAACCAGTGATAGGACAAGGAGAAATAGCCTCAAGTTGCATCAGGGGAGGTTCAGGTTGGATATTAGGAAAAATTTCTTTACTGAAAGAGTGGTGAGGCATTGGAACAGGCTGCCTGGGGAGGTGGTCAAGTCACCATCCCTGGGGCTGTTAAAAAAATGTGTGGATGTAGCACTTAGGTACATGGCTTAGATGGATGGTGGTGTTGGATTGATGGTTGGATTTGACAGTCTTGAAGATCTTTTCCAATCTTAACGATTCTATGATTCTATGACTCTCACAAATATCAGCAACTGTACTAGATGCACACTTGTACTTGCTTTAAAATAATGACAAGGTGGATGGTGTGCTTGCTTTCTATATCGTATCTTCAGAGGTGATGGAGCTTGCCAATAGGCTAAAGACCTGCTTACAGGCATCTGTAAACCTGTGTCAGCTTGTGGCTGCATCTGTTTGATGGTGGGAGGGTCATTCTCAGTCCCCAAGGGGGTGGCCTGACAGTGCATCACCTGAACCCAGCCTTCTTCTCCCCAACAGGAAACCAGGGGATGGCACTCTTTGAGACTCATTTCTCTGATCATAATGCTGTGTCTGGCAATTAATGTCAAACTTAATTAATATAGCTAATTCATACACATTAGGAGATAGGTAAATAACCACTAGAAATGCAGCTGTTTTCACCATTCTCTTTTATTAATGTTACCAAAGTTCAGCTGCCAATGTCTTACAGTTGTTGCTGACCTGGGATTATATATAAAATGTAAATTGGGGATTAAAACTTTTACTATTTTTCCTTTAACTACCCCCTATCCTTGCCACTTATTCCATTTTTGCTTTGATGAATGCTCTCTACAAATGCCAGCATGCCCTGCCATTAACAACTCCTGCATTCCGTAATATTAACAATCTCAGACAGCATAATTTGCACAATGCTTAAGAGGGTTTTGTTTGTTTGTTTTATTGACGTGTAATAGAAATAGATGAATAAAATCTGGCATTGACTGATCAGAAGCTTCTTGCACAAAACACAGCACAAAATACAGCCCAGTCTGGATTGCCTCCCAAATTGAATTACTGTGTTTCAGAACTGATGAGGCAAATCAGGGATTCTATGGAGATTTCTATTGCAGAGCTATAGACTGGTCTTTCCAGAAGTTTGGAAGAGTCAGGGGAGAAAATCAAATACCTAAACCTGTAGGAAATTGATGGGAAGAGGTTGTTTAGGAGGCTGGCCCTGTAAAATGGCTGAGAACCTTTTGCAAGTAGGAATGAAGCAGCAAATGGTAAGCAAAAGGAGGATGGCTAGTGGATGGAAAACAAAGAGGGTTTTTACCCCCGGAGGATACTAAAAGAAAGGAAAAGGTGTCTCTGAAAATGACCTTTTTTACCTATCTATATATTAAACAAAAATATAACACTTTCTGCAACAGACAATCAAAAGAAATCAATATACAATAACAAAATTCACATGCCAGGTTTCAGATGGTTTATTGCAATACGTATTTTTACTTTTTCTTTTTTTCAAAGCAAGCAGCCATATACTATTTGTTTTGTCACAGAATCACACAGAATCACAGAATAGTCATAGTTGGAAAGGACCTCTGAGATCACCAAGTCCAACCATCAAAAAACCCTCAACACTGCACATTTATTTTTAATAATAAACAAAAGGCAGATACCTCGGCCATATATTACATTTGACTGAAATGCTACCACACTTCTATTGCAAGTCATATGTAGAAGAAAGACCTTCTTTTCCTTTTCCTTGATAAAGCGAGGAAAAAATAATGTTGTCAGGTGTAGAGTCCCAAAAAGAATAATTGTCTCAAAACAGCCACCCTGACAAAATGGACATTGTGCTCGGGTGGGGGCCTCATTCAATAACCAACTGGACCCTGTTCTTGCAAGGAGAGCCCCTCGTTTGGTAACCACCCTGATAAGTAGACACTGTCCTTGAAAGGGGAGCCCCTCCTTTGGTAGCCGCCCTGATAAAGAGGTCACTGTCCTTACTTGATAAGGAGCAGTGGCCGGCAAGAGGAGCCCCGTGGAGGCACAGTGCCACCTTGTGAAAGACCACTTTCCTGTTTCAACCTGGATGGGGGGGGAGGGGGGGCCAAGTGATCACCTGGACCCCTGTGCCCCACCGACTCATTTCCAGAACATTCCCAAATCCAACACTGAGTCTGTGCAAAGCAGGCTGAGCCTCACCAGGAGAGGCGGGGCCAGGGGCCATAAAAGAGGCAGACTCGAAATGCTCGGGTCATGCACCCACCATCCAAGGACCACAACGTGATGCTGAGATCATTGCTGGATCCAAGGGTGGTGATATCTTTCCTATCCACTCTTTCTTCATCTCTGTCTCTTTGTCTCTCTCTCTCTTCATATCTCTCTCTGTTTCTAACCTTGTTCTCAGCACATAGGGGTACCATCATTTCTAATTTTGCTAAGTTTTTCCTGTTGTAACCTGTTGCTTTGAGAGTACCATTTCACTAAGTTCTGCTAGTTTTAAGCTGTTGCTTTGAGAGTGGTATTGATGCATGTTTCCTTTGACAAGCTTTATAATCTTACTCAATTTTAGTAAAGGTGTGTTTTGTGAAAGCCTCCTGGGTAATGGTCTTACTCCTAGAGTACCACGCAGAGAATTCCTGAGCCTAATCTCGCCGAATGGGTTGTTAAAAGAGATGTTTATATTTAGTTTGGACCCCCAGCTCTGGGGAGCTGTGACCACTTTGTGGGTCATGAAAGTGCCATGCCCACCTTGTGGGACATGACATCAGGACATGGAGGCTGTTGTGGAACCCTTCTGGAAAGTTGCTTTGACCAAGGGGTTTCCAGGAGTCACACCAGCAGACAAGTAATACACTAGTTAATCAGAATCCTGCAGTTTGTTCTGTGACCAAATGCACTTAAAAATCTCTACAAAATCCTGAATTTTATAGCTGCATGATATAGCCTTTGAAAAAGACTTGTTATATTGTTTTGTTAATGCAGTTGTTAAAATACTTTCATCCAGCTTTAGAGATCCTGTTCCAGTGTCTCACCACCCTCCTAGTGAAGAATTTCCTCCAAATACCTAAAGGAAAGGAGGGGCAAGGAAGGGTAAGGAAGAGCTAGGAGGGGAAATGAACAGGCTCAGTTACACCCATTTCACAGGTGCAGAAGCAAATATGACTGAAGGGACCTGAGCAGTGCCACCAGGCAACAGGGGTAGAAAAAGAGACACAAGCAGCAACATCTGTAACTCTGGTCTCTCAACAAGCAACACTAATGCTGGACAGGGGTAACATGCTGAAACATTCTCAGAGGCAGCATAAAGGGAAAGCAGGTGCAACACTGGGTGTAGCTGCTGTTGCTCTGTGGGGCAGTTTTCCAGTTCTTCTCAATCTCAGACTAACCATAAGAGTGGATGACCTTCAACTTGTGTTTCTGCTAGCATGGTCCCCACCTGACAGCTGTGGGGATCCTGTTTATTGTAACATATACTTATTGACACTGGAAAATAACAGCATTTCCACTGTTCAGGAGGTCCCAGCCAAATGCCAGAAAGGAAACTGTCCAACATCACATAACCAGACTGTCAGCACTCCCAGGCCTAATGTTTGCTATAAATGAAGGAATCCTGCACTGCCTGGTTTATCAACCTATGTCCCTGGCCTAAACTTAAGGGGAGTCAACTTCAGGTTGTTTCATAGCTTCTATTAGTTTTCATAATACAGAAAAATATAGTGATGAATTAGTCCATTCCCTTGCTAGTTTGGAACCTGATTGTAGTTTTAGGGATTTTTCTTTTTTATTTATTTTTTTTTACATTTAGGAATCAGAATTGCAGTATCTTTTCAGAGGAACTTTTAGCTTAATATAACTCTTTGCAACTTATTTACAGTCTCTAATGTTCACCATATGTTTCATTTCTGCTTCTGAAAAGTTGTTTTACAAATAAATGCATTGAACCAAAAACTGCTGAGGGCTACTCTAAATCTGAACAGAACAACTCCAAAGGAAAAGAGAGGTAATTTGGGAGGAAAAAGCGAGGAAAATGTTGCTTTAGCTGTGTTTACGTGACAGATGGTGAGCAGAATCCTGGGTAATCTGTTAGTCCTTGTGAGTGAAATCAATTAAGTTTAGAAAAGCTATTTATTGCCAGGGAGATTAAAAAGTAATTAGCAATTATTAAGAAATCTGCAAGAATCCTAATTACAATGAAACAATGAGTTCAGTTTCTGGACAGGAGGGAGGTTCTAAATACAAGGGAAGTTTTTATCTTACCTGTTGCCTATTTAGAAAATAGCAAGCCCTATCTTATTGCTGTTACTGTGATGATCTCTGGAAAGGCCTCCTGCATTTTTTTAATCTTGCTGACACAATAACAACAGCCCTAATCCCAGTTTATTAAAACCCAACTGCAGGATCAAGTACTTGGTTAGGAACATTTAACAAAAGATAAGAAAAGAATTTAAGATCTTGATACTTTTGTATTTGTTAGTCTTTCATAGTTAATAAAAACTTCTTCTGCAGTTGTTTTTAGTTTTATTTGGATATTTATTTGTATCATTAAATTAACATTGTTTTTTTTTCCCTCTGTTTCTAAGAGCTGGGCATAAGGTACTTCTTAGAGTAATGTAATTGACACCACTAAGTTACCATGAGGTGTACATCTGGCTCCCAGACAATGATTCAAAACTAAATTCCACCTATTTGAGCCTCATAACAGTTTGACAAGTTCTTGCAGTAAGCAAATATTTTTTTGTTTAAAAACTCCATTGTTTGTAGATGTGCAGATCTTTTTAATGAAAGCACTCACTCAAATTTACGTGAAGAAAACTTGCTTGCAGAGAGCTCTCATGGTGGAGGATGGCTGGATGATACACAGATACCCAAGAGGCTGTTTTGGGGTGCAAGGTGAAGTGGCAGCTATGCAAAGATGTTCCAAAGCAGTTCCCAGTGCAAAGCAACTTGCCAGGTGATCATCAGGGATCTTTGACTGTGAGAAGGCATGTATGAAACCCCAGTATAAAGGTAGTAATAAAATTTTCTGTCAACCATACAGACATAAACTAGGGAAACACCTAAGATGATGGAAAAGGCAGCAGCAAAAAAACCTTAGAGTCTGTGGGACATGTGAGGATGTGTGTTTTTCTGAAGAGGCTTAGGCATGCCATGAGGGGAGGTCTTCTCAGTCACTTGCTGTTGAGAGTTCCTGAGTTTCTTCCCTGCTGTATCACTGTTGTTATTCCTGACTCCAGTAGACACATGATAAAATGGTAGCTTAAGCCTCCACTGTTTTGGTGTGATGTGGTGACTCCTCAGCAAGTGAGCTCCTGTCAGTAGTGATTGGTCAAACAGTAGTAGGAGTTCTTTATGGCTGAGGGCTTCTTTGAAGTAGCTTTCTTTGTTGTAAGAAATGCTTTTATCCATGTAAACTGCTCTCAGGTGGCTGTGCTGAACAAAATATCCCTATTTTTTATTTTCAGTTACCAGTGATCATCCTCAGAAGTGTGTTTCATTAAGATATGGATGAGGCATATATATTCTCCATACCTCTGCTTTTGAATAGTCTCTTCAGGACATTTATAAGGAGAACATCCATATTTTGAAGCATGATGTGTAGTATTTAGAGAACTGAACTTACATAACTGTGACAAGCATTGAAAATTTTATGGTTTAGTGTACTCTTTTCAATGGTATACTCCATGCTGTTCAGCAGAATACCTATGCAGCTGCAGTCTTGCCCAAAGAACAGTACTCTCAAAGTCTTTTGAATTCTTCTGTAAGGCTTAAGGTTTTTTCTTTCCTCTCTGAAAACTTAAAAAGCTTTGGTAATATTGTCGTTTTGTTGCAGATTTTTTATTTTGAATCCATTTCTTCTTTTCCATCTTTAAGATATTATATGCTTGATTAAATGCTTAGAGACTTCTGGTATGTTCATGCAACCAGCACAACAACTTTTCCCAATTAACAGCTACCTTTTTAAGAACCTGTGTTGACTAATATGCATCAAAACCAAATCTATGAACACTTTCCTGAATCCATTCAATATGTAAGCATGTCCTATGTATGAATGACTTTGTCATTCATATTTTATTATCTTTTGGTTCTTCTGTCCTTCCCTTTTTCTTCTTTACAAATTCTTGGGTGCTCTAAGATGATCAGGACAGAAAAAGCCCAGATATAAAGTTTAAGGCTTTTGAAGATTGTAGGCTTAATGTTAGACTTGCAGAACCACATATAGAGATTTAAGTAAATGTTGCTCAGTCTTAGAGCTCCTGGGTGTTTATAGATTCTGTGATTGTCAATGAAGCAGATGAATGTTCAAGATGCCTGAAAAGCAGACTGATTAAGTATTTTGACCATGGATTCAGGAATCCACTGTTAAGCGTAAGTGTAAATACAGAAAGCAGTAGTAAGAGAACACTCCACTGCCTGCTCTTACCTGAGCTGCCCATCAAAATTAGTCCTGTGAATGCAAAATGAGAAGCATTATTTTTAAAGCTTTCTAAAATGGCTCAGGCCGATGTTGTGGTCCTGAATGAATGAAAGTCCAATATTTTTCATATACTTCCTAGTATTTTTGCTGTTACTTTTATTGAATCTTTGTGAGGTCTTTTCTTCTTTCATACTGTATTATCCTTTTTAGCCCATGAATAATTTCATGACTTTGTAAAGACCTAGAGATGAATTAAATTTGAGATGAAAGGAAAAGAGATTAATGGTGAAAAGGAAAAAGCTTTCTCCTTTAAAAAAGTGACTCTACTACTACAGATTCACTGCCAGTGCTTTTCCGAGAAGTATTGATGATCACAGATGTTTATAAGCCAAGACATTTTTGTAAAAAAAAATTATGTGTTTAAGGGATAGTTTTATGCATTGTAAGGAACATATCCTTAACAACTCATCCCCAGGTTTTAATTTTAGAACAGTGCCACAATATTTTAGTATAATTTATTAAAAACTTAATAGGCTGTTAGCTCTCAAGTTGTAAATGAAGCGTGTAGGAGGAGAGGGATTACTACTTTACAGCTTCTGCAACAGGGAATAATTATAGTCCTCGTAGAGTAAGAAGGGGGTGGAAAAACACTGTGTAATAAGTTCTGTATACATTTTCCTTCCAGTGACAGACTGATTCAGTTTTAAAAATAAGTTCCTTCTGGGTGTTTGTTACCCACCATGTGACTGGTCTACAGAGACATGAAATGGTTACAGTCACAGAGGGCTCATCTGTGGCCCCATAGCTGTAGCTCTAGGCGTTGGCAATAGAATCTTTTCTGCATTGTCGAAGAGAGCAGACTCTCTGGGGTACATTTTCAAAAGGACGCTGAAAAATTTGGAATTAATTAGTTTGCTGCCTCCAATTCTGTAAATGTGGTTGTTTATATTGTACCTACTATTCCTAGCTGAAATTGGGAATGTTTTGTGCATCTTTGTGTTGTATTTAAAGACTATGTCTGTTACAGAGAGTTTAAATTCAAGTTGGCCAATGATAGGAGAGAAAAAGAAGAGCCTGAGAAATTATCTGACTTGTCAAAAGATGTGGTAGCTTGGTGGCAGGCTCAGAAACCCAACTTACCCTGGATCCTACATGAAGTCTTATTCACATGGGATCAATGTTGCATGTGCACCTCACCCAGACCCTTTGAAGCTGATGGGGATCTATCCACTCTCATGAGTGCTAAGGAGTACTTAATGGAAAAAGGCATTTTTCTCTAGAATTCATGTATACACCCTCCTTCGTCCCATTTTACAACTTCTAGCCATTTGACAAATACAAATTTTGCTTTCTGTATAAAACAGTTCAATTTGGATTCTCTAGGCACTGACAACTGCTATTTATTTTGGTTTGGGACACCTGTTTTTCTTTAGTTACAAGAATGAATAATGTCTTGTGTTTTTCTAAGTCTCATGAGGATTTTTTAAATTTCTTATCGCTATAGTTATAACATAAAAATTAATTTTGTTCCTGTGAGGAAGACATTCCAATCCTTATCATTTGTTCTTTATAATTACTTATGAATTATAGTGCCTCAAAGGAGCCAAGCCAGCTGTCTTTTGACATAGACAAGCCATAACCTCTCTTTCCATCTCTGAAGAGGCTCGACCTTTCTCTTCTTCAGAAAACATCTTTTAAACTGTTACAACTATATCTGGCTAATAAAAAACAAACTAGTAAACTGACTTAACCTCAGATATGTTAAACGTAGACAAGTGATTTATCTTAAATATTGTTTTCTTATGTGGTCTATGCAAAACCTAGGGTAATGTTTTTTCAGCAGCTGAGATTTCCTCCTGAGTTGCACTAAGCAACTATAGAATAAAAAAGCTTTTAGAGAATAAAATTAGTTTAAAAGATTATCAGAGTTGATGGACACCCTGCCAAACAAATCCCTTCTGTGTGGAGCATAGGGGTGCTTTTTAACTTTGGACTGTTACCTTATTCCATGTAGGACAGCAGGAAGATTAGGCAAACTGATGCTCCTTTTCTCTTCAAATCTGGACTGAGGCTTAATTTCTAGCAAAAAGAAACCTGTTCTTCTTCAGCTAAGAACAGTTAACTCTCTCTCCAACACCACCTCTGCATCAGGTCTACTCTGTCAGACAAGGATATGAAGCCCTCTGGTATCCACCTCCATTAATATTTCTACTACTACCAACTTCACTACCAGTGAAGGTACAGTAAGGGCATAAAACCTGGAAAAAGGAACTTTTCAAGGGTTTCTGATAAACAAAGCTTCCTCAGGGAGGGCAGGCTTGACCTCACTGAACGCTTAGAACACACTACCTGGTGCAAAGCTGAACTAGGCATTTACAGACAGGATTTTCACAGTCCTTAGCTGGACACTTGAGCTAGATAGAAAGATTTATTTTACATATGCAGACCCTTTGTTGCCAAACATTGGAGCAGTAATTCTCTCTCCTTCTCTATAGCTCTAAAGGCTATTGACTATGTTATGGAGTCTATAATTTGGTGATCAGCATACTTAGTTTGGGCATTATAAGATGGAGTATGCATAAATGGGCAGACATAGCTGAGGATTCTGGTGTGAGAAATGGCCCTCATAACTATTTCTTCATCACATAGGAGGCTGGGAATCTTCCTAGTCAGTAATGGGTTGCTCCATTATTACAGCGCAATTAGCTCATTTAGCCTAATTATTTCATATTTGTACTACGATCTGAAAAGATAACTGACTACAGATGTTAGTTGTTGGTGTGTTAGTTGTTGGTGACATAGAGTCAGCCATTAATTTTGTTATTATTATGCAGCAAGTCAAAGGAAATCTTGGGCAAAAGAAGAAAAGAGAAAGCCACAAAAACAAGGCACTGGTTGATGCTCTTGCACTGTCAAAGGAAAGCCTCATTGAATAATCCATAGCTTCAATGTTGGTAATATTTTACCAGCAGCAACTCTTTCTGTAGTCAGAAGGAAGACTATGAAGATTGCAAAGCCTCTGGAATGAAATCCTGAGCAACCAGGAAGCTGGGGAGACCTTGTAGTGGCCTTTCAATATTTAAAGGGGGCTTATAAGAATGATGGGAACAAACTTTTTAGCAGGGCCTGTTGTGGTAGGACAAGGGGTAATGGTTTTAAACTAAAAGAGGGTAGATTTATACTAGATATAAGGAAGGAATTTTTTAGAGTGAGGGTGGTGAGACACGGGAACCCAGGGAAGTTGTGGCTGCCCCCTCCCTGGAAGTATTCAAGGCCAGGTTGGATGGGGCTCTGAGCAACCTGGCCTAGTGGGAGGTGTCCCTGCCCATGGCAGGGGGCTGGAACTAGATGATCTTTAAGGTCCCTTCCAATCCAAACCAGTCTATGATTCCATGAATACAGTGTTAAAATGAAGTTACAGGTGGCTGCTACATCGTTCTGCACCATACAGTCCCTTTTGCTACAACCGTTGGGTTGTTTGAAATTCAGAGTGTTTTACCACTCTTACAGCACCACCCTCACAGTAATGAATTTCTTCCTCATCTCTAATCCAAATTTACCCTCTTTCATTTTAAAACCGTTACACGCCCCTATCCTATCACTACACGCCCTTGCAAACAGACCCTATCAACAGCTTTTGTTGTGCATTTAACCTTCCCAGCCTGTTTCCCTCCCTCCCCCCTCTAAGTACCGGACTTCCCCTTTCGGCCCAATTACCGCTAATCCAATACAGCCCTTGTAAAAACCTGCCCCTAATCTCCCTCGCAGCCGCTCCCCGCTGCCGCAACACCAGCTCCTCATTTACATTCGCTGCTCCGCGCCCCGCCGGTGGGGCCGCTGCTGCCCCCACCCCATTCTCCGCCGCTGCCGCAGCCGGGGTCCCTTCCCGGAGAGGCCGGGCCGGCGGGAGCCCCGCCTGCGCCGCCGGGGGAGCAGCGCCGTGCGGCGGAGCGTGCCCGCTAGCAGCGCCCGTCGCTCCGCAGAGCGGGGGGGAGCCGCTGCCGGCGCCGGTAAGTAGCAGTGGCAGCCGCCGCCGGCTCCTTCTTCCCGGGGCTGAGCCGCCGAGGCGGGTGCTGCGGGGTTGGTTCGGTAGTACAAGCCCTGGAGTAAAGGGATGGGGGGGAAGGAGGAGGGCTCCGTTTCTGAGATGCGTTTATGGATCGGTTTTCTCCTTATTTTACGAATTGTAATCTGAAGTGGCAACTGCTTAGAGGCTTGCGCTGATAGTTTAAAAAGCATTGCGTTGTAACTGCCCTCCTGCATCGTAGTGGGCTCCGTAATATGTGAATAAGCAGTTTCAGGGGGAGGCACGTACCGAAAATCGTGTATGGGTTATTCCCACTCTTTTTGAATGGGTGGGTGCTGCGAGGGAAGGTGACATTAAGATCTATCGTTGCATGAAAAGCATAATCTCTCTTGTAGAAGGCAGGTTATTATTTTGTTATATATATTTTGTTTTTGTAAGCAGGAACTGCAAGGTACTTGTCATGACTGGTGAGCGTATGTTTGCTGAGATGCATATTGATAATATCCAACCGAAGGCACGAGGCTGCTCCGTATCGTAATGAACTGGGAGCCTGTGGCTTGCATAGTCTATTTAAAGTAGAACCACTGCATGAACGACGGCATCCTTTTCTGAACAGGTCTCGAAGCACAGCCAGTTAAAAAAGCCTGTGGTAGTACTGTGATAGGCAGCACCTTTATCTGGGCGGTTTACGAGACACAGCCTTCGTATATTTCTCTCAAATAGTAGGAGGGGCCTGATGACTGTTTCAGGAAAATATTTTAAAGCATAAATTAAATAGATGGGTTGTAACAGAGATAAAACAGCTAAGGATAAGTAATTAAGCACTGAGCTGACTTCTAGGGGAAAAAATTGGGAAGGAGACTGAACTATGCTACAAATAAATGGCCGTGCTTGTGCAGCAGAACTAGAAAATATATGTAATATAACAGAGAACATCCACCCCTCTCAACTGCAGAAACCAGTCAGGCATTCAAGGTCTATGGAAGCAGTCCTTTATATGGAGAGGCTTCTGTGGAAAAAGCCACTAATTAACACAAGTAGGATCAGTCCCTCTTTATCCTATTGACAATTTAATGTTTAAAAATGACCCTTTGACTGCCTCAGGAGGTAAATCAGCAATGGGAATATGCTTCTGATGAATGAGGCTGTCATTATACAGCTGGCTTTTTTGGAGGGGAGCAAAATAGTAAATTAAGGAATGCAATTCAAAGGCAAATTTTTAAAAAGCTATAATTTTCTCCTAATGCTTTGCAGCACTACCTCTGGAAAGCAGATGCAACTGTTCAAATCGATATTAATTTCTGGCTTTTACATTTGCAGAGTGATTTTAACCAGATAAATGGCAGGAATAGATAACATTATGGAAACAGTGACGCTACCTGTACCTGTAAATATTCTAATGATTTTACTTAAAACCTGTATTGATTGGACCAAAATCTACCCATGCAAGCAACTGGCTGTTGCCTACTATCCTGTTGTCCTGGAGTGGCCTATTCTTCTCTAGTTTATGTAGCAGACTTACTGTAGTTCCTAATAATGAAGAAATCTTTGATGCAGTGAAATTATTATGGTACATCTCTTACCAGGTATTCTGATTGTGGTGGACCGTGCAAATGGATTGTGTAACCACCACCTACTCCTTTAAAATGTGTTTGTTACTTCTGAGGATTTGAAAACTGCAGAAATACCTTTAATCCTATTAGGACTGGTGGAATTTACTCTGCCCTTGTAAACTGATGTTCTTTAGTTTAATGCCAGATATGGAATAGTTTGAACTTTATTTTTTCTGCTGGAGAGATTAAAGAAAAAGGGAAAGAAATGACAAATGTTGCAATGGTAGAGATACAATTATGTGATTGTATACAGGATCTGCAGTTATAATGGCATAATGCAGAATAAAATAAAAGTCAAAATTATTATTGACAAAGCCTTTTATTTCTGCTAATACAATTGATATGCCAATATAATGCTGAAATAGCTGCAATAATGTGCATACATTAAAGACATTTTATGTATTGACACTGACTGCCTTAAAAAGTTTGAAAACACTGGGCACTCTGTCCTGTCCTGGCAGCAGGAGGCAATATTCCTAAGTGCTTGTGCTGTAGCGTCTGCTCTGGTGCTGCCTTCCCTTGGAGGTCTTGCCAGGGCTGAGTTTTGCCCTAACAGATAAGCTGAATCAGCACAGACTGCATTTATTCACAGCCAGCAGCTGCCCATAGCAAGGGTTTAGCTAAGCCAAAGCCATCAGTAGGCATGCAGCAGACCTCTGTTGCATCAACAAGACCCAACCAACTCCAGCTCCAGTCTAGATCACTGCAGGTAAACAAATTCTTCTCTGAGGATTATAGCTAGACCAAAGGTTTTGGCCATGCTGTAAATTGGGTTAATAGCATAAATTCTAGTGTATGTACTTGCAAATCATTTTTTCTGGTCAGAGTTAATGGATCTGTGAAAAAGCTTGCACTGAATCGTTTAATGACATCCTTGTTAGTGTAATATATGAACTGGTATGCCTGGCTGTATTTACTAAACGAATGAATGAATAACCAACAAATTTATGAGTAGTTACCAAGTTTTTGCATCCAGGCTCAGCTGTATGGTGGAGCACAACTAAAGACAATGTGGTGTCTGCAACAGATCTCCTTTGAGTGATAGGGTGGGAATTTATGACTGATACTGAGGAACATTGACTTCAAATCCGTAGAAATTAAAGTGAACCAAAACCTTTCTTGTCGTTCCCTGGATTATTACAAGGAAGCCATTCGACAATATAGTGTGGTGTAACTACAAATAACTTGGATGGAGGCATGTACTGGCTGCTGTAAATATGCAAAATAGGAAGAATTAAAATTGCTGTGTGGTTTCTAGTTTAACATCCACAAAAAAAGCCTCATAGTTGACTCTCATGTCTGACTGAAGGCTGAGTTATTCCTCAAAAGAAACAGGAGTGAGTCCAGATTGTAATTTTGGACCTACTTTGTAGCCTGTTGTAAATAAAGCTTTTCAAACTTGAGTTTGAGGTGCTAGAATTCAGCATGTTGAGGTTAGAGGTTTTACCTATAGATCATTAATATGGTAACTGTTGCAGTAAGGAGTGATGGGTATGGGAAAGAATGACCCGTCTCTTGCTCCTGACTGACTGAGGAACTGGATTATGTAGAACACTTAGCCACCTCTTTGGGTAAGAACCTGATGCATCTCTGTTATGTCCTGGGTAGTCCTTGCCACTAATGATGGTAAATTTGATCCACGGTTAAAGCACTCATTGTGACCTTTGGCTTGCTGATAGCATTCCCTGAAGTAAGTGTATGAGCTGGCATGCTTACCAGTTTTCCTTTGCAAAGCTCTCTTGAGCACAGGATAAGGGTCCAACTTGTTCTTTATTATGGGGGTGAGTTCTCTATGCTCTCTCATCATTCCTTCTGCATCAGAGAGCAGGCTTTAGCCAGTGTGCTCTGATGCTGAGGAAAGATTTGCTGGCTAAAATTGCTTTGGCAGTCTCCGTTTGGGAGCATGATACAAAGGACAAGACATAAAAACATTATGGCACAAGTGGGCAATGCATTAAATACTACAAGCAGAACTACTGATCTTACTGCAAGCAGCAGTGACCACTGGAGCTTTCCCTTCTAAGAAAAGCGCAAGAGGGGTCATGAAACAAGAGCATCTCTAACATCTAGTTTAGTTTTTAAAGTAATTGTTTCATAACCCATTCCATCCATAAAGTGTGGAGACCTCAAATGAAATTCTTGTCCTACTGTTTAGGATCGGGTTTTTAACTTAGCTATGTCTTTAAACGTGCTTGTTTAAAAAACAATGAATTAACAGGGTTCTCTTTACAGGCTCACATGATGGCTGAGGTTGCAAGGACCTCTGTAGGTTGTCTGGTCCAACGCTCTGGTCAAAGCACCTAGAGCAGGCTGCATGGAGCTGTGTTCAGGAGGGTTTTGAGTATCTCCAGTCCCAGGGGATGGAGACTCCACGGACACTCTCTAGGTGATCTGTATCTGTGTTGGACCACCCTCAGAGTGAGACTTTCTTATATTTAAATGTCATTGTTTGTGTTTTGGTTTGTGCCTGTTTCCTCTTATTTTTTCACTGGGCACCCTTGAGAAGGGTCTGGCTCCATCTTCTTTACTCTTCCTCCTTTGTCAGAAGGGTGTGCTTATGGTCAACTTGTTCACCAGGGCTCCATCAAAGGAGCAAGTGTAGTTTTATGGCAAGACACACTAGGATAATACATTAGTTGTGGAAGATATGGGGGAATTGGTAATAAAAGAAGCCTTTTGTGGTGGTTGCTTAAAGGATCACTGGCATTCAGGTTGTAATCCAGCAGTAGTCCTCTAAAATAGGTGATGCAGGACTATGTTTAGGAGTCCTTTATGAGGGTCCTAAAATGGAGGTTGTGCAACAAGATTGCTTGTGGGATTTCATAATACTTATACACACGTACATTTGAGCCTATAACTCTTTCAAGTTTGGAACTAACACAGGTGCATTGGGAATTTTTCATATCTGAGAAATAGTTGCAGCTTCATCTTCATCATTGGTCCAGATCCACATCCACTGTAAACAGGTCAATCAAAATCAATGGAGCCCTTCTGTGAGCCCTTCGTGCACCTTGCCTGTTACGTTTTTTCTTCCAGAAGACTGAAAGTCGCCCAGGATACACAAAGTAGAGGGATTTTGCTTGATCAATAGTGTTCCTTTTCAAAAACTTCAGAGGTGTGATCCATGTGATCTGTGCCAACCTGTTAAAGGAATGGTTTATAGCATATTCTGCAAGTTCAGATTAGGGAAGTGCAGGTAGAGTACTCTCTGTACCTTAGCACACACAGGGTAATCTAAGATCAGCTTTTCACGTGTTAAGGTTTTAAGAGGTAGAGCTAACATCTGTAAGTGGAGCTGAAAGCAATGCAATCACTTTTACATATTGTTAATGCTCCTTTGCTCAGCTTTATTTTATTACACCTACATAGATCAACGGTGTAACAAAGCAAGACAGTAGCTAATCAAGATGTATGTTATCTTTTAAACAGCTCCCTTTGCTGTAGTTTCTGAGTAAATAGTTAAAGGCATATCATGTAACCAGACACTTAAAGACACTCTAGGAGTTTTGTTAACCTGCACTTTCTGTAGTTCATGTAATGTCTATCATTATGTAGGAAAACACTGTAAAAGAATAACAGTATTATATACAAAAGACTAGAAATAGCGTGTATTGAATGTTTGAATACAAATTTATATTTTAGCATTATATTTATAATGGTAGATGCAAGGGGATCTATTAATTTCTGTTTCTGTCAGCATTTGAGCAGAGCCTCTGCATCATGAGGGTAATTAATCTTAGTGATCAACCAATAAAAAACAATTCTAAATGTCTTTATCTTACTTGCTGCTGTTGGCTCATGTCTCTTTGTTGTCCAGTGCAGCCTACCTCATCTCTGTCCCTGCAGTCACATAGTTGACATAATTACATACCCAGAGTCCTTATTTTGTAGGAATTCGGCACCAATTTTTCCCTTGCACTTTTATCGGTTTTTCAGTATTGTTGTGGGATTGGTATGCCATCAGACTTCTCTTTACCTGCATCCAGGCACATGCCAGAGCCTATTTGCCAAATATCTCTTTTCTTAACCCGCAGTCTCTTCCTGCCGAGTTAAGTGATCTAGACCATGGTTCAGTGAAGTGCCTCTTTCTCCCACCATCCAAAGCACAGCAGCCTCTTAGCTCTGTCTAGACCCTGCTTGGTTCAGGTGTCCTCAGTGGTAAAGGGACAAGGAAATTGAACACCTTCTCACTGAGATGGTTGGCTGTGTAATGCCAAGGAGACTTGGCAGCTGCCAGTCCTGACCTACAGGCTCTGGCCTATCCAACAGTTCTGAGATGGCAGAAGAGTTTGATGTCTTAATACCAATGTACTTATTTGAAGATATTTGACATTATGTTGGATTTTGAAGAGTGATAAGGTATTATGCTGAAATCACACCACGTGTATGGTATAATGACTAATACACAGTGGAATCACAGTGCAAACTGATTCCCCATGCCAGTCTCTACATGCTCCACTGTCACAAAGAGGGAGGTTTTGTCTTAACTAGTGGTCCCAAGCCCTGGATTGAATAAAAATATAGTCTGGAAATGTTCAGATAGACTACATAGTGAGGCATTCTTAGTAAAGTTTTCCTAGCAGTTTGCATTCTGCTGCTTAATTTGTAGGAGTGAATGTTGTATTTTTTTCCATGTGAAGTCCCAGCTCTCATTTTAGCCAGTACTTCTGAAGGACAAATCTTACACTTCACCGAAGTCAAGTCTTGGAAATTCTTGGGGCAAAATGAGAGCCTACGTAAGGTTGGGAGTTTTCTGGAGATTCAGTCAATGACTCCAGGGTAACTGCAAACCTTTCAGACTGAGATCTGTCTGCATCAAGGAGGCACAGCTCACTTGAAACATCTCCAGGATCAAGGCCTTTTCTGACTCCATCAGGAGTTTCATGTTTAAATGTCAATTAAATCAGATGTACCTTGTGCCATCAGCATGTGACATGCCAGCTCTGCTGTGCGCTGACAGGGTGGCTTTGTGTGCTACCCTTTGCAGTAGGAAGTTACAGCAGGAAGGAAGGCTAATAAAGTAGTTAATAAAATACCATTGCTGATGATTTTTAGGCAATTCGTCTAAAGTGAGGTGAAAGCAAACCACTACAGTTTTCTGTAGTAAAAAAAGGAGGGGAGAGAGCAGGCTAGATAAGATGATACATCAAGTTATACTAAACTTTGAAATACTTGTAAACAGTTTCTGTAGAGAGCTGGGGCAGATTTTAAGCAGCAGTAGCCAAAATGTGGGGAGCAGCAGGTGGTGTGCATCCCATTTTTTGTGCCATGACTCTGGAGCCATGGGTGTCTGGTGAAATCTCATAATGGAACAGTCAAATGCTTTGAGAAGTTAACACAGCTCAGTAAAGCAGAGCTGAACTGATGTGGACTGCCAATAAACAGAACATTGCATTCTGTTGTTTAGTTGAACTTTCATGAAACTAAAATGTGTTTTGGTAAAATCCAACTTGAAAATATCTTTTGCTTCTGGGGATCCTGCATTTAGGGCATCAAGATACTGGTGGGGTGGGGTATATGTCAAGTACACAGGTAGTGCTCTCTATGCTGGACAGTCTGCAGTGGGAGTCAAGCATATGGAAGTGACTCCTCCATAGCTTTTGCCAATGAAAAATGTAGTGCCTACGCAGAGAACCTGTTGCTTGGTTTTCAGTTGTTTTCTCCTTTTGATTTGGATGACCAAATCTAAATACTTGAAAGACACTACAACTATAGATACACTTGGGAATCCCACTGTGATTCCATGAGTAGTTCTACCAAATAAAATCCCTCTGAACTCTGCTCCTGAAAAAAACTTAGAACAGTGTTCAAATTCCCTTTCTTGGAAGGTCTTTTATTCTCTTTTTTTGCTACCTTAATTGCTGAACTTAAATCTTGGCCACTCTCACAACCTCCAGTTTCTCACATTAGTAGCATTCCTGTTCCTGAACTAGTATTTAGATTTAACCTAGTCGTTTTTCAAAAGAATCAACCTTTAACAAAGAAATTGACAAAGAAATATTCAGAGATATGAGTTATGCTCTTTTTTTTTGTAAAAGTGTTTGAATTTCATAAGGTAGAAGCATTTTCTCAAATATGTAAGTTATACACATATGGAATGTGATGTTCTGGAAGGTCTGCAGAGAAATTCTAAAGGGTCCTCTACTTACATTCCCAAAAATCAATAGTCTGCAGAAACATTGTGGTGTGTAATCCATTACACTGAAAGCTCTGGACAGCAATAAGAGCCACATGGCACAGAGCCGTATATATTTAAATTGAATGCTTTGTAGAGTGAGATGAATAAACAACTTGGAATAACACACACACTTCTGTAAATGTACAGGTTGCACCAGCTGGCAGATTAAAAATAAGAAAGCAAGAAGCTGGAAGAGTTGCTATTACCAGGAAGATCTGAACCAATGGACTGTATGGGTATCTATATGTTTGAAGGCATCTGCTCTTCCTTTTACAAGGTAAGACACAAAAGGATTTTTCTGCTGGTTTGTTTCTGTGCAGTGCAGCTTTCTTTTGTGGCACTGCCCAGATGGCAATGGAGGTGCTCTCCAAAGCCTGTTCAGTCTAGTGGCTCACTGCTAATAACTGTGGCTGACAGTGTGGCTACTAACTGCACTATATTCAGACCCAGAAAGGCCTCAGCTTTCAAAAGTCAGTGACAAATGTGGATTCTTAGAGTGTGTAAAACTGTGTCTGTTTTAGTATCTGTTCAAATAGCTCCACAGGTTGCCTGTTTTTAACATGTGAAAATAGGAGACCTTCCCACTCACCTAAGGCATCTTTTTAATGTGCTTATTAATTGCTGTAGATTGAAGTAGACTTGAAATCTGTATTTCTTCATGCAGGATGTTGATCGGGAGAAAACATCTCTAATCTGGATGCTAGAAAATGTCTCTAATTGGAAATGCAAATTATGCCATTTTTTTCGCATAGCCTCAGTGTTCTTTCACTTTGGGGATTGTTACATGGTCTGTTTACAAACACAGATGCATTTTCCTTTTTTTCTGTCTATCCCAATAAAAATTAATTGCTTATTGCTCTAAGTTGAGGGTGGTGTAGAGCTTGATAGTTTTCTTGGCATCTTTTGCCTGATGACTGGGTTTACTGTCACTAATTCTGAATGCTTCCTTTACTGAGTTGTTTTCAGGAAAGGTACAAAGCACAGAAACACTTGAGAAAGACATGAAGCAAACTAGTTTTAAAATAAAATTTCTCATTTCCAAGATGAGGTAGCTCTGCCTGGCTGGGGCATGTCTATGTGGGACTTCTTCATATTCTAACAATTCTGATCAATGCGACTTTGCTACAGTGCAAATGCAAAACCACAATACCAGCTCCGTGTTACTCAGGAGCTCAAATCAGGCAGCTGTGCAGCTTCAAAAAGGGGTGTGTACAACTGGTCCTAGCTGGTGTCTGCTTTAACCCAGAGAGCACTTTCAGCTGAAGTTAGTGTGACATTCAATTTCTCCATTTTCACCAGCCAGTGTTAAGTGATGGGGAAACCATCTGTGCTGGGGCAGTGCAATGTCATAGCTTCTATTATGTAAGGAAATACTGGCCACCTGTGTCCAGCATTATCAGTCTGACATTTTTGCAAGCGTAAGATTCACCTCTCCTTCTTTTGTGGAAGAACTAAGTTGAAGAGATCCTCTTTCTAAGGTGGGGAGTGTAACAGCCTGTGGCACTGCATCCTATGGCAACAGGAGGTGCTCCCTTGTATGTTGAAATAACAAGAATGAAATGTGTGAAGTATTTAGAAAATGCAAAGATAAGCAATAGCAAATACAACTTACAAGGAAAAACAGATTCAAACTCTTGAGTACTTGGGACATTCCAGTAATTTTCCATCACTGTTGTTATAGACCATAAAAATCTGCATGATCTGGTCTAGATAGCAGACACTTTTCTTGAGAGTTT
The DNA here is from genome assembly GCA_020745705.1 of Hemiprocne comata. Taxonomy (NCBI): domain Eukaryota; kingdom Metazoa; phylum Chordata; class Aves; order Apodiformes; family Apodidae; genus Hemiprocne; species Hemiprocne comata. The sequence continues at coordinate 46,939,949 of CM036587.1, forward strand.
CATCTCAGATGCTTGTGTGACCCCTGGTGTCCACACAAGTATTCCAGTGGAATGTCTATTGACACCAGCCATTGCCAGCTTCCACAAGTACGAATGCTGGCCTGGTCTGTGTTGATTTGTTTGAACATCTTTATACTTGCATTTTGTGAAATTCCCAGCTTTGTGTTCCCAATATTCTGTGGGGGAGGGAAATGGCAGCTTTGGTTCTGCACAGGCAAAATGAGAATAGTATTTCATGTTGCCACCTTGCCCGCTTTAATAATGTTCTTTTCGGAATCGGAGCTTCTGAGTTTTGCTTCTTGGAATGGGAGGGAGCCCGGCCTTGAACAGGGCCTCTGGCTGTTGCGTGGCAAGTAATCCTTCCAAATAGGATTTGCATTCTTGCAGCAGCCATTCTGGGGATAGAGGATGAATACTTGGAGGCAAATTCTGCTTACACAGACATAGCTCAAGTCCAGCCGTTCAGAACACGCGTCAATGACAGCGTTGCACATAAATTGAGTCCTTTCTGAAAAGAATGGGTACTAGTGGCTAAAAATGTACAGGCTCGGAGTGTCTGCAGTGTCTTAGTTAACTGAATTTATAGGCACTTATTCACAGCAAAAAATGTTGTTAGAGCCCCAGAGTTGCTTTGTTAGTTTTCATTTGCCAAAGGCTGTCATCCCTGCAGAGTTGTCATGTGGAAATGGGAGCTTGCAGCCCAGCTGCTTCTGTGTACGGTCTTGGTTTTCACTTAAAACTTCATTGCTCTTTCAGTGCTGTGTTCTCTCTGCTTTAAAGCACCTGAGATGGTCTACTATAGTGACTCTTCTATTTGGGATGACAGCCTGTGGCTATGGGGTAGAATAAATAAATGGAAGTAACAGTGGCTCAAATCAAAGCCAGACCTTGTGTCCCTGAACTTAATATTGCCATTTATTTGTGGACATTATTCTTGATAGCCTTCTAGGTGTTTTTGTCCTTTTTTTTGGCTGAGAAATGACTGAAACATCAAACAAAGCTTAGGAAGTGAAGCAGCAGACTGCCTTCTGGTTTATACCCAACACAGGTATTCTGATATTAAGAGAATCTGTGCGAGTTTCAGTTAATTTTTTTCAGCAGTCTAAGTGTTAAATGAAAGCCTGAAGAAGAAGCATCTGAAAATTTCTGGGAAGTCACGTACTTAGAGAAGTTCAAAACTGAGTAAAAATTTCTTTCAACTCATCAAAATGTTTAGTAGCTCTTGGCTTTTTCTCTGCAGAACATAAAGATGTGTTTGTTCTCTATATTGAAGCACTGGTAACTTCTGGTTGAAAAAATTATTTTCAAACTCTAGGAGACCTGAATCAAACCCAGTTTGTTTTGCTAGGAGTTCACAGTTCAGTGAAATATTTTTCTTATACTTAGATAAAATAAATTGATTTTGCTTATGACTTAGCTCTTTCTCCTTTCTGGTGCACTGAATTCGATGTTCCTATAAATCACTTTTACAAGTAGTGCTTAGGGACCCATTGACAAGGCCTTAGTTGTGCCAGGTACCATGCCAGGTGCAGCATAAATTGCAAATGCACCTTTCTGCAAAGAGTTAATGATCATAAAGGCAAGAAAGATTAGATGGGTACAGAACTGGGAGCACACAGGACAGTTAGACATTTTTCATCAGCTTGGTAAGCAGTGGCTTTAAGAACCTGCAGGCATGGATTTACATATGCAACGCTATAGCCTTGAGGTTTTAAGGTGATGGAGAATTGAAATATTTAATCCCTGCAAGTAGGGAAGGATCCAAAGAATTGCCCATAATGTCACTATAGTACTCCCTCCACGCTGTTTTGATTTGAATAAGAGCAGTTTGATTTAAATCAGTTGGGAAATGGGAGCAGCTTCTTGGTGGTGGGGGGAAGCCTTTCCCTTCTGGAAATGATTGTGATGTACAGTTCGCCTGTCCTGCAGTGTAATTTGTCCTGACATTTACTGGCACAGTAAGTTCTTATGAACTGCTGTGACACTTGCCCTATGTGACATAATTTGAAACAGTTTTTCATAATACTTCCACTTGAATTGAAAGCAGCCAAACTGACTTTTCTAATTTCAGCCCTTTTGATTCCTTGTCCCCAATGATAAATTCTGATTTGCACTGTTTCCCAGTGCTGCCTGAAGTAAAAAGATGAGGTAGCAGCTAGCAATCCAAGATTTTTTTTCCCCTGTTGCTACTCAAGAGCATGCTGGAAGTCACTGATCCTTCAGGAGCTAAATCCTAAGGAGTTAGTTTTGGAAGTTAGCCCTCCCAAAGCAGACATTAAGATACAGAAGTAACAACAGAGCCAACAATAAGGTGTGTTTGAGCTTGCCTCCATTTATTACTACTAGCACTGGATATTAGTCACAATATTATATTTAAAACCCATCAAAAGGAAAACGGAGCATGGAATGAGATTAGTGTCTTCACAATCAAAAAGATCTAGTTTTGATGTGGGTCATTGGGGGGGAATTGATACAACTTTGTTTTTAAATTGTTTCTGTGAGGAGAGTGTATTTTCTTAAGTAAATAATACCTAAACACTTGTTGATCCTTAGCCATCTATTCAAGTAGCATGTGAGATGCTCTAATTATTTCCTGATGGAAATACATGGAAATGTATTTCCTAGATGGAAAATACAGTTGTTTTGATAATATTTTGTTCATGTTGATGCCATTGAATATACTTAATTCACTCCACTTTCTGATCTAGCCCAGAAAAGTGTGGTTAGTATTCCTAATAGTAAGAATAACATTTATTTTGGCTGGTGGGAGATTGTTATGTACAATGTGGATTAAAAAAGTCTTATGGGTGCAGTTAAATGCAGTCAAGTGTGGTGGGGAATTCACCAGTAAGTGGAGGAAGGTTGGGAGTATGACCTCTTGTTTGACAGATGATACAAAAGTAAACTGGTATACTATGTAAAATCAGACTGGGCAATCTGATACAAAGTTAAACCTGCTATGAGACACATCTAAGAGTGTCTGTAGACCCTGGCTAAAAGAACAAAGTGGATACCTGGTTATGCAGGATGCTTAGTGCTTCCTCTGTTTTCTTACCAAACACAGAAACAAAAGCTGGGACACTATTACGTGTCTACTTATTTAGCATCAGGTTCCCCACAACCTATAATGAGTCATGGTTTTGAGGACAGCCTGCTATCAGCTGTGTGAGGTGGGGAAATGCCCTTATCCCCACCCCTCCCCATACAGATGGCCACTGAGATTAGCCCACGACCATCTAAAGCAGAGAACTAAATTCCACTTTTAAAACCAAGCACCAGACCTGGCTATTCTCTCTTACACAAGCGGGTTAGCCTTCATGCAGAATGAGTAGGACATGCCACCCCTACCCTCAGTTAGATTAAGAATCAGTCTGTTGAATTTCAGCTGGGCGTTTTTTAGGTCAGATTTAAACTGAGTAAAAAGGTCACACTTCCTGTTTCAACTATTTGCTGTTCAGGAAGAGAACTGAAAATAGTAAAGGGAGTACAAAAACCTATAGAACTTCTGGAGAGACTCAGTTTTGGAGCTCAGCTTCTTACGAGAAAGAGGCCAAACTGAACTTTTAAACTCAAATCTGTCTGGAAAGGTGAGGTTGCAGCTGAGACAGCATCACCTTGTGCTAAAGAGGTCCCTATCAATAAAGAACCTCACACTGGAAATTAAGTCAGTACAGAAAAGTTAACAAATGTATACAGTGTGACGTGTATTTATTTCTGTATCTGTGCTGTTAATTACATGTTAGATCGCTAAAAGTGTTTTTAAAGCTCTGTTTGTGATAGAACCTTTTCTTTTTTGTTTCTGTTTTCATGTTTTTTATTCCTCCTTACACGTGTGCTAATTGCTTAGATGTAGTTAGGTGTATACTGCTTAAAAACAAGCCTTTGTAAAAGCAAATGCAAAGTAAAATTCTTTTTTAAACAAATGTCTTTCAGTATTTAGCTTGCCAACAGCAGGTACTAAGAAGTGAAAGGAATGCCTATGAGTAGGAAGGTAGAAGCACATCACATGAAATTTCAGAAGTGAAAGCCAGCATCCTCTTTTGCACATAGCTGAAGTTCTTTATAGCTGAAAAGAGCTAGTTGAGTGCTGAATCCAAGTGCTTAAAAGTGAGGAAAGGTTTTACTTCTAAATGTTGTGTAAAAGCTTGTTTTTATGCATTTCAGGGTGAGAACCAAATTTAAATTGTTGGCATCTTTCTAAATATGTATACAAATGATATATATGATAGACTATGTCAGAAGAAGGAAAGGTGATTTCTTTTGCTAGGAAGGGAGACAAAGAAGGTCTGAGCATGGTCTTACCCACAAGATGTGAATGGGGTTTTTTGCATGGCTTTAGCCAAATTGCCTCATTTACCCACCTTAAGTCTTTGCTTTGATTAAATGAAGTAATAGTACTACCTTTCTTTGACTTTGGGAAGGAAATTAGGGGAAAAGTACCTGTGCAGTTGCTGAAGATCCAGATTTTTAAAAATACAGAGTATTGTAATGATATGATTTTGGTCTAGTTTGAGCAACTGAATCAGCAGGCAGCTTTGTCTAGGCATCCTGGTGAACTACCAACTAAGTATTTAATATCCTAAAACCTCTGTTGGAGTTGTATTTTGATTACAAAAGCATCATAATACTTGCTTTCTTTTATAGCTATTCAAATAAGAGATTGGTGCTTTTTTGAAAAATATATTCTTTGTCCCAATGATTTTTTTTGAGTGCTCTGAAGAATTCTACTCTTATGCTCATTTAGCTGCATCCACTGCTGGCTTTCCTGGCTCAGCTTAGTCTCATTTTGTAGGTAGGGTATATTGTCTATGAACTTCAGGTAGTTCTGATACTTTCTCTTTTACACAGTCTTTTTTTCTTTTCCATGCCATTCTCCAGAAGAGACTCAAAGCTAAGAAGGACTTCAGGGAGCCACCTTGTACTATTCTTTCTGCTGTGGTCTATTAGCTGCTCTTGTGTTATCTTATGGTAGAGGCAACTGTTCACCAAAAATGGTACATGTAGAATCTTATTCTCAGAGCTTTTCTTTAAATTGAAGGATGTTTTACCTATCACAATAGGCTTATTAATTTGCAGTGGTCGCTTCCACTTTTCAGATGTAATTTTCATGTCCTTGAGTGGAATCTCTCTTAACATACTGATGTCTTAGGCATGCATTTTCTACTTTGTTTCCTGATTCTGCCACACAACCCTAATAGCTTTCAGAATGGAGTCTGTCAGGTACCAATTGGCAGGAACCACCACACTACTCTTATTTTGGACTTTCTTTGGCAATTTAATAATACTGTGTTTTTCGGTTTTTTCAGCAGTATCTTATGTAATTCTTCATCTTTCAAACTCCGTATGTTTATGTCTTGCCTTGATTTCCTCCTTTGGGAGAGTTTGACATCTTCCACCCTTCCCCTTACGCTGTTGAAATTCTTCCTTCATCTTACTGCACCTTTCCATGTTAATTTTAGCTGTCTGCTTACCGGTGATCCATCTGTTTTTAACCCAGCTTTACACTAAGTGGGATCTTCTTTGTGTTTCTTTCCTGGGACTGTGCCATCCCTTGAACTTTTGCTCTGTAGAGAAGTAGAAATATTCTGCTCCTCAGTCACAAAAATTCAAATGCATTTTCATGTTGGTATTTAGAATTTTATTGTCTTTTCTAATTTCAGATCAAATAGTTTTATATAGTGTCTCTTCATCTACAGGGAAATCCTGCTATCATTCCTATTCTCTTCTGCTAAACTTATTAGACAGCATGTGTATCACCATGCCTGTCTCTTGCAGCTTCAATTTTATATATATATTTGTATATTATATAAATATATATAAAAAATCAGTGCTTAGTGCTCTTCATACAGTCATGCATAATTTCCCAGTGACTTCCTGCTGGGTATTTCTCGAGAGCTTCCAGTCTTGTTGCACCTAGCGTCATTTCTAATTTAATGTTGCTGCTCCCCTGATTCAAGTTGGAGGACACCTGACTTCCAGGCTTAGAGGCATGTAGGGATTTTGGAACTTGTTAAAGAAATTTTGGCAAGAAGTGGAGGTGGTACTTTCCGCTCATCCAGCGTTAAGCGGGGAAATCCTAATGCCTGATTTATCTCTGATATAAGTGGCATCCTTATTTTAAAATAGCCTCAGGAATAAAACACCAAAATAGAATGACCTGAAGCACGTATGGTACACATGGCAGATCAGTGCAAAGCAGATCTAATGAAATAGTCCTTCTTTCTCTCTTCACATAAGCAGCTCCTGGGAAAGAAGTGGTGTGATTTTTTTTTTTCCCCTGCACAAGTAGAAAAGGCATAGGAAAGTGATGTGATGAAATCTGTTGGCAACATGTTCCTTAAAAATTTCCCTAGAATGTTGGCGCTCGGGTATGAAGACTGTCTGCACTGCTCAGTAGAGGTATCCAGGTACAGAGGAAGCTGTTCTGCCCACTTGCCTGTTGATCTTTCCTCAAAGAACTGCAAAAAAATTGTAACTGCTTCAGATATCAGAAGCACACTCTCATCTAAGGTGTGCGTGTGTTCAAGTGGAGCAAAGGGGAATGTAGAAAAATGTGTTTTAAACAAATGTATTTCCCTATGAGAACTTCAGGTTCATGTCAAATATCAATTTTTTAATATCTTTCAATTCTTCATAATGAAAGAAATAATCGACTCCAAGTGAGGAGAATGGTTCTGCTGCTTCTGTAAAGTTTCCTGTGTAACAGGCTAGTAAATTTAAAAGCTTTTAGCATCTTTAAAACACATGAAAACAGGTTGTTGTAATAATGAGAGGGGCTAAGCATCTAGTCTTGACCGATTTGAAGGCTACCATTGGAACCTCAGCACATTGATATAAAATGTGGCAAGACATCTTAAAATCTGGTACTTTTTTATAACGATGCATTTGCCCTGGAAGGTGCAGTGTTGCTGCAGGGAGATACATTTGGGAAGTGCTTTAAGATTTGTAGATGAAAGTTGTTACATATATAACATACAGAGTGTTAGAATATTGAAGGGGTAGGGGTTATATATCTAAGATTAGAAATCACAGAATTGTTATGGTTGGAAACGACCTTTAAGATCATAGAGTCCAACCATAACCCAACTCTCCCAAGTCCTGTGCTTAAACCATTGTTCCTCAGCACCACATCTACACATCTTTTAAACACCTCCAGGGATGGTGATTCAACCACCTCCCCAGGCAGCCTGTTCCAGTGTTTAATAACCCTTTCAGTGAAGAATTTTCTTCCATAATTGCCTACTTCCCAGAATGTGTACCTGGTTTTCAAGAACCGTAGGGTACCGTGTACCCCCAGGGCTCCCTAAGCATTAGGTTTGGCTACATGGCTGCCAGTGGTGACTTCTTTTAGAAGAAAAGGTGATTTTAGGTACCAGCAGCTAACAGTTCAAAACCAGTGTAGCACTCAAGCTGATAGTCCAGCCATGGCAGCTTGGTTCTGAGGCAGGAGCTTGGGAGATTGGCTTGGGGAAGGCATTGAAGGGGTGGGAAGATAATTTTCACAAGATAATTTTCACTCTGCGCAAGTAGGACAAACTCTGTTTAATATCCTGAAGTCTGACATGGATAACTCTCCATGCGGGATGTTGAAAGACTGTAATTAAGAAGTTTTTGAGGAGGAGATAACTCACTGAAGCTTTGCAGGAAAGGTAGCTATGAAATTTTTTCCAGATTTCTTTCAATGTTTTTCATTTCCAGTTTAACCTCACATCATACTGAATCACCTTCATTTTCCCTCTGTGATATAGAATGCGTTAATGGGTTACAGCAAATGCACAGATCTTTTGCAACAGGCGGATCATTTGCTATTTTTCTTCAAACTGCCAGTAATAATGCTCTCCAGCTGTGGCATACTACATTGCAGTGATGCAGTGAACTAGTCTCAGGCTTTCCAAGCTTTTTGTGTGTTAATTAAAACTTCCCAATACCCTTCTAATGCAGTATCTGACTTTTATGCTAGGCAGTGCTCCATAAGTAGTTGCATTGTAATTGTGCAGCTATTTATGACTGGAAGTATGGTGTTGAGTAGAATCATGGAAGTTAGCCCCATTACATGTCATAAATCTTCCTCCCAAGGTCTTAACGCTGTGACAACAGGAATGCTAAAAGTAGAAATCAGAGTTCTCAGCTCCTGGGAGAGTGAGTTCCTCACTGGGCAGTATTTCCTCCCTTTTTCTGTGTGTCTACTTTAACCCACCTTCTTTCTACCTTTGTTGCAGAGAAACACTCTGACCCTAAATCAACTTTTAAGTGAAAGGTAATTGCCATCATAAATCTCTTCCATAGGGGCTTGGCATTGTCTTTCTTTTTAAGTTAGATACACTACGAATCATACTGTACTGCTTCTTGCCCTGGAGTCAGTAGCACATGAAAATTGACAACATTCAGGCACCTTTTTAATAGAATGCCCTTACCAATGTTCAAGCAAGTTAGGTTTTAGTTTGAAAACAAGAAAAAAAGGCACAATTTTGTTTCCCTCCTATCCCTGTTTCATGACCCTCGATTTTTTGTGTAAATGTTAAAAGCTAAAATTCTTTCTTTAAAGAGCCTGCATAACCATTCTAATATTGGAGAGACTATAGGGTCAGGTCTAATACAGATTTTTTTGCTACTGTGTTAAAAATGCTGCAAAACTTGTGAACCATGATCACCAAAAGACCCTTCAACCTGATTTCTTATCACTAGGGCTTACTGCCTGTAGCTGTCAGCTGAGTAATCATGTAACTAGGTAAAGGTCAGAAGTAATCCACCACTTTGCATTCTGGCACTGCAGACCCTTTCTAAATACAGTAACTAGCTGCAAAGGTGGGGTCTGTTGGGATCTCCCTCATAGCATACACAATGTGATGAGAAGAGTAACTAACAAAAGCTCAGTTTCTTATTTTGAGATGGGTTGTCCTATTCCTGTTATAAAATAACCATCTATTGCATCATGCATCTCATTGCATCTTTAGCTGTAATTCTTCTCTCAGATTATATTATTTTGTTACTTTTGGTACTATGGAGCATTATTTAGCATATTTGATAATTGTATTATGCACAAACTTGGAATTTCTGCTATCATTTCGTAGTCAGTACAAGAGTGTTATGATACCACATTTCTAGAGTCTGAAGAGCTTCTGAAGAGTATCATCCCTTGATTCCAGCATCACTTCTGTGTATTTGAAAGGCTGATACATTGTAGTCTACTTTGGATCAGAAAAAAATAATGAATGCTTCAGGAACATCAGGGATGAGTGGCCAGTACTAGTTAGTCCTCTCCACAGCTTTTCTCTCTGTCTTCATAGGAAGGAAGACATCAACGATTAATATTTTTATTCTCCTTCATTCAGTGAAGATATAATTCAGAATGTAATAGCTAACTGCAGAGTGCCAGAAAAGTCTAATAAGATAATAAATTACCTTTAAAACTATACAACTTTCTGGTACTTATTCTTGATTCAGGACCACGTAATTTCACAGCTATGTACTTAAGCCAATGTTGTCTCACATGTTCTCCCATAGTTACTACAGTATGTGAATTTCAGCTAATGTTCTATTTGGTGTGGGCTGGAGTATCAGAATCTGGTTTCAAAACGGTTTATCTCATCTATGAAATGAAATACCACTAGTTTCAGGTGTTTTTTTAAATTAATAATTACAGTGTATCTATAGTGTCTTTCAACTCACATAATTCAACAGCAGATGATGGAAAAGATCATAGATAACTTGATTCATTGCTGTGCCAAAGCAGGATTGTTCCTGGTGTCGTATTTCCCATTGCTTTGCCCAATACACATTTAGGTGACTTGAAAGACAGATTGCCCATAATTTCCTCTTCCTCTCTAGGTAAGGCTTAGATTCTTACATGAGTTTCAATAAGAGGCTCATTCTTTGTTGCAGTAAGCAGTTCATCAATGTAGAATGACTTCTGCTGAGTTGATCAAGATGAATCTATGTATTTCATATAGTAATGGAGCAGTTTATAAACCTTTATGGCTAGATGGTGAAATAGGACAAGAAAATGTATGACCTTTTGACTTACAAGGGTCTGAAAAGGTAGAGGCATTGCTTCTTTGAACACTAGCTGTGTGACCATGCGACTGTCTCTTCCTGTAGGAGAGCAAAACCAGCCAAGTGAGTAAGCATATGTTACAGGTTATTTAAACTAACAGTGTTTATAAAGGGGAAAAATGTACTTTACTGGAAGACTTCTGCCTCAAAGTCAGCTAGGCTTCCTAACCCAAGCTCTCAGTGCTTACCTCTTATATAGCTATAGAGTATCTTTTCTGGTGGTTTATTAAGTTATTGTGTTTAGGGCTTGGCAGTAAACATGGGGCTTTGCATTCCAACCTGCAGTGAAAAATTCAGTGGTGAGTTAGGTGGTCAGCCAGGAGAAGCTGTGGATTCAGTCCCTCCTTGAGGAAGCGGCATTGTTCCAAAATGGTAATTACTGAACTCTTTGTAATCCAGAGAGAGAGGCTAATCTCCAGTGTGAGTCCTTTCCCTTTTTATAACTCTTTATGTGAAAAAATTGGAAGTCCAGCCTAGTCATGTAAAGTCTTATTAATCAAGGTAAAACTTCCTTCCTCCTCTCCTCTTTTCCACAGCCCACCGAACTTAAGTCCTCTGCTAAGCCTTTAATTGTATTTAAAAGATTACTTTTATAATGCTTTCTTTACTTTTCCCCAAATTACACTCAATCTCTTCCAGAAATAATTTCCAGTGTGAAAGTGCTTCAAGTAAGCTCCTTCTCTAAGTGGAAAGTTTTTGTACTCTGTTCTCTTATTTAATAGAGCAAAACATATTAAAGAAGCATAAAACTTGAGCCTCTCTAGCTCCTATTGTCACTTAACCCAGCTAGCATAAGTGATTACTGAACTGTATACAATACAGCTCTTATCCTGCTTGATTAGCAGATCTATCCACTGAATTTTGTTTTTCTGTCCCTGTGAAACTGAAGCTCCTGCCCAGCCTTCTCAGTTTTGGCCAGATAATTATCTCTGTAGGATTAATGAAGAAAAAGAAAAAAAAAAGGGCAAATCGTTTATGCTTGGTTTTGGAAAAAAAAAATGTTAGATATATTAGATATTCATTCCTATTTGTTCTTATCATTAAGGAGTTGTGCTGACAAAAGCACTTCACTCATGAAATAAGAAGAGTGGGAGAGGAGAAAGCAAAATAGGTAGGACTAAAGGATGTGCATGTGGCTTGGCAAATTGAGCAAGGGGAGGAGGTGGGGTCAGAGTTCCCAACTTCACAGCTGATTGTCTGACTGATTTGTTCAGTTTGACTGATTTGCTCTGTGGCACAAAGTACCTTTGCTCTTCATTATTCCCATCTGTAAGGAGGTTGTTACCTGATTTAATAAACCATTCTGCAGATTATTTTTGAAATGCTTTGGAAATGTTAAATGAAAAGAATTGTATGTAGATAGGTACAGATGTAGAAATAAATATATACATACTCCTCAGCCTAGTGCAGTACAGAGCACAGCATTACTGCCACCATGGAAGAAACCCTCTGGGAGCTGTTAAGTAATCCCTCAAATCTTTTTAGACATTTACTATGTTACTTTGGCTTGGCAGCAAATGTGGGGAGATGCACAAGATGAGTTCTGGAGGGAAGAGGGGAAAGTGTGGGGAGGGAGGGTCATTTGTTGAGGTTTTTTAATTCCTTTTGTACTCTTACCCTGTCATTAGAGCCAAAATTCGTTATTCTAGAGTCCTAACTATTAATTCAGTGTTAAGCTGCTGGCATTTTAAAATTAGAGATTTCCAACAGCCAAGGATTATGTACTGAGAGGAAATACAAGGCTTTTTCAGGCATACTCTTCCTTGAAGACAGAATACTGAGCAGATAGATGGCTGGTCAGTTTCAGGGTGGTACTTTTTCATACAACTCTTCTCTGAACACTTGCTTCTCCTACTGCTCATCAATTCCACTTGTAGATTACTCAATTTTCAAACCATTTAATGACTCTGTCTTAAAAATTGTTCAAGTTAGTGATCTGCCAAAAGTAAAACGAACCTCTTCCACAGCACTATAGGATTAATTCCCCTTGCTTTGTATCTTCTGTATATTTTTTTCCTTCAGTTTCTTTTTCCTCCTCTTTCCTCAATTTCAACTGTCCTTGTGACAGTGGTGTTCAGGTGAATTAGAAAGCAAGATGAGTATTTGTTCCCTTGATGCATTTTTGCTTTGCAATTGAGAGAGAAGCCTATTGGTATATGTCAGCAGGGAGGTGGGCAAGAGGCAACACAGGATGTGAAAGGAGAGCTGAGGAGCCATAAAGTTACAAGGGAGCAGTATTTCCTGAAGAAAGGTAAGTAATATTGTCAAAGCAACATGCAGAGGAAGACATACAGTTGGAGACCTAAGGCAGAGTCAGTCAGAGCTTTAAAGTAGACTAAACACCACTCTTCCCAGACAGAGCATTCTTTCTGGTGAGTGACCCATGGTGAACTGCTGGCTACTGGGTGATGACCTTTAGCTTCTCCACACGAAGCTAAAAGACCCAGATTTGTGGATCAAAAGACGTAAAGACCTGTCAAGTACTTTGATTTTTCTTCTTGGATGTTTAGGATGGTGCCACAACCTGTCCTATGCCATTAGCCTTGAGGCAAGGCAGAAGCAATGGTGCTGCAGCTGGAAGCTGTTTATCTTACCTCGTCAGTGTGGCTGCACCAGTATTAATAAATTAAATGTGGCCAGCATGCCCAGAGTGGTTTTCAGGCCCTATGCACAGCTAGCTGCATGCGGCTGTAATAATATATAATTGAACTTTTTTAGCTTCCTGAAGATAGCCAAAGGTAAACTGTTTGCTTGGGGTGGTATCTGCACATTGCTAACTCCCAAAGCATGCCTGAGAATTGTCAAAACCAGGCTAGTTACCATGTGAATGATTTAACAGCATTGATGATTGATTTCTAGCACTCTGGGTGCAACAAGTTAGCCTTCTCCAAAGGGTATGGAAAGGGAACAGATTGCAAGTCATCTTCCACAGAACTGCTTCAATTTTTCAGACCACTGTGCACAAGGAAAACAGATTCTTGGGGACTTCATTCCTTATGGAATGAGCATAAAACAATGCTGAAAAAGACACTTCTGTTGGCTGCACAAGGAATTGCACTTGCTGATGCTATTGTAGGAATGTGATCCTAATGTGTGTTTGCAGCTGTGCTGTAAGCAAACTTATACCAATTTCTAAGTAATTAAAGTCTTATTTAGGAATGAGTCCTTTGCACACCATAATGATTTATTTATTTATTTTAAATCACAGAGACAGGCATTTCATACTGAGGTCTGCTGCCTCTGTAGTGCAATTTATTATCCCAAAAATGATCTGGGGTTGCTTCTCTCTGAATCCAAGCATCTGTGACATTAATGTTACTGCATTTTATAATTGGTACTTGATAGTTTAAGTGGATAATCAGCTAAGACATAGATGTAGCTTACCAGGAAACAATTGAGAACTTAGGATAATAAGGCTGATTAGACACTATATTATGCCAGTCTCATGCTAAGATAATTATACTGAGTTGAAGTTGTACAAATAATGCTGTAAAATACAAAGTGGTCAGGCAGACCCCCTTGACTAATGCTTGACTGCCTATTTTTTGAGTAGACACAGTCTAAATGGTAGTAAGCTCCTGTTAGTGAGAAAGATGAAATGCTCCTCAAGTCTAGGATTCAAGACATTGCTTCCCTGAGATCTTGGCAACTTCTTTAATAGTGAAGTTTGAAAACTAATTAATAACATCCCGTAACAGTCATAGTTTTGAATATTTTTCTTCTGTTATCTAGGCTTCATACTCTAGATTAAAACAAGAAAGGAGAAGTATCTTGTCCAGCATTACATAAACCTGGTGGCTTGTAGCATTCACTGGGAATGCTTGTTTGCTGCCAAAGCAGGTGTTAATGTTCTGCAGAAGAGGGAATTGCATGCATTGTTCTGGTGGACAAGCACAAGATTGAGAGTGCATGATTTGTTCAGGTTCTGAATTCTGGGCCCAAGCAGCGGAACCACGTGGCACACTCAAGAGCTGCTTGGGGGAAAGGTGAACAAATAAAGCTTTAAATTACCTTCATGACTCTCAGGCACAAGGCTTCATGGGGACCAATTTAGTCTCTGGCACAAAAGATAACAGACTTATTGCCTGAGTATTGGGGGAAGGTGACACAGACTGGTGTGGCTGATGTTGCTGGATATAGTTTCTTATGGTGTTATCTGTAACACAGGAGAGAGACCACTCACTCTTGTCTTCCAGGGGCTCATTATGGCCTTGTTTCCCATGCAAAGGGGTTGGAGAGCAAATGGAGAGAGACCAGTGATGCTGATACTTTTTTTTTTCTAGAGTGTGCAGTGCTTCCCTGATACAAGGAAGTACTTCTACTAAGCAGATTGACCTGTCAGTGTCTTGTGTTGTTCTGGGACTCATGTAACATGAATCTTTTGGATCAGTTTGTCACATTCCTCTGTACTTCTTAGGCTCATGAAATCCACACACTGATGAGCAGTTAACACTCTCTCCAAAAGGGCTGGCTAATCCCTCGAGTGCCTGTCTCTTTTTGGCACTCTCTTGGTATCATCATGCCCTTGACAACTTCAATGTCACAGGAGCAGCAGCTGGAGCTGTATGTTCAGTGGCCATGTGATGGCTGGTTGGGTTGTGTTGGACATATGCTGTGTGTGCAGGGCTATTTAAAGGACTAATTTACAAGAGCCATGCAGCTGAACCGAAGCTGGTGATACTCGGTCTACACTCGTTACTCCACCCTCCTTAAGCACAACAAACTATTCATCTTATTCTGTGTTTATTTTTCCTCCCAAAAATCCACTAGGGGAAAAAAACATTATAATAAAACAGCCTCCATGGCTGGTTAGAAGGGAAAGAATGAATTAATTTCTTCCAGAGAGGAAAATGGAGGCAAAACCTGCTTCTTGTAGACTCTGGCAGAAGCCAGCTGGTCAGTCTGACTGGTTCCTAGCTCTGATTGTGCCACAGCACAGGCTTCTCCTAGCCATGGAAGACATAGTGTTGGGGTGGGGGGTGGGTTTTTCTGGGATTGTTAAGGTACAGGGGAAAGAAAATTACTGTTTAGCAAGCAGGGTACTGGTGAAATGATCACTTTTTAAAGCAATCCCGTGGAATGAATGCTTTTTGAAATAATGTTGCCAAATTTCTTTATCTGTTGTCTATGTATTTGGTTACTATTTTATTTCTTTATAACAGACTTTCTTTTTTTTTCCCCCCCTGTGTCTCCTCTTTTGTCCAAACATAGGAAGTTTCACTTTTTGCTTTCTTTGGACTTAATAGATATATTTGTGGTTAAGATGAGATTTTTTTTAATACTTCATTTGTAGAACTATAGCAAAAGTCCTGAAAACTGTTGCCCGAGGACATTTTTGGGGGTACCAACTGTACATGTACTTGACCTCATGTGAAGCTGCTGTTGCTACTTGGACTATACATTAAAACTCTAATAGACAAGTTTTTCTTTTCCCCCCTACATCTTTCTGTAATGTTTTATTTGTTTATGCATGTATTTATTCATTTGTCATGCATCCAGCAAGAGGAATCTGTCTGAAGAGCAGCTGAAAGCTGACTGTAATTCAGCTGTGTCTTTGCACAGCATTTTTCCAAGCAGTGGAAAACCCCACTATGACAGTCATAGCCCAGCTGCACATCTTAAACCCTCTTGCAGCTTTGAACAACTCAATTATATAGTTTAAATAATGAAGTAGAGCGCAAATGTTTTTATTGCGACCAAATAAATAGACACACATTGAACATGGCCCTGCTACCATGAACTGATGTAAAACACTCGGAAATGCCATATTTCATGGTGCTGTTAAAAACTCAACAGCCTTATCTCAGCATGGCTGTCACATTTATATTGTAACAGTGTTTTATGATGGCCACAGTTTTTATTGATGACCCTTACTACCCATATAGAGTTGCTAGAAGAAAACACATTTTACTGTCAAACCGACATCACCCACCCTTCCCACTCCTTTTCTTTTTCCCATCCAAAGCAACTTTTCACAGTAAATTGATTCAGGCATTTCACCCATTTAAATATTGATAAAAAAAAAAATAAAATCACTAGGAGGTTAAAACTGTAAGATGAAACGAACAGTTCTTATACCTCCCTCATCCAAGAGCATGTGGCACAGAATTTTACGGGAAGGAAATGTCAAATCCAAATGCAAGATCATAGAGGCTGTTTTGTGAGATTCAAGAATGATCTCAGCTTTGGTAATGAACTAAAGACAAATTATTTGAAAAAATCTGGGCCTTTGTCTTATTATTTCAGAGGAAATATACTAAGCTTATGGTTAAATAGCCATTTCCAGTATGATCAGCCAAAGACAGTGTTAGAGGAAGGAGATTTTGTGAAGTTCAGAGAAGCCAAATTTGCAACAGTTAACAGGACAGGGTTTTTTTTTTTTAGATGATTTTGGCACCTTTTACATCCTAGTTCTAGTGAAGTTGGAAATACTGTGTGAATAGTGTTCCTATGGAAAAAAAAAGTGGGGTTTTTGCAGCCTGGCAGGAATGGAGAGGTCTATAACCTGACTAAAATAAAAACCAAATAAAATTGTTTGGATTGTGTTGCTGCTTGAGGAAAACTTGCTCTGAATGCTGGACTTAAAAAAAAAATCTTAAAAATGCTGCAATTGTTCAAAATGTGTGTTAGTAGATTTTGAAGAAAAATCCTGCAAGACTCAGTTTGTTTAGGGATGTCAGCTGAAGATGCACTGCATCTTGGGAAGTTATTTGAATGTTTTCTGGTAGGAAAACTGATTTGGTAAGGAAAATTAATTCTAAATGCCAGGCACAATCAGGGCTGGATTTTGGTCTGGAAACCTGCTGAATTTACAATCAGAATTTATTCTTAGGTGGGATCAGAAATGGAATAGGCTAGATAATCTTTCTGACTAGATGAATGAGCAGTTTCTCTAGGAAGAAAACAACTGCCTGATTTTTTTTTCCCTTTAAAAGCAATTAATATTTTTCAAGTCTCTTCCTAGACTTTTACAAGAAAACCTAAACACCGAGGGATGAATCCTCGGTGCTTCACATCAGCCAGCATGAAGGAGTGTCCCTCTGAATGGATGCCTGGCCCTTGCTGTATTGTGAGTTGTTGCCTGCACCTGTGCACCAGTTCTGCTTGTTTATAGTCGTGTTGAACACACTGCACTTAGGTATGTTTTATCCACGGGGCAGGTCTTGTACAAGTGATCTGCGTACCTACAGTTGTCAAATGAGCTAGTCTTCTCTGACCAGGGCTGTTCAGTGTCCAGAAATTCTAAAGAATAATTTTTTTCCCTTGTGTGTACAACTCTTCAAGCAGTAAAAAAACCAGGACATAAAGAGGAAAATAGAGTAGCCATATTGAAGTAATCTGTTGTGATAGGCTTTGATTTCAAAGCAAGGCTGATCATCTTGAGGCTTCTGAGGTCCTTGACTGCAAGGAATTGCTTAGTCATGTTGGCTGCCTGCTCTCTCTGACTGCTTGTACTGCCCCATGGGCTATGCAGTTCATAAACAGGATCATGTTCTCCCTTTGACTTCAGTGCAAGCTTGGTGTGGGTTCACTTGGAAAGCTGAGGATAAAAAACAGGTGGAAAGCAGAACGATTAGTGTTCTCACTTGTTTTGCCTGAAGAATAGCAAGTTGTTTAGTGACCTTTTCTTGCTTTAATGATCTCTGTGTTCCACCTCTTATTCCAGGAAGCTCTTCTTATTTGCAGGTACCCATGACTAAAGAGCGTTATCCTGGATACTTGGGTGACAAAGAATTGTTTATTTACTACCTAAGCAGCTGCAGTGTTGTAGTGCAGCTTTTGAGAATAAGAGCACATGATGGACACTAATTGGAAGTCTTAGACAACTGAGCAGTATCTGCCTTGAATTATAACCTTGTGCTGTGCTTTGCACAAGATCTGCAAGATCAAGGCAGAAAACATCACTAAGAGCTAGGACAGAGTTTCAGAGACTGCAGAAAAAAAAATCTGTTGACAGTCCTTGAAATGCCTCACTGAACAGCCATTGTGGTAGACAAGGGGTGAGTGGTAGACATGCCTCTCGACTACATCTGCCTAAAGAAAAGGAAAAAGTTTTGATGTGCTGTTGGGGAATTCTAAACTGTGTGGTGTTAGTTCTGTATGCATTGCAAATCTTTGTGAATTTAAAAGACCAAGAACTGAACAGGCTGATGTTTCATATGTGGAGTTTTGTGGAGACTGCTTTGTAGATTGTTTTTTAGATAGCTATGAATTTTACAATCTGGTATACAGATTGATGGGGAAAATTAAAACCAAATACCAAAAGTACAGAGAGTGAAAACAGTTATTTCACCCTAAGGCATAAAAAGGGAACACCTTAGTGGTTAGCAGCTTGGTGACAAAAGTTGATAAATTATTTCTTTTCCTCTTTGGAGCTTTTCTGGAGCTGCCTTGCTGTGAGTGCTGCATCAGGAGTAGAAATCAAGGATCAATGCTAATGAGACATTCATGACAGCAACAATTGTCAGATGAGGGGACATGGTGAGGAGGCAACAGCCTGATGAATGAATTTGTCATTCTCTTAATATGGCAGCATCTGAGATGGGGGAACTGGAAGAAATGCCACTTGGGTATCAGAAGATGCATTCTTGTAGAAGACTAATGCAGTTTACCATACTGTGTTTCCCATTTCCCTTTGCAGTGTTGCTTGACAGCCAGACTGCTTTCAGGAGCAGTATGTTGGCTTGCAGCAGAGAAAGGATTGCTGTATCTTGGTCACTTTTGGTGATTTCACCAGTCCACACCAGTTCAGTGTTTCCTGTGTCGCCTTGAAATGAGCTGCTGCCCTGCCCTCCTTTTTCTTTGTAGACTTACAGCAGCCTGTGATGAAACAAATTCAGACTATTGTCCTGTGCCAAAAATCTGTTCAATGTTTTCATAATGCAGCTAGAGTGATTTTAGGCATGTGTTTCATTTCTTTAACCTGCTTGCGAGTCATTCTTATGCTTTAAAGACCACATTGTTCAGTGTACTGCTTGCCCATCTCTGTGGTATCCCTTTTCAAACATGTTGTTGGTTTGTGTCTAAAGATGGGAAACATTTTAGTCTAGGCCCTTCACAGTGGCACATTGAGTATAGATACCCACTTGGTAAATAAAGTATAAAGACATAAGAAAAGAGTTTTTTGCTTGACTTCTTGCTCCTTAGGCATAGGAGCCTAAAGAGAGCTAACTGACATTGAACTGGAGTGTAGTGGCTGTGTGGCTTTTCAGATGCAGAGGGTTAGTGTTGTCCCAAAACAGAGTTCCCCTACCTGGTGTGTAAGCCAATAACACATAGAGTCAAGGTATTAGCAATTTATTAGCAGTTCTGCTCAGGAAGGGATGCTAGGGGGGTATTCCTGCAAACCTAGTGCACATGGCATTGGAACAGTCATGTATTTATACATTAATGTATTTAGCATATTCATGGTTCACTAGGTTTTTACCAGTGCTTACAATCCCTTGTCTTAAAGTTGATTGGTTTAAAGGTACAATGTCTTTTAATTTTCTTGTACAAGCTCAGTGGGTGAGGGGGCTTCAAGCAGAGACAGGTACCTTAACTTCTGGAGGTGCAGTTTTCATACCATAATTAGTCAATTTTTAGCTGATTCATATGGTACAGCCAAACTTCTTGGTCAATCAGCCTACTGAAGTTTCCAGTACCAGGTCTCTTTGTTCCTCCTATCCCATTGTCTTGTCAAGAGGTTATTTACATCAGTTAATTTTTTTTTTGTTTAAGTTAGTTAAGAATTACATCCATAAAGGTACATCAATGGTGTGGGAAAGTTCAAAGGCGAAGTGCAAAGGGATACAGGAAGCCTAGTTGTCAGCCCAGGAAAATGCTATGGAGGAAAATCATATACACACAAAACAGGTATATTGTGGCATACCTTACATATTTCTGTATCCACTTTTGCTGAGAGTAATGCTTAAGACATTTTGATAACAGGGCTGATGTTGTTTGGATGCTGTCATTTTTACATAGGTGTAGCTAATGCTGGTTACCCATGTAGACAGACTGTTAGCATGGGGCATTCCCTTACAGGGCTGTATTGGGGATGTATTATATACATCTCTTACCAATAGGGAAAATGGTATTTTCTTAAATAACTTATGCAGGACAAGTTTTCTAACTCAGATATCTGAAATGCAGGTCTTGTTTTCATGGAAGTTCCAGGATTAGAGGCTTACGTGTTCCTGTACAACAAAAAGCTCTTCATTGCTATGTTTGTCTCATCTCAGTATGAAATGTTGACCCTAAAGCCTTGCTGTGTTTCTTCTTGTGTATCCTGGCAGCAGAGTAGCTGTTGTTACTGCTGCACTTCTAACAAAGGCTTCCTATTCCCATCTGTCACGTCATACTTAATTTTCAAGATCCAACCACAGCCCTCTTGGTGCGATTGACTTCAAATCATGATTGACATTAATAGCTATTTTTAAAAGTCAAAACCCAGGCTTTATTTATGACAAGGGGAGCATGTTTGATTGATACTGAACTCATTACAATCATCTACTCGAGTCCAGAAGTCCTGGTGCAGTGACATTTATGACAGCTTTGTTCAGCATGCACACATATAACTGTGTTCTGCCTGCGGTGGGCTTGCTCCAAGGCTTTGAATTTAATGCTGTGTTTTGGGGGTCAAAGAAGGAGGCACCTGCAGAGGAAGTAAATACAGTTGTCCTTTTACCGAATAGGGGAACATAAATGAAACACAACTCTTAGGCATTGACTTTTAGCCAATTTTTTGTTAGCATAGATGTGTATATACCTCCCTTCTTTAAGCTGTGGCATGCTGGGGGAGCTGCGATGGTTTCTGCTCTGCAGTGGTATTTTTATAAATCCCTAGCCATTGCAACAGGCTCATTACATGCTTGAGAAAACCAGACTTTTCAATTAGCCTTACTTTTGTCATTCATGGCTGATTGCTTTTCATTTAATATACAGTAAGTAGTCATCAGAGGTACAGCCAGAAAGTTTTTATTTGACTTGGTAGCCAAGCTAGAAATAGCATCCTTTTGCCAAAAAGAAAAAGGACAAACACAGACTTGTATGAACTGAGTTGGCAGAAGTAAATATTGCACTAGCTTTAATTGCATTGATTACAAGAAAAAGAAAGGACAGCTGTGAATGAAGTCCAAAGGACAACAGCTGTGGCCTGAAAAATCAATATATTGGAATAAATTGTGTAAAGCACTGACTGTAGTTGAAAAGGATGTTCTGGTAGAAAAACTTTTAGAAGTAAGTATTGCACTTCAGAACTTGGCACTTCTATTTAGTAGTTTTCCTCATTCTCTACATTTGTAATACTTCATGAACAAACTACAGGAAATTTTGAAGCTATGGTTGGGGTTTATTTGGCAAAATTCTAGACTTTTCAGTACACAAAACACTCAAGGACAACTTTAAGGTTAAATGACTACAACGGATCATCTAGGTCTGCCACCAAAATTGGCCCTACTATTTCTGTGCAATGTTAAGGAGGTTTTTTTTTGTGATTATGAGCCTGTTTCTGGTCCTTTTAATGAAGTTTTTAAAGGGTTTCCTTATAGCACTCTGCCTCATTTATACAAGGTTGTGAGTTTGAAGGGCTGGACTGACACTAAAGTAAAACAGAGTTCTCATCTCTGCCGTGTGAGACATGGAATAAGTAGTAATACCTACAAATGTTTTCATATATTAATTACAAAAACAGAAACCTTGTTTACATATACAAACAATACTTGCTGTGCATCCTGAGGGCTGTGCTATCTGCTGTATGCACCATGAGCCAACATACTCATTCAGATGTCCAATGTTTGTTTTCTTGCAGTCACAAGCATAATTTTGCTAGAAAATCTGTAGTGTTTGTCAGCTAGATACCAGTGGTGCTTGCAGAGACTGCAGGATGAATCTATTCTGTCTCATCTTTGACAGAGGGCTGTAATGACAAATGCCTCTTCAAAGGTTTGTTCTATTTTAGAAGTTGCATTGGGTACAATGAAAAATAGTCGATTCTACTCATGTATCATGTTGCTGTATAGTCCTGCAAGAACTCCTGCCTTTTATAGCTTGCTGTTTTCACAAACTAATCGATGAACTTACATCTTTGTAAGGTGTTGTATTAAAAAATGACACTTGGCTTAAAGTCAAAATTGCCTCTGACTCTGCAGAAACTTAATTATCTCATTAATTATGCAGAATTTCTGAGCTCATAGAGTCACAGAATGGTTTGGGATGGAAGGAACTTTTAAAGGTCACCTAGTCCAACCTCGCCCCAGTGAGCATGGGCATCTTCAACCAGATCAGGTTGCTTGGAGCCCTGTCCAACCTGGCCTTGAATGTCTCCAGGGATGGGGCATACACAGCTTCTCTGGGCAACCAGTTCCAGTGTCTCACCACCCTCACTGTATAAAATTCCTTCCTTATATGTAGCCTAAATCTACTCTCATTTACTTTAAAACCCCTTGTCCTATCACAACAGGCCCTGCTAAAAAGTTTGTCCCCATCTTTCCTATAAGCCCCCTGTAAGTATTGAAAGGCCACAATGAGGTCTCCCTAGAGCCTTTTCCTCTCCAGGCTGAACAACCTCAACTCTCTCAACCCCACTCCAGAAGGGAGAGCCACCCTCCAGGATGACCTACACAGACTGGAGGAGCGGGCTAGCAGAAACCTTATGAAGTTCAACAGGGATAAATGTAAGGTCTTGCACCTGGGAACACATAACCCAGAAGCGCAGTTCAGACTGGGATCCACCTGGCTGGAGAGCAGCCCTGTGGAAAGGGACCTGGGGGAGTTGGTGGATAACAAGCTCACCATGAGTGAACAGTGTGCTGCAGCAGCAAAGCAAGCCAGGAGGATGCTGGGCTGCATCAACAAGGGCATCACCAGCAGAGATAAACTCATCATCCTGCTCTACTCGGTGCTTGTCAGACCACACCTGGCGTATTGTGTTCAGTTTTGGTCCCTGCTCTACAAAAAGGATGCAGACAGTCTGGAGAGGGTCCAGAGAAGGGCCACAAGGATGATCAGAGGACTGGATAATCTGCCATATGAGGAGAGGCTGAGAAAACTGGGTTTGTTCAGCTTTGAGAAGAGAGGGCTTTGGGGAGACCTTATTACCCTGTTCCAGTACTTAAAGGGTGGCTACCAAGAAATGGAGACTCCCTATTTACAAGGAGTCAGATGGAAAAGACAAGGGGTAAGGGGCACAAGTTGCTCCTGGGGAGATTCCGATTGGACACAAGAGGTAAACTTTTTACCATGAGGACAGTCAAACATTGGAATTCCCAATTTCCCAAGGAAAGTGGTAGATTCCCCCACATTGGACAGTTTTAAGTCTCAGCCTGACAGGGTGCTGAGCCACCTCATATGAACTATAGTAGTGCCTAGAAAGGTTGGACCAGATGGTCCTTGAGGTCCGTTCCAACCTGGCATTCTATGATTCTGCTTGTTGGACATGCTTGTGAGAACTTTATCTTTCAGTCGGTAGCCTCATGGACTGAGATTGTATTTTCATTTAAATCAAATGACTTGATTTTTCATGGGTGTCACTGAAGGAGAAATGCCTATGTTCAGGCCTATGAAATTTTGTCCATTTTTTTTCTTCTTCTAGACTGTGCTTTAAAATAAAAAGAAAAAATTGAGGGTTTTTTGCAGGAATTGGAAATTTCTGAAGCAACTGTCCTTTTTTGAGCTAATTTAGCAACATCCCCTCACTTCTCTGTAGAATTCGGGCTCTCTATGCAAGTTTGAAATGCATAGATGATGTCTCTTTTACTACACTGGTCAGGAGCAGTGCAGGGAATGTAATTCTCACCTGCAACATAATTCAGTGCTCCCAGTTCTTGGGGAGAGAACATTGGAAGAAGACTCTTCAGTTTGGGAACGACTTAGGATTTCTCTTTGACTAGTTTTGCTTTCAGATCCATGGTCAGGTGAGATGATTGACCAGGAATCAAGGAGAGGATCATGTTTTGAAGGAAAAGAAAAATAAATGGGAAATAGCTGGGGCAAAAACTTATAAGCATTTCTGTATATAATACAGACATTTTTTTCAAGTACATGAGTAATGTTTTCCATAAAATTTGTAATGACCATTATGTTCTTTATGATCATACATATTAAAAAGCTGAAAATGTGATACAGTAAGGCAGATAATATTGATCCAAGTTGGGTTTTTATATGAAAAAATAAAAATCTAAAAATATGAGACTTAGTATTATCTTCTCTATCTGTAAGGCGTGTTGAACAAGGCTTGCATAATTGTATCTACAAGCAAAATAGAATTTGGTTACTAGTTGAAGGTTACCTACTCAAAAACATGCCTGTATCAGTATGAGTAGACTTGTGGTGGCAGCACTGTTGTCATGGAGTTGATGGTTTGCACATCCCTGGGTATCACTAAGCCTAGTTCTAAGTATTCTACAGCAGAGATCAAAGTAAAGTAAGTTTAGTGTCAGGAGGCTTTAATTTGCTTGAGAGACATTCTCACCTCTATTGAAAAACACCTAAGGGGGGGGGTCTGCAAATGGAAAAAGATTGAAAATCACTAGACTACACAATTTCCAATGTATGTTTATAATGAGGAGCCAATCTAACCCCAGATAAAAGCTCTCAAGGCAGGTTATATTAACAACTTGTTTCATGTATATACTGGAAAAGAAAATGCTTTTCTTACAGTTTCTTCAGATGAAGAACATTAAGCATCAGTTACTGACTTGGGCAAAAAACAGATCATTCGTGAGAGTCCTATGTGACTGATCTGTTCTGAGTTATTTTAGCAAACAGACAATGCTTTTATGGTCAGCCATCAGCTAACAAGAATTTTAAATTAATTATTTAGATATCAAACACTACCTTGGCACAACTGTTACTTTTTAGCAATTACTTTCAAAGTAGATTGTACTCTAGAGAGAAATCAGTGTCTGTCTGCTGTTAGCATGATTTGTACTTCAAGTGTTTTACGTAACTTCAATAATAATACTTGCATACTCAATTCTATTTACAAGTGAAGCTTTTTAGTAATTTTTAATTGCTTTTGCTTACGTGGTGTATGACTTTGTTGAAAGACTAAATTTTAATGGATGGGGCTAGTTGCTACAATATGGATGCTTTCTCAAACAGATGCAATTGAGGCAAGTTTCACGCATAAATTTATGTTTAGATGTTAAATGCTTACTTCTGTCTAGAGATTGTGGTGATCCCATGTATAAATATTTGCAGACTGTTTCCTTTAGTGAATGTTTGGCTCTAAACTGTATAAAAGCTTAGATTTCTTTAGGAGATACCAGTATACTGAATAATCTATTGTTTTACTTGGATATCAATGCATCTAAGATACCTGTTGTCATTTTTTAGTACATGCATATTAGTATTCCAGAGTGGTTTTTCTTAATTTGCTGATTTTATATTCATGTTTGAGTCTGAATGAAAAGTACTTGTGAGCTCTGGCTTTTCCCAATGTCCTCTTAAAGAAACAGGTTACTGTGATTAATGTTGAGGGAGGCTAATCATACAGACACTGTGTTTTACGTATACAAAGAAATCAGACTACCAGAAGGATTTTTTGCAAGTTGGCAAGACATTTTTGGAAATATCTTCATTCAGCTACCTTTTGCTAGAGAGACAGAGATTGTGTGAGAGAGGGGACTTCAACACTGTAGTAATTGCAGTCATCCATGTGGTTATGTCTAATTTAGCTCTCTGAAGATCATCATCTTAGCCCGGGTCAGCATGGGGAAAGTGGTGTCTGCAACATCTCTTCCTTTTGCATACATTCTTCTAATGTCACAAGATAGAATCCTTCTGAGGATGTTAGATGGCAGAAGCATTCCAAACACATTCTTTGTAAAATCAAGTCTTCCACTTCAGTTTGTCACTAAGAACTCTCCACTGGGAAAGGAGTGCTTTAGAAATGGCTGTTCCAGGAGAAGTGCCTTCTATCTTCTAATCACCAACCAAGTACAAAGTCATAGAATTGCGTAAGTAGTGGTTAGAAGGGGTCTCAGGGGATCATGAAGTCTATCCTCCAGCTCAAAGGGGACTACTGCCAACAGTAGATCAGGTTATCTGCAGCTTTGCCTTGTTGAGTCTTGCAGATCTCCAAAGGTGGAGATGGTGTAACCTCTTGGAGTGAAGTAGCACACCAGCATGGGCATTTTGCTCTCAGCAGGAGGTTCAGCTAGTAATGAGTTGGAGTTCCATGAGCGCCCAGTTCTGAGCAGGAGGAGGAATTAGTCTGTTAAACTATAGGACCTACAGAGCCCGGTCAAAACATTTTTCCTTGAGCAGGCTTACTGAAGGAAATGTAAAGGGGAAATTCCATGCTGGTTTCCTCTAATAACTTCAAAGCTCAAGAGAGGATTTTGAAAATCAATTATACAGACATGACTGCAAGTCAGCGCAGCTCTTCTGGAAACAGCAGAATTTCTTCTTGTTTTGCTGATCATGTCATGAGGAATCTGAAGGAGGAATCTGAAGAAATTAAGAGTTTAGGCAATGTTTTATCAGCAAAACAGCTATGGATTTGTGGTTAACATCGACCATGTATTCCAGTACAGTTGGCAGTTTTATCCTTTAATCTGCTTGTAAACCCTTTTCACTGGCTTGTATATTGGCTTTTTTGAAATATGTAAACTGCAGATGGGATTATGTGTAATGTTACACTGAGGTCAGCATCTCTCATGGTTAATATGAAACCATTTTTTATATGAGGACTATGGAAAGACATTGATAAATAATGGAGTTACTGGGTAAGAACAGAGTCAAGAATAGGTCAAGCTGATCTAAGCTAGGTACCGTAGTAGTTGGTTTGAATATATAGCAAAAAGTTGGGGTGAACCCAACAAAATCTGTATTGGGGCAAGGAAATATATGAGATGGTATTCCTTTCAGAAGCAATTCCTGATTTCTGCGAGAAGTAAGACCAAGTACACAGAAATAAGTGATAGAGGTTCTTTGGGATACACTTTTGTTGTTGTTGTACACAAACTGGACAAGAGTCTTCCAAACTAATTTCCACTGGAAATTGAGTGCCTCTTCCAAGCAAATTTGCCAGTGTTTTCTTAATTTCAAAAATAATCAATTGTTCTAAGTTGCACCTCTTATGATTATGGAATATGCTTGCAAATTTCCATTACTTATTACAACAACACACCAAGATTTCATGTCTAATTGTCGGGAATTTTGCCCACTTGATAGACTGAGGGCAGGTCTTGCTTCATGCAACACTTCCCTGCTGAGCCCTTGCAGGATAGGTCTGCTTATCCAGAGGGGAACCTCTCCTTACTGCATTTGAGTTTGCAGGTTGCCATGAGCACTAAGCAGTTGGAAACGTGCTCTCACATTTTAATAGCAGCAAGTTCCTGCCCTTCCAGGGCTGGAATATAAAGTTGCAGTGTAGAAGGGAGTAGTGGACAAATAAAGTGTTGTTGAAAAGCTACATTGCAACAAGCAATATGCAGGAATAAAACATTTCCAGGGCTTTCATTTTGTGCTGCATTATGTGAAATGGATGAGAAATGGTTTCTTTGTTCAGGCAAGACTTTTGTTCTGAGGTGGGGTCACCAAGGTTGGCTTATAGTGAAAACAGGAGAGAAATGCTGCTGAATCCTCATTACTAGCCAAAAGCAGGAGTGAGCAAACAGTAGTTTATTCACAACTGGGAAACATGAAATGGCCCAGAATGCAAGCTTTCTGTTTTATGAGAAAACCTAGGTAGAGGACTTTGTGTTCTCATTGTGAATAGGCATAGTACTTGATTGTGTGTAGCACCATAGATATTTCAGGTCTCAAAGCTGTGTTGGTATCATTAGCAGTGGTCCTCCCATGCAATACATGCTGACTGTGTAGTACTTGTGTCCCTTTATTACATTGAAAAATAATCACTGAGAAGTCTGGGTTTTTTTTCCATCTCTGTTTTGTCCCTCTAATGGGTTAAACATTTTCTGTCTTTGTAAGAAAGGAATTGATATAAATAGCTGAAACTCGTTGAAATGTACATCATGGCTTTTTTTCAGTTAAAGAGATTTTTTGATGACAACACTTAAGGTCCATTATGTAGTTAAAGAATCCTAACCTTCTCCTAAGGTAAGTAATATTCTCTCCACTTACATCTAGTTAAACTGCAGCAAGGAGATAAAGTAGCTTGTCAAAAGCAACATGGTATAATTTCCAGAGAGAAGCCTGGGTCTCAAAAGGTCCTAATGCCCATTGGAGTGTATTTTGAATGAGTGAGCTGCTGTGTCCTGACATAACAATATGCACATGTGGTTTGCATGTAACTGCACAAGTGAACAAGAATGCTCTTCTATGGATTTCTGGGCTGTTTCCTCATACCAGTTGTACACTTTTTATTTAACCAGCACCATTTGCTAACATTTTGCTGAGCCCATTGTGTATTTTTTCAGGTTTTCTGACTTCTGTGTCACTGATATACTGAGAATGTCATAGTCAACTTCAATAAATCCTTTACTGAGGCCTTTTCTCTGGAAAGGGGGATCTCTCTGCATCATGTGCCAAGGACTAGTTGATTGCTTGGTACAGTAAATCAAACCAGTGATGGAATGGGTAATGAAATTCTTCCAAGGGTTGGAATAGTAATTAGTTTTCCCTGGTAGGATCCTCCTAAATGTTTGGTTTTTTTTCCCCTTTCCAGATTGTCTCAACTGATCGTTATTCAACGCTGCGTTTCCTTTTTTACTGTTTAACAATTCCTTTGTTTTTTGCAAACAAGGTAAAACTTTGTGCATAAAGAGTAGTGTGGAGTATTACCTCTGTGCTTAGAAGAAAATGAAAGCAAATCTAAACAACTAAGTGTACAACATTTAAAAAGAAAAAATACTGTGTATATATATGTAAGCACATAAATACATGCACAAACATCAGTAAAGTCACATACATCTTTATAATCATGTTGACTCATGGACATCAACACTTAATTTTTTTATTTTATCAGAGGAGAAAAAAATTTTGTGAGATGAGATTATAATTATGTGATAGATCTAGAAAGGGGTACTACTTCTATGTGTTGAATGCTGGCAAAACAAAAGGTCCTCCTAGCTTGTAGTTTTTCCAGACTTCCTGAGCTGGAGCTGCAGGGATTAAGTCCCTACAGCACTCTGAGGAGAAAAAGGGGGAGACAGGCATCCAAGACACTGGCAAACACATCGACAGACCTTGATGCAGCACTGTTAAAATGGCTTGGAGTTTCATTAAAGATTGGGCATGCAGCATTACTGTTGGTCCAGACAACTCATGACTAGTACCATTTGTCAAGTCATGCATGGCACAGCAGAAGGTGAAGCTTTTTATCTCCCACCTGTTCAGGACTGCACACTTTTTCACAGACCCAGGAACAGGATAAATCTTACAGGGATGTAAGTGAAATTCTTCTGCCTTTCTCTCCTCTGATTACATGGTCAAAGTCACAGCTTAATCATTACTTACCTGCGTAATGTGAGAGCTATTTAACACTAAATTTTAAAAAACCCATACTTCAATGCCAGTCTTGTGACATCTGCTGCCCGTCAGACACTTTATTCAGGAGCTGCACGGTGACATTCTGGTCTCATACACAGATACTAAATCACTTTTCACTAAGCCGAGGAATCTCTGGAGTGGAATATAGGAGAGTTTAAAGTGCATGCCATGGTTTCATAAGAGCATCCCTTTGAAACAGCAAGGGGAAGTCTACAGGCTGGCAGACTGTCATTTCTCAGTGAAGAATTCACAGTTGGTCGTGATCTTCCCAAAAGTACCTTAGGATTTTTCAGCCTGGTACCTGGTTTTTGCACCTCTGAAAGATGGCACTTCCAGCCCTTGATATCAGACTCATTTGTCTGCTCAGTCCTGACTCTGAGGTAAGACTGCCATCTATTGAATCCCTGACATTATCTCCTGCAAAATTTAGTTTTCCATCCAAATGCTGA
Source organism: Hemiprocne comata (assembly GCA_020745705.1). Classification (NCBI taxonomy): domain Eukaryota; kingdom Metazoa; phylum Chordata; class Aves; order Apodiformes; family Apodidae; genus Hemiprocne; species Hemiprocne comata. The sequence continues at coordinate 46,969,891 of CM036587.1, forward strand.
CTAATACCAGTCCTGCTATGCTTATGAGACCTGTCAAAATTGGAGCCCTCTCTGCCATGCCTACAGGCTAAGTCACCTTGCAAGCAGCCATCAAAGTGTCAGAAAGCAGCAGATGAGCAAGAGCTTGTACCTTGCTGCATTGATTCCTTTTACACTGAAAGAAGCCATTACAGATGCATCTTTCCAGAGTTTGGTTGTCAAATGCATTTTTCCAGGGCTTGTCAACTGGAGTAGGATGCAGCTGTCTTCCATCAAAGAGAATTTCGGGCACTTGAGGATAATAGGAAGAAGGGAGAGAAGAATAACTTTCAGAAAACACCAAATTGGAACATGATTAATAAGAAAAAAAGCTTCACTCAGCTCATAGATTCCTCTTAATGGTTTCTTTCTGCTTTCATTTATATGCAGAAATACTATCTAGTGTAATAAGATACTACCCTGCACAGTAGTAGCAGAATTGTTTTAAAAGCACTGGCAGTATGCAGTTCTCAAATGCCTCCTCCCTAGACACCACTTCACCTTAATAGTTTGATAATGTGGAAATCCCATAAGCACAACACTTGTCACTTACTCTTTTGTGTTTCAAGATGTCTTTTGTGATTAAAATGGTACTCCAAGGTCCATGGAGATCCTCTCTTGAATGCAGTGGACTTTAAATCGGACTCTCTCACTTATAGGCAAAAAAAACCCCCACAGCACAAGTTCATTTGAACCCATGTGGCTTGATGCTCTTTCCTGGGTGCCAGAGCAGGGGAGCTATGTACCTAAGGAAAGTTGGGGGATCTTGAATACCATTACTGAAGCATTCTTTTTTAAGCTCCGAGGACTTCTCCAACATGGTCAAGAATCGTGTGTGCTGGCAGATGTTGAGGCAGCTGGCTAGCTCTAGCAATATGAGGATGCTACTAAAGTAGCACCTGCTAAGTTTTTGGGCATTACCTCTCCAGGTACTGAGCAAGCCAGAGGTGTCTGGTTAAAAGCGTCACATTTTACATCTTTTTGACATCTTTTTCGTATCTGTCTAAAGGACCTAATGTCTCTCTTGGGCTTCTCCACTGCAAGGCTTTCCTTCTTTAGTAGTTTTCCTTGGACTATCTCATCCTTTTCAATGGTATCATCTCTTTCATCCAAGCTCCCAAATATCGTGCACTGTATGATGGAGCTAAGCATTGATGCCATCTAAACTTAAGTTGTGGATCACCAAAATACTAAAGGCTCTCATTTTGTTTTGCTTTTAACAAAGCTGTGTGCAGTTATGTCACTTAAGATAAATCACAGCCCCAGTTTTCCCTGCTTGCTTTCCCAGGAACTGATATAAGCTACTGTGAGCACTTGATCCCGAGGTGTGGTGTATTTCCCTTTAGTAGCAAAGCTGCTTCTGCTTGCATATCCTTCCCTTTGGATTTAGAAAGGATAATGCTTTCCTATTCAGGCACCATAAATGAGTTAACCTGTCAATATCAGAAGGTAATGGAAAAAAGAAGGAACAAAGGTTAACATAAATCTTCTGTTAGCTTGGCATTCCCTGGGCATTGCAAATTCATTGTCCCCTGCTCACTTTCTACAGCAAAAAGAGCAGAGGCCTCATCTTGTTCTGCACGTAGTAGTCAGTTGTGGCACTTACCCCAAAGCTGTATGAGCAATGAGCTCCTAATGGAGCCTGAAATGCTCAGCTGTTGTAATGTGCAATATAAAAGATGGAAATGGCCTCATCCCTGTTAAGGAGATAAATTGAACAGGCACAGAAGTGAGAACAAAAGGTTTTGGAGTGAATAGAACAAGTGATACTTTGTGCCAGAAAGAATGTGGCACGTATTGAGTGAACATATTGGTCAAAAAGGTATGTTGAAGCATGTGACTGCTCATGCGTGGACATGTATGCTCCTGTGTTCTTCCTGTTGTTCTTGTCACCTGCTTTTCTCACTGTGCACAGGCAAACCTGGGCTTCACCTGCACAGTGGTCCTGTATGAGGCCTTTCAGCACAATATAAATTGTTGTGCAATAACCTCTGACTGAACTACATCTCATGGGGCTAGAACTGACAGAAAATGGCATCAAAACTGAACTATGCTTTTCTTTGCAAAATCTCCATTTTCTCTGTTTACCAGTCATCCTTGGGGCTTTTCATTAGGACATACATAAACCAGGCACCCAGAGAATGATGATGAATCAAGAGCTCATTGTGTGCTGCAATGATGGCAGCATCTTGTCCATGGCTTGACCTTGCAGTCTAAGAGAGATCTGATTTCCCTGGGCACATTGGGGAAAACCTGGGAAGTGTGTTAGACATCTGCAAAAATAAATTTCCTCACTCTGCATGTGAAGTATTAGCCAGGAAAAATAACTTATTAGTTACTGTATGTGTTTCATTCTTCCTGGAGCAAGTATGAATATGGATCCTCATTTGTTTATGCTGGACAAAGAATTTACATAACTTTAGTAGGGCTTTCCATTAGTTTGTGACAAATAACAAAATACCAATATATTCATCATCCCAAACTCGTTAAAGCTGTCAGCTTGCAAATAATTGATCAAATGCTCTAATGCAGACTTGCACATTTTATCCCTTACCACAACCTTGCTTCATGTGTGAGGTGTGCAGCATTCTGACCAATTTCTCATCAGGGATAAGTAATTGGCCAATTAAATCATAGGCTGTGATATCTTGTAGAGCGGAGTTAAATCAGTGATAGTCTAACTCTGAACAATTTGAATCTTCATGTAGGATAAATTAAAGCTCTTTCCTTTGCCATTGCTTTCATATGTAGTCCTCTGGTTTGAATTAAAAAAAAAACAACTGAATTTTTAGTCAGATAGAGTTTTAGACCTCTTTACTCTCACAGATGTGTTTAAGGACTGGGTTCCACCTCTACATTTGTGACTGAAAAGGCATTACCAGCTTGGTTGTTAAAATAATACCATCCTCATTTATGACTGAATCCTGACATCCTGATAGCAGGAAGAGTTTTGTCAGTATGGGCACTGCAGGATTTGATTTTGGAGCATTCACAGATTAACTTTCCCCAGTAGTTTCTGCTTCTCAGTGGTAACAGTTGAGCTAAGATTAGTATTCCAGGAGTGTCTAGAGGTTTTGAGCTGTACCAAAGCCCCATTGTATCACAGAGATGTATAAACCCATAGTGGGGAAAAGTCCCAATCCTGCAGAGGCTGCAGTGTAAACAGGCAAGGCAATGCACAGCAAAAAGGAAATTGTATCTCTCTTTTTCAGATGGAGTATCACTATTCAGGTAGGATAACAGAACAGTAGCACAGTTCTCAGAAGTGTGGAGAAATAAAAGCATTTTTCCAAATGTCAAAAAGAAAAAAAAATCTCTGTCAGAGCTGGGAGTTAAGCCTAGGTTTCTTGAGTCCCAGTACACTCACTACTCTGGTAAAAAGACAGTCCTCTTCCTTTGTGATTTCTAAACAGAATTCAAGCATACCTCTGATAGACTGGAAGCTAAGATGCATTCTTCTGATAGATGAGGAAAAGCATTGTGCCAAGCGGGTAAGGTGCAAAAAGTAAACACAGATCATAAAGATAAATTAGCTTTTCTTTTTTTCCCTCTTAGTAATTTCTAGATATCACAGCAACACTGCTGAAAATGTAAGAGTTGTTTCTATTTTGACACAGAGCACCACCTCATACTTCCAATATCTCTTTTTAGCACTTAAGGTTAGCCTGGATGCTTGGATAAGTAGGAAAAAACCAGGTGAAGTGTGTGTTTGAGTGCCTGGTGACAAAAGTTGTGGGTGTGACCCAGGTTTGGTGCTTACACTCGGATCACTTATGCATTCCTGTGCTGGCAGTGGCTGTTCCCTAATTCAGGACTGAATGTTTTCAGGAAAGTCCCTCCCTGAAATATGCAACAAACTCAAATACTTTGTTTTAAATTAAGCCCATGCCCAGATACTTTTCCACATAGTGGCAGGGACTCCAGTAGACTTACAGAAGCACAGTTAAACCCATAAATTTCCTTAAAAAGAAAATCCCTTTGTGTTTTTGAAGGAGCTGCTCTGCTGATTAAACACGGCTTATCTATTCCTAGCCCATCCCTTGGGTACAAATCAGACAAAGTTGCAGAAGTGGTGGTAGGACTGTGAAAAGCCCTGCCTTGGGTTACATTCTCCACTGAATCCTTGGAGCTGCACCCAGCTTCTAGTAGTGAAGAATTTGGGCTGCTATGTTTTGGCAGTTGCAGGGGTCAATGAGGGCAGTAATGGTGCTTCTGCTCCCCTGGAAAGACCTCCTAATGACAAAAGCAAAATACCAGCTTTGATTGTGGTAGGGCTTTTTCCACCTCAGCATGGAAACATCAGTTGTCAAGCAATTCTTTTCGGGGCTCTGTGAACTTTTTGTAGGTGGATTGTGTTCCTGTACACTGAGGAAGGAACAGACTTGGCCTTTCACACCACATCAGATGTTGATTGCTTTTTTGGAGGGAAAGTGCCCAGACACCATCAGGGGATAAGTAGTAAGCAGCTGGTGAGAGGTATTTAGAACAGAGACACGTTTGGAGATTAAGTTTTGACTGTTGCACTGATGGTCTTCAGCCTCGTTGCCTTAATGGTGCAGACTTGGCAGCACAGAGGAGTAGGAGCACCTGTCTGTTGGCTTCCCCAGCTCTGGCTTGAACTCCACGTCATTTGAGATGCTGGACATCTGCTGCTAGATGTTGCTCTTGCGAGCACTTGCCTGCATTTTCAAATAGTTGCATGTGAGATAAATGCAAAATTCAGCTGGGACAGGGTGTCACTGAAGGTGAACACCTTTGCTTCTGGAGTGATCAATGAGCTTATTTAGAAAGAGCTGCAGAACGGCAGTGAAATGAGTCTCAGCTGTGATGCACACTAGGCTTGTGCAGAATCTGAAAACAAGATGCAAAAAGCACCTGCATATAATCAGTCTGGGGAGAGCTGACTGAGCTTTCTCAGTACTTCTGATCAACTGCTGATTCCTACCAATACCCAGGGAGGCACTGGGAGTTATGTCACCAGCAAAGTACAATGGTGTTATTAATTTAATGCTCTTTAGATTGTTTAATTTGAAAATTCAGATTTAATCAAATGTCAAACTTGCTGTCCAAATTCCTAAATTAAACATGCATTGCTTGGGAGCTTTTCCAGAACTGCTGTTTGTTTCATCAGCCACACTGTCACTTTTATTAGTTGTAGAAGAAACCATTTTGCAACGAACTAATTTGGCCCTTGCTGCAGGAGCTGGAATAGCTGCCATGAGACATTCTGAACCCATTTTCTGTAAGAACCTGCAATTTTTAATAACATCATCAAAGTCATTTTGAATAGAGGCTGAGCAAGAGTGGAATAAAAACCAACAAAAGGAAGGGTAATTCCCATTCTCATTATGGCATTTATTTGGTCTCCGTATCTTGCTAGTTTTCTGCTGAATTACTTTTGTCTCCTCAATCCTCCTCAGAGTATTCACGTTTGTCTGCTTTTCTAAGAAATGAGCCATCTATGTTGGGCATCTCTGTTGTGTAAAAGCATCTACAAAGGTCTAAGTTGTACACATTAGGGTTTTGTTTTCTTGTTTAAAATCATGCTTTGGGCTTCAATTCTGCAAGTACTGTGCTATCTAAAGTTGCTTTGTGAAAAAGGGAAAGACCAGATTTAGAATGTAAATCTGTCTGGGTTTTTTTTTAACAGATGAAGCTCTGGAGCAACTTTTGATTTGATCTGTACTGGAGTTTTTGGTGTAGTGTGCATTTCTCAGGGCTACATCACTGCAGTCTGGTACCTTGTTAACAACATGGCTTGCGTGAGTTGTGCGCTGCTGAAAAGCTTGTCCCTTTTCTGCGTGTGAACAGTTTACAACTGAAATACAGGTGCAACTGGGTTTTATCCACTTCCCTCTGCTCTGGCACTTTGTAATGGCATCAAGGATGGGCTGTGAGACAGCAGCTATTCTGGATTAGAGTATGAAAGCCATGGGTCTCTCCCCATCCCCTGAAAAACTGAAATACGTGGAGCAAGGGCTTTCCATGAGCCCATTTACATTGCATAATTGTGTATGTTATCAGAACAATTTTTTGGACAGCGTGTTTTCTGATCTTTTGTAAACCCAGAACTACTGAGAAAAAATTATTTAATACTTAAGCTAATTGAAAACATAATTTAGTCCTTAGTGAAGAATATAAAAATGAAATTGTCATCCAGTCCCTTAAAACAAGTGACTTTGTGCTAAGTCCAGAGGGCTTACAGAAACACTCTGCCGCTCACCCTTTCCCAGGATCACAAACAATGCAAAGCCCTTTGCTGCACAAAAAGACTTAAGAAATACCTACTGATTTTTATTGCATTTATGTCCAGCTGTTCCCCTTTTTTTACCTCCTTTATTAGATAGCATTCAACAGATTATCTTCAACTTTTCTTAATAAAACCAGCCAGGTGTAGTTTACTTACTCTGTTCTTGGAGCTATTGGATAAAGACAGTTGCAATTAGATTGTCTTAGTGCGGGATGAATTTTCAATATGCTTCTAAATTTTGGCCTGACCCATGCACTCTTTACACTGAGAACACCAAGACTCTCAACTCATGCATCTATTCAGAGACCTTTGGTGGTGCCAAAAAAGTGTATTCTTGTCAGTGTAAAAAGAGGTGAATCTTCACTTCAGCCCTGCAGAGAGGTAACTGGGGTTATTTGTTTTAGCAGTTGTAGCATTCAGATATGGATGGGACTCTTGGCCTTGTCAGATCTATTGCAGCAGGATGTAACTGAAAATTTTTCAGTCTATACCAGTAAAAGAATGTGTTTGTGTGTAAGATGTGACTTCTCTGGGTTCAACTGAGCTGCTGAACAGTTTCAGAAGCCAGCAGACAGCTGCTGCTTGCCTTTTCCTCACGTCCTTTGTCATTTTTGACCTGTTACATTAATTTTGTTTCAGCCTTGTTTCTGCCCAAATGCAACTCAAGCTTGTCACTGGCATCTGCACTGTGTGGAGTGGGAAGGCAGGGAAAGGAGGAGGGAGAAAGGGAGAGGAAAAAGTTGGCAGTGTCTGTCAAAACAGAAGGTATAAAAGTGTATTTGCAGGATGATATCTTGTTTCCAATAATATTTCATACCCTTGTTATTTTTAAGAGTTGAGTCTGCAGTTAATATTGCTTAGTTGCTAGCGTCTAACAGCTAAATGTGTTCCTCTAGTGCTGTAGGAAGCTGTGTCCCAACAAAAGTGTGAAGCTATGTCTCAGAAAAGGAAAGTGACAAATTTAGTCCTGAGCAGGAATTTTCCTTTCTTCCTGAAGGGTAATGAAATATGAAGAACAGAGAAAGCTGTTTTCATTTAATATTTCTTGCTTTAATGCAAGTCTGGTAAAGGGCAGTATGGGTATGCTGTGAAGTTGACATACAGCATGGGTAATTTAATTTTGTTGCTGTTGTAGTCTGCTGGGCATTTTTCCAAAACAAGAGTAGGGAGGGACTGGCATATTTCATTACAACTGCCCAGATGACTAGGAGGAGATTAAACCTTTAATTACAAGATGGAGCATCCTGAGCCAGCATTACAGCTTGTGGCTGAAGCCACAGCCAATCCTAGAAAAACCTAGAGGGTCTCAAATAGATAACTTGTATGTGCCGGATAAAGATTTTCTGTCTCGTCTACTTGAATATTAATTTTGTTGAAATACATACATTTATGTGTTTTAGAAGGATTAGGATTACAATGTTCCAGTACTTAAAGGGTGGCTACCAAGAGTATGGGGACTCCCTATTTACAAGGAGTCCCATGGAAAAGACAAGAGGTAATGGGCACAAGTTGTCTGATTGGACACAAGAGGTAAACTTTTCACCATGAGGACAATCAAACATTGGAATAGTCTCCCAAGGGAAGCGGTAGATTCCCCCACACAGGACACTTTTACGTCTCAGCTTGACAGAGTGCTGAGCCACCTCGTGTAAACTATAGTAGTACCCAGAAAAGTTGGACCAGATGATCCTTGAGGTCCCTTCCAACCTGGCATTCTATCATTCCATGATTAATATTTTCCATGTACTGGAATAATTCTGGTCTCCTAACCATGTGGCATTGACACAAACTGACAGCCAGTTCTATTCCCCTATGTTTGCACATCAGCAACATGGTTTTTAATGGTTGCTGTTTCATGTGGATAGAATCTTTAAACACCATAGTTAAGCCTCTTGTCTCCTTTGACTTTTCCCTTCAAGGCTGGTTGCCATCAGCAGTTGTGAATGATTCACATTCTTGCTGATTTTGCTTGCCATCAGACTGTCAAACTCGGAGGTGACATGCAATACTCATGTAAAAGTGACAGAGAAAAGATTTTTGTGGGTGTTTTTTTTCTGCTTGTTGTAAAATGAGTAAAAAAGCTGAATGGAGTGAACATCACAAGTACCAAGAAGGGCTGTCTTTTGAGAACACTTCATTAAGCCAACTTGTGTGAATGTATGGATTTCTCTTTTACTCAGAACATTTAGAATAACAATCTTTTGCATCAATATTTCAGTTTTACGGAGCTCTTTCATCTCCATTTGGCTCCAATGGCAGTTGAGAGGGCTCAACTTACTACAGGAAGAGAGCCCTAAAAATACTCCTTTATGCACAAGACTTACACGACTAAATTTGGGATCTGTCTGTGGGAGGTGTTTTATTTAGTAAAATGTGCTGGAATAGTAGCCAGAGTGGAGTGATAAAATGTATTCTACTAGTTCATATTCATATGTTGAAGATTGGCATGGAAAGCTGTATTTTGCCAGTGTCAGATGGTCTGCCAGCAAAATGAATGAGAGAAGTGTTCGCTGGCATAATGCTTGGATATTGCAGACAGTACCTAGCTGTGAAGAACAGCCATTCTGTCTCAGCTCTGTAAAGCTGTTAGATGTGGGTAATTCTCTTACTGAAATACCTTAAGACCTGCATTGTGATTACTTGTGCTGAATGATCATTTAGCTCATATCTCCATGCAGGAAGTCTTAAAGCAGTGTGTCACCTCGGTAGAGCCAGTGCTACTGGGCTGTCCTGTGTTTAAATTAGCATAGCCTAATGCTGTGGGTGTAAAGTAAGTCATTTGGTTCCAGCAAACACTCTTGGTAGTGGGACATTTCTTGCTCTCCATATTTGGGAATCCTAGAGGATGGATGGCAAAA